>JAFIDM010002131.1:83494370-83504726 GCA_023159025.1 Thereuonema tuberculata | reverse complement strand
AAACAGTACTGTCTGATTCCAAGTACATAAGCCAAAATTAGCTCAGTAGGTTTTTTTTTTTTTTTTTTTTTTTAATTTTTTGTATGTATGTTATGTGTTTCTTATTTTCTTTTAAGTAAGACGATGCTTCTTTTCATTTTTTTTTTTCCCTCTCTTAATAAACATAAGTAAACTGAACTTTTTGCCTTTTTATGTTGACTGAAACCTAACAAAAATTCAAAACTGGAAAGATGTATTGTAGTTTATAATCATTTAGCATTGTTTGTTGTGAAGATTCAAATGAAAGGAAATTATGATACTATTTTATAAATCTTCCTCTCCTTTTTTGGTTTAGAAGTGAAATTACATAAGTATATGAAAATCTGTAAAATTTTGGGTGCTAAATATCAGGATAAAAATTGCATGTCAAATTCCATTCATCAGGATAAAAAAAAATTACTGTTTTTGAATCCAAACACAGTGAGAGCTAAAAAGATCAGGAAATGCTAGTTTTTATTGTTTGTTCATGTTTTAATGGACAGAAATTAATAATACAAAATTCAGTACGAAAACTTTTTTTTTTAAATAAAAAAAAGAAATCTTTTTATGTAATCATAATAAGTCATTTAATTTTTTTTACATCAAGTTACTCTTGCTAACAACTTCTGTATCTTTACTGATAACCCCAATTTTTATTGTTGTGCAATTACTTTTCATTTTGTTTAGAGAGAGTAAACTGACTAGATTACTGCAGGATTCACTTGGTGGGCGAACGAAAACGTCTATCATTGCCACCATATCTCCATCACAAAGCAATGTTGAAGAGACAATGAGCACGTTGGAATACGCTCACAGAGCTAAAAATATAATGAACCGACCTGAAGTCAACCAAAAACTAACAAAGAAAGCTCTTCTCAAGGTTGGTAAATTCTCCTCATTATGTTTGTTAAATTCTTGGAACTAGTTTTAAATTCGAGAACCTAAATATTAATGATTTTAATTTTTGTTATCGGGCATCTCCTATCCCAACGTTTTAATAAGTTTATCATTTGTAACCTTGCTGGTTATTATTCACTCAATGCCTACAGCTGCTATTGTTTCACTGAGTCTCTGAAGGAACTTGAGAAAAATAATTGAGTCTGAAAAGCTAAAGCCAGATCAAATTTATAATGCCGATGAAACTTGTCTTTTTTTACAAGATGTTACAGGAAAGAACTTAGCTTTGAAATTAAAAGATTTGACTAGAGATTATAAAAAAGCAGTGAGAGGATCACATTGCTTGCTTACAGTAATGATTCGGGGAAACATAAATTAACCCTTGTATTGGTTGGAAAATCTGTTAAGCCCTGCACTTTAAAAAATAAGCATTTCTTCTTTGCCAGTTTATGAGTCCCAGAAAAGTTCTTGGATAGATAGTGCCATTTTTAAGGAATGTTTTTTTTTTTTTTTCTTCACAATTTCTTGCGAAGTGTACAAAGTCACTTAAAAAAATGAAGTTTTCCATTGAAAATGATATTGTTAGTTGATTGCCCAATCTCACCCAACAGAAGAACTGGTTAGTTGGGATATCGAAGTTAAATATCCTCTGCCTAATGTAACAGCATTAATACAGCCCAAAATCAGTTTAAAGTTCTTGAAACTTTAAAAGCGCCATTAGAGAAAGCAGTTGCTCAGCAAACTTATTGAACAGGAAGCTGAAGAAAATAAAAGGCATTGAAATCGATCAACATCATGGACGTAATTTCATGGCTGCTTCATCTTGGGACCAAGTAAATGAATAGACAATTGAAAAGTTGTGGAAAAATGTCTGGCCTGAAACTGCACAATTTTCCAAGGAAATGATTGATATTGATGCGATGTCGACAACGACGCAAACGAGCTATGACGTAATATCGGCAGACCAGGAAGAGATCTCCAAAAAGAGAACCCCAGACGCCAGGTCGAAGGTCTTCCCGGATTGGCCAAATTATGCCGCGCTGTGATTGGCCAGGCCGGGAGCCTTCAGAATCTGAGATCGCCTCCCCCCTCCTCGATTGCGGACCGCAAAGGAAGCTCTGAGAGCGACCTGGATCTGAGAATCCCATATTGTATAACATTAACCTGAATCCGAACTAAATAATATTAACCTGGATTTGAGAATCGGATGACCTATATAATCCTGTATATAAACTGTAATTATTTGTAAATAAAGTAGTAGATGTAGTGTGTAATTATGCTGAACCTTTGAGTCTGTCCCACTCATTTTTGACCACACATCACTGCCGCCGAACAACACATCAATATTGACAATATTGGCCCTTCAGAATTTGTTCAGAAATATAGAAGGGTGTGCAGATGTAGAGATCGATGATGTCAAATCACGGTTGCAATGCAACAATAATGGAGACTTTCAATTAGAAGACAGACATTGTTACAGCTTGTTCAACTAAGGACAATGTGGAGATTAATGGTAATTCTGATGACGACACGGGTAATAGACCAAAAAGATGGATGTTTAAGTCACAATGAAGCAACAACGATGCTTGAAAATGTGTAATATATTTAAAAGGGCAACCTGACAAGGCACTGACTGAACTCATGATGGGAAAGAGTCTACAAGACCTTACAGCACATAAGCATAACTCAAAGCTGAAACAAGAGAAACTGACTTTTTTATTTATTGAAATGATGTACAGAATCCTAATTGAAATTAAACTTATGCTGTTCATAGATATGTCTTTTGCTTTCTGTTGTTAATATTGTTGTAAAAGTATATAAACTGTTTATGTCAACAAATTTTCTGGATTTTCGGTAATCCATACCAGTCCTGGTTCCGTTTGAGCCAGATAAATAGTGTTCCATTTGTGTAATTACTTCATGTGAAAGCTTAGTAATCAATAATTTTGGATTTCTAGCTTCCACTTGAAGTAGAACATTTCTACCCTCTCACTTTAAATTGATTGGAGAAAATATTGTATCTTTTAAAGAACTAAAGCTGCTAATGAGAATTGTACATTTATGCTATTTAAATGTACATTTTAAATGTTTTCTAATATAAAATCCCACCCAAAACACTTCGTGTAAAATAAGTTGCCAAGACTCACATGTCATAATGCTTTCACTGTTAAAAAGATATGAGATCTCATGTAGAGCCAAGCCCCTAACTCAACGAGGCCTAACTCTACAAGCCCCAACTCTAAAAACCCAACATCTTGGTCAAAAAGTATGCCTTGGCCGTTTCGTGGCTGTCACACAGACAATCCCATGGAGTTATGTAAAGGATATGGAGTATGCCAAGGCACACTTTTTGACCAAGATAGTAGGGTTTTTAGAGTTAGGCCCCCTTGTAGAGTGAGGGGCTTGGCTCTAGATGAGATCTGATAACTTTTTAACAGTGAAAGCATTATGAGCATCTTGGCAACGTATTTTACATGAAATGTTTTGGGTGAGATGAAATAGTTCCATGAAACGGCCAAGCCATACTTTTTGACCAAGATATAGGGTTTTTAGAGTTGGAGCTTGTAGAGTTAGGCCTCGTTGAGTTAGGGGCTTGGCTCTACATGAGATCTCATATCTTTTTAACAGTGAAAGCATTATGACATGTGAGTCTTGGCAACTTATTTTACACGAAGTGTTTTGGGTGGGATTTCATTTCTTTTTGTAGGATGAGATCTGATAACTTTTTAACAGCGAAAGCGTTATGAGCATGCGAGTCTTGGCAACCCCTTATTTTACACGAAATGTTTTGGGTGGGATTATCTATTGCAAGTAAATTTAGTTTTAAGATTATTTAGAAAATGGATTTTTTTTTTCAGTACCCTACTTTTCTGTTTTTCTATTGGTCAACTTGTATATACAAGCTGTTTCCACTTTGGAAGAAATCACATTATTACACAGTATTATCTAGGCCGAAGCATTGAGGGTACGACGTATTTCAGATCTTAATAAAATCCAAAGTATAAAAGCTAGATAAATGAAACTTAGCGTATTTCATTAGTATGGTAACTGCATCTTATCCTGAAAATTTGAGCTCTCTAGTATTATCCAGGCCGAAGCTATGAGGGTTCGATAATACATAACCAGACCCCCCCCCCCCCTTTATGAGGGGTTGGAATGTGAAAGTTACGGATTTCTTAATTTTTTTGTTGTTTGTGTGCTAATCCTAACCTGCATACCAAATTTCAGCTTTCTAGGACTTCAGGAAGTACCCTAGAGGTTTTGATGATCATGAATCAGTCAGTCAGTCGGTGAGTGAGTGACGGAATCGACATATTTTAGGTATTAATAAAATCCAAAGTATAAAAGCTAAATAAATGAAACTTAGCGTATTTCATTAGTCTGGTAACTGCATCATATCCTGAAAATTTGAGCACTCTAGTATTATCTAGGCCGAAGCTATGAGGGTTCGAAAATACGACGAAACACTTCCAGAAAAGGTACGTAGTGCCCTTCCTGCCTTCGGCTCGTCTTGGCGGGGGCACTGCCGTGCCCCCAGATGTGTTGTAAGAAATAGACCAAATATACATTCTCCATAATGTTCCTGAAAGTTAAGCTTGCAGGGTTTGGATAATAACTTCATTATTAATGAAATTGTTAAACATTTTTATTTTATAACTGTCATCTTTAACAAAATTTTTTATATTTATTAATCTAAATTTTTTATTTTTTTTATTTTAACAGGAATATGCTGAAGAAATAGAGCGTCTCCGTCGAGATTTAGCTGCTACTCGTGAAAAGAATGGCGTCTTTGTTGATAAAGAAAATTATGACCACATGACTGTGAAGCTTACCAATCAAAGCGAAGAAATTAAAGAAAAAATTGCACACATTGAGGCTATGCAAGAAGAAATGGCTAAGGTAAGATATAATAACCATTAGTGTTATGTTTGATATGTTATTAAAAACTTGAATAACTGAAGCTGTATGATTTCCAGATAAGAGGGAAGCTTGAGTAACTTTCAGTGACAAAATATTGTATTGGTGTTTGGTGGGAGTGTCTTTTAGGAGCAAAGAAACGAGGAGTCAAGTTTCGGAACTTAACTGAATTGGTTTATTAAGCAGAAAACATTGGTTTTTATGGATTTTACAAAGTTGGATTTCATTGGATAAGTAATTAAAAATATACATAAGGACTGGACAAGAATATAACGAGCTTTAATTAACTAATGAAACGGCTGTAATGGAAAAGAATTTAAAAATAAACAGAACGATCAATAATCAGGAAATAGAAAACAAATGCTTTCAAATAAATAACTGTAAAGGTTAAAATTAATACAGACAAATACAGGTAAATAATTTCTACAAATAAATGATATCTAAAAATATTTACATATAAACTGTCCCAACAGGAGTGGGCAAGACATCCACATTTTGGGGTGACAGTAGCATGTGAGATTTCAAGTAGGTTTTTTTTTTGTTTTTTTTTTGTCTTAAGGTGACCACTCCACCTGGAGTATACTTGAGGCAGCCCTTACCTTATAAAAGTCTGCCCACCCCTGTGTAATATAGAATAAGTGTCTTATTAAAAGAACTTTTCTAGTTTAGATCTGAGTTTATAACTTCCAGTAGAAGGTAGTTTAACTTGGTCCCAAGCTTTTATGGCATCATTGAAATAGCTTTAATCTGCTCAAAAGTTCATTAGTGAGCATCAATCACATCTGATGAAACTGTGATGTATCAGTAAACGTAACAGAATTACTACATTCGGCAGACAAAGCATCCTGTGCCATTTTCTAACCACTTTGACTGATCCAATTGTAACAATTGTTATTCCCAATTGTCAGTCGAAATTCCAAAATCAAAATTTTAACTGACATAAATTCATTCTATGCATCAGAATGTTCATATGTCTATTCTTACAAAAGATTTTTCATTCTTGCTGGAAGTGAAATGGGTTTAGCAAAGAACAGAAGTATTTATTGCTTTCCAGATACTTACAATTTGCACTCTGCTTCCTCTTAAATAATATTCTATAATACAATATATGCTTAACATCTCAATATAAAAACCAGGGTGTCTACCAACCGGGAAATTTGGGTTGACATGAAATGTATGGGAAATGTCCTTAAAAATCAGACTGTCCTTAAATTTTCAGCATTCTGTTTTGGGTTTTTTTTTGGTTGAAGAGATTAATTTAGTTTTTTTTTTGCTTGAACAGAATTTTTGTGAAAATATCCTTAAATGTATGGGAATTGTCCTTAAATTTTTTGTTTGAGATTCAGTAGATACGTGTGTAATAAGTAATACGTATGTAATAATTACTAGAAATGAAACAAAATACATCTCTTCTCCTTCTTCATAGCTATATTTTGCAGGTTATTTACTTTACCTGCTTCATCAAGCTTACAAATACATAAAACATTCCTTTATAAAACATATCTATTAGTAGAAGCTTTGTTATCACAACATAATCATTCATGGTAAGCTTGTATTGTTCATTATAAGAAAATGAATCAAATTCATGCGTAAAATCAATACATATTGTTCTTAACAATAAAATGAGTCACTTTTTTTGTTTTGTGAATAATTTAACATGTAGATTGTTCATTGTAATAAAACAAAGAAATAAAATTATTGAAATTTTTCAAGGTTTCTACAATTATCTTTAAATTTTTCTAGAACCATTTGGCTGATCTATGAATGATTCTATATTGTGATATCTGTTAGAAGCTTTGTTTTATAAGGAACATTCTATGTATTTGTAAGCCTGATGAAGCAGGTAAAGTAAATAACCTGCGAAATATAGCTATGAAGAAGAGATGTATTTTGTTTCACTTCTAACAATATATATGCGCTTTTCAAGAGTTTGAAAGTTTCTAAGATTCATTTAATAGTCTACAGAAATTGTTACGTAAAGGCTCCTTAACCCTTAATGAAAAATGAAATCCAAAGATTTAGATTCTTGGTTTTAAGAGCACGCCAGTCACATGCACTATTTCATCCATTTTCTTTGTTCATGAACAGTGAAAGCCAATGACAGAAACGTATCAACAAAACAATGATTATTTCAGTGAATCAGAACAATGACAAAACTAGGATCGTGTGATTTGGGTATAATTGATTTGTTCTTGTTACAACATAGCCTGTGTTGTTCTTTTGATCTTAAAAATCACAAGCTGAAGAAATGTGCATGAAAATTTGACTTAGGAAATAAAGGCTTGGCAAGAATTTCAAATCGGACTACAGCTGATGAAATATAAGACTTTCAGAAGAGGTTTGTTCTGAAGATTAGTGTTAAATTTTCATTTCAGAATCACAGAAGTTATGAGATGTAGTTTAAATCTGAATTTCATTAAGGATTGGTGTGAAGATTTTATTATAAAATTTTGTTAATTTTCATTTTCAGATTAACGAGTTGTTTACATTTACAAAAAGAAGGCTACAACAAAAAGAATCTGAACTTGAAGCAACATCAGTTACTCTAAAATCAACGTCAGTTGCACTAAAATCAACAACAAATAAATTGAATACTACTAGAAAGGTATTTTTTTTAATTACTATTTCAACCTTTTAAATAGCTTTTAACTTATTTTTAACAATGTATTCTGTTTGTCTTTAAGTTTCAATACTTGCAACTTTTAAAGTATTATGAAATTGTTTTCCTCATTTTTTTTTTTTCTCCATTGGCAAGAATCTTTAAATGTTGCAGGTGTCTTGACATTGAACATAGCTGAACAGATTGTGTCAAGGTTTGATGTTAGGAAGCCTTTGCTAACATTTATCAAGCTGTACTTTGTTTTTTGAAAAAATAAGGCAAAAAAAAAAAAAAAAAAGCTAAATTTTAACGTGCTGTGAGATGAATTGAAGAAACCAAAAAGAGACAAGAAAACAAGAACAGCACCTGAATCAAATAGAAATTGCCTTTCCGTTTCAATTATTAGGAGAGGAGTTGGTACGGCTGTTTCGTCCTTCTACGGACTCATCAGCCCAACTCTTTATCGGGAGAGGCAGAGTTGGGCTCATGAGTCCGAAGGACGAAACAGCCATACCCGACTACTGCTCTCCTAAAATTGAATCGGAAAGGCAGTTTCTATTTAATTCAGGTGCTGTTCTTTTGTTCTCTTTTTGGTTTCTTCTGTACTGTTTTATTAAAAGATTAGCACAGGGCAAGCTTCAATTTATATTTTAAAGGAATTTTTGGTCTTCGATGTCCAAAATCCTAAGAATGCATTGCTAAACTACTTACTGGTACCTCCCAGAGCTGTCATTAGCTTTTGACTAATGCTAGGTGGAGTTACGATAATACACAGAACAACTAGTTAATGTGTCAGTAGTAATTGCCTGTCATCACAATTTTTATTTGAATTTTGGTTCTTTTAATCTGATCTCATTTCCTGTCTTTAAGAAATTCAATACTTATTCTAGATTGTATTCAAAATAGCTAATGTAAACATGTTGTTAAAGCAAAGATGTTCCTATCTTGAAACAACTAGTAACGTTGGAAAGTAATGCTTCATCTATTGATGTGTGTCAATGAGTTGCCTACAAATTTTGGTACAAATTGGATTATTTTGTGAGGAGTTTGGAGCAGACTAATTGTATACAAAGCTTGTTGGTCATTTTTATCCTGGAAAAAAAAAAAAAAATCGGCAACAATATTATCTGTATCTTGTTAAACAACATAAAGCTTAACAGGGGTATTTTTAAAGGTAAAACACATTAGAAACTATTCTGAAATCTCTCTTCTGGACTTGTCCCCAATGGTAACCTTATCATTCGATTCTTTTAATTTGTAGAAACCATGCTATTTTGTTAGAAAAACAGCATTGGTTTCCAGTGTTCACTGTCTGAACAACTTGTGGGTTTTTATTCCAAACAACGTAGGGATAGCAATTAGTAAGCCAATCACTATGCTTCGCAACGTTTTCTGATACGTATAAGAAAATATAATTGATATTGCTTTAATTTCCTTATTATAAATGTGATTGTTGTGCATGCAAAAGACTAAATTGTTGTGATTGTTGCTAATGATATTTTAATGATACTTGTCCACAGACAGACAAAACAGGAATATTAGTCTTCTGATCCTTATCTTAAGATTAAAGACAAAAATAAAACTTAGAATTTTAATCAGAACAAAATGAAATTTGTTTAATGAGAATTCTGCCCGTATACTTGACTCGGCTGGAAACTTGCAAGATTTTTACATCATTTAAGTTCCTTTAGAGATATTTGAAAGCTTAAAGGTTTTAATTGGTATGTAACACAATGAATTGAAGATATATTTGTATGGTGGAATGGATTTGATTCAGTAGAAGCACTAACTTTAGTAATTAAATTTTTTCTCATTTAGATTTTGCAAGATACTATTCAAGATTGCAATGAGCAACATTATCTTGTGGAAGAGCACGTAAAGACAGAACAAATGCTCTCAAATCAGGCACATTCAGTAAGTGAACGTTTTTATTTTGCATTAACACCAAATATTTTTTGGTGTTAAATTATAATTTTAAGTTCTCTTCACTTGGTTCTATCTTAATTCCCTTGTATTAAATGTTTTCCATCTATTCTTGAAAAAATGTTGATAATGAATTTTTGAGATTATTGGTGCAACTTTAGGGAACTGTAAACTAATAGTTTTTCTAATATAAACGGACAGACTGCACCAAGAAGAAATGGATTTTATAAAAATACAAAAATAGTTAGTTTTTGAAAGCCCAGAAGACAGGCTTTCGAAACTCATTATTTATGTATTTTTATAAAATCCTTTTCTCATTGCAGTCTGGTTGTTATATTACTTTTACATCTGCACATTAAAAAGCTTCAATTAATAATAGTTTGTTTTTTCCTTTCTTCTAAAAGGTTAATTTTTGAAACTCAAATTCTTGTAGCCCACAAACTACAACTTTTGAAGGTTATTTACGAGGCTTATTTTATATTTAAGTTTTCCTTTGTATTCATTTGCTCTTTACCAAGCTGTCATATAAGGAATTGGATTATTATAATAACTTTTATTTTATTTATTTTCAAAGTAGTCAGTTGATGATTCCTTCCCAATTTATTAATATAAATTTTATATATTTTACAATACTACAGAATTTGGTCCATGGAATTATTTTTGAAGGTCTAGTTTAGGCACAAACATAAGGGATTTAAAATATTGAAATGCATATAAAAATACTTCACATGCAAATGGCTTTTTTAAAGGTGATAATGTTTATTTCATTTGGCTACTGAAAAAAAAATAAATAAATAAAATAAAAGAAGGAAAAACAAATTATTTTTGACTGAGACAATCCTCATTCAGATGTAAAACAGCATTTGGAAATATCTTATTATAAAACCATTTGAGTTTTTTATTCTATGCTAAAATACCCAGGAAAAATTGAGCCAGTTGCTTCCATTTCCAGTACATGCTGCCATACCCCCACATTAAATGGTGTCTTCCACAATTGAAAT
>JAFIDM010002131.1:83462936-83494360 GCA_023159025.1 Thereuonema tuberculata | reverse complement strand
CACCGTTTCAGGCAAAAGGAAAATTGTGTAAAAACGTCACGAGATAATTGGTCGTGTATGCTAACAAGTGACAGTCCAGGCTGGTGGTGGCACATGTGTTATGGTGCAGGGCGTGTTCAGCTGGCCTGTATTTTAACCTCTGATACATCTGTAGACATCATTGACCAAGGAACACTACAACCATCATTGTGCAGCCATTAGTGTCACATATTCACTCAGATGCAACAGATTCTTTAAGCAGTCAATGCAGCACTGCACAGATCTGCAGTTGCCAAATTATGACTAGAGAAGCATTCCTTAGAGTTTGGAATCATGAGTTGGCCTGATTTGAACTTAACAGAACATGTGGGATGTGGTTTAACATAAGGTGTCTTCAATAAGTGAGCGACCAGGAGCTTACCATGTTCAAGAGACATGTATGCATGATTGACATTGGGAATTAGCAACATAGCAGTGCAAATAACTGTAATTCACCACTTGTCAACTGTTTTAACTTCAAAATAAAAAGTAAAATACACTTCGTTATTTCAGAAAAATAGTGGGAAGGATCATTTGTTTCATCTGCTAAAGCTTTTATGCCTTGACACCTCTATCCTTTTATACCATCTATTTATCAATGAATATCAGTTTACTTGCTTGCTGCTTTCTAGCATTGGGACTGGTGAAATTTTTCGCTCCTGTTCCTAGGATGATGCTTCGGTCGACTGTTCATTTCTGAATTTTCTGGGAGTAGGAGCGATTACGTCATTGCTCACTTATTGAAGAGGTGCATACCATCAATGCCAGGGTTCCATACTATTTTTTTTTTTTTTTTTCCAGAAACTGAAAATTTTTGTTAGTATTAAGACAGAAAAACCATGTATATCTTGCATTTTAAATCCACAAAAAGGCATGTCACTTGATTGAAAAATTGCATCAGCTATTTTTGTTCTCACAAGATTTTCACATAAGTAATCCATACTGTTGATTTTTGCTAATGGTATTTAAAAAATATATTGTGTGGAATATATGTAACTGATAAATAGAAATGGTCTTTATGTAATACGATCTGACAAATAATTTCTGAAGTGCTGCTTAATTATTGGAAAATAGGTGCTTACTATTATAATTCTACTAGTACGAACTGTTGAGGAATCCCAGATAAATATTGAAGAGACAGAACGAAATATCATTAATATTCCTTGCAGATGTAGTCAACTGCTCTAGGGGATGGCCTGATAAGCTGCTGATACAATTGCACTTGGGTTTAAATCCTAGATCTGATTTGGATGTATTATGGCCAAGTGCACCATACTTCAATTAACTTTGACAGCTGCATTGTGGACGTAGCTAAAATTAGCGGGGGATGCTCCAGAAAAATTTTAGCCTTTGCTTTAAAATTGTGTGTATAAACATTTTATACAAACATGTATAAAAAGAAAATTTATTCAGAAACTTGATAAATTTCTTTTTATACATGTTTGTTTCCTTTCACACAATTTTAAAACAAAGAGTAAAATTTTTCTGGAGCAGCACCCCTCACTAATTTTAGCTACGTCCACAATGCAGCCATCAAAGTTAATTGAAGTTTGGTGCACTTGGCCATTAGTCTTTCTTTTCTTTCTTCGGGTGTTATTTTCTTTGCACATGTACCTCTGCTAATAACACCATGGGTAACGATTTGTGGCAAAGTAGTCTTATTATTCTTATTAACTTGTTAAAATACCAAAAAAAGTTGCCGAAAGGCCTGGATGTTGGAAAGGAACTAAATGAATATCAGTAATAGACTGTAGCCCATCTAAACACTGGAGAATTTTGGGTTTAGTGCTAATAAATTCATGCAAATTCTGTTTTAAAAATTGAAATTGATGTAGTTTTTATTGATTTTAAAGGGAGTTAAGAAAACTAATTTGAAATATTGCTAATCCCAGGATTTCCCAAAGATAGTTTAACTTTCTACATTGTCAAATTGTGATTTATATATTTTGTTTTCCCCCACTTATCCTAGCTTAGGTATCTTACTCAGTTACCCTTATTATTTGTTTGTTTTCAACCAGAAAAATACTGATATTGAGCTTTTCTGTCTGGCTGAAAATGGATTTAAAAAAAAAAAAAGCGCATAAATCCCCATTGCTTTACTAAAATAAGATTCACTTTTTGTTAACTTATTATTATAAAAATTTGTATATAATTCATAAAATAACAACCAAAGCGTGTAGATAAGAAACCAAAAAGATTTCATACCCTGCATTATCATCAGCAGCGTCTGGGACAGCCGTTTCGTCGTCTTCAGGGCTCATCAGCTAGACAAACCCCTCAATGATAAGTTCAGAAGGTGCGAAAGCTTAACACATTCTGGTCACTGCCTGTAGGTTCTAAGAGTGGCTATATATTCCCTAAATTTACATTGCTTGGCAATTCTCGGTGCGAATTTCCCATTGCTTTGCTTCACTTTGGAAGGTGTTTATTCGAGTGGTGATCACTCGAGATTCTTTGTATACTATTGTAGTTCAAAATTACACCAATAGGTGGGGTTTACTGTCGAGAATATCCTGGGGAATCTTGACGGAAGTCGCAGATGTTGGCACGTGTTTTGGAAGTTTTTGTGTATGGTGTTTTCAAAACATTTTGAAATGACTAAGATTTTATATTGTTTATAATATATATATATAATTATATCAATATAAAATATAATTTCATATTGATTAAAAATTATCAGAAAAAAATATTAAACAGTATTTGTCATATTCTGGAGTTTTTGCCAATAGATATCGTGGAAAACTTTTTTTTTCTCAATTTTTACTCCTCTTTGTAACTAAATTTCTTGTTTGTTATAAAATTTACTATAAAATCTAATATAGCATTTTGAAGACAAAGAATAGCTCTTTATCACTGATCCAAAGTAATTATTCAAATAATGCTTGTGTTAGTGATGCCTCGTACCTTAAAAATATGCAAAAATAGCACGACCTGTGGGGAAAACCAGAGGAGCAAAGGGTACAACCTGGAAGTGTTGAAGATCCCACTTTTGCTCCCCAAACTGGGACCCCACAAAAGAAAACAAAACTAAAAAAACAAACAATAATTGGAAAGGCTTTAAATCCTTTGCCCCTTCTGAGCTTATCATCGAGGGGTTTGTCTGGCTGAAGAGTCCTAAAGAGGATGAACCTGCTGTTCCAGACTACACCGGTAATAACTCTGGGTGCAAAATCTTTTTGGTTTCTTATATATTTTTAGTTATGTTTCATTGGGCACGTTAAAATCTTTTGTTTCACTTATTTTTGTTTTACTGAATTATAAAGTGAAATAATTGGAACTTTGTTAGATTATTTAAAGGCATGTACTTGAAGGCATCAAAATTATGAAAGCTGTGGGGTTACAATAAATATTTCTGATGAGAAAGCTAGTTAACATTTTAATATCGCTTTCTCATTAAATTGGTTCCTGTAATTTTTAATTTTAGTTTTGATGATTATTGATCTGTTTACTGCTTGTAAACCCATGTAATTTTTAAAAAGCTTTTTATAATTGTTGGCGTTTGATTCAAATCAACTTTTTGCACATATTGTACATCTATTCAATGATTTTAATTTACTAATTTAATATTTTTAATATACTTAAAAGTAAAAAAGGATCTTTCAAGATAGATGTGGCCAGCTATCAATTTTACCTATAGCTCTGCATATTATTTTTAATCAGAGCTGAAAGTACTTCTTAATGTAAATGGGAAAATTGTGGAAGGAAGGACTAACTGTTAATTGTTCTTTCAAATAAATTTTCAGATTTCCTTAATTAGGCTTGAAAATTTTCCTTGAAAATATCTATACAGGAGTTCACTTATATTTCTTATTTTTATTTTGTTCACAGTTGCTTTCGGTTGCTGATCAAAGTACAGCAGATGTACAAGGCCTTCATGAAAAGTTAAATCGAAAGAAAACTGTTGAATCCACAAATGATAACTTAGTCATAAAGTTTTGCAATAGCTTTAAAGAGAAACTTGGTACTATAGACCAAGAATTCCATACATTGGCTGAAGACCAAATTCATTTTTATCAAGGGTTGAATACTCAATTAGGTAAGTAAGTTTTACGGTAATTTCTTTACATTTTCACTCAAGTTTATATATGAATAAAAATTGTAATTTTTTTTTTTTTTTCTCTAAATTCACTTAGGCGAAGGACTTAAAAAGAGAGAAGAGGAGTTGAAAGCTCTTGGTGAATGGTTTTCAAGCATGGTTGGAAGTCAAATGTCTCAGTGTGAAGAGCAGTCTAAATCCGAAAAAATTCATGTGGAGTACATCAATGACTGGACAGCCGAACATCGTAATATAAGTGGCCAGTTCAAGGTAATTATGTAAGAAATGATTTTGAAGCCAATTGGTCAAGCAAGAGTTGTATATATTCAAAGCTTCATAATTAGGGATGCTAGAAGCTGTTACTGTAACAAAGTACAGTGGAAACCCGACATTCATCCATGCCTCAACTCGTACAACTTGGCATTCGTCCATGCCTCAACTCGTACAACTTGGCATTTGTCCACCTTTTTCAAATAAAATTCGACTCATCATTCGTATGTTTGACTGGAATTCGGACCATACCATGCTATCTGTGCCAATGGAGTCAGTAGTGTTGGCTCTCATTCGCTAAGTATCATTTGTACAAAATCCGAAAACATTATTTTATTGCTATTCTTGGTTATTTTTATTAATTGTGATCATGGGTCCAAAAAAAAAGATTAGTCATTCAACCAAACCTAAAAGAAAGCAGTGAGAACAACAATTTAACTGAAAAAACTCGTTATGAAGTTTGAAAGTGGAACTCGTGTCTCAGACCTGGCCACTCAATATGGTATGGCAAAATTGACCATTTCGTCTGTATTGAAAAATAAAGAGGCAATAAAAGGGGGATACAGTGGTGAAAGGAATGACTGTTATTGCAGTGAATAGGTCTCCTATAATTGAAGAAATGGATGATTTTATGCATTAAGTATTATAAAGGTAAGCAATCGTTGGGGTCTGAAATAGATTAATCCAATTTACTTGTATATTTATTACAGGAAAAATTGATTCAGCATTTGTACAAATCCCAATTCGAACAGCCTCCTGGAACGAATTGTATACGAATATCAAGGTTACACTGTAATCTAAAAATCCTGGAATAGCTTTGTTTATTTGAATTTAGTATTAATGAAAAAAAAAAATCCTAGCTACTTGTAAAAGAAAAATCAAACCAGAATATTTCTTTACACTTCTCATCTTCACTGCAAAACTTAGCTTGTATATAAGACTCTTTGTCAGAAGAAGTAAGTAAACTGTTTATCTTGTTTTTCCGTTCAAATTCTTACCTTATTTAAAGTTAACATAATTAAATTTTGCTGTATTTTTATGTGATATTATACTTTTCTGAGGATGAATTTCTTTATTAAAGGTCTTTTCCAACTTTATAATGAAAGATAAATACATCTAAACTTTCCCACTTTGTAATGCAACATTGCGATGCCTTCAGCAGTTGCCATTCACAAGGCTGGCAACATAATTAAACTTTATTCAGATATCGGTCAACTGTCCATCAAATGCAATTAAGTTCGTTCAGTTTTTCCAACATTCAATGAAGCTGAAAGTTCTATCAATTTGACAAAACACACAAAGGAAGTGAGTCAAATTTTAGGCAAACAATGTAAAATTGAACATAAGTTAGAATGAAACAGAAATGATAACAGCATTATAACTTCTTTCTTAAACTTCTTTCAACTTAAATGAAAGCCATTATAAAACAACTAGCAGCAAAGCCTGTCGGATGACGGGTATCAAAAATCTGAAAAATAATTTTATTATCAAATATAAAGTAAATGTAATCTAAATACTGTGCTAACTTGTGAACGAAGCTTCTACGGCAAAAATGGTTTCGAGTTTCGAAATTGGCATAAACTGAGTAAGTATGCCAAATTTCATTAAAATGGATGCAGTGGTAACAAAATTATTTGGTTTTGAACATATATTTTGTTAGAATTTCAGTTGTAGAGGTCAGTTCCCAAGAATAAAACTTAATGGAAACAACATGGAATGACACAATGAACTAATATTTCATCCAATTTGAGTACCCTTGATTTAATTGTACCATTGAGAACCTTGGATCTATCTTAATAGCTTAATTATATCAAGTTACAGACAGACAGATGAACTTAGCCAATAATAAGTTGATTACCAATGAGATTGTTTTGGAAGGAAACAATTTACAATAGAATTTATTAACACTTGTTGCCATATGCCAGAAAAACACTTTTTGAACCTGTGATGAGTTTTTGTGGAATTGTAGGATTAAATTAAGACTTAGATTCTGTTAGACAATGATATTAAAGGAAGTGTTTTAAAATCACAAATAATATATTTGAAGATTGTAAATTTGCCAGAATTTCTTTATTTTCCTAAATATAAAATCCCAAATTAATACTACAACAATTAAAAATTGTTTTTTAACTTACTAAAATGAGAAACTAAAAAAAACCTTTTAGCTGATTAGTTCAACATTTATATCTGCACCAATTGCATAGGGATTTTTTTTTTCTTTTTTCATTAAAGAATTTTATATTGTTGTTAGTCATCAAGTGGATGACTTAAGTGAACATCACATCAAAATTGAATGCTATCTTCATTGGGATTGAAAATTTCTTTACTTTTGTCATGAATGGAATGCTCAAAATTGTGATTCCATTTACCCATTTTTTAACTACTTTAAATAACCAAGGTTCTGTGATTATTTTGAACTGGCATTGTTGCAAAATAGTAAAACATTAACTTGTGTGGATTCTTTGTTAGATATTTGAATGCAAATTCTGATAGACCAAACTAAGCAAGAGATGTTAACTCTCATTTTTGCAGACAAAGGTGACTGTTGGTCTCCAGAAGTGGCTCCCTATAGTATTTGATAACTATAGACAATTTTTCTGAGGTATGCACAATATGCATGACCCATTCAATAGATACAAAATTTGATAAAAACAAAATGCAGGGCTATTCTGGTTTTGTTTTGTTTTTTTCCCCCCCTTCTCATAATGTTATTTGCAAATAACATGAATTTCTTATTAATTTGTAAACATTTTACTCTGTAAACAATTATTGAACCTTCTGAAACTTTGAAATGATCAGTCATTGAAATGAGATATTTGTGTACTTCCCACTGAGTGTGTGCATAGTGACATTTCCAAAAAAAAAAAAATAGACAAACTCATTGAAGATGACTATAGGATCATTCTTTTTCCCTTGGGAAGCAAATTAATGTAAAATTTTTAAAGCCAAAATTACAAGAACCCAAATAATTACCCTAATTAATAGGACTGATATTATTGAAACATCCTTCCTATTCAGTTTCAGTGGTACAAAACTTAATGAACAGCAACATTATTAATACTTGTATTAATCATTTTAAGTGTTTCCAGAAGGTTTTCCTTCTGCCTCTCACTAATCAGTTTTAGTATTTGGGCCCAACCTGTTTGAGTTTTGTGAACTCATTTGCTTCAAATGAAAAGATAAATATGATTAGCTTTTTTTATTATTCATTTTTTTTCTTTAATTTGTAGGATGGTATAATAAGTCGACAGGATACCTTTCAAAATGATAAGCTCCATCCTATGATTGGAACTATTATTAGCCATTTACAAAAACAAGCTCAAGAACTGAGTAACACAAGGATGATGATTGCGGCTAAGGTAAGTTATATAAATTATCTTTAATTGAATTTGAAATATTTACAAAAATTATAAAGCTTGAACTTAATATATTGTTTTTTAATGTTTTGTCAAAAATCTTTGCAATTAAATTAAAATCGACAAGTTTAATGTGCATTGAAGACAATATGATAAGGAAAAAAAAGGTGTAAAAACGCACACAAATTAAAGGTTCACTGAGCTATTTTTGGATATTTTGTACCGGGAACCCAAGATGGACAGTTTCAAGATTCCTATCTCACTGCCTCCTTTTGGTTCCACTGAGCTATTGAGTACTGGGTGAACCCAACCGAGGAGATAGAAATCTCGAAACAGTGAGTCTTGGATATTTTGTACAGGGAACCCAAAAAAATTAGCTCGGTGAACCTTTAATTTGTGTGCGTTTTTATGCTTTTTTTTTTTTTTTCTTTTTTCTTATCAATTCAATTAAAAAAAAAGTTTGGAATAACAGTATAACTAGTAAGTTTTTTTTTTTTTTTTTTACCCTCACGGGTTCTTTTTTTCTGGTTTATCCTTAAAATTAAAAGAACCTTTTATGCGGTTACTCAGAGCCTGCTCTGTTACTTCCAATAAGGTTTCAATGATCCCCTTAGCTGTTAACTGTGTGTAACGTTGCAGGATTGACGACAAAGCAACTGGTTTACAAACAATAACAACTTTTATTCCACAAACACAGCCTTACTATATTACAAACCAAACTCTAAACCGAGCAACTTCACAACCTCCTACTCCCTTCCACCATCAACTCGAGAGCCTCTCTTTCAAACTTTTCAATTACAAAATATTAGCCTGCACGAGGCAACATTCTAATCCGCACATTCGTATATCTCCAATATATAAATTTACAAAAAATATAAACAACTTAAATAAAATCCAATAAATCAATTCCTTTACATGTGGCTAATGTATAAGACGGTACTAAAATCAGTATTTTTTTTTTTTTACTTCCAAAATGACAACATTGAGTTGTTTACCTGATAACATTAATTGGAAGTAACAAGTCCTTGTCTAATGCACTACCACAAAAGAAACATGCCCCTGTAACTTTGCATCAACTTATAATAGTGATTTTGAACTGTTATAATCTCACCTAATTAAAACCAGTTTTATTGATTTCTATATTTATATATGTTCAGTATTGCTTTTCATATAACAGTGAACTTAAAAATTAATAGTTTGTCTGACCTTTCTCAGATCCTCTAACAAAACAGAAGTCAGAAGTGGCTTATGGTTTTTAAGTTGTTTTTGAATATTGCTTTTAACAGTAAAACAATGGTTTTACAAAACATAATTAGTATGTTTCTTTTTTTAGATATCTGAAGGAGAGCAGAAGTTAGGGGAATTTGTTTTGTCTCATAAACATAAGATTTCTGAAATGGAATCATTTATCTCTTCCACTGCTGATAAGCAAACGGCTGTTCTAGAGAGCAGTCAAAAGCATGTTGCTGATCTCAAAGAAGCCGAAGATTTACTCATAGCAGTAAGATATTCTTTATATTTATAAAATTATGCAACATTTTTCTTAAACTTTTATAGCAACGCATACAGTTGTAAAGGAGTGTGTGTGTTGGGGGGGGTGCTCTTAAGGTTCTGTCTGTCCGTCCATCCTCACCTCCAGGCAAACTATAAATTGGACAGACACTAGTTATACTTATTGAAACCCTTACAACTTGTGGAGGTTGGGGGGAAAAATACAAGTTTGGTCTTCTGTCATTTTCTGTGTCTAACAAGTGGCTGAAATGAAACGGGGATAAAAGGCTGCTGTGGTTTCATGTACAATATGAAACCAGTTTTTTTGCCTTGCTTTTATTTTAAGTTATTGATTATAATACAGTTAGTCCTTGACTTACAACAGGGTTGTATTCTGACAAACTGAGAATTAATGTGCCTTTTAAGTTCAAATGGTTGTAAGTCGGGATCTATCTGCACATATTTTTTTTAATGTTTTTAAAACTTAAGCAAGAAAAGCAGTTATTTGGAATTCAAAATTTATGGTAGCAATTCAAAAATATTAATTTTATTAATTATTCTACATTTTTTTGAACAATTTTCCCCAATTCTGTGAGATCATTTTTAATTTATATACTTTCATACCACCTGAAAAATATACTTTCATACCACCTGAAAAACTTAGGTTAAGGACAAGGGAGTTGGTTAATACAAATTATGTAAAAATTTACTTGCAGAATACTGTTGTATCTTTGCAATAAGCTATTTAGTTTGTTAGTATTGAGATTGACATTTTCATTGAGGAAAATTGAAGTATAAGAAAAAAATTAATGAAGGTAGTTATTTAAATGGCATATACTGTATTACTTAATATCGTATTTAATACTAAATACGAAGGTCAGTCAATAAGTAATGCCTCCTATTTTTTTTTCCTCCTTAAATAGGTTAAGTGAAAAATTTGAATTAGGTGCAATGGACCACTTGAGGATATGTGGGGCTTCGTAGTTCCAAAATAGCCCACCAGTCTACTTTTTGACTTGTGGGATAAACAAAGCCATGTGCTTCGTTTTAACCCTAGTAGATATAGAGGCTGAACTAAAAGATTTGATTTGGATACAACGATTGTAAGGCTTCCAAAATTTTCAGATTGGATGTCGAGTTGATTATTGCCTATTGAAGAAGACGGCAATATATTTTCAAAGAAGGATATAATTTAATGGACCACTTGAGGATAGGTGGGGCTTCATAGTTACAACTTATCCTACCAGGCTACTGCTTTGCTTGTGGGATAATCAAAGCCATGTGCTTTGTTTTAACCGGTGTAGATATAGAGGAAATATTATATTAAAGAAGGATATTCCAAGCGTTTTTACAGAATTATTACAATAAGGATCTACACTGTACTGAACCATCCATCTTGAAATATCAAAAATCAAAGATTTTTCAAGTAATTCAGTTATGTTTGTTTATCCGACAAGCTCCCACCGCATGTGTTTACACGTCATACGTGACATCGATAGGGGCGTAAATCACAAGTGGTCCATTCCTCAAAAAAACCTTCTCCAATCCACTGCAGTAGCAACTTCCTGGTCCTGTGTCAACAGGTGACAGCCCTGCATCCACTTGGAAAATGCTGAAATTGATGTTTATATTAGACAGTGTTCTGTGATTGAATTCTTGAATGCAGAAGGTGAAACGCCCATTCACATTCATGAAAGGCTGAAAAATGTGTACGGTAATGCAACAGTGAATGTCAGCATTGGAAGCACAGGAAGCACAACCATGCCTTTTACCACACTGGAATACTTGCCCTTGTTAAAAGGTGGACCAATACTGTGGAAATGGACGTAGATTATTGAAAAGCGACAAATTAATCGTCAATGTTGTGGTTTTCAAGCTATGTAATTGCATTTGAATTTCTTGACAATTATAAGGAGAAAAAAAATAGGAGGCATTTATTGACTGACCCTCTTAGTTTAAATTTAGTTTAATAAACTTTTAACAGTTTAATTTTAAATAGTATGTATAGTTTAATAAAACTACGAGGCGTGTTTTTTAAGTACAGTTTTGAAATTCCGCCACTGCAGCGCTGCAGTCAGTGTTCTGTGCATGCGGACTGTGTACCTACATCTGTTGGCAAGCCACAGATGCCATTGTGGCAACAATCGATCGATTTTACATTTACTTTTGTGTACTTGAAATGCCTCTGCTGACTGTGAAATATGCGCTGTTATTCGTTTTCTTAGTGTAAAGGTGTGAAAGCAGTTGAAATTAATCATCAGATTTGTGAAGTGTATGGACAAAACATTATGAGTGATGGAATGATACGCAAATGGGTAAGAGCTTTCAAAGATGGCCGAAAAAATGTTCATAACGATGAACTGAGTGGGCGACCACCAGTGATCACTGACGATTTGTTGCAGAAAGTCGATGAAAAAGTGATAGAGAACAGACGCTTCTCGGTTTCTTCATTATCAGAGGACTTCCCTCAAGTTTCAAGAAGTTTTATCTATGAAATTGTTACTGAATGCTTAAACTATCGGAAATTGTGGTCATGATGGGTACCAAAAATGTTGACTTGTGGCGCACAAAACCCAACGTTTAGGCAGCACCTTGACTTTTCTTGAGCGTTATAATGCTGAAGGTGACTATTACTTAAGCCAAATTGTCACAGTGATAAAACATGGGTGGCCTACGTTACACCAGAAACAAAACTATAATCCATGGAATGGTGGCATTCAACATTGCCCAAGAAAGTGAAGTTTAAGTAGACAATTTCAGCCCAGAAAATCATGTGTAACGTGTTTTGGGACAGGAAGGGGGTGTTGCTTGTTGAATTTTTGCCACGTGATGACACCTTAAATTCCAAAACGTATTGTGAGACCTTAAAAAAACTGTGCTGAGCAATTCAAAACAAAAGGCACGGCATGCTGAGTAAAGGAATCGTTCTGCTGCATGACAATGGCCGGCCACATGTGGCCAATCGAACTCAAGATCTCATCGCATCATTTGGCTGGGAACAATTTCATCATCCTCCATACAGCCCCGATCTAGCCCTCAGTGACTACCATGTGTTTTTGCAACTGAAGAAGCATCTCGGAGGTCAGCACCACGATGACGACGATAGCCTCAAATCGGTAATGTTGCAGTGGCTGTCAAATCGGGTGGCAACTTCTATGACTACTGAATACAAAAGGTTGTTGTTCGATATGATAAGTGCCTTAATATTGGTTGCAATTATGTGGAGAAATAGATAAGTGTGGTCTTTCATGTAAAGATAAAATTGTTACAAAAAGTTTACTTGTTTTTTTTTTTAAATATCAAAACGGTACTTAATTAAAAAACACGCCTCATATAATGAAGGTTTTTTATCTGTAGGACAGTAGTCTTGGATTTTCATCTGATGGATTAAATTTGTATTTAAATGGACATGAAATCCAAAGTGAATGGCATTTCCATAATGAAGGATGCCTTCCTGGATTTGTTTTACTATTTATGAGTAACTTCCATTGCCTCCAACTGTGAACTTCTAGATTAAAGAATCACAACAGCCGTCCCCTCCCTCTTTGAATTTTGGAAAATCCCATGACTGAATTGTTTTGAGGATGCAGTTGTTTCTCACATCCTCATTCCTTTATAGGAAACCTTTAATCTATTTAAATTTATTGCAATGCAGTATTATAATACTGTATAAAGTTTCAATGACAAAAAAAAAAATGGATGAAAAAATTCAATGCCTACAATTGAATTGTTGTTTTTGATCTTCTGTAAATGAATTTTTTATCAGAAACTACATTTTTGTTTATTTCAACTCCACTTTCACATTTACAAAAGAAAATCATTATTTTGTTTTAAAACTTACTGCAAATCAAATATATGCAAATATTTTCAGATAATTGGAAATTTAAGTTTTATATCAGAAATTAACTTTTTTATATTTCAGAAAATGAGACATTTTCACGAGTCACTAGGATCTGTAATACAAGCTAGAGAAAGCATTCAAAAGAACTCAATAGAACAGGTAAACTGTTAGATTTATTTTATTATTTTATTTATAATAACTTTGTAATGCACTCTTCCTTGACTTGTAATTTTCATGGAGTAAATTGAGAAAAAAAAGAGGAAATGAGATAAAAAGGAGAGAACATTAGAGATGACATTTCAGTGATTTGTTGATATTTGGCTGCTATTTTGCCGTGAGACTAGAATGAAATTTGGAAATTATCAAAAAAAAAGTTAATAAAGATTCATAGAAGTTTGTTATGCTGAATAAAAATACTGTTTAGTTAGGGGAGGGGAAGAATTGAAAGTTGTAGTCCTGAATCGAGATGAATATTTTATGGTAGTTTTGGATCTGATGAAGATGAGTACTTAGTGGAAAGGAAAATGAAAGGACTGCAGCAAGTGAGTGAACATTACCTTTGTAAATGATATGGGCATAGGAGTTGCCTTTTACGAATATAGTGTTTTAAATGAAAATTAAAGAAATAAATTTGCTAATCTGAATCTGTGCAAAGGGACTCGAGGATAGCCCCGAAATATCAGAAACTGAAGTAATCCACTGTGTGGCATGTCAAATTGGTGTGCAGTTTTTATATTTAATTTCCTTTTTTAATGTTGAATTTGATGGCTCAGAAGGTTTCTCGTTTGTGGAATATGTGCAGAACTTGAATTTCATCATCTGACCAACAGCTTAGTCCAGATAAGTCTTGTCTTGAGTTGTCAACGACATCAGATTTCACTTGCAAACTCTTCCTTTTATATTCTAACTTTTCTCCTGTTCATGTAAAATCATTTATCTGATGTTTGCTACTCGGTTCTGTTGAGCAAATTGAATTTGGTAAAAATAATTCAAAGAAACTTAAAAGAAAAATTACAATGAAAAAAAACAACAACTTTAATTGATGTGAAGCTCTTTAAAGATGGTAAAGAAGAAAATTACAATTAATAAAGATAGGATGAGAGATAAACTATCACAATGCAGTAATTAACTTTTGTAAGCAGTCTCCAGACAAAAATCATTTGGTAAGACATCTGTAAAATATGGTATTTTGTTAGTCTTAAGTTTAGACAGCTCATTGTTGCAGATAATTTAAAAAGAATTAACTTCTACTGAGATATTGATTTCTTAATTGTGTTAATGTAAAGGTAGAAACAGATATAGAAATTATTTCATAAGTATGTAATAAAAATAAGCCAATATTTAAAATGCTTTTTTATTGTTTTTAGTTGCAAACTTCTTTATTGGAATCAGATGTTCTGCAGAAAGAAATGGATCAGGAAGCTCTTAGGTAGGCTTGAGAAACCATTAATTCCACTTAAAAGTAAAAATAATGTCCTTAGTACATCTCAAATCTTAACTGGAATCAGCTTAAAGGGTTCCCTGCAAAAGATCATCTGCAGAGCGATGATTAAAAAGTTTTCAAATGAAGATGAACAGGAAAGTAATTCATAGTGACATTTCATAAATTAATAGTTTTTATGATTTACTATTACAAAAAACAATAACAATTAGAATATCAGACAACAGTATATCTTTTAGAAGATATGCTGAGATTATTTAATTTTCAGATTTAAAAAAGAAAAATTTCTTTCTCCCTTCCAATGTAATATTGTACAAAGATTTGTTTTTGCCATTTCAAGTTTAGTTGCTTACAGGAATTCTTATTGTAAGTCTCTAAATTAAGAATTAAAATCTAAACAGCATCTCAGAAATCCTATCTACCCCTTGTTTGGTTTTGACTAATGTCAAGACTGCATCAGTCAGTTGTTTGTAAAAGCTACATTAAAAGAATTACATACTCTGCCTCTCTTTCAGAACATTGTTCTGCCTTTTTTTTTTTTTTTCCCCTTTCACATTTTAATGAAATAAATCCCTTTCTGGATTGAATTCAGCTCTTGCTCTCCAGATTGGAGAACTCTTCCATATCAGAAACTGCTGAGTAGCAAATAACCTTAACCAGTACAAAAAGAATGTAGGTTTAAGACTCGTACCTTTCATATTTTTCTATTTAACATGTTTGTTAATGTTTAATTTCTTATTCTGTGTGTAGGTTGACAACTGAAATGAACAATGATCTCGACATCTTTCAGTCTGAGGGAATAAATTTGCATCAGGTCTATGCAACAGATATCCAAGATTGCACAAACCAAGTAAGTTAAATTTATTCATTTCAAATGGCAACGAATGATGTGAAAACAAAGTTAAAGAATGTCAAAATTATTTTGTTCTCCTCCCTCGCCCCATTTCTGTACAATGGATATCTAATTATACAATACCTAATCTGCAGATAATAGACTAAGTCATAACTATCCTTTGCTATAGAACTGTGTGTATTCATGGGGCCTTCTCAGTAATTAAATGGGAAGAAACGTGTTGCTATCTAATAACCAAAACTTGTGCAAACTTGTCTAAGTAGTGTCAACCACTTGTTTTTTAAATGTCAATGGGTGAGACCAATGTAATGTACTGAATTTTTATAAATTTAGATATGTTTTTATTAATGTACTGTTAATGATAAAAAAAAAAACTTATTGTAAAATTCTGAATTTAAGAAATAATATTTATTGTTTTTAATTAATTTAATTAATTTTTAATTTCCTGTAAATCAGAATTCTTAAATTTTGTATTTTTAATTAAATTGGAATTTGTTTTCGAACAGAAAATTAGCGAAGTTAAGTTGTTGTTTAATTGTTAAGATTAGAGCCCAAGAGGATTAGAATGTAATCTCGTGGGATTAATCTGTTATTGAGTGAAAATTTTGATTGTTAGAGAGTAGGTTTGTGATTGTTGAAGGAGCTAGTTGCTCGGTGTAGTTGAAGGAGAAATTATATGTAAAGCTGTGTTTACTGAAATAAAATTGTTATTGTTTTAAAGCCAGTGTCTTTGTTATAAATCCGGTGACGTTACCAGGGGCAGTCTGGCATCATTGGAGGCCCTTCGGCTGGAAGCTAATTTGGGGCCCTTTAGGCTTTACTTACCTGGGGGGGGGGGTCTGCAGATATGAAATGAAGTAAGGGTTATTTTTATTACTGATACAATATTATTGTCATTATTATTAAAAATTCTGTATACAATATATTAATATACAGAAATATTTATAAATGACAAACTTTCAGGTGCATTCTATATAAATTCAAAATTATCAAATGATTAGATGAATAACAAATATTCATAAGTTTTACTACACTGTAGCCTACCAAAAAAAAAAAAACACAATTACACTAAGCCAATAAGTTTGTCCTTAATTCTTCACTAATATTAGCTTTTTTATCTAAACTAGGCCATCCCCCTGTCTCCCCTGGTGAGTATCAGATAATCCAAGAAGAATCGATTCCAAGCGATTATGCAAAAAGTGATATTTTATTCCTTTTTGAATGAACTCATTATTTGATAGAGCTTGAACATTTGTATAGTAGAATAAAAGTAGGACTGGATATTGGGAGACCGCAGTAGTCCAATGGTTAGCATTCCTGATTGCAAGGACGAAGGTCTTTGGTTTGAATCCCATGCAAGGTGAAAACAAATAAAAATAATAATAAAAAAAAATTATAATCTGACTTTCTCAGCAAGGGAAACTAATAATTAGCAATTGCACCGGACAGACAGAAATAAATTTTAGTAATATAGATTAAAAAAACAAATCTCGTTCCACATTCATTACAATCAAGTTGGACAATCTATCTTAAATCAGAGTTGATCTAAGCCTGTTTGTTTGCAATTTTTACCTTAGAAAATACCCTTTCACATGTTACTTGCGTACATTGATTGATAACAAGAAACTTGTATGCTGTGCATAGGTTAATAAAAAGCCCGGATCGAGATAATTCATAAATAATGGGGAAAGCACAAACATTTGAAGCATTGTCTATTTTCGGTGCAATGGACAAAATTTTCTTCATTTAACATGATCATTTTCACTGTCTTCTTGACTAGGCATATCGTCTTTTTTATCATATTCAACTTTTTCACTCTTGCATCTCATTAAACTCTCGTATTGATCTGCAAACTGTTTTAGCTCTTTTAGTGAAAGACTTCTGTCAATTTTGCAGTTTGGGAATGGTGCATAGAATGTCGGGAAGGATAGTATCTGTTATTTCACGAAACATTTTAGGGTCTAGCCAAGAGCAATCTTTTAAAATGTATTTGTTGGGTACGAATCTGTCTTCAATACTTGTTTTGGCCCAGACCTCTTGCCAACCAAACATTTAAGTAAATTGTAGACACGTTGAATTCACTTTTCCCGGTTTCTGGGGTTTAAGATTGCCTGTCTGTGTTTATAAACATGTTGATTTTCGCATCCCTCTGTTTCATGGGCTTAAGGTCTCCCACATTAATTGCTATCTACCTAGATTAATTCTATACTATAAATTAACATCTGTGAAATTGTTATGAATATAAAATTACACAGGCCAACACACAGGATAAAAAACATTTACAATTAAAAAGATGCTAGCTTTCGAATCGTTAAGATTCTTTCTCAAGCAGGTGATTATAACTGCCATTTTATTTTTTTTTATTTTGTAAAAGAAGTCTGATGTTAAAATAATGGCTGAGGTCATGTGATTGGAAGAGTCCAATGTCACATAAGGATAGGTCGTTTTTCTCCAATGAGGTGGTCCAATCCATTAAGCAGTAAGTGAATGAAGCAATCCTAAATCCAGACAGAAATCATGAAATGCCTCTAGAATATAATATAAGCAAATAATATAAGAAACATATTGAAAAGTAAAAATATTCAGAACATTAAAAATAACAAATATACTAAAAATTAATGAAAACAAAGAATTTTTAGTGAACCCATATTTAGAAATATTTTGAACTGAGAACATCATTGTAACAACAACTATCAGTTATTTGAAAAGATTCTTTACACTTACGCCGGAAATCATTAATCTCACGGCAAAACCATGGGATTATTAAAATCCAATAAATGATCAAAATCTCTTACATTCAAAAAGGTTAAATAATTGGATCACCATTTCGAATAGCTATAGCATGGTGGGAGATACGTTTTTATCAGGTTGTTTGGTCTCGCCAATGTACTTGCAGGGGGCGTTGACACATGAAAGTGCATAAACCACCCCTTTAGGATTATCACAAATTTTTGGCTCAAATCTATTGATGAAATTACCTATTGAATGTTGTTAGGAGAGGTGCCGATGATGTTGCAATCACGCAAAATCTTCTTGATAGCTGGGAAAGAAATCGGATGGAATGGTATCAACACAAAATTAGATAGTGTCATTATTCTGTCTTGGGTTATATATGCATTCAAGAAAATATGCAAAATAATAGTCGATAAAATGAAAAGAATAATTATTAATAGAATGCTACGGATTACATGAAGCTCATTAGTGAATATCTCAAGAGCTAGAAATATTGAAAGCTTGACGACATTTTTCTTAAAAAGATGTGGGACACGCTGATTGATGATTAAGTTATGCCAGTGTTGGTAGGTTTTCGATGAACGGAGGTATCAAATCCTGAGGAATTCCTATGAATGGCCACATCCATTGGTTTTCTTGCTCAATTTTGAATTTGATATCCGGGTGGATACTCTCAAATGTCTTTAATGCCTAATTGAATCTGTTTACAAGAGTAGAAAGAGGTTGTTGACATATCTGCAGTAGAGCGGTATGTGCACACATCCATAATCAAACATAAATGCAGAATCTTCGACAAAACATACATATTTCGGCTGGAATGGCGAATGCCACCAGCCCCATAAATAACCCAATGGATTGCTTATACATGTGGTTAAATTGAAAAATCTGAATATTAAACATGGCTTTGATTAAAAATTACAAATCATGATGCAAGGTAGGATCAGTAAAATTAACAATGCTTAGACTCAAAATGCTGTAAGGCATCAACAATCAAATTAAATGATATGGAGGTAAACAGTCTCCACATCCAATGAAAAGAATTCAGTCAGAACATAAATTTAAGTCTTTCATCTCTTAATGAATTCAACGCTGGTGAGTACAGCAAATTTGGAGCAAACATTCATTTTTCTAAGCCTAAAGTAGATAATTTTGGAGAGCATTTCAAAGGCGGACGACACACAGTTGACGATAGGACGTACAGGAAAAAGGCCGTTGTAATCCTTATTCTTATGTATCTTCGGCAGAATGCGCAGCCGTGGGATAGTTCTTTAGCTGTCCTTCAAATTCTCCTCTTGTACTGAAGTAATGAGGGATGCCTTGGCCAGTTTTCTAGCAGTTTTTGAGACCAGATTAAGAACTTCTTTTGGTTGAGTAGAATACAATATAATACCTGGCATTGTGGCAATGAATTTCTGGCCCATGCTGACATATTAGGTCTTACTCACCACTACAGTAGCTCCCCCCCTTTATCTGCAGGAATAAATAATAAATTTATATTTTGGAGATTTTGGGGCCCTGAATGCAAAATTTAAAAAACTTTCTTTCTGTCCGGCAGTAATATGTAAATTCCCGTTCAGGGCCCCATCATAGTAATGAAGGCTATGTTGGGACCCTAAGCACTATCAGTGGAATTTTTTGAGTGTAGCAATGCAAATGCAGAAGCCAGATTAACTTTACTTTCCAATGGACTGTAGTAATTACGCTTAGTACAGTCTGGTAGTAGGCCCACACCCGCCCATTAGCTGACGAGCAAGTCTGTTAACATGAGACGCGCTTCTAGGCAAACTTCTCTTCTAGTCTTGTTAATATTAATGAGTAATTGTTAACACAGTACCTGATATAGCAACATGAATAATCAGAAATTAAAAGTAAAGATAAATCTGGCTAAAAAATAGTGTATTCCTCGGATGTTCTCTATTGTTTGTAACTTTCGAGTGTGAAAATACTAATTTTCTTTCACTCATCTGCCCAGTGACCCGTCGGGGTGGCCCTCCCTGGGCTCGGTGGGCTTGGGGCCATTGGCGATCGCCGACCTGGCCAGACTGCCCCTGGACGTTACAGCTTCTACATATTAATTTTGGTGGCAGCAGTGGGATACTTTGAATTTCCTGTAAAGAAATTAGAATTCCTGAAGTTTCGCAGTTCCGATTGAGACTGATTTCTTGTTTTAGTGAAGCCTTTTGCTGTTGTATTGGATTACCTGTTATTCAAGCCTTGCAGTCTATCTTGGATTTACCCTGAATTTATTGTGAATTGTGCTCAGAGTAAGGAATTGTCGTTTGACAGATTCCGGATTCTGTTGTTGAAGTTCTTTGTCTGTTTCTGAAGCAAGTTCACAGCCGAGAAACGAGTACTGGAATTCCACCCGGAAGTCAAGTTTCGATCGAGAGAAGTCAACTTAGTTGTTCGTCGAAAGTTTGAAGTCATCACAAGTCTGCAGAATTTGGACTTTGTTTTAAAGAAAATATAAGTGTAATTGAAGATATTTTGTAAATTTATTTATCTTAAATTCTTATTTAATCTGGTGAAGTTGAAATTATTGTAATTTTGAGAGTAGTATTGATTGTACGATTGTATAATTGTTATGTCTACTAGTTTGAAGGTTTTATTATTTTGAGTTAACATGGCTTTCTTAATCAAGGCTAAGAAAGAGGATTTGAGAGTTGTAGCTGATGAGATAGGAGAAGTGAATGAAAATATGAAGGTTATCCAATTGAAAGATTTAATCATACATAGTCAGTAATTAATCTCATCATAATTTTTACTAACAAATTTTTAATAAAGAACGAAAAAGAAAGGAAGAGAGAATTACAAAGATAAGAAAAAGAAAGAAATACAAAAAGAGGGAAGAAAGACAGATAAAAAGAGACAGAGGCAATTTGAGTTAGAAAAATTAAAAATTGAGTCTTTGACTACTAATAGAATAATTCAATCTATGGTAGATAAGAGTAAGCAAGAATTAAAAAAAATTGATACAAAAATTTGATCCAAATGAATGTGAATATTAGTTTGTATTTAATCATGTTTGAAAGGTAAGCAAAGAGGGCAAAAATTGATGAAGAAAATTGGGTAACTTATTTAATGTCTTTATTACCTATTGATATTGTACAGATTATAGGTAGGGAACCTGAAGAGAAATCAAATGATTATCATTATACAGTGCAACTTGGATAATTCGAAGCTGAAGGGACCACTACAAAACTTCGAATTATCCAAGACTTCGAATTAAACAAGTTACATCTTTTAACTTTAACTAAATGCTTGGAAAGATTATTCTGTCAATAAGTAAATATTTATTCAGAAAGATCATGGTATGAAAGACTTAAACACTATATGTATGTAAACAAAATAAGATTTATATTACGTAAGCTACAGTACATATTACATTCAATACACAGGCATGCCAAATTTCCGCGGAAACACGGATTTCCGCTTTTTTCCTTTTTTGCAGATTCGCGGACTTCCGCTTTTTTCCTTTTATTTTTATTATTTTCCCTTTTTTGTTTCGTGGTACACCGTGTTTCCGAACGTTTTTATGCCCCTCCTCGTTGAATTCCTGAACTTTCAACTCGTTGACTGGCGGATATATACATATGTATATTAACATTTGCAATATATTATGTGTAAATGAAATGTATATTACTCGACTTGCAAACAAATTTTGTCTTAAATTTTACCTCGTGCATAATTTCATCTTTTTTACATTTTCCCCACTCTCATGCCTGAATACAGAAAATTATAGTTTTTCAAAAAATTGTGCAATGTCTGATTGTTTTGTAGAATTCAGTCGCTTAAGGTTAGCAAAATTATCAAGCACGTTTAGTGAATGGAAGACAGCTTCACTTATGTTGGTTTGTCCTTCAATATACTGACGAAATTCGGCGCTATCCCGTACTCGTTGGCGATTTGGCATTTCTTCTTCACACCCTTTTCCACCTCGTGAATGACGGCGACCTTTTCAGCGAACGTTAATTTCTTGTACACGCGTGGTTTACTGAAAGACATGGTGACACTGACAGCAGGAAGCTCGAATGGCGTCTGAAGCGTCACGTGTCGAATGGTGGCGGGAAGGGGATTTCATTTGTCATATGTCGAATTTCTTAACGATGAAACGCCAAAAAGTCGTTATGGTTCGAAATTTTTTATAAAAAACTTCGAATTAAGGAAGTTGAACTTCGAATTATCCACGATTTTTTAACATTGATTTAATAAGAAATTCAAGGGACCAAGAGAAATCTTGGAATTAACCACGATTTTGAATTATCCAAGTTGCACTGTATTAAACAAATGTTATTAAAGATTTAAAATTGAGTCCAGGCAAGTTTAGAGAAAACTTTCAAGAGCATCAGAAGAAATTTGATTGAACCTGGAGAGATTTTACATTTGAATTAAAGTGTTATTGTGAAGAATGGATAGTAGGAATGAATGCAGATAATTTTGAGTCATTGAAGGAGTTGATGATAACTGATCAATTGAAGAAGAGAGTAAGGAGAGAAGTAAAAGAACATTTCATGGATGACTGGGCAACTTATAAGAATCCTCTTGAATTAGCAGAAAAATTAGATTAATATAATGCCAAAGGTTTAGTCAGAAAACCATTTGAGAAATTTTTAGATAAAAAAAGATCTGAAATTTATCCAAATAGGAATGATCAGAATAAGAGTCAATGCAGAGGGAGATATAAATTGGAGAAGAGGAGAAACTGGAAGTAATTCAAGTAAAATGTCACTTAGTGTTAATAGAAAATTTGATATGCGTGCTAAACTTAGATGTTACGAGTGTGGATCTAAGAATCATTTATGACCACAATGTCCGAAAAGAAAGGGAAGTAGAGACTCAACTTCAAGCTTAATAATATACTTGAACTGAAAAAAAAAGAAGTTATTAGAGCCTTATCTGATACAAGCGAAGGTAAATGGAACTGAAATGACTGTATTTGTAATAAATATATTAAGCCAGAAATATACTTGAACTGAAAAAAAAAAAGTTATTAGAGCCTTATCAGAGATGTATACAGGTGAAATCATCTGGGTAAGACGGCCTCTTGATATGGAACCTAAATGTTTACCATTGGCTATGACTAAATTAAGTGGAGATTTTTGGGAAGATTACTACCAAGGCTGCAGTAATAGCTGAAGAGTTAGATCAAGATATTTGCTGGGGAAATAGAACTGTTGAATTGATAAATGATAAGAAGATAATACCTGAAGTTATTCCTTGTCAGATAAATGCTGTGCAGACAAGAGCTCAGAAGAAGAAATTAGAAGCTAAATTGGAGAAGATCCCTGAACAGACTCAAAGATTGAGATTGACCACATTCTTGAAGATGGATTAGAAGTAGTTATTCTACCTGAGGAAGAGGATGGGGAAGAAGAATTGGATGTTCCTGGAGTGACCCCTGAAGAATTTGTTGAGCTGCAGAAGTGATTCATTGAGTACACTATAAGAGTAGTCAAAAGATAGAGGGAGGAGAACTAATGGAGAAGTTTATCAAGAAGGAAATAAGTTATTATATGGGATTACCTTTGATAAGATTGGAATTAAAAAAGATGCATGCTACTGTTACTAGTGGAATCACTACACCTGGACCTGGAGAGTTCAGTTGATTGATGTTGTTGAAAGTAAAGTATCAGACACTAATTATATTGTGAACATACCAGGTAAAAAGAATGCAAATCAGATATATCATATATGTTGAAACATGTTGAAACCATGTAAGATATGATGCTGTAAATTTAGTATTATGTGAATCTGAAGATAATTTTGTAAATACTGAAATAGATTTTCCTTGTATTAATTGTAGTTCAAATGATTATGATTTTAATGAAATTATCCAGAATTGTGAGGTGTCTGAAAAATTGAGTGAGAATCAGAGAAATGAATTGGTCAAAGTGTTAATTAAATATAATATTTTTTTAAATGTACCAGGTATGACTGATTTAGTTGAACATGATATCAATCTAATTAATGAAAATCCTGTGAGAATAAAACCGTATAATTCATCATATAGACAAAATGAAATTTTGAAAATAGAAATTAAAAAAATGTTAGAATTAGGTATTATTGAAATGGGTGAATCTGATTACATGTCACCTATGATATTAGTGGAAGCACCTAACTGTGATCCTAGACCTTGTGTAGACCGTAGAAAATTAAATTAAATTATTAGAAAAGAGTATTTTCCACTTCCAAATATTGAAGAAAGGATTATACAGGTTTCATCTACAATTTTTATTTCAACTTTAGATATGGCAAAAGGTTATTGGCAAATTCCTCTTACTAAAAAGGCACAGAAAATTGCTACTTTTGTAACTAAATTTGGTAGTTATAGTATGCCATTTGGTTTAAAAAATGCTCCATATTTCTTTAGTAAACTTATGTCTATTGTGTTAAAAGATTGTGAAAGGTTTGCTATATTTAGATGATAATGCAATTTTTTCAAAAACATTTGAAGATCATCTGAAACATGTTTATATTGTGTTAATTTAGCTTTTTGATTACAGTCTAACTATTAAGCCATCCAAATGTAAATTTGTTCATAATACTTTGAAATATTTAGGACATGTAATTGGGCAAGGATACCGCACTCCAGATGAATCAAAAATTGAACCTATTAAAAATTTTCCTACACCAAAAACTCAGAAAGATGTTAGAGCTTTTCTTGAATTATCAGGTTATTATAATAGATATATTCCAAATTATTCATTGATTGCAGCACCTAACTGATTTGTTAAAAGGAAAAGAGAGAAAAGGTAAAATTATTTGGTTAGATGTGTGAAAAATCATTTTGTACTCTTAAAGATAAATTGATGAAAAAGCCAATTTTGTGTGCTCCTGATTTTGAAAAAGAATTTATTGTCCAGACTGATAGTTCAGATGTTGGTATGGGGGTGGTTTTGTCTCAAAAAAATAGTAAAGGAAAAGAATATCCTATTTTGTATTTAAGTAAAAAAAATTCACCAACAGAACAGAAATATAGTGCTACAAAAAAGGAATGTACATGTATTATTTTTGCTATTAAAAAATTACATTTTTACTTGGATGGACATAAATTTAGTATTGTAACTGATCATAATCCCTTGATTTGGTTAAAAACTAATTCTGGAAGTAATAGTAAATTATTAAGATGGGCATTAGCATTACAATCTTATACTTTTGATATTAAACATAGGTCTGGCAAAGAAAATAAAAATGCTGATTGTCTAAGCAGAAGGTACTAGAATTTATTTGCATTATGTAACTTTATTGTTTTAAGACTTGACCAATTTCAGTTCGGCTAAAGTTTCTTTGGGTGAGTGAGGAGTAGTAATGTACTGAATTTATTTAAATTAATTTAGATATGTTATTAATATTAATGTACTGTTAATGATTAAAAACTTATTTATTGTAAAATTCTGAATTTAAGAAAGAATATTACAGTAGAGCCCCGATTATCCGCGGAATTGGGTTGCAAGGGTACCGCGGATAGTAAAAATCGCGGATAACCTGAAAAAAGACTAAAAATGAAGTGTAAACACAAAAAAAAATATTTCGGCATAAAAACTACGTTTTATTATACAAAAAACAATATGCAAAACTTTTAAAATATGTACAGTACAGCAGAAACCTTTCTGCAGAGCCAGAGCCTGCCACTCATCCACAAATTCCGAGAGAGCCTATAGGATTATGATGCACAATAAACCTGTCAGTAATTTTCGACATTCGCACTGTTAGGCCTATTGTACTTTCCCTGTTGTTGGCTTGGATTAAAATTGGTTTTTTTGAGGTTTGTAATTAAAAAAAATTTTCGCGGCACTCGCGGAGAATGTGCACCGCGGATAATCGGGGCTTTACTATTTGTTTAAATATTTTTTTTAATTTCCTGTAAATCAGAATTCTTAAATTTTGTATTATTAATTAAATTGGAATTTGTTTTCGAACAGAATTAGCGAAGTTAAGCTGTTTAATTAAGATTAGAGCCCAAGAGGATTAGAATGTGATCTCGTGGGATTAATCTGTTAATGAGTAAAAACTTGGATTGTTCGAGAGCATTGGTTTGTGATTGTTGAAGGAGCTAGTCGTTCGCTGTAATTGAAGGAGAATATGTACAGCTGTCTTTACTGAAATAAAATTGTTATTGTTTTAAAGCCAGTGTCTTTGTCATCAATTCGGTGACGTTACACCAAGTAATTACCAAGTGACATCCTAGAACAGCTGTTTCACACCTTTTGGTGATCATCAGCTAGGAGTCGTCGCCAGCAAACAGCACGTTCTCAGTACAGAAGTTAATAAGAACAATCGTAGAAATCAATACGGTACCTCTAAAACTAAGATAAGTAATGCTACATTCTCAATAAAAGAAAGGTTGAAAAATTCTTGTACCATATTGATTCCTATGTCTTTCCTCTTTGGATTGAGCTTCCATGGACTTCTGGTTGAGAATTGTGGTTTTCTGATTTATTTATTGATAAGGTCCATAATAAATGCTGAAAATGATTTTTTACTCGAACCATATCTTTTATTTAAGGTTTTGTGAAGAGTTTTGCAATTTTTTTTTTTTTCGTTTGCTTTAAATAAAGCTCACTTTTTCTGTATGCTCTTTGTTAACATTCATGTATTGCATATTTTTTTATTAAGATTATTATTTTGGAAACGGTCACTTTTTTTTTCTCTTTCTCCTATTCCAATTGGTCGAAAAAGGATATTAAGGAATTATTTTGCTGACATTCTTAATTGCCTGGATTAACAGAAAGATTTGAAATTCTAAGACTACTTCTGCTTCAAATCATTATCTTGTGTTAGTCATGAACATAATTTGCCATATCTAAAGTACAGTAAAACCTCTCAAATCCAGCCCTTGGTAATCCGGCCTGGTCGTGAGTAAAAAAAAAAATTTTTTTAATAACTAAATTCGTTTTCCTACTTTGTTTCCTTATCCATGCATATTCATTACGAGTGAAAAAAAGAAAGAAAAACTTTGTCATTATGGAACAGAAGCTTAATGCGTTAAGGAGATTGGATGCAGGGGAATCTGCAAAACAAATATCACTAGAGCTTGGTGTCGGAAAAAGCACATTTGTATTGTTTTTAATAAACATTTGAGTGCAAAATTATGAAAATGGGGTTAAATTAATTAAACCTGGCATTATGTCTTCACAAAAATTGAGCTTATTAAGTTATTTTAAGAATACTCTTGGTAGTCCGGCTTTTCTGTAATCCGGCCTTCTGGGCTCCACATTAGGCCGGATTTGAGAGGCTTTACTGTAATATAGTTTTTAATAACATGCATAACTAATCTATAGTTTTCATTGTAACTTTTCTTAATAAAATAGTTTAATCAACGAGTTTCAGAAGCCTTTTTCATATAAGATTCCAGTGATTTGAATTTAACATTTCTGAATTTCAAATGTAATTAAATGTCCTTTTAATTTCTGTGTTTAGGTGCTGACGTGTAATAATGCCATTGAGAAGAAAATAGAGGAACTGAGCAATGAAGTGAATGATTTTAACATTAAAACACAAGCTGTAAGACAGTTTTACATATTCTATAAATCTTGTCCCTTTTTTATGTTTTGAAACTTATCCAGAAAAAACAAAAAAACAAAACAAATGAACAACTTACATTGTTAGAAAGATTATTACTTAAAATAAGATGTACATACTCAATATGAACGCTTACATTCCCTGAAGTGGAAACAGTGCTAAGAAGAAAAAAAATAAAATCAAGTTATTGATAAAAACACAAAGGTGAACTTTTGATTCTTCTTAAAATGGCTCCAATATCTTAGTTTATTCAGACCAAGCCTATGTAGAAAGGTAATCCTATATTATTTAAAGTTTCAAAACATAAAAAGTTTCTACGTATTTTCTGCTTATACTTTCAACATACCCTGGAGTAGGCCTGTAGCCAGAATTTTCTTTCGGGGAGAGTGCATTCTTGAAAAGTGCCTTGTGGTTGGCCATAGCATGAATAGCACCACTCCTTTGGCTTCCCTTGGATGTTGTAAGAGGCAACTAAGGGGCTTGTTATGATTAGTTCCTTTGATTTCAACTCAGATTTTTCGTTTGTATAGATTTTGGGAGGGGCTTCAGCCCTTCAAGCCTCCTCCTGGCTGTGTGTCTGCCCTAGAGATAATATCACTAGAGTTAGTTTCAGACTGATGCTGTAACTCAAAAATATTTGCAAATTGAAAAACTGCCCTCCCTCCACCCCACCCCCTTTTTGTTTCAGACTTCCAGATAAAGTACTGCACTCATATAGTCATTCACGTGTATAACTGACATAAATGAAGCATTTTTAATGCAGTGATACAACTGCAAAGCCAACCTTGCTTATGAACCAACTGACAAGTGTGCATTTGGCAGTTGTTACGATGGTTGGCAGTTGCGCCTTTTATGAAGAGCCATAACTTAAGCAAACGTTGTAACTTAACAGAATGATGGCAATTCAGTATGGTTGAAAATCGTAAGCGTTATAAGTCAAAGACCATTACTGAGGTATGACTGTAACATTATTGAGAATGTTCTATCTTAAAGATAATGTAGACAAAACTAAGTTGCACAGAGATTTATTCTATAGAACTTGATATAGAAGTTCGATGTGGCTGCCTGTGCAGTGTCTAAATTGCGAATAACAATTGCATACCATAAAATTAAGCACTTGCAGTTTTGACAATTTTGATTTTGGCTCCTCTTTTATTAGTTACATGAATAGTCTGAGATGGATTGCATATCTTGTCTTCGAGATATGCCAACATTTTATGGAACATAGTAATGGTCATACAAATTTGATGCTGGGGCTAGAATCATTGTTTTTATGAAAGTATCCAAACATGTCCCAAAAAATATCATGAGGATTGTTAGATGTGTTAAGCCTGAGCATTTCCAACATCATTACTTCTGTCATCTACTAGATGATGCAATATTTATCAAATCTTGAATTGTCCTGTCATATGCACGATTGCCCAAATAATGATTACCAACAATCCATTTACAGTATGTTCATTTATGTGTGCCACTAATTGTACATCATTGCTCTGGGCTTGGACAAACATAGTTGAGCAGACAGAATGCTCTTAAAATTGTAACATTGTTTAAAGTTATAAATCCTGCTTTTGTAGTAGTATGTGGAACCACTAGGCTTACATTTCAAAACTAAAGTAAAGAGACATATTTTTTTGGCTGGCATTATTGAATACCAGAGCTGACAGTGGCAGGGTGTAGTAAGTTAATGCCTATGATAATTAATCATTTTGACTGGTAATTAAGAGAAAATTTGACAGGATGTTGCTATATCAGATTTCATTATTGTTATTATGCATTTCATTTCTTCTTTCTGGTTCCAAAAAGACAATGTTAACACAACATGAGCACCAGTCTTTATTGACAAGCCAAGTCCCTAAGCTGTTAATGAACTCTGTCAACAAAAATGATAATGGATAGTCACTACAATGAAGTATTTGAACAAATAAAAGTTAATTCATGACTCAAGTTGACTCAAAATTCAGGTCTTCAAAATAAGTAGTTCCCTTGTAAGGTTGAAACAGATGCGATAAATGGGTGCAGCCTTAATCATAATTGTAATAGAATTCTACAAGTTTTAAATATTTGTTTTGCATTGTTTACATAATTCTTAAGATTACTTAATTTTCAATAACTTGTGGTTTTGTTTCTGTATTGTAAAGTTCTATGGGAATTATCTAGAAATTTTCCTGAAAATACCATTTGTGATTAACTGTTAATATAATGAATGATTGCTGGAATATTGGAAGATAAATTGATGTATGTTAATGTAATTTTTTTCTTTACTGTCTGTTATTAGACTTTGGATCAGTATCACAATATAGAAGAAACAAGTCTGCACAAACTATCAAGTGTCTGCAGTCAACATCAGGACACAGAAAAAAATCGAATGCAGGTAAGGCATTAGAGAGAAATTGAGTTATTATGCATTTCACTTAAAGTGATTATTTTATTAAATACCAAAAAAAAGAAAAAACCTTACTAGCCGAGATGGTGATTCCTGGAAGTTTTCAATAACTCAGGATAATTTATCATTCCTAAAATAGATCCTCTGTCTCCTAACAACCTTTTAACTCAACAAAGCATTTCAACATACACTAAAAACTCGTTTATCCGAATTTGATGGAACCATGGCCATTTTTGATAATCTGGAATATATTATATTAAACATGGTACTGTATATTAAGAAAATTACGAGTATGATACAATAAACTAAAAACGACACCACATTATAAATTATAGGTTCTAAGTACCTATTGGAACAATTATATTGCATGTTAAAGTAATCAATCATAGGTTTTTGCCTAAGCTTTGAAGCTCTTTGCTGGCTGCCCGATCTCATAGTAATCTCGATCTATTAAATATTGATTATAGCGACTGAAAAATGTTTTTGTGTGTATACTTACATCAAAATATCTAAATATTCAATAAATAAAAAACCACAAACTCATTCTTCTAGGTAAACGCATTATATTTCAAAAACATATTGTTTTCTTCTTCAGGTAGATAAAGAAGCGAAACTAAATAAGTTTCCTCTCCTAAAATCAAAAAAGCACAAAATAATATCAAAAATGATGCTATGTGATACAATTTAATTATTAACATTGTTTTTGTGTGTTTTTAAAATGTTAAAAATAGTTTCAGATAAAAGAGTTTTTAGTGTATTTAGAAAAAAGTTTTGATTCTTAAAGAATCAAATATGCATCTGAAATCATATTGAAATTGGATTTCTGTTTAAAAAGTATTGAAATAAATAGACTTAGGAAAGTCAGGAAATATTTTTAAATTGTCTGATCAATTGATTACTAATGGAACAATGGCTAAGAAAAACTATGCTCTACTCAGGTTAAAGTAACATCAGAATTCTAATTTAAATTACCTACCACAAATCTATTTTTACTTTTTGAACTACTAAGGTTTGAATTTTCAGACTTCCTCATCAGTTGTCACTGAGTTTCAGAATTCTTAAGTTTCCCTCTTAGCTAGAAAGCATCTGTTTTGTTGCATGTTCATCTTATCTATTGCTGGTGCTTGTTTAGTTTTTACAAAAGTTTCAAGATAATGATTAAACTGAGATAAAGGGGAAAAAAATATTTTTCAATAGGAGAATATATAAGTTACTGTGAAAAGTCAGATAGTTAGTATCTTAGTAGATCAACAATCCCCAAATCTGCTATTTTTCTTTGTTATTTTAGATTTATCATAAAGCACAACAGTGTCGCTGCATAATATTTTAACAATTAGTTGATTAGTTGAGGATGACCATATGGTGAAAAGTAGATCGAAGCTTTTTTTTAACCTTTCAATATTGTTTTTTAAATTTCTTAATTTCAATTGTTCAAAGAATTTTTTAATGTATTCTTTTTTAAACATGTATATACACT
>JAFIDM010002131.1:83446526-83462536 GCA_023159025.1 Thereuonema tuberculata | reverse complement strand
AAAAACAAAAAAAAAAAAAAACACTGAAATACAGTACTTTCATGAATTGCTGTAGGATTTGGTGAGAAAAACAAGATTTTCAGAAATCCATTCATGCAAATGAATGAGTGGAAAATAAAAACAAAACACTTTTTATAGTTACCACATTTTAATTGTTTTAAAAGAAAGGCAATGTCTTTGAAACGTTCCAGCCAACCATTGCTGCTGCCGAAATCTTCAATGTTCAACTCCTTAGCAATTTCCATGGCTTTTTCTTTGAGAATCATGACAGAAATCGGCACACTTTGCAATCTGGCATGTTTAGCCATCGAACTAAAACCTCCTTGATCTCGTCAAAGTTTGATTTTCTCATTCTTTCTTTTGTCTTTGCAGTCGGCTTCTTCAATTACTTGTTTCGATGAAAGAATATCGTTTAATATAGTCCTGGGAATATGGTGTTCTTTGGCAAAAGCTGTTTTCGAAACATTTGATTTTTCAAAAAGTGCAATTAAGTTGTTTTTTTCTTTAAAAGATAATGAGGTAAGTTTTCATTTCCCTTGCATTTTAAAAACTACATCGAACCACGAAATTGCAAGAGAAAAAATAGCCCTTATAGTGGGGCTTACTCGCTATGAAATGGAGCGAGTCACACTCAGGAGCGGTCAAGAAAAACTTCTATACGCGACAGTCACATCGAGAAGTGTGCTTTGAATGATTAGCAGCGAGATTCCAAGAATCCAAATCCTCCGAAGGGTAGGAAAGGAATGAAGGGACAGGCATGGTCGAAAATTCCCTGTAACAGCTTGGCTTTCTTAAAGTAAAGGGGTGGGGCTGAAAAGACAACACGATGACATGCACAATGAAGATGCTTTTGGCCATTTTGATGGTGACAAGTTATCCGGAGTAGAATTAAATTTGGAGACTGGTAAAAGAGGGTTATTTAACATTGTTGTGTACGAGACCTTGTCGGGACCAAAGGAAAACGACGACTTAAATGGAGTGATGACTTATCCTAATGACGACTTAACAAGGTTTTACTGTATAACCTTTTATTTATAAAATTTATAATGACAAATCTAGGAATTCAGAATTCATCTCAGTATAAAGAAAGATTAAGATTATTCTTGTATTACATAATAATGTCAGTGTCTTAAATGTTTCCCAGAAATTAAAATCAAGTCTGCAAAATTCGATTGAGGTTCATGAGGCAATTCTAAAGGAACAGCAGGATACATTCCAGTCTGCTACAGAGGAGAGCAGAAAAGAACTAACTTCGAAGTCCAGTGAAGTAAGTGAAGCAATGTCCCATCTTTCCTGGGAAATCCAAGAAAAAAGTGAAGATTTGGAAAAATTTTTCAAGGACGAAATGAAAAGAGATATTCCTAGTGGTTAGTCCAATGCCTTTTATATTTTTTATCTTTGATATTTATTAAAATTCTATAAACAAAGTGTCCATATATGTGATTTTTTATTAAAATTCAGTAAACACCGTTATAAAGCTGCTTATAGTAAAAAAAATGAATGATGGCCACACTGTTTTTGTGAGATCTGCGCATGTATCATTGATTACTCTGGTCAGGCACTTCCGTATGAGTTTATCACAGGACGTCGCCATTACGGTAAAGGCTTGTTACTTTGCAAAACAGCATTGTATTTATAAATAATATATATTTATTTATTTATATAAATACTTATTGTTAGCAACTGGTATTGAAATAACGGTAAATAGTCGAGAGAAGTTTTAATTTGGCGTTATCAACATGTCTTTCTCAGTGAAAACAGAAGGGCGTCCATTGTGACAGGAAAACATAATTGATCAGCTACCGGAAGGGCTGCGCAGTTCAAACTTCCGCCGGTCATCTTTCATTTTGAGGACTACTTTGTGATGTTTTCTACTAGGTATAGAATATCTTCAGTTGGAGCAAATAAACTTACTTTTAAAATATTTTTGCTTCAATCAGGACACTAATGCCTCCAAGCCGACCACTTGGCCAATAGCACTGCAAACAATCTGAATTTTTTTATCATTAATGCACTGATGTTTAAGCTGTAGAATGTCACTTGTTGCACCTTCCTATCTCTTTATTTCAGAGTAATAGAGCAATCCATGACATCCAGTGGTGACGTCCGGTTGAAACAATGGGGTTTCAATGAAACAGGCTGTCATTGGATTGCTGACTGCGGAAGGTTGTGTGCCCAGCAACATTCATTGCCGTATGACTGCAGTTTAGTCCGGATCTTGTGCCCTGAGCCTTGTGGCTCTTCCCCAAACTTACGGATCACCTTAAGGGTCAACGCTGCAGTTGTGATGTGGAGGTGGAAGCAGCAATTCGGCAATGGTGTCACCAGCAGCCATCACAAATCTTCTCCGACAGCATGCAAAACCTTGTTTCGCGTTGGCACAAGTATGTTGCCCGTAATGGGGACTATGTTGAAAAATGATGCCACCATTTGTAGCCGACATTGCAAGCTTTCCACTGATACCTGTATCGGTGCTATCTGTCACACAAACGAAGGTATCTCCTTGGAGGCAATACTTTCTGAATCACCCTCGTATTATTTAGGTAATAATCATTTCTGATTAAGAATAGTGTAATAAAGTCGAACCTCCATACATCGAAGTAGCAAAATGCCGGAAAAAAATTCGAACGCTGAAAATACCAATTCCTTCTAAAATGTAAATGTATTTTAATTTACAGGCAACCGACTTTTCACTCCGCTTATTTATAAGTAGGTGTTTTGTATTAACTTTTAAATAATTTTTAAAGGAAGCATTGTGATTGGTTTAGCTATCTCTACCTTGTTTTTTTATATTTTTTTAATGCATTTACTGCACTGCAATAGTTGTAAGGGCAGAACTGATATAAATGCAGTACAATAGCAGAGTTGCAAAGCAAACTATATGTAAACAAACTAACGAAAGCAACATCAGTAGCCGGAAGCTATTTGGGTGATAGTGTCTTGTTGCTAAAGCACTGCTACTTTGGAGAATGATGGCTATTCAAAATGTCAGTAAGTCTGAGGCTCTATTAGTCAAATGAGCCGTAACACAGGATATGACTAGAGCTAAAGTTTATTATCAAGATGTAATGGTTCTTATATTCTAAGTCTTTACTTGTGCTGCTTAGAATTTTTCAGTTATTTTATTTATATTTTAAATAATAGAAGAAACCCATATTTATACTTTGCATAAAAAGAACCCATTCCATGGACTTTACCTTAGAACTTAAGTGATTTTGCTCAAAGAGCTAAAATTGGAAGTTTAATTTAATTTTCATCTGGTTTTTTTTTTCTCTTTCTGTCATAGGAACTACACCTGTCAGACGAGATTATGAATATCCTCGTCAACTGGTAGCAACTAGTCCTCATGAAGTGCTAATAGAGCGTTACAGGAAGCTTGGAACTCCTTTCAAAGCAGACACTATTCCTTTGCCAGATGATTCAGATCTAGTAAGTAAAATTTAAGAACTTGTTACATAAATGTACATCTGAAAAACATTAAATTGGAATGATTTGTTAACAGGAGATTGATTGACAAGATAGCAAATTGTTGTATCTGTCTTACGAACATTTATTGATTTGGAAAGAATGTTTTTGTTATACTGCAACATATTCACCTTTGACTTATTCACTTCTTTGGTTTGGCTTTTTGCCTACAACATTGTTTTGTTCTAAGAAATTCTAACATACCTTTGCAAATCATCCTTTCTTTCAGCCTACAATTTGCTAAATTGATAACAGCATTCTGCCATTGACTGTTAATACGAAATGCAGTATCAGGTTTCTTCAACTTTTTTTATGCTCTGAAAACAGGCTTTTCAAGTAAATTTTAATTATACCTACCTGTTCATACCTTCATCTTTGTATGCATCTATAAACTATACTCTGAGGTGTATTCTTCAAAGTTACAGTAGTGGCACTTCGGCAGCTTGCATAGTCACGCCGTAGTCAGTTATTGCTATATCGTTGTTTATATTTCTGTAGTTCTTAGTAGTGTTCCACCTCAAAATACTGTAATAACTGTAGTGGCTACTTTTGACTACTGTAGTAGACTACACTTTGTTGTGCACTACTTTCACGTTCCTCATAATCTAACAAGGAACACACTTTCAAAAGTGCAGTGAACTACATATTACTACTGTAACTGCAAGGAATACCATTTTGCTTACTGTGTCTGTTGCCACTCCGTCTATCAATACAACCAGCCTCACCACAAGTAATTGAAGACACCGGTGCAAAAAGGAGGCAACTCCATATATTAACGATTTTTCGTTTTTAATCGCTACACGTTTATAGAAAGGCGCTCCATCGATTGGTGAAAAAAACGAGGCAGCTTCGTTAACTCATAAGGGAAATACAATGGATATATATATGCCTCCTGATTGGATTCGGTGCAAAAAGGGGACACCTCCAGAGCACCTCTGGTAAAAAATACATGCTGCAAATTTGTAGTGGTTCCAGTTTCCCAAGAAATGATTTTGAACTTCAGTGGTCATTTCAACGGTCATTTTAAAAAGTGCGTATCAAACCAAAGAAGGCAAAAATTTGGTATATCTTCTTATCGTGTCATGGAGTACACAGCAAAAGGCGTGGAATGCAGCAGTTCGGCCGGTGCCTTAGTTAAGGACTTGTTTACCCTTCAGAAACATGGCGTAACGTTGACTTTACCTCCTTCTACCTTTACAGATGATTAGTTTGTGCTTATTTATTACTTTTGATAACATTTTGTTAATAAATCGCATTGAAATTTGTTTGACTTTTTTTTTTACTCTCCGGTGCAAAAAGGGGGCAGCTCCAACGTTTTCTTTTTGATATTATCTAACCAAATTTCCAAAAAGCGTATTTTGTGAGAATATTATGTATTAAGTATTAGATTTTAACCCTACATATGAATCATACATATAAATTCAAAGAATTCATGGTAAAACAGTTTTTTGCTTCTCCTGAAAAATTTGCTGAAATGGAGCTGCCTCCTTTTTGCACCGGTGTCTTCAATTGGAACCCTGTAGCCAGGTTATCTGATTGTTATCCTCTGCCCCAGATGGGTTAGGGGAGGTTAAAATTGGCATTGTAAGTTACAAGTGGTGCTTAACTACAATAATGCAATATTTTGCTTAAACATGCAGAGGCAATGTTAATGTTCAGGCACCAAAGTTACTTGCCTTATTTATTACTATTTTTAAACTTAAAAATGTTTGTTTTCTTATTTGTAAAAATTCTAGCCTGACCATCTATAAAATTCCCAGTTCTGGTCATGACCAAGTCATACATTATCCGAATGAATCATGTGATAACCTATAAGCGTGTTTCCAACTGGGATCAGTTGATACAGGCACTTTTTGTATTTACTGTGCAGCAAGAAACAAGTACAAAATCTTGCTATGTTGGCCAAGTTATCCTTTCTTTTTTTTAATCATATTTGTTTATTTATCATTAGTCCAAGATCTTGCAAAAAATTAAACTACAGTGGAAACTTGATTAACCGTCACACTGTTATCAGTCATCGATCGCAAAACCTACTTCTCAGTAAAATATGGGACATTGCCGCGAAAAAAAGCTCGACCCTCAAAGAAACAGAAGATGACTGATTACAGCTTCAATTTATAAACCTTATTATCTAGTAGGCCTACTGTTTTATGTTTCTATTATTATTCTTATTATTTTTATTATTTGTTTGGTGTTTGATGATATCTATTTGTTATCGATAGATTTTTCTTTGTATTAATTTATTGTTTGCTTTTCGTCCCAAACCAGCATTGAAATTTCGTTACTGTACATGTTTATTGCGAAATTTCTGTTATCCGTCTATTCGGTTAACCGTCAGTCGCGGTCCCGAAGGTGACTGTTAATAGTTTCCACTGTACTACATAGAAGAAGAAAAAAGATAAAAGATCCCAATGGTTAGTTATTGTAGAAAGGGATCACAACCTTCATTTTCATTTTGGAGATAAGTGTATTTTATTTTCATTTTCATGCACTTTTATACTTTTATTTGAAAATGGTCAATTTACAGCAACTGCACAGCAACAAATTGACAAATTTTACAGAAATGATGATCATATTTTAGGCAAAGAAGATGATACAAACTAAAGAATACATTTATAAAATATTTGGAGAATTTGTTAAACTATACAACAAGGAATTTCTGATATTTTTCATACTTTAGAGATGTTAGTAATTTGATATTGTTTAACTGCTAGAAATTGTGTAGTTATTTCTAATGCTTTGAGTTATTTATATTTTCCTCACTACATCCGAAAAGAATAATATAACATTGTTGTGATTATTAACATAGTACTAAGTTTAACATTGTAATTTTAATGAATTGTCCAAATTTTAATTCCTCTATATGACAGATTTGAAGTTAAAAACAATGGTGGTTTTCAGAAAGGGAATATAAAGAAACAAAAAAATCTATTTACTAAATTTGCTATATTGTAATTGTGCTAAGATAAATATTCTGTGCAAATTGTTAAAAAGCTTGAATTTTTATTGATTTGGTCTTTGCTAATCATTTTAAAATGGAGAGAAGGCTTTGGGTTCATACTGTTGCTTGAAAATCTTGGAAATATGTGCATTTTATTATTATTATTATTATTATTATTTTCAAGGCTTTAAAAATGTTTGAATTTGTAGGAGACGGATATAGCTTTTGGTATTTAAAATATTCTTGACGATTCAATAAATATTTGTAACCCATAAATTAAGTTTCACAAGAGTTTGTTAAAAAAGAAAAATGAATTTGAATAAAACTTTAGCTGTAAGGAGTGTCCTTATCTTGAGCTGATGTTTTTATAACTAGTCCCTGTACCAGGCACTATTAAAAAAGTGCAAGCTTAGAAATATTTGGGAACTTATTTGTTGTAATTCAGTGGATAGGGTTAAAAGTGTTGAAGTTTTCACCAAGTTACAATTCAAGTAAAGAAACAATTAAAAAACAAGTAACTTTCATTTTTGTTGAAGGTTGTCTTAAGTTTTAGAAAACTTTTAAAACTGCTGTAACTTTTAGTCACAATTAGCTGATCTTGAATTTTACTAATTAATAGGCTATTCATTGTTCCTTTTTCTTCTTTTTTTCTTTTCTCTGAAGGAGATTGAATTGAGCCAACCAGAATTGTTTAAGGCTTCAAGTCAGAGTGATATTTCAATCACAAGTGATGCTAGTGACAGAGTAAGATCAAACATTTCGTAGTTGCTTAGATTAATATGTGTTATTGCTTAGATTAATATTTGTTATTATGTAGCTGTAAATGATTTGAATAAACTTAAATCGTCCATTCAAATATTGTTTCTATTTCAGGCTGAACTTGAGAACAAAGAAAACAGATATCTAGAACAATCTGTTGCTGTTCAGAAGCATTCCAAAAGGAAAACCAGAAAACCAGCAAAAGAAAAACCACTTGCCTTACAAAATCAAAAGATTCAATAAGTTTTAAGATTTCCCAAATTTTAATTGCTAATTAATTTATTTTTTTATTTCAAAACTTCAGAGTTTTAAAATGGAGGGGAAAAAAAATCATAATTTTTAATAGTAAAATCACAATTTTTAATAGTATAATCATTTTCATAAGACCTGTATATATTTAATACTTCATTGAAATATATATTTTTTTATTATTACTTGCTTTTACACTAAAATGAAAAATAAAATTAAAACAGATTTACAGATATTTGAAGAAATGATGATTAAAAGAAAAAAAATCAAGTGACATTTATCTGTTTCTTATAGTTATAGTTGGATCATTTCAATGATCTTAATGAAAAGAATAAGTTAAACACTTTGTCAAAATATGTATTTAACTTAATCTTTTCATAAGATCATTGAAATGATCCAACTATAAGTGATTGTAAAAAAAAAAAAGAATAAAAGAATAAAATCTGAAAGTTATTTTATTTTTTAGAAATTGAAATTTCTCTTTCAAATCCATTTGTTTTTCTTTATATTTTCTTTTTTATATTGAGATCCATTATCATAAGTGATATACATATATATAAAAATTATTCTTGTTTTAGTGCAATGTTCTATGTAGTTTTTAGTTTTGTTTTTATTTTTAATGTAAATGTCATGAGGGATCCAGGACTAAGTTTAGACCAGTGATATTAAACTCATTTTTGTTCAAAAGACTACAAAGTCTTTGCAAAGTTCAATTTTGTGCTTAGGGAACTTCAATTTACTTCATTTTCATTGTCAAGACATTGAATTGCTAAAAAAAAAGAAAGGCAATTATAAAATATAATTTAATTTATACACAAATATTTTTAGAGATACAATTTTAATGTTGTTAAGTGTATAAATTAAATTTTAATAAATTTTTGCAACTTTGTATTTATTAGCTTTATTCCGTTTTTACTGTATATTATCATTATTCCATGTGACAGTATGAACGTCAAGAAATAACGTGGTCTTTAAATCTGTTAAGCTTATTATTCTTCTGTGAAAACGAAATTAGTTGAAATTGGTTGTTTTTAATACTGGAACTAAGTTATTCAAATTGAACCCTGTGTTTCTGCATATTATAGGAGGAACGAGTTCATATAAATTTATCATTTTCTTTTCTTTCAGAACTAAGTTCTTTTTTCTGATAATTTTAACTTAAGAAATTTGATACTGAATAGAATCTAGGATTTTAATGATCTTTATTTGTAGGATTCTTTATAATTGTCCAATGTTTTGTCAGTCTTTATAAGCAAACTTGAAACTTACTCATTCATTTAGAAGCTTTACAGGCACTAGTAGAATGATTCTGATACATTTCAAATGCAGCATTTTGATAAACCAAATAAGATAGATTAACAAATTTTAAAATACTAAATCCTGTATTTATATATTCATCAGCTCAGGAACGGAGGGCAATATATAATTTAGTACTTTGACAACTAGCATATGAAAGAAACTAAAAAGTATTATCTATCATACATATTTCAATACTTGAGTTCACGGGAGTACCTCTATCAGTTGGTCAATTGACTGATAATCTTTAAATTGAGCATTAAATAAAAAGAAGGACCAAGTGTAGTGAAATTATAAAAGTTGTGCTTGAAACAGAGTATGTATGTAGTTTTCATTTAAACTTAATGTATATAAATTGTTCTTATTATGTATAGATCATTAATTTTAAGTAATTATAATATTTTCAAAATGTGAATAAATTGTATATATCTCAAAGTAAATTTTCTTTTTTTAAAAAAAAGGTCAAGAATTTACTTTTCTTTTATTTAATGACAATTGTGAAAAAACAGAATGAAGTATTGAAAATGAAAGATCCAAATAAAGTGGCATTCAATATATCAAAATTGTCATTTTCTAAATGGATAAATCAGTAAGGATAAAAAGAATAAAGAAAGACTTTTTTTTTTTTTTCCCCTTCCTCTACTTTTAATGAGTTTTGCCTTAATTTATAATTGCATTCATTTTAACAGTTCTCTCTTATGATAAGAAAACTGTTCTAATTAAAGCAGTATCAAAAAGTGAATATAGAATAATCTTTACATAATTTAAGATAGTTCAGCATTAAATTAGTTTAAAAAGTATCTGTCATAAGAAACATTTTATTTAAATGGAAATCTGTTCATACTGTGCAGATTAGACATAATCACTTAATTTGTCATTGATATCTTTTTGCAGATTATATCATTATCATTTGATACAAAATCAGTTCAATTAATACAATAGCGAAAGTTAAAACAAAATGGATTACCTTTCAAAAAATATATTTAGAACAGCTTCTGTACATGTTTTTTGTACTTTTTCAGAGGCTCGCATGGCAGCAGCTGTTGCAGCTGTCAAATCTGGTACATCACTAATGGACTTCTGGATAAATGATTTCTTTGAAATATTAATCATCAGTCTAAGGCAATAGCAGTTGATGGGCTCTGAAGTAACTTATGCTTTTTCTTAAGGTTAAAGCTAGTTGGCCCTTTTTTTTTTTTTTTTTTTAAAGGTGATAATTAAAAAATAAAATTGCAAAGAACTGTGAATTCAACTAATAATGAGGAAGAGCTTACTGATGTCCAATATCTCAAAAAGCTTTGAGGAGGTAAAACTAGTTGTAACTGTTATTTATTTTGCCAATTAATTGTAACGGAACAAGGTAATTAATGCTTTTGGATAGTGTGAAAAGCAAAGCGGCCACATAAAATGCACAATTTTATCGGAAGCGACCACTTTTGACCCCCCAACTTCCGGTCAGGGATGGTCCTACAGGTCTAATTTTTGGACATGATCACCTACTTTTTGATGCTGAACACAATGGTGAAGGTTTTATTCTAATATATCTAACCATTTGGCCACTACAGAGTGTGAAATCCAGCAAGCTTAAAAGCAAGAGCGGTCCCCTATGTTTTACAGGCAAGCTGTAATCTAGGGGCCGCTAAAACTAGTTAGAAAAAAAAAAGCAATTAAAAGATTGTATACTGTATATGCTCCAATAAACGCCGAGGCTCTTATTGTCGCCGGTCTCTAATAAGCGCTGGGCTGCAGAGGGGATACGGCCAAATAGTAGCCGGATCTTTAATATTTGCCTACTGGTTCTAGTGTAAGCGTCCGTATCTTTATAGTCGTGCATAATATCTTGTAGTACATTGCCTTACAAAATGCCGCTGAAACTGTCATTTGATATGCCTTTAAGATTCGTGCGATGGAATACACGAAAGAAACTTCCAGTGAGGCGGCTGCCAGTCATTGCGGATTCGGACGACGAATAGCAGCGAAAGGTACAGAAAGACATTGCCATTTATCTTTAACAGTCTTATGTAGCATGTGAAATTCAAATAAAGTAGCTGTTTGTAATATTAGCCGGTATTTAAGTGTAAAATTATTGCGTTCTGAAGGTTTTGTTAATAATGGCCGGCCTCTAACAGCAGCCGGTCTCTATTAAGCGCCAGGAGCCAAGGCTAGTTTTGCAAATAAATGCCGGGGCCTCTATTGGAGCATATACGGTAATAGTCAATGATTTGAGACAATGCCATAACCAAAGTTGTTTTTTTTTTTTTGTTTTTTTGTCAAACTAAAATATGTAAAAATAAGAATCGGATATTTTTTTTTTTTTTTTTTAGAAAATATAATTTTTGTATAATAGAGCCGAATTACATTTGAAAATTTTTGGAAAAACAATGATGTTAACATACATAGCTACGTTCATTACGATTTTAAGAACTTGAAAACAATTGTGCAAAGGTTCATAAGTATTTTAAAAACAAGTGGAAATAGTATTAAGAACAAATGAGTGCAAACAATTAACAATATTACACTCAATTTCTTACATAAAAGCAGTCTATCTGATGTAAGACAATAAGTGTAAAATGGATGTGGCTTGTGAACACATTCCGTTTATTATAATAATCTACTACAATTAAGAAATATATTAATCAATTATATTAGTAACAGGATTAATATCAAAATCCAATCTTTAGTTGAATTATTAAATTGAATATTTTATTGCAAAAATGACTTGAGTTTAGCATACCTGTAATGAACAATTCTGATTCATTTTCATCATATAGTCCAGAGACTGGTTGGAGACAATAATTTTGCCAAAAGTTCTATCTCTTGCCCATCTCTTTAAAAGTACCATAGCCCTCTGCTCCCACGTCTTCGCAGATCTCTTAAATGAATGTTTTCCTAGGTTTACCCCTCTTCTTCCCAAAGGTTCTTTCTTCAGTTATTGTCATGAGATGGACATTGTGATGAAGGTGGTGTCCCATCCAGTGGCGGCTCGTGGCTGTGAAGTTAGGCGAAGAGCTAGTAGGAAAATAATTACAATGTATAATTATATATATATATATTATAAAAAATATTATAATAACTTCCTTCATATCTTAGTCTTTCCAATGTGAAAATGATGTTTCTAATAAAACACACTATCATAAACAGGATTCATATTTAAAACAGCACAGCAATGCGAAACAAGCGCGCTCCGAAAAAATTTCACATTGGAAGAAAACATATTTCTCAGTTGTAACTTCACTTATACGATGCTATACAGCGGGTGACGTCATGGTTGTCATAGCAACCATCGCTTTGGTTATCCAGCTAAGCTCCGTCCCTGAGGTTGAACTTCATATAAAAGCCTACTTCACTTGGCTTGGTGCCAGAACAAGTCCTGCACCAACAGCACGGGACTTACAAAATACAAAACTACGTTTCTATTCAAACCAACATATGTGCAAAGGAAAATACATTTTTCCTAATAATAATTGTTATATTATAAATAAATAATATTGTATAATAAATAATTGGTGATGTGCCACTTCGCCTACTTCCCCTGAATAGCCGCCACTGGTCCCATCCATTTCAATCTTCTCTTTTTGGATTTTTTGAATTTTCGACATTATTAATTAGTTTTTTTTTTTCCTGTAGAACTCTTATTGTCTTTCTCTGTCCAACTTACCTCAAACACTTTAAGATGTTTCTCATCTTGTTTCAACATAGTTCACGTTTCTGATGCATATAATGCAACCGACCATACAAATCTTTTAATGATTTTTTTTTTTTTTCCTTATCTCCTTATTCATATTTCTTGCAGTCATGATTTTGTATTTCTCCATGAATGCCCTCTTTGCCTGGCCAATTCTTATTCTTATTTCCTTTCCTCAACGTGCCTCCTCTGTTATCAGTTGTCCCAGATTTTGGAAGGAAGCAACTTGTTGGATTGTCTTGCCATCTATTTGGATGTTCAAAGTCGTTGGCTCTTTTTCTATTGCCATGTACTTTGTCTTTGTAAAGTTAATCTTCATACCATAATTGCTTGTCTTGTTTATCTTTTCAATTTTTCAATCTTGTGCAGTTTTCTCTGACTTCCAGATATTATAACTTGGTCATCAGCAAACTTTTTACATTGATTCTATGACCATTAATTTCTATGCCAGTTATTTTCCCCAGTGCCTACCTCATCATTTATCCGCTATTGAAAAAATTTGGATACAGAAGGCATCCTTGTCTCGCATCTCTAGTTTTGCTGATTCAGTCATTCCTTCTTGAAAGTATACTGTTGCAGTTTGCTGTTCATATATGATAAGGTGGATATTTTGTTCATCTATCCCAAATTCGTTTAATAATGGGAATAGTTTTTTCTATGATATAGTATCAAAGGCCTTTTCATACTGTATAAAGCAAACGAAGTGGTGGTGTTCCCAGTTGATCAAATGTTCTCCCAGGAGCCCGAGTGCCAAGATCGCCTCTCGGGTACCCAAACCCTTACAGAAATCAAAATGGTTATCCTCCAAGTATGTTTCCACCTTTGACTTGATTCTATTCTTCATTATTTTAAGCAAGATTTTTGAGATGTGACTTACCAGGCTTATTGTTCTGAACTGTATGCATTTAATCAGGTTGAGAGTAGTCAGAATGAACATTGCAGGTCTCATAACGGAGGTGACTTGGAAGTTGAATAAGAAAAGCAGTGGAACCTCCATGACAAAAAACTAAAAACATAAAAACACATTAAAAATAAAGGAAAAGAAAATTCCTGTGCTGGGCTCTGCCAACCTCAATGGATTTCTTATGCGCAACAAAATAAAGAAAAAGCGCCTAAAAGATATGTAAACACATTGAAATTTGATACCAATGTTCAGTTTCAGTCTCTCTCATTAAAAGTCAGTTTGAGTATATATCTTTCATATTTATTTTTTTCTTCACTCGACAATGACAGACGGTTATCTATTCATATTTCCACACGTTAAATCTCTTATGGACTCTATCATAGTCTTTCAAGTTGATCTTAAGAAGACAATCTCATATGAAGGCCAAGTCTTTCCCTGAAGTCTTTCACTAAAATCACTGAAATTCTTAAATTCTGAGAAATTTTGTTTTTATAGATCATTACATTAAAAAAAAAATGATTTGTTTTATTTATCCTAGGTTTTTTTTGCTCCGGCACCGCTCCAAAGCCCTGTTTGCCGAGGCCTCAAATCATAGAAAAAAATTATTAGCTGTCTTAAATATCAATATTTATTTTTTAATATTGACAATATTTCACAGGCAAAAGTTTCCTAAAAAAAGATTTTTTTTTTTTTTTTTAATTTTGACTGCACTTCTATTTTTTTCCTTCCTTTGAATAAGTAAAATTTTAACCTATTTTTTATTTATTATTGTTATTAGCAACAAAACTATTAAAATAACTGATGATTATGAAAATTTTTATGAATTTAGCAAGATAAAATTAATAGGAACGTGTCATTTTCTTCCAATTTAATTCAGTGAAATTTTGTTTTTGTGTAAGTTACTCAAATTGACGAGTCACAGACTGGATTATTTTTATTTTTAAATTTGAAAGTATATATAAAGTATATAGCTTAAGTAAAAATACGGATCTAATTCAATGACTTTTAAGAACAATAAGTTCGATTTTTATGTTTTGCTGATTGTTTTCAATGCTTTAATTAACTTTAATTAAGAGATTTTGAAAAAAAAAAAAAAAAAAAAATCAGATTTCATTAAATTTTGTCTTTGAAATCAATCAAATGAAGCATTTTTGAAATATTTATCAGAATTAAAATCAACTGGCTGTTATTACATCTTTGAAAATAGTTTATTTGGGAAATGCCACATTTTTTTTTTGCCTCAAAATAATAAAATAAATAAAATAAAATACTAATAATAAAATAAAAATTATTGAAAAAAAAATTCATAATTACAAAATTTTTCGTTTCTGATTAATTTCCAAAATTGCAGTAGAAGAAGATAATGATTATTTATTTATTTAATTTATTTATTTTTAATATTTTTGACTGACGTATATCAGAACAAAACTTTCATCAGACCCAGCAAAAATTGTTGAAAAAACTTATGAAGACTTATCTATCTATCTATAAGCTTTTTTTCTTATCTTGTAATTTCTTTCAAATTCATTCCTTAGTTCGCGATGCCAAACAGGACTCAACGCACTGTGATATAAAATAATTTCCTTATTTAGTGGTTGTAAATACATTTGTTTAAATAATTTAAATGTATTTGTTTATTTTTAATTATGACTGCAAGACAAATGATAATTTGGATTTTCAGAAGGAAAAAAAAAACAAAACAATAAAAATATCGTAAAGAAAGAGAATAAACAAAATAATCAAAATAATAAATTTAACGTGCTGTAAATAAGTAGAAAATGAAAATAAAGCAGCAGCATAAACTTCCAATTTTATTGATGGTAACACTTATATAATGAACACATTTATGATAAAAGATATTTTTTTGTGAATATATTGTACGAATATTTTAAATATTAATGACAACTTAAATAATTACATTTTAATTGGTTAAAAATGTTTCGACCCGAAATTTTTTGTCCAAATTTTCTCCCTATAATTTTTTTTTTTTTAGTGATAAAACGTTTTGCTCGAAATGGCGAAAAATATTTACATATTATATTATAATTAAAAATGAAAAACAATGAAAGATAAATTTTTTTTTAATAGTTTAATGAGGAAAAAAAAAAAAAAAAAGACTCTTCTTTCTTGAAATACTGAAATGTGTATTTGACATGATATAGATTGAAATACGATATTAACACTGGAAACGATCGTGCTGTCATGCTGACCAAGAATTCAACGGTTAACTGTTTTTATCCTCGCTTCCAAGTCCGCGGTTATTATGTGTGATGTCATTGGCCGAACCGTTGCCAGTGGTAGATGTCGCTACTCGCCGATTGTTTGATATTTTCCACGCACTGGTGGGAGGCTACAAATCGATGCCGGTGATTCGTCAGTTTCTTTAGGCGGTGAAATTCAAACTGCGGTCATGTCACACAAGGCTCTGCACCGACTTGGTTTACTCAGTCCGCGTGATAAAATGGGCAAAAATCAGAATATTCAAGTGTTTGTGCGATGCAGGTAAGTTATAAGTCTTCTATAACTGTAGAATAGACTTAGGTATTAATCTGAAACCTAAGACAACGGTGAAATTAATTTGAGGGATCTTTTATTGCATTTTAAAAGTCAATTCCTTAAACGAAACCCTGTTGGAAGTCGCCATTGTCCATGAAATACCATTACATTAACATTTAACTTTAAAAATTAAGGATGAAATCTACAATTAACTA
>JAFIDM010002131.1:83348628-83414283 GCA_023159025.1 Thereuonema tuberculata | reverse complement strand
CTCTTTCAAAACATGATCGGATTATTCGATCATGTTTTGAAAGAGAAAGGGAGATGTTTCTCTTTTCTCTTTATTTTCCTGTAGTAAGTGTTATCCTGAAGACCCGTCATTGGGCTGAAATATAGATATGATGTTTTCTAAGATGAAGGAGTGGTTTTATTTCTGTACTTTATATTTTTCAGAAGATTATATTATCTTTAGTGAGGAGTTTGGAGCAGACTAATCGTATATAAAGGTTGTTGGTAATTTTTATCCTAGAAAAAAAAATCGGCAACAATGTTATCTGTATCTTGTTAAACAACATAAAGCTTAATAGGGGTATTTTTAAAGGTAAAACACATTAGAAACTATTCTGAAATCTCTTCCTGGACTTGTCCACAATGGTAACCTTATCATTAGATTCTTTTAATTTGTATAGAAGCCATGCTATTTTGTTAGAAAAATGGCATTGGTTTCCAGTGTTCACTCTCTGAACAACTTGTGGGGTTTTATTCCAAACAACGCAGGGATAGCAATTAGTAAACCAATCACAATGCTTCTCGACGTCTTCTGATACGTATAAGAAAACATAATTGATATTGCTTATTATAAATGTGGTTGTTGCACATGGAAAAGACTCAATTTTTGTGATTGTTGCTAATGACATTTTAATGATGCTTGTCCACAGACAGACAAAATGGGAATATTAGCCTTTGATCTTTATCAGAAGACTAAAAATAAAACTTAGAATTTTAATTAGAACAAATGAAATTTGATTAATGAGAATTAAACATATGACGTCCATATACTTGACTCAGCTGGAAACTTGCAATATTTTACATAATTTAAGTTCCTGAGAGAGATAGCTTTGAAAGCTTAAAGGTTTTAATTGGTACATAATACAGTGAATTGAAGACACATTTGTATGGTGGAATGGCTCTGATTCTGTAGAAGCACTAACTTTAGTAATTAATTTTTTTTTCCCTTTTAGACTTTGCAAGATACTGTTCAAGTTTGCAATGAGCAACGTTATCTTGTGGAAGAGCACGTAAAGAAAGAACAAATGCTCTCAAATCAGGCACAATCGGTAAGGGAACGTTTTTATTTTGCATTAACACCAAATATTTTTTGGTGTTAAATTATAATCTTAAGTTCTCTTCACTTGGTTCTATCTTAATTCCCTTGTATTAAATGTTTTCCATCTATTCTTGAAAAAATGTTGATAATGAATTTTTGAGATTATTGGTGCAATTTTTGGGAACTGTAAACTAATAGATTTTCTAATATAAACAACCCAGACTGCACCGAGAATAAATTGATTTTATAAAAATACAAAAAAAGCTTCAGTTTCAAAACTAACTATTTTTGTATTTTTATAAAATCCTTTTATTCTCAGTGCAGTCTGGTCGTTTATATTACTTTTACATCTGCAAATTAAAAAGCTTCAATTAATTTTTTTTTTTTTCCTTTCTTCTAAAAGGTTAATTTTTGAAACTCAAATGCTTGTAGCCCACCAACTACAACTTTTGAAGGTTATTTTTGAGGTTTATTTTATATTTAAGTTTTCCTTTATATTCATTTGCTCTTTACCAAGCTGATGTCAGAAAAGAAATTGGATTATTATAATACTTTATTTATTTTCAAAGTAATCAGTTGATAATCCCTTCAAATTTATTAATATTAATTTTCTATATTTTAAAATACATAAATTGGTCCGTGAAATTATTTTCTAATGTCTAGTTTAGGCACAAACATAAGGGTTTTAAAATATTGAAATGCATTTAATACTTCGCAAGCAAATGACTTTGAAAAGGTGATAATGTTTATTTCATTTGGCTACTGAAAAAAAAAAAATTAAACAAAGGAAAAACAAATTATTTTTGACTGAGACAATCCTCAGTCAGATATAAGATATTTCCAAATGCTGTTTTACAAAATCATTTGAGTTTTTTATTCTATGCTAAAGTACCCAGGAAAAATTGAGCCAGTCGCTTCCATTTCCAGTACATGCTGCCAACACCCCCACATTAAATGGAGTCTTTCACAATTGAATTACATATTGCATAAAGGATATATCTGCAATCCATTGTTATGTAATTCACAGCAACAATGACAGCATATTAAGCAGCTTTGAAGGATGTGTGATAGTAGATGCCAGAGAGAAGGGTTATTCCACTCCGAAATCAACACGAAATTTTGATTTTCATGTGGAACAATTAAAAGGTTGTACTGCAACTGCCATTCGCTGTGACATCCATTGCATGGCCCATTCCTCACGCAACAGCACAGGACTTTTACCTTGCCTGGGCTCATTTACACTGCCACTGAGCACAAATGTGTAGCCTGGTCCATCAAGTTGTGGTTCCAACTGTTTCAGGCAAAAGGAAAATTGCACGTGGGTAAAAATGTCAAGAGATAATTGATCGTGTATGCTAACAAGTGACAGTCCAGGCTGGTGGTGGCACATCTGTTATGGTGTAGGGTGTTTTCAGCTGGCATGCATTTCTGGACCTCTGATATATCTCTAGACATCATTGACCAAGGGATGCTCTGGAACAATCATTTGCACTCATTAGTGTCATGTATTCCCTCAGACGGAGCAGATTCTTTCAGCAGACAATGCAGCACCGCACAGGTCTGCAGTCATCAAATAATGGCTAGAGAAGCTTTCCTTAGAGTTTGGAATCATGAGTTGGCCAATTGTTAGCCTGATTTGAATTTAACAGAACATGTGGGATGTGGTTTAATACAGGTTGTCTTCAATAAGTGAGCGACCAGGTGCTTACCATGCTCAAGTGACGTGTGCATGATCTACACTGGGAATTAGCAACATGGCGGTGCAAATGACTTATTTAGCACTTTTCAACTGTTTTAACTTCAGTGATATAAATAAAAAGCACAATAAACTTTCTTATTTTAGAAAAATAGAAGGAAGGATCATTTGTTTCAGCTGATAAAGCTTTTACGCCTTGGCACCTCTCTATCCTTTTATACCATTTACTTATCTATGAATATCAGTTTATTTGCTATCTGTGACTGCCATTATGCTTGCTGCTTGCTAGCATTGGGACTGATAAAATTTTTCGCTCCTGTTGTTAGGATGGTACTTTGATCGATGGTTCATTTCTGGATTTCCTGGGAGCAGGAGCAATTATGTCATTGCTCACTTATTGAAGAGGTGGATACCATCAATGCCAGGGTTGCATGTTATTTTTTTTTTTTTTTCCCCAGAAACTGAAAAACTTCTGTTTGTATTAAGACAGAAAAACCATGTATATCCTGCATTTTAAATACACAAAAAGGCATGTCACTTGATTGAAAAATTGTATCAGCGATTATTTTTCTTCTCACGTAAGATTTTCACTAGAAAGCCATACTGTTGATTTTTGCTAATATTTAAAAAATATATTGCATAGAAAATATATGTAACTGATAAATAGAAACGATTTTTATGTAGTACAATCTGATTAAAAATTTCTGAAGTGCTACTTAATTATTGGAAAATAGGTGCATACTATTATAATTCTACTAGTACAAACTGTTGAGGAATCCCAGACAAAATATTGGAGACAGAACGAAATATCATTTATATTGCTTGCAGATGTAATCAACTGCTCTAGGCGATGGACTGATAAGCTCCTGATACAATTGCACTTGGGTTTAAATCCTAGATCTGATTTGGATGTATTAGTGTTTCTTTCCTTTCTTCGGGTGTTCTTTTCTTTGCACATGTACCTCTGCTAATAACACCCTGGGTAGCGATTTGTGTGGCAAAATAGTGTTAGTATTCTTAACTTGTTAAAATACCACCAAAAGGCCTGGATGTTGGAAAGGAACTAAATGAGTATCAGTAATAGACTGTAGCCCATCTAAACACTGGAGAATTTTGGGTTTTTTGCTAAATAAATTCATGCAAATTCTGTTTTAAAAATTGAAATTGATCTAGTTTTTATTGATTTTAAAGGAAGTTAAGAAAATTAATTTGAAATATTGCTGATCCCAGGATTTCCCAAAGATAGTTTAACTTTCTACATTGTCAAATTGTGATTTATTTATTTTTTCCCCCCCACTTATCCTAGCTTGGGTATCTTACTCAGTTACCCTTATTATTTATTTGTTTGTTTGTTTATTTTCAACCAGAAAAATACTGATATTGAGCTTTTCTGTCTGGCTGAAAATAGACTTAAAAAAAAAAAAAAGTGCCTAAATCCCTATTGCTTTACTAAAATAAAAGATTCACTTTTTGTTAACTTAATATTATAAAAATTTGTATATAATTCATAAAAATAACAATCAAAGCATGTAGATAGGAAACCAAAAAGATTTCATACCCTGCGTTTATCATCGGCAGAGTCTGGGACGGCTGTTTAGTCGTCTTCAGGGCTCGTCAGCCAGACAAACCCCTCGATAAGTTCAGGAGGTGCGAAAGCTTAACACATTCTGGTCGCTGCCCATAGGTTCTACCGGTGGCTATATATTCCCTAAATTTACATTGCTCGGCAATTCTCTGAGTGCGAATTTCCCATTGCTTTGCTTCATTTTGGAAGGCGTTTATTAGTGGTGATCACTCAAGATTCTTTGTATATTATTGTAGTTCAATAGCTGGGGTTTACTGCCGATATCTTGTGGAATCTTGACGTAAGTCACAGATGTTGGCCCGAGTTTTGGAAGCCTGTGTATAGTGTTTTCAAAACATTTTGAAATGTCTACATTTTTATATTGTTTATAATATATATATAATTATCAATATTTTTTTTTTCTTTTTCTGATTTTCAAATTCTGGAGTTGTTTCCTAATAGAGATATCGTGTAAAACTTTTTTTTTTTCTCTATTTTAACTATTTGTAACTAAATTTCTTGTTATAAAATTTACTATAAAATCTATCATTTTGAAGACATAGATTAGCTCTTTATCACTGATCCAAAGTAATTATTCAAATATTGCTTGTGTTCGTGATGCCTCGTACCTTAAAAATATGCAAAAATTAGAGGAGCAAAGTGTACGGCCTGGAAGTGCTGAAGAACCCACTTTTGCTCCCCAAACTGGGACCCCATAAAAGAAACAAAAAAAAAAACAAACAAACAATAATTGAAAAAGCTTCAAATCCTTTGCCCCTTCTGAGCTTATCATCGAGGGGTTTGTCTGGCTGAAGAGTCCTAAAGAGGATGAACCTGCCGTTCCACACTACACCGGTAATAACTCTGGGTGCAAAATCTTTTTGGCTTCTTATATATCTTTAGTTGTTATTTTATGTTTCGTTGGGCACGTTAAATCTTTTTTGTTTATAATTCAGTAAAACATAAAATAAGTGAAAGTGAAATAATTGGAACTTTGTTACATTATTTAAAGGCATGTGCTTGAAGGCATCAAAATTATCAAAACTGTGGGGTTACAATAAATATTTCTGACGAAAGCTAGAGTTAACATTTTAATTTTAGTTTTAATGATTATTGATCTGTTTACTGCATATAAACCAATGGAATTTTTAAAAAAAGCTTTTTATAGTTGTTGACATTTATTCGAATCAACTTTTTGCACACATTTAACTCAAGTCTATTCAATGCTTTAATTTACTAATTTAATATTTTTAAGGTACTTAAAAGTAAAAAAGGATCTTTCAAGATTGATGTGCCCAGCTATCAATTTTACCTATAGCTCTGCATATTATTTTTAATCAGAGCTGAAAGTACTCGTTAATGTAAATGGGAAAATTGTGGAAGGAAGAACTAACTGTTAATTGTTCTTACAAATAAATTTTCAGATTTCCTAATTGGGCTTGAAAATATCTATACAGGAGTTCACTTATATTTCTTATTTTTATTTTGTTCACAGTTGCTTTCGGTTGCTGATCAAAGTACGGCAGATGTACAAGGCCTTCATGAAAAGTTGAATCGAAAGAAAACGGTTGAATCCACAAATGATAACTTAGTCGTCAACTTTTGTAATAGCTTTAAACAAAAACTTTGTACTCTAGACCAGGAATTCCATACATTTGCTGAAGACCAAATCCATTTTTATCAAGGGTTGTATACTCAATTAGGTAAGTAAGTTTTATGGTAATTTCTTTACATTTTCACTCAAGTTTATATATGAATAAAAATTGTAATTTTTTTTTTTTCAAATTCACTTAGGTGAAGGGCTTGAAAAGAGAGAAGAGGAGTTGAAAGCTCTTGGTGAATGGTTTTCAAGCATGGTTGGAAGTCAGATGTGTCAATTTGAAGAGTGGTCTACATCTGAGGACATTCATATGGAGTACAGCAATGGTTGGATAGCTGAACATCGTAATATAAGTGACCAATTCAAGGTAATTATGTAAGAATTGATTTTGAAGCCAATTGGTCAAGCAAGAGTTTGTATATATTCAAAGCTTCATAATTAGTGATGCTAGAAGCTGTTACTGTAACAAAGTACAGTGGAACCCCGCCATTCATCCATGCCTCGACTCGTACAACTTGGCATTCGTCCACCTTTTTCAAATAAAATTCGACTCATCATTCGTATGTTTGACTGGAATTCGGACCATACCATGCTGTCTGTCCCGATGGAGTCGGTCTTGTTGGCTCTCATTTGCTAAGTATCATTTGTACAAAATCCGTAAAACATATTATTTTTTTGCTATTCTTGGTTATTTTTATCAAGTGTGATCATGGATCAAAAAAAAAAGATTAGTGATTCAACCAAACCTAAAAGAAAGCAGTGAGAACAACAATTTAACTGAAAAAAGAACTTGTTATGAAGTTTGGAAGCGGAACTCGTGTCTCAGTCCTGGGCACTCAATATGGTATGGCAAAATCGATCATTTCATCCATATTGAAAAATAAAGAGGCAATAAAAGGGGATACAGTGGTGAAAGGAATGACTGTTCTTACTGTGAATTAGGTCACCTATAATTGAAGAAATGGATGATTTTATGCATTAAGTATTATTATAAAGGTCTTTATAATCATTGGGGTCTGAAACGGATTAATCCAATTTACTCTTACATTATTTCTTGAATGAGATGGGGGATGAAGATTTAAAATTTGTGGTAATAGGTAGGGTAGTGGGCTTGCGATAAACTGACGTTTGAACGGGCAGTTTGTCGCACTGAATTAAAACATCTAAGAAAGGAATGCTTTGTGTATGCGGTTTTTCATTCTCTATCTTAAATTTAATGTTGGGATGTATGCCATTAATAACGTGTAAGATATTATCTTGTTGAGAGGAATCTGTGTAAAAAATAAGGTCATCCACATACCTTGCATAGAAATTAACGTTGATTTGATTTTGATCAAATATGACAAAATGCTTGGTCCTCAATATAGGACATAATGATTTCTGCAAGGATGGTGGAGGCAACCCCATAAATAAGCCTGCTGTTTGTTTATATATAATGTTATTAAAAGAAAAGAACTAAATTTTAAATATAGCCTCAACAAGCGGGATGACTTCATCCTGAATTTGCAGAGCTAAGAAATTAAAACTTGTTTTTGACTATAAATGTAGGAGGGCAAGAATCGCAAGGTTGGGGGATATAGAGGTGAACAATGCCTCCACATCCAACGAGAAAAAAGAATTATTGGTCCGAAAATTTAAAAGGCGGAGCTTTTGAACAAATTCGTTGTTATTCTTAACGCTGTGGGAGGAAATTTTTATGATGCCTTAGAACTTATTGTAAATTAAAGTGGAAAGCATTTTTATAGGAGAGCTTTGGTGATTCACTATAGGCCTTGCCGAGTAAATTCCTTCGTCATTGGCTTCCTTGTGTGTTTTTGGTAGAAATTTTATTCTTGGAATTTTTAAGGCACTGTCTTTCATTTTATCACCTAAGTCCGTGGCAATACAGTTTTTGCTAACCAACTCTCGGATGATTTTTCGGTTGTAGTTCAATACTGCTTTTGGAGGTTGAGAGAATAAACTTAAGCCTGGGGTATTGTCCAAAAAGTTATTGGCCATGTTGTCATTGTGTTTTACTAAGAACCACTGTTCTTAGTAAAAGCCTTATACATCCGAACCAACGATAGTTCTCCTTCCATACAAAGACATTTGCAAGCAATTAGAAAGAAAATATTTCGGATAAGGATTAACAGACTTCATGGAAAAAGAGATTATACATCAAATTAAAACATTATCCAATGAGATCCAAAGAAGGACTTCCCCACAGGTGTTTCTCAATATGCTTGGAATAACAGCCCAGGCCCACTTCCAGGCATTCCGGTTAATTGCTACAAAGCACGTAACTAAACTTACTAATTTGACCCTTTAAAAATGGCCTAATAAGTTTCCTATTCAAAATAACTTTATTAACATTAGTCCCTTTCACCTTAAACCTGAACAAAGGGCTAAAATTTAATTTTCTCTCAAAGCCAAAATATCAAGACTTTCTCCTATGCACAATAAAAATGATCCATGTAAAAGATATACAAAATTTGGTGAAAACAAAATGCAGGGCTATTAGTTTTTTTTTTTTTTTCCCTTCTCATAATCTTATTTGCAAATAACATGAATTTCTTATTAATTTGTAAACATTGCACTCTGTAAACAATTATTGAACCTTCTGAAACTTTTAAATGATCAATCATTAAATGAGATATTTGTGTACTTCCCACTGAGTGTGTGCATAGTGACATTTCCAAAAAAAGACTAATTTGAGATTACTATAGGATCATTCTTTTTCCTTTGAGAAGCAAATTATTGAAAAATTTTTAAATCCAAAATTACAAGAACACAAATAATTACACTAATTAATAAGACTCATATTATTAAAACATCCTTCCTATTTCGTTTCAGTGATACAAAACTTAATGAACAACAACAACAAAAAAATTATGTATTAATCATTGTAAGTGTGTCTAGAAGGTTTCTTCTGCCTCTTGGTATTTGGGCCCAACCTGTTTTGAGTTTTGTGTACTCATTTGCTTCAAATAAAAAGATAAATATGATTAGCGTTTTTTTTTTATTATTATTATTCGTTTTTTTTTTTTTTTTTTAATTTGTAGGACAGTACAATAAGTCGTCAGGATGTCTTTCAAAATGATAAGTTCCATCCTATGATTGGAAATATTGCAAGCCATTTACATAACCAAGCTCAACAATTGAATAACACAAGGACAACGATGGCAGCTAAGGTATATAAATAATTATGTTTAATTGAATTGGAAATATTTACAAAAATTATAAAGCTTTAACTTGGTCCATTAATTACATGAGCTCAAAATGGGGGGGGGGGTCCAGCAAAATCTCATGAAATCTCATTTAAAGGGGGGGGGTGTCAATGAAAATCTCAAGTCAACTTTTTAATTCAGAGAATATTCATATTATAACAGATTTTTTGACTTTTTGAAATCTCACATGAAGGGGGAGGGGCGGGTCCAAATTTTTAAAAAAAACACCACGTAATTAATGGACTTATTATATTGTGTTTTAATGTTTTGTCAAAAATCTTTGCAATTCAATTCAAAAAAAAGTTTGGAATAACTAGTGGAAGTTTTTTTTTTTTTTTTTTTTTTACCCTCGCCAGGTTCTTGCTTCTGGTCCATCCTTAAAATTAAAAGAACCCTTTGTGGTTACACAGATACTGCTGTGTTGTTTCCAATAAGGTTTCAATGATCCCACTTAGTACTGTAGCTAATATATAAGACAGTACTAAAAACTTAGCTTTTTTTTTTTTTTTTATATTCCTCTTTTTTACTTCCAAAATAACAATACTGAATTGTTACTTCCAATTAATGTTATCAGGTAAATAAGTGTTAAGGGCTGTCTAATGCACCACCACAAAAGAAACATACCCCTGTAACTTTGCATCAACTTAGTGTTTTTGAACTGTAAGAATCTCGCCTAATTAAAAACCAGTTTTATTGATTTCTATATTTATATATGTTCAGCATTGCTTTTCATATAACAGTGAACTTAAAAATTGATCGTTTCTCTGACCTTTCTCAGATCCTCTAATGAAACAGAAGTGGCTTACGATTTTTTTAAAGTTGTTTTTGAATATTCCTTTTAACAGTAAAATAATGGTTTTATAAAACATAATTAGTTTTTTTTTTTTTATATATAGATATCTGAAGGAGAGCAGAAATTAGGGGAATTTATTGCGTCTCATAAACGTAAGATTTCTGAAATGGAATCGTTTATCTCCTCCACTGCTGATGAGGAACTGGCTGATCTAGAGAGCAATCAACAGCAAATCTCTGATATCAAAGAAGCTGAAGATTTACTCATAGCAGTAAGATACTCTTTATATTTATAAAATTGTTCAACATTTTTCTTAAACTTTTTTAGAACGCATAAACAGTTGTAAAGAAGTGGGGAGTGGGGGGTGCTTTTAAGGTTCTGTCTGTCCGTCCATCCTCACCTCCAGGCAAACTGTAAATTGGACAGACACGAGTTATACTTATTGAAACCCTTACGACTTGTGGAGGTTGGGGAAAAATACGAGTTCAGTCTTCTGTCATTTTCTCTGTCTAACAAGAAGTGGCTGAAATGAAACAGGGATAAAAGGCTGCTATGGCTTCATGTACAATATGAAACCATTTTTTTTTTGTGTTGCTTTTATTTTAAGAGTTATTGATTATAATAGTTAGTCCTTGACTTACAACAGGGTTATATTTTGACAAACTGAGAATTAATGTGCCTTTAAGTTCAAATGGTTGTAAGTCGGGACCTATCTGCACATCTTTTTTTTAATGTTTTTAAAACTTAAGCAAGAAAAGCAGTTTGGAATTCAAAATTTATGGTAGCAATTCAGAAATATTTTATTAATCATTCTACATTTTTTGAATAAGTTTCCCCGATTATGTGAGATCATTTTTAATTTATATACTTTCATACCAGCTGAAAATCAAGGTATCTTAGGTTTGAATCAAGGACAAGGGAGTTGTTTAACACAAATCATGTAAAAATTTATTTGCAGAATACTGTTGTATCTTTGCAATAAGCTATTTAGTTTGTTAGTATTGAGATTGACATTTTTATTGGGAAAAATATAAGTATAAGAAAAAAATTAAGGAAGGTAGTTATCTAAATTATTTAAATGGCTTATACTGTATTACTTAATATCATATTAAATACGAAGGTCAGTCAATAAGTAATGCCTCCTAATTTTTTTTTCCCTTAAATAAGTTAAGTGAAAAATTTGAATTAGGTGCAATTCCTCAAACCTTCTTCAATTCACTGCAGTAGCAACTTCCTGTGTCAACAGGTGGCAGCATTGCATCCGCTTGGAAAATGGCTGACATCAATGTTCGTATTAGACAGCGTTCTTGATTGAATTCTTGAATGCGGAAGGTGAAACTCCCATTCGCATTCATGAAAGGCTAAAAAATGTGATGCAACAGGGGATGTCAGCATTGGAAGCACAGGAAGCAAGACCATGCCTTTTACCGCTCAGGAATACATACCCTGTTAAAAGGTGGACCAAAACTGTGGAAATGAACGGAGATTTTATTGAAAAGTGACAAATTAATCGTCAATGTTGTGGTTTTCAAGCTATGTAATTGCATTTGAATTTCTTGACAATTCAAAGGAAAAGAAAAAAAAAATAGGAGGCGTTACTTATTGACAGACCCTCCTAGTTTAAATTTAGTTTAATAAACTTTCAAACAGTTCAATATTAAATAGTATGTATAGTTTAATAAAAATATAATGAAGGGTTTAATCCGTATGACAGTGGTCTTGGATTTTCATCTGATGAATTCAATTTGTATTTAAATGGACATGAATTCCAAAGTGAATGGCATTTCCATACTAAAGGATGGATGCCTTCCTGGATTTGTTTTACTATTCATGAGTAACTTCCATTGCCTCCAACTGTGAACTTCTAGATTAAAGAATCACAACAGCTGTCCCCTCCCTCCTTGAATTTTGAAAAAAATCCCATGCCTTAGACTGAATTGTTTTGAGGATGCAGTTGTTTCTCACGTATTCATTCATTTGCTTTAATCTATTTGAAACCTTTAATCTATTTAAATTTATTGCAATGCAGTATTATAATGGTGTATAAAGTTTCAATGACAAAAAAAAAATGGATGAAACAATTTCAATGCCTACAATTGAATTGTTGTTTTTGATCTTCTGTAAATGCATTTTTTATCAGATCCTCCATTTATTTCAATTCCACTTTCACATTTACGAAAGAAAATCATTATTTTGTTTTAAAATTTATTGGAAATTTAAGTTTTATATCAGAATTAATTAACTTTTTTATATTTCAGAAAATGAGACATTTTCAGGAGTCACTAGGATATATAATACAAGCCAGAGAAAGCATTAAAAAGAACTCAATAAAACAGGTAAACTGTTAGATTAATTTTATTGTTTTATTTATAATAACTTTGTAATGCACTCTTCCTTGACTTGTAATTTTCATGGAGTAAATTGAGAACAAAAGAGGAAATGAGATAAAAAGGAGAGAACATTAGAGATGACATTTCAGTGATTTGTTGATATTTGCTGCTATTTTGCTGTGATACTAGAATGAAATTTGGAAATTATCAAAAAAAAAGTTAATAAAGATTCATAGAAGTTTGTTATGCTGAATAAAAGTACTGTTTAGTTAGGGGAGGGGAAGAATTGAAAGTTGTAATCCTGAAGCAAGATGAATATTCTATGGTAGTTTTGGATCTGATGAAGATGAGTACTTAGTGGAAGGGAAAATGAAAGGACTGCAGCAAGTGAGTGAACATTACCTTTGTAAATGATATGGGCATAGGAGTTGCCTTTTACGAATATAGTGTTTTAAATGAAAATTAAATAAATTTGCTAATCTGAATCAGTGCAAAGGGACTCCAGGATAGCCCCGAAATATCAGAAACTGAAGTAATCCACTGTGTGGCAAGTCAAATTACATATGGCCAAATGAGAGATTGACTCTGACCTTGAAAAACAGCTATGATCTCTTAATCATTCCAGGACTCGAGAGAGAAGATTCAAAATGGCGACTCTCGCACAGTGAAAACCGTTGAAGCCAAACAAAAAGGAAGTTATTGCTAACGCTACTTCTTATTTCGAAAAGGCCTTATGACATGCTTACTTATGGCACATCAGAGAAATTGTTTTCGATCGCAGTGCCGTTTTTTTTTTAGACGAAACGTTAGTAAACGAATTCCATCTTCGTCTTCGTGTTGCCGATCTCAGGAATGCAAGGTCGTCAAAAAACCAAATGGAAAAGGTAGGAGACTGATTTTGAACGATTGAAACGAACGAATGAATAAAAATTAATTTTTGAAATTATATTTGATGAGAAATCAGAATAGTTCAAGAAAATAAATATCATCTTTTTTCCGTAAACTTCAAACTCCCTAAATGTTCACTTTCCCGCCATAAACACAGACATATACAATCGATTCAAATTCTGCTATTGCGATATCTGGTGGCCACGGTCGTTCTTCGGTTTGGCGGACTTTAGTGTGCAGTTTTTATATTTAATTTCTTTTTTTAATGTTGAATTTGATGGCTCAGAAGGTTTCTCGTTTGTGGAATATGTGCAGAAATTGAATTAGTGAATTCAAGGACATCAGATTTCACACTTGCAAAATATTCCTTTTATATTCTAACTTTTGTCCTGTTGTGCATGTAAAATCATTTATCTGATGTTTACTGTTCAGTTCTGTTGAACAAATTGAATTTGGTAAAAATAATTCAAAGAAACTTAAAGAAAAATTACAATGAAAAAAAAACAACTACTTTAGTTGATGTGAAGCTCTTTACAGATGGTCAAAAAGAAAATTACAATTATTAAAGATAGGATGAGAGATAAACTATCACAATGCAGTAGGAGTGGACGAGTACTCGAGTTTTCGAGTATCTGTCGAGTGTTTTTTAATACTCAGAGCTCGAGTGAGTAGTGGAGACTACTCGAAAACGCGAGTCGAGTAGTTAGTTTTGAAAATGCCGATCGCTATTATTTTATAAAGTGTCCAAACTTTAATCAATTCCAGTTAGTTTTCCCCAGAAATACGAAATCGATCAACACAACAGTGGTCATAGTATCAGCTGATTTTATAATTTTGAGTTTATACATTTGTAGGCCTATATAAATGTAAACCAATATCTTAGAGATAAGGAATATTGTTTTAAATTTTATAATAAAAACTATTGGAAACTAAGTCTTTTACTTATAACCCGTGCTACTAGACTCGACTCAAGTAGTTGGCTCAACTACTCGACTCAACTCAAAAAACCACTACTCTCCCACCCCTACAATGCAGTAATTTAACTTTTGTAAGCAGTCTTGGGACAAATTCATTTAGCAAAACATCTGTAAAATATGGCATTTTGTTAGTCTTAAGTTAAGACGGCTCATTGTTGTAAATGATAATTTAAAAAGATTTAACTTCTACTCAGATTTTGATTTCTTAATTGTTTTAAAAGTAAAGGTAGAAACAAATAGACATAAAATTATTTCATAAGTATGTAATAAAAATAAGCCAATATTAAAAATGCTTTTTTATTGTTTTTAGTTGCAAAATTCTTTTTCAAAATCAGCTGTTCGGCAGAAAGAAAGGAAACGGGAAGCTCTCAGGTAGGTTTGAGAAACCAATAAATCCACTTAAAAGTAAAAATAATCTCCTTAGTAAATTTCAAATCTTAACTGGAATCCGCTTAAATGCTTCCCTGCAAAAGAGCATCTGCAGAGCAACGATTAAAAAGTTTTCAAATGAAGATGAACAGGGAAGTAATTCATAGTGACATTTCAAAAATTAAGTTATTATGATTTACTATTACAAAAAAGAATAACAATTAGAATATCACAGACAACAGTATATCTTTTAGAAGATATGCTTAGATTATTTAATTTTCAGATTTAAAAAAAAAAAATTGATTTCTCCCTTCCAAGGAAATATTGTACAAAGATTTTTTTTTTTGCCATTTCAAGATTAGTTGCTTACAGGGATTCTTATTGTAAGTCTCTAAATTAAGAATTAAAATCTAAACAGCATCTCAGAAATCCTATCTACCCCTTGTTTGGTTTTGACTAATGTCAAAACTGCATTAGTCAGTTTGTAAAAGTGACATTGAAAGAATTACATACTTAAGAATAACGAGCAAACATGGAGACCAGTATCTACATGGCAGATTTTTGGTGTCTCACATAACATAAAAAAAAAAATACAATAATTAAAAAAATTAAAAGAAAAATAGAAAATATAGAGTTCCTTAATAAACACAAATATAAAATGCTGAAGAAAAAAACTCCAGGCTACCCCATAGGAGGAGTATGAATCAGTCAGCAGGGGCCCACCCCGAACAGCCCCATGGACTGCCAAGGGCCCTATCCATGAGGCCGGGTACAGTTCGGAACCCACGCTCCCCATTGGCCCACTAAAGAGGGCAGCCCAAAGTAAATCAAGAATAACTTTAAACAATAAAAAGAAATTGCACATTATGACGTTAAAATTAATAAATACTTATGATATAATAATAAGCCAATAATTATTAAAACTATTAAAATATCCAAAAAAGATAAAAATAAAGATATTTACATTAAAAAACAGAAAGGAAGAGATCAAGTACGATTATTAAAGACATATTTTGAAAGAATGTAGAATAAAAATTCAAAATGCCTGTGACACTATGCGTCAGGACATGGATAGGGAATATTTCTTGGGGATAAAAATGATTTAAACCTGTTTCTAATTATAATATGCTGAGGATCTTGCCAATTCCATTAGACGTGGTAGGGATCCTCATCTTCGTTTAAATCACACAAATCGCACTTGGCCTCATCCCTCAATTGCAATCTAAAAAGATAACTTTTAAAATCACCATGACTAGTGAGAAATTGGTTATGAACAAAGTTAACGAAAAGAGAACATTCGCTAACCTTGTTAACAAATCTAAAAGTGGCCGTCCTCTTCCTGTGTTTTCCCAATGATTTTGCCACATAGCTGTCTGCTGTTTACTTTTAATAGATTCGAGAAAAACTTAAAGGCAGAGGACTAGTATACATAACATTCTCCAAGGAAGCAGCCTGCTTGGCCTCTGTCTTCATTGCCCGTAATTCCCACATGAGCCTTGACCCAAAAAAAGATGTATCTTAACTTTATTTATTAACTTACTGGTGACATTAAATGCATCACTTGCCATACTATTAAGATAAGAGTATTTTCCCACTGCCATCAAATCGGCTTGAGAATCTGAAATAATGGCAATATTAAAAAAAGTATTACTACAGAGATCATGGCAAATGGAAAGAGCATAAAGGATCTCGCCAAGTTCTGCCTGAAATACAGAACAAGAATTACATACTCTGCCTCTTTCAAAACATTGTTCTGCCTTTTTTTTTTTTTTTCCCCCTTCACATTTTAAGGAAATAAATTCCTTTCTGGCTTGGCCAAGAAGTTTTGAATTCAGCTCTTAGCTCTTGCTCTCCAGATTGCAGAACTCTTCCATATCAGAAACTGCTGAGTAGCAAAGTAAAATTTTGTTTTTTTGTTTTATTTAAACTTAAATAACATTAACCAGTACAAAAAGAATGTAGGTAAGACTCATACCTTTCATATTTTTTTATTTAACATGTTTATTAATGTTTAATTTCTTTGTGTAGGTTTACAACTGAAATAAAAAAAGATCTCGACGTCTTTCAGTCTGAGGGAAAAAATTTGCATCAGGTCTATGCAACAGATATCCAAGACGGCACAAACCAAGTAAGTTAAATTTATTCATTTCAAATGGCAACTGATACTTTGAACGATGTGAAAGTTGATTGAAATTGTGGTTCTTGTTTGTATAAGGATTAACTCTGTCATTGACACTTTCAAAAGAGATTAACTACTTGTTTCGTGAGTGAGCATTCTAACTCTTACTGCGTTTTAATTCTTTTTTTTTTTTTCTTCTATATAATCTGTTTGTTTAAATCACCATGCTAAAGTGTGTGGAATTATTTATTTTTTAATTTGGTGTGATGCTTACATATCCAACTTAAAACATGTGAAAACACAATGTTGTTCTCCTCCCTCACCCTATTGCTGTGCAATGGATATCTAATTATATAAAACCTAATCTGCAGATAATAGATTAACAAGGAGTCGACACACCCTGTACCTTTAGAATTCAAGTGCCCTTTTGTGAGATGAAAGTACACATGAAATACTTCAAAAATATATATACATGTTGGGGCCAATGCTCTTTAGATTTCGAGATATTCGGCGTTATTTTCGTCAATTTTCAAGTACTGCCTTATTAACTCACTTTTGTCATTAGGGAACAAGTGCGAGCCTGGAGTAATGGTTAGCATCGCGGATTTCAAATCGAAGGATTCGGAGATTGCTTCCAGTTAAAGTTTCAAGTATTTTTTTATTTTCATTTTATTTTTACTTTCTTTTTTGTTTTTCTTTTTATTTTATTTATTTATTTATTTATTTTTTTTACCTTCTCTCTTTATGACAGCCTAATGTAAGTTTTTTCCGTTTATGTTATGAATATTAAACAGAAAAACCAATTTAAGATTAGAAGTAAATAAATAATCTTCTCGTTAACTTTGTTTTTAATTAATTAGTTAATTTATATAACTAAACTTTTTTTTTTTGTTATGCGGTGATGATACTTATTTACTGTTTGTATTTAAAATTATTTTAAGTTTTTCTGTAAGAGTTTTAAATGTAATACTTCATTAACTGAATTTTAGTTTTTCTTTATTATAAAAAAAAAATAGGATTCTCGTTAATTTTGGATTTTAATTAGAAGTACTTTAATTCAGAAAAATAAGTTAAAACATATACTGTATACTGGGTGATTCAGAAAGTACTGGTGGTTTTCACCGCCATATATCTTTTAAACTACTGCTCTTAAAAATCTGAAATATAAATACCCAATATATCGTATATTTAAATAACTGTTGTGATGTTGCTTAAACTCTAAAAGTCTGGACCCAATATTCAAATCATGCAGAAACCTAATTCGGGAAATTTAATCTAAATACTTTTGCCATTAATTCCTTAGTTTTTTTTTTGTTTTTTTTTTAAATTAAACAATTTTTGAAAATGCATTCTGACAAATGATGTTTTTAGGAGACAGTCGAATAATTTTTTTGGATAATAATTTCGATATATCAAAGATGTTTGAACGCAAACAAAATTAATTTCAATAATAATGAATAAATAATAACATGAAAATATGACTCGTATGTTTGACGATTTTATATAAAAAGTTTCAGATTTTTATGAGCAGTAGTTTAAAAGATATGGGGCGGTGAAAGCCACCAGAACTTTCCAGTACTTTCTGAATCACCCAGGATACAGTATATGTTTTAATTTATTTTTCTGAAATAAAGTACTTCTAATTAAAAACCAAAATGAACGAGGATACTAACTTTTTTTTTTTTTTTTTTTTTATAATAAAGAAAAACTAAAATTCAGTTAGTGAAGTATTACATTTAAAACTCTTACATAAAAACTTAAAATAATTTTAAATACAAACAGTAAATGAGTATCATCACCATATGATAAAAAAAAAATTGTTATTTAAATTAACTAATTAATTAAAAAAACCAAAGTTTACGAGAAGATTATTTATTTAATTCTAATCTTAAATTGGTTTTCCTGTTAATATTCATAACATAAATGGACAAAACTTACATTAGGCTGTCATAAAGAAAGAAGGTAAAAGAAAAAAACAAAAAAAGAATGTAAAAATAAAATGAAAATAATAAAAAAAAAAAAAATACTTGAAACTTGATGAGGATCGAACTCCGGATCCGTCGATTTGAAATCCACTATGCTAACCATTATTCCAGAATCGCGATTGCTTCCTGATGACAATAGTGAGTTAATAAGGCAGTACTTGAAAATCAACGAAAATAACGCCGTATATCTCGAAATCTAAAGAGTGTTGGCCCAACATGTATATATATTTTTGAAGTATTTCATGTGTCCTTTCATCTCACAAAAGGGCACTTTAATTCTAAAGGTACAGGGTGTGTCGATTCCTTGTAAGTCATAACTATCCTTTGCTATCGAACTGTGTGAATTCATGTGGCTTCTCAGTAATTAAATGGGAAGAAACATGCTGCTATCTAATAACCAAGACTTGTGCAAACTTATCTACCTAAATAGTGTCAACCACTTGTTTTCTAAATATCAATGGGTGAGACCAAGTATTTACGAAGTGATAATCCTAGAACAGCTGTTTCACACCTTTTGGTGATCATCAGCTAGGAATAGTCGCGAGCAAACAGTGAGGTCTCAGTACAGAAGTTAATAGGAAGAATCGTAGAAATCAATATAGTACCTCTAAAATTAAAATAAGCAATGCTAAATTCTCAATAAAAGATAGTTTGAAAAATTCTTGTACCATATTGATTTCTATGTAAGTCTTTTCTCTTTGGATTGAGCTTCCATGGACTTCTGGTTGAGAATTGTGGTTTGCTGATTTATTTATTGATAAGGCCCATAATAAATGCTGAAAATGTTTTTTAACTCAAACCATATCTTTTATTTAAGGTTTTGTGAGGATTTTTGTAATTTTTTTTTTCCTTTGAAATTGCTTTAAATAAATCTCACTTTTTCTGTATGCTGTTTGTTAACTTTCATGATTGCATATTTTTTTTATGATTATTATTTTGGAAACACAGTCACTTTTTTTTCTTTTTCCCTATTCCAATTGGTTGAAAAGGGATATTAAGGAATTATTTTGCTGACATTCTTAATTGCCTGGATTAACAAAGATTCTAAATTCTAAGACTAATTCTACTTCAAATCATTATCTTGTATTAGTCATGAACATAATTTGCCATGTCTTAAGTATAGTGAAACCTCTCAAATCCGACCTGGTCCTGAGTGATTTTTTTTTTTAATTAAATTCGTTTCCCTACTTTGTTTTCCCTATCTATGCATATTCCTATCCACACACATTCATTACGAGTGAAAAAAGAAAGAAAAAACTTCGTCATTAAGGAACAGAAGCTTAATGCGTTAAGGAGATTGGATGCAGGTGAATCTGCAAAACAAATATCACTGGAGCTTGGGTGTTGGAAAAAGCACATTTGTATTTTTAATAAACATCTGAGTGCAAAATTATAAAAATGGGGTTAAATTAATTAAACCTGGCATTGTCTTCACAAAGATTAAGCTATTAAGTTATTTTAAGAACACTCTCGGTAGTCTGGCTTTTCTGTAATCCGACCTACTGGTAGGGAACCACATTAGGCCGGATTTGAGGCTTTACTGTAATAGTTTTTAATAAAATGCATAGTTTTCATCCTAACTTTTCTTAATAAAATAGTTTAATCAATGAGTTTCAGAAGCTTTTTCATATAAGATTCCAGTGATTTGAATTTAACATTCCTGAATTTCAAATGTAATTAAATGTCCTTTTCATTTCTGCATTTAGGCGCTGACGTGTAATAATGCCATTGAGAAGAAAATAGAGGAACTTAGCAATGAAGTGAATGATTTTAACATTCAAACACAAGCTGTAAGACATTTTCATTTTACATATTCCATAAATCTTGCCTTTTTATTTTTTTTTAAACTTCTCCAGAAAAAACAAACTAGCAATAACTTACATTTTTAGAAATAAAGATTACTTTCGTTTGTATAGATTTCGGGAGGGGCTTCAGCCCCTCAAGCCTCCTCCCTGGCTATGTGCCTGCCCTAGAGTTAATATCACTTTAGGTTCCAGACTGATGCTGTAACTCAAATATTTGCAAATTGAAAAACTGCCTTCCCCCCCTTTTTTTGTTTCCTACTTCCAGATAAAGTACTGCACTGATAGTCATTCACGTGTATAACTGACATAAATGAAGCATTTTTAACGCAGTGATACAAATGCAAAGCCAACCTTGCTTATGAACAAACTGACAAGTTTGACACCAATGGTTGGCAGTTGTTACGCCTTTTTTGAAGAGCCATGACTCAAGCAAACACTGCAACTTAACAGAATGATGGCAATTCAGCATCGTTGAAAATCTTAAGTGTTATACCTCAAGTAATGATCTTTGACTTATGACTGTAACAACATTATTGAGAATGTTCTATCTTAAAGATAATGTAGACAAAACTAAGTTGCACAGAGATTTATTCTATAGAACTTGATATAGAAGTTCCATGTAGCTGCCTGTGCAGTGTCTAAATTGCAAATAACAATTGACCTGCATACCATAAAATCAAGCACTTGCAGTTTTGACAATTTTGATTTTGGCTCTTTTATTAGTTACATGAATAGTCTGAGATGGATTGCATATCTTTTGTTCGAGATATGCCAACATTTTATGGAACATAGTAATAGTTCTACCCCAGCATCAAATTTGTATGAGTCATATGAAAGTATCCAAACATGTCCCAAAAAATATCATGAGGATTGTTAGATGTGTTAAGCCTAAGCATTTCCAACATCATTACTTGTCATCTACTAGACGGTGCAATATTTATCAAATCTTGAATTGTCCTGTCATATGCACGGTTGCCCAAATAATGATTGCCAACAATCTATTTACAGTATGTTGATTCATGTGTGTGCCACTAACTGTACATCATTCTCTGGGCTTGGACAAACATCATAGTTGAGCAGACAGAATGCTTTTAAAATTGTAACATTGTTTAAAGTTATAAATCCTGCTTTTGTATTAGTATGGACCACTAGGCTTACATTTCAAAACTAAAGTAAAGAGACATACTTTTTTGGCTGGCATTATTGAATACCAGAGCTGACAGTGGCAGGGTGTAGTAAGTTAATGCCTATGATAATTAATCACTTTGGCTGGTAATTAAGAGAAAATTTGACAGGATGTTGCTATATCAGATTTCATTATTATTATGCATTTCGTTTCTTTCTGGTTCCAAAAAGACAATGTTAACACAACATGAGCACCAGTCTTTATTGACAAGCCATGTCCCTAAGCTGTTAATGAACTCTGTCAACAAAAATGATAATGGGTAGTCACTACAATGAAGTACGTGAACAAATCCAAGCATTTAACAAAAGTGCCTCACAATATTTGGAAGCATAATTACATTAACTGCTTGTAATATATTTTGCAAGACATTTTGATCTCCTTTTCCAAGTTAAATCTGCATATGTGCTAAAGGTGATTTTAACTTGAAGAGGTACAAAACTTTTATACCAAAACAAAATGTAATTTAAAATAGATTTTATTATGTAATTCATTAGTAAAATATATGTATGTACAAACGTTTTTTAAAACAATGAGTTATTTTATATTCGCAAATAAAAATGTAAATCTAACAGTGGCACATATTGCTAATGCATTTGCAGCTAGGTAGATATTTCCTACTGGAGCCCATGGGGGTGCTGAAGGTAAAGGGCTCCCAACGTTTCATTAACATCTGGACTGGATATTTGTATTTCCTACAGGAAAGAATGTGAAAGCGTTTTTCAAGCCAGTAAATATGGCAATTACAATTCTGAAAATTGATTGTTAATTGGTTACATTCAATGAGTTGTTCTGCACTGCACTGTATTGTAATTGACATTCATTCTGTTTAGAGAATGTACTAAACTGCTGTTTAGTTATCTTTTGCTGTTGTCTTTTTGTTTGTTTTCTTTATTTCTTACCAAATGTGAATCCATGTTATCGACATGTAGGAGAAAAAGTTCCATGAATAAAAGTAATTCATGGCTGAAGTGCCATTGCCATATTCTGGTGAGTTTAGAAACTGGGTTTTTTAAAAGTCTCAAGTTTCATTATTACAACCTAAACAACAAAAAAAAATAAACATGTATTACCTAGTCTTAAAATATTCAAAAAAAACAAGAAAAGCAATAAAAACCATAATAAAAATGGTTTATGTGACTAATTTTAACTATAAAACTTGCAAAAAGTCCGTAATTTTGACATCCGCAATGTTAACTGAGCAAACAACACTGTCATTGAATTAGTATAGCTCCACTTCTACTAGTGCTTTTGATACGGAATAAATTGTGAAATCAAGTTTGAAGTTAGTTCCAACAATTCCCATTAAAGGGAGATATCTGACCGACTGCAAAAACGCACATCTTCCTTTCAAAAATCCGACTTGAATTGAGTTTTGTGTATGTCAAAATGTAACGTCCGAAACAATCAATCTTATACTATGCTTTTTGCATTGTTTAATGATCAAAATTAGGCTTATTGGGCTGTTGATTGTTTTATTTAGTTGTGCAAATTTCGTAGCTTCAGAGGGTGCTACAATTCTTAATTTAAGCCTATGTTGAAACGGGAAATTTCTTTTTTGTCAAAATCTGTAACGTCCGACATTCAGAGATTGGCTTCTGTAAAACAATCAATAATCCAAATTTAAATTCGTTTTTAGTATTAAGATGTTTAAGTTCTAAAGAAGATTTTGCTGTAGAAAGCACCTTTTCAACTATGTTTGTGAAACCTGTTTTTTGATGAAAACCATGTGCCAAATGCTTGTAACGTGCGAACCAAGATGGCTGCTTGACTTCAATTGCAGGTTGTTTTCAAAATTTTGACATGAAAATTTTGCTCATTGTAGTAGAATCTGATCAATGTCATGCAACTAATTACAATTATTAGATATTTGTTCATTTTTTCTTTATTTACCAGTTGCTTAAAGTTTGTGTGTGTATCAAATACTGGTAACATCCGCAATGTGCATGTCAAATGTCTAACACCCGACCAAATTTAAATAAATAATTTAGTATTTTCTGAGCCATTTCCTGTCTTGGCAGCACTATTTATGGCATCTAGATACCATGCTGGAACAACAAGGAAAAAATTGTGGTGATACAAAACAGTTTATTTTAGGACCTCAAATTAACATTTTGGTAACCCAAAATAAGGCAATGGCACTAAAGTTAACTCAAAATTCAGGTCTTCAAAATAAGTAGTTCCTTTGTAAGGCTGAAACAGATGTGATAAATGGGTGCAGCCTTAATCATAATTGTAATAGAATTCTACAAGTTTTAAATATTTGTTTTGCATTGTTTACATAATTCTTAAGATTACTTAATTTTCAATAACTTGTGGTTTTGTTTCTGTATTGTAAAGTTCTATGGGAATTATCTAGAAATTTTCCTGAAAATACCATTTGTGATTAACTGTTAATATAATGAATGATTGCTGGAATATTAGAAGATAAATTGATGTATGTTAATGTAATTTTTTTTCTTTACTGTCTGTTATTAGACTTTGGATCAGCATCACAATACAGTAGAAACAAGTCTGCACAAACTATCAAGTGTCAGCACTCAACATCAGGACTCGGAAAAAAATCGAATGCAGGTAAGTCATTGGAGAGAAATTATGAGTTATTGTGCATTTCACTTAAAGTGATTATTTTATAAATACCAAAAAAAAGAAAAAACTTACTAGCCAAGCTTGTGATTCCTGGAAGTTTTCAATAACTCAGGATAATTTAGCATTCTTAATAGATTCTGTCTCCTTATGTTCTTTTAACTCAACAAAGCATTTCAACATACACTAAAAACTCGTTTATCCGAATTTGATGGAACCGCGTGCCATTTCAGATAATCCGGAAATATATTAAACATGGTACTGTAAATTAAAAAAATTACGAGTATGACACAATAAACTAATATAAGACACCACGCTGTAAATTATAGTTTCTGAGTACCTATTGGAACAATTATATTGCATGTTAAAGTAATCATAGGTTTTTGTCTAAGCTTTGGAGCTCTTTGCTGGCTGCCCGATCTCAGTAATCTCGATCTATTAAATATTGATTATAGCGACTGAAAAATGTTTGTGTGTATACTTACATCAAAATATGTAAATATTCAATAAATAAAAACCACAAACTCATTCTTCTAGGTAAACACAGTATATTTCAAAAACATATACTGTCTTCTTCAGGTAGATAAAAGAGCGAAACTAAATAAGTTTCCTCTCCTAAAATCAAAAAAGCATGAAATAATATCGAAAGTGATAATTCAATTATATCACATAGCAACATTGTTTTTGTGTGGTTTTAAAATGTAAAAATAGTTTCAGGTAAACGAGTTTTTAGTGTATTTAGAAAAAAGTTTTGATTCTTAGAGAATCACATATGCACATGAACCTGAAATCATATTGAAATTGGTTTTCTGTTTAATAAGTAAAAATATTTCCTGACTTTCCCAAGTCTGTGTGCATTTCAATAGATTGTCGGATCAATTGATTACATATGGAACAATGGCTAAGAAAAACAATGCTGTACTCAGGTTAAAGTAACATCAGAATTCTAATTTAAATTACCTACGACAAATCTATTTTTACTTTTTGAACAACTAAGGTTTGAATTTTCAGACTTTCTCATCAGTTGACACTGAGTTTCTGAATTCTCAAGTTTCCCTCTTAGCTTGTTGCATGTTCATCTTAAATATTGCTGGTGCTTGTTTAGTTTTTACAAAAGTTTCAAGATAATGACTCAACTGAGATAAAGGGGGAAAAAATATTTTTCAATAGGAGAATATATAAGTTACTGTGAAAAGTCAGATAGTTCGTATCTTAGTAGATCAACAATCCCCAAATCTGCTATTTTTCTTTATTTTAGATTCATCATAAAGTGTCACTGAATAATATTTTAACAATTAGTTGATTATTTGAGGATAACCATATGGTGAAAAGTAGATCGAAACTTTTCTTCTTTTTTTTTTTTTTTTTTTTTAACCTTTCAATATTGTTTTTTAAATTTCTTAATTTCAATTGTTCAAAGAATTTTTTTTAATGTATTCTTTTTTAAACATGTATATACATTGTACGGCCACTTTGATAGGTGCACCCCTGCTGTGCATACAAATGCTTTATCGCAGAACAACTTTTTAAGCTGGTGGGGGATGTTTTCTGGCACACATTGGGTCCATTGATGCCTCTGGAGGCACGTCAGGATGCTAGAGCATACCTAAACATTGTAGCTGACCAAGTGCAACTGTACATGTTGATAGTTTATCCTCATGCAGATGGCTACTTCCAGCAGGATAATGCACCGGTGCACAAAGCCTGCATCACTATGGATGGTTTGAGGAACATGACTGACTTTGCTGTAGTGACCTGCTCAGTCCCTGGATCTCAGCCCGATTGAAAATTTGTGGGATGAGCTGGAACGGGCTATTCGTTCCATGCCTACACCTCCACAAATCTTCAGGAACTGCGTGACACACATTCATGTCTGCATGTACACAATACCTCAACGTTTTCAGCATCTTGTGGAATCCATGCCTCGATGAATTAAGGCTGTTTTGAGGGGTAAAGGAGGCCCAACATGCTACTAGACATTATCTCGTTTTAATTTTGCAGACTGCTTACAAGATGACGTAATGTATCCTTCCGCCAAAAAGAGCACAAGATGTCAGTATCAATATTTTGCCTTTATAATGGAAGTTAGCTGAATTTAAGACAATAACTACTGTTAAAAAAATGTTGGGGGATAAATATCTAAAATTTAGTCTTAATTCTTTTTAAATCTCTAGATAATTTTTTTAACTATTTTTTTGAAGCTTTAGTTTAATATACCCCACATTATAAACACAAACATAGAAATAAAATTATAATTTTTCCATCAAGGCAGAATATATATATATATATATATATATATATATATATATATATTTTTGTGTCGTCCATTATTTGTACAGTAGTGTTTGTAGATATATGTATGTATGTATATATATATATATATATAAAATTTGTAAGATCCATCTAAACATTTTTACACAAAAAAATGTATCTTGTTGATAATTATATACGTAAGGTCTACAACAATATATTATATTCATTAGAAATGAAAATATCTTAATTTTTTCTTGAATAATAGATAGTTAACTTTTTTTTTTTTTTTTTTAGTTCGCACCTCGATTTCATAATTCTGAAATGAACTGCTGATATTCAGGAAAAAAGATTATTTTTTTATTTTTATTTTTGTAAGTTCATATCAGTGAGGATATAAAATGAACATCAGTAAATATTCATTTGCATATATCTGGCAATTCGTACACAATTCATTCCAGAAGGCTGTTCGATTTGCAATTTGTATGAATGTTGATTCAATTTTTCCTTTAGGAAATTATGTAAATTGGATTAAACCGTTCCAGACCCCCATATTATGCTTATTTACACCTCTATACTTAATGCAAAAAAATCATGCATATTGAGTGGCCAGGTCTGACTGAGACACAAATTCTACTTTCAACAAGAAAGAATAAGAGTTTTTTTTTTTTTTTTTCTCCCTTCAGTTATTGTCGTTCGCACTTGCTTTCCTTTTAGGCTTGGTTGAATCACTAATCTTTTTTAGACACTTGATTAAACTTATTTTCAATAAAAATATTTATTTTGTCGCCATTTTGTTTGTTTTGATTTTAAAGGATTTTGATAGGGTTATTCTCTGCCAAACGAAAAGGCAGATTGTTATTGAATTCCTTTAGAAAAATGAAATTTCATATTTAAAATGTTTTGTTTCGCATCTGACAATACTTTGCTAAGCCAGCAAGTTGGACCTATTTTCTTTGGCGGCAAAATACAAAAGCCTGTTTTCCCTGCAAATTGAAAATGAGATAACATTTAGGTAGTTGTTCCTATAGTGGCCAGACAGTGTATATAAAAATTGTCCACACTTTTAATTTAAGATATAACCTTTTATTTATACAATTAATAATGACAATTCTCGGAATTCAGAATTCATCTCAGTATAAAAAAAGATTCAGATTATTCTTGTACTACATAATAAACACTCTTAAATTTTTTCCAGAAATTAAAATCAAGTCTGGAAAATTCGATTGAGGTTCATGAGGCAATTCTAAAGGAACAGCAGGATACATTCCAGTCTGCTACCGAGGAGAGCAGAAAAGAACTAACTTCGAAGTCCAGTGAAGTAAGTGAAGACATGTCCCATCTTTCCTGGGAAATCCAAGAAAAAAGTGAAGATTTGGAAAAATTTTTCAAGGACGAAATGAAAAGGGATATTCCTAGTGGTTAGTCCATTGCCTTTTATATTTTTTATCTTTAAAATTTATTGAAATTCTATAAACAAAGTGTCCATAAATGCGATTTTTATTAAAATTAAGTAAACACCGTTATGAAGCTGCTTACTTTGTGATGTTTTCTATTAGTTATAGAATATCTTCAGTTGGAGCAAATAAACTTCGTTTTAAAATATTTTTGCTTCAATCAGGACAATATCTTCAGGAACTTTTATTTACAATATCCCTACTATACTGTAGACTGATATATAATACAGGGATCTTGCCTGAAAGTTTGATTTGCATTAATTCAAGGTGCATTCAGAAACTAAAGCCTCCAAGCCCACCACTTGGCCAATAGTACTGCAAACAATCTGAATTTTTTTATCATTAATGCACTGATGTTTAAGCTATAGAATATCACTTGTTGCACCTTCCTATCTCTTCTCATTCCAGAGTAATGGAGCAATCCATGACATCCAGTGGCGACGTCCGGTTGAAACAATGTGGTTTCAATGAAACAGGCTGTCGTTAGATTGCTGACTGCGGAAGGTTCTGTGCCCAGCAACATTCATTGCCGTATGACTGCAGTTTAATCCAGATCTTGCGTGCTGTGCCTTGTGGCTCTTCCCCAAAGTTACAGACCACCTGAAGGGTCAACGCTACAATTGTGACGTGGAGGTGGAAGCAGCAGTTCGTCAATGGTGTCAGCAGCCATCACAAATCTTTGTCGAGACTACATGCAAAAACTTATTTGGCGTTGGCAAAAGTATGTTGTCCCGTAATGGGGACTATGTTGAAAAATGATGCCACCATTTGTAGCCAACATTGCAAGCTTTCCACTGATACCTGTATCGGTGCTATGTGTCACACACCTGAAGTTTCTCCTTGTAGGCATTACTTTCTGAATCGTCCTCATATCATTTAGGTAATAATCATTTCTGATTAAGAATATTGTAATATAGTCGAACCTCCATACATCGAAGTACCAAAATGCTGGAAAAAAATTCTATATATAGAAGCTATCTTAGATTTTATCATAATTACGCATGAAACATTAAAATCCCATTCCATGAACTTTACCTTAGAACTTTGAGTGTTTTTGCTCTAAGAGCTAAAATTGGAAGTTTAATTAAATTTTCATCTGTTTTTTTTTCTCTTTCTGTCATAGGAACTACACCTGTCAGACGAGATTATGAATATCCTCGTCAACTGGTAGCAACTAGTCCTCATGAAGTGCTAATAGAGCGTTACAGGAAGCTTGGAATTCCTTTCAAAGCAGACACTATTCCTTTGCCAGATGATTCAGATCTAGTAAGTAAAATTTAAGAACTTGTTACATAAATGTACATCTGAAAAACATTAAATTGGAATGATTTGTTAACAGGAGATTGATTGACAAGATAGCAAATTGTTGTATCTGTCTTATGAACATTTATTGATTGGGAAAGAATGTTTTTGTTACTGCCACGTATTCACCTTTGACGTATTCACTTCTTTGGTTTGGCTTTTTTGCCTACAACATTTTGTTCTAAGAAATTCTAACATACCTTTGCAAATCATCCTTTTTTAAGCCTACAATTTGCTAAATTGATAACGGCATTCTGCCATTGACTGTTAACAATACGAAATGCAGTACCAGGTTTCTTAAACTTTTTTTTTTATGCTCTGAAAATAGGCTTTTCAAGTACATATTAGTTATACCTACCTGTTCATACCTTCATCTTTGTTTGCATCTATAAATTATACTCTGAGGTGTATTCCTCATCGTTACAGTAGTGGCACTTCGGCAGCTTGCATAGTCACGCATTAGTCATGCATGTTAACCCAATCAGTTATTGCTATATCGTTGTTTATGTCTGCCATTTCATTTCTGTAGTCAGTCGTGTTCCACCTCAAAATACTGTAATAACTGTAGTGGCTACTTTTGACGACTGTAGTCGACTACACTTTATGAGGAACGTGAAAGTAGTGCACAACAATCTAACAAGGAACACTCTTTCAAAAGTGTAGTGTACACATATTACTACTGTAACTGCAAGGAATACCATTTTGCTTATGCCCAAATCACACCAGCATATTTTTTCATCAATGATTTTCTTCATTGAAAATGATCGTTGTTTTCACTGAAGTGATCCTGTCCTTTATTTCCACTCTTATCAACGAAACATGGTGAAACAGTGCATATGATTGGCAGATCGCTAACCAATCAGAGTTGAGCTCGATATTATGGCGAAAGATTCCCCAGTTTACGAAAAGACAGTGTTTAATCTTTTTAGAGGTTAAAATCGTGTTTCGGCAACGCAATTTCGGTAGAATTTGAAATGACTTTTAGCAAGCTGTCAATCTATTCGAAACTAATTGTATATTGTATTCAAGCATCTCTACTATTTAAGCGAAAGCGAGGTGAAACAGCGGCAAATCTGACAGGCCTCAGCGAGCGGTAACGAGCTCAAGAAATGAAATCTCTTTAAAAAGTTGTCATCTGCAGATTCTAATGCATATAATTAATTTATTTCAGTAAAAAGATTGTTTATTTTCGAAAGATAATCTCCTCACTGTGATACTTAATTTATAAAAGCCTTCCGAAATTAAGCCTTCCGATTCAATCGAAACGGTGGAAAAAATGGCGCCGGTTGACCACTTCACTCTGGAGCTCGTCTGTTCTGATTGGAGCTTTCACTAATTGCTCTCATTGAAAACATCGATCGGATAGAACAGTTTCTAAATTTTTTCATCAGTGAAATCAATGATGAAAATCGACGATCATAGACCTCAAAGATAAGGTCAATGATTGAAAACAATGATGAAAAATATGCTGGTATGATTTGGGCATTACTGTGTTTGTTCCCACTCCGTCTATCAATGCAACCAGCCTCACCATAAGTAATTGGAACCCTGTAGCCAGGTTATCTGATTGTTATCCTCTGCCCCAGATGGGTTAGGGGAGGTTAAAATTGGCATCATAAGTTATAAGTGATGCTTAACTACAATAATGCAATATTCTGTTTAAACATGCAGAGGCACTGTTAATATTCAGGCACCAAAGTTACTTGACTTTTTTTATTACACATTTTAAAGTTTAAAAATATTTTTTTTTTCTTATTTGTAAGAATTCTAACCTAACCCATCTACAAAATACCCAGTTCTGGTCATGACCAAGTCATAAGTTGTCCTAACGAATCATATGTTAACCTATAAGCGTATTTCCAACTTCAATCAGTTGATACAGGCACTTTTTGTATTTACTGTGCAGCAAGAAACTAGTACAAAATCTTGCTATGTTGGCCAAGTTATCCTTTTTTTTTTTTTTTTTAATCATCTTTGTTTATTTATCATTAGTTACAAGATCTTGCAAAAAATTAAACTACTATATAGCATAAAAACTGTTAGGCATTTCTATTTAAATGCTTTACTTTATTCCAAACAAATATAAAATGCTCCAGAAATGACCAATATTTTGTCAATCTAAACAAAAGACTTTTTTGTCAATCTAAACTAAAGACTTTTTCTAGGTCTCAACTTAAACAAACTAAAAATATTAAAATAACATATGCTTTAACGTGTTTAAGTCTTGAAGAGTTCGACCTGTCATTCCAATATAATCCCCTATATCATTATCCTTACAGTCTCTACATCGCAACAGGTAAACAACACCCATATCGAGGGCTCTATGACATAAAGGCCTAAGTGACATTTTTGTAAAAATTGAGTTACATGACTTAAGTGAAATCCGAGAACCATATCTTTCATATGAAAAAGAGACCTAACTGAAAATTTCATTGCAACTGGTAGAATTCTGCTTCCATAAAAAGCTACTTCCATAGAACTGGCAAGGCAATACAAACATAAAACCCTTAATAACTCGGAATGGAGATTTTGTCACTTAGGCCTTTATGTCATAGAGCCCTCGATATTACGTAACATCTTCTTTTCAACCAATCTTTTCTTAAACAAAATGTTGTTAATTTGGTTTTTTTACAAAGACATTATTATTCTTACATACTTCTTTGATGTTCCTGTTGATCTTTAATCCTATAGGTAACTTTACTGTTCTAAAACTTTTATCTTTGGTGACATTCACATCTTTGATAGTGGAATTCTTGAAGAATTCCCTAATGGAGTTATTTATAAAATAACTATAGAAGAAGAAAAAGTGTGAAAGATCCCAATGGTTAGTTATTGTAGAAAGGAATCACAACCTTCATTTTCATTTTGTAGATAAGTGTATTTTATTTTCATTTTCCTGCACTTTTATACTTCTATTTGAAAATGGTCAATTTACAGCAACTGCACAGCAACAAATTGACAAATTTTACAGAAATGATGATCATATTTTAGGCAAAGAAGATGATACAAACTAAAGAATACATTTATAAAATATTTGGAGAATTTGTTAAATTTCTGACATTTTTTATACTTTAGAGATGTTAGTAATTTGTTATGGTTTAACTGCTAGAAATTGTGTAGTTATTTCTAATGCTTTATTGAGTTATTTATATTTTCCTCACTACATCCGAAAAGAATAATATAACATTGTTGTGATTATTAACATAGTACTAAGTTTAACATTGTAATTTTAATGAATTGTCCAAATTTAATTCCTCTATATGACAGATTTGAAATTAAAACCAAAAAGTAATTTGAAAAACAATAGTGCTTTTAGAAAGGGAATACAAACAAAACAATCTATTTACCGAATTTGCTATATTGTAATTGTGCTAAGATAAATATTCTGTGCAAATTGTTAAAAAGCTTGAATTTTTATTGATTTGGTCTTTGCTGATCACTTTCAATTAGAGAAGGCTTTGGGTTCATACTGGTGCTTGTAAATCTTGGAAATATGTGGGTTTTTTTATTATTATTTTGAAGGCTTTAAAAATGTTTGAATTTATAGGAGGAAAATATAGCTTTTGGTATTTAAAATATTCTTGAAAAATAATGATTTGAATAAATATTTGTCAACCCACAAATTAAGTTTCACAAGAGTTAAACCAAAAATGAATTTGAATAAAGCTTTAGCTATGATGTTTTAATAACTAGTCCCTGTACCAGGTACTATTAAAAAAGTGCAAGCTTAGAAATATTTGGAAACTTATTTGTTGTAATTCAGTGGATAGGGTTAAAAGTGTTGAGTTGTAATTTGGTGAAAACTCAAGTAAAGAAACAAATAAAAAAAAAACAAGTAACTTTCATTTTTGTTGAAGGTTGACTTAAGTGGTAGAAAACTTTTTTAAAACTGCTGTAACTTTTAGTCACAATTAGCTGATCTTGAATTTTACTAATTTATAAGCTATTCATTGTTCCTTTTTCTTCTTTTTTTTTTCCTTTCTCTGAAGGAGATTGAATTGAGCCAACCAGAATTGTTTAAGGCTTCAAGTCAGAGTGATATTTCAATCACAAGTGATGCTAGTGACAGAGTAAGATCAAACATTTCATAGTTGCTTAGATTAATATTAGTTATTATGTAGCTGTAAATGATTTGAATAAAGTTAAATCGTCCATTCAAATATTTTGTTTCTATTTCAGGCTGAACTTGAGAACAAAGAAAACAGATCTCTAGAACAATCTGTTGCTGTTGCTGTTCAGAAGCATTCCAAAAGGAAAACCAGAAAACCAGCAAAAGAAAAACCACTTGCCTTACAAAATCAAAAGATTCAATAATTTTTGGAAGAATCTTAAGATTTCACGAATTTTAATTGCAAATTAATTTATTTTTTTATTTTGAACTCCGGAGTTTTAAAATGGGGGGGGGGGGAAATCATAATTTTTAATAGTAAAATCACGATTTTTAATATAATACTATAATCATTTTCATAAGACCTGTAAATATTTAATACTTCATTGAAATATATATTTTTTTTATTACTTGCTTTTACACTAAAATGAAAATTAAAACAGATTTACAGATTTTCGAAGAAGTGACGATTAAAAGAAAAAAAATCAAGTGACATTTATCTGTTTCTTATAGTTGGATCACTTCAATGATCCAACTATAAATAAGTGATGGTAAAAAAAAGAATAATATTTCCTTTTTTTTTTTTTTTGTTATATATATATTGAGATCCATTATCATAAGTGATATACATATATATAAAAATCATTCTTGGTTTAGTGCAATGTTCTATGTAGTTTTTAGTTTTGTTTTTATTTTTAATGAAAATGTCATGAGGGATCCAGGACTAAGTTTAGACCAGTGATCTTAAACTCATTTTTGTTCAAAAGACTACAAAGTCTTTGCAGAGTTCAATTTTGTGCTTAGGAAACTTCAATTTACTTCATTTTCATTGTCAAGACATTGAATTGCTTAAAAAAAAAATGGCAATTATAAATTTCTTTTAGAGATACAATTTTAATGTTAAATGTGTAAATTAAATTTTAATTAGGTTTTGCAACTTCTATTAGCTTTATTCCGTTTTTACTGTATATTATCATTATTCCATATGACAGTATGAATGTCAAGAAAGAACGTGGTCTTTAAATTTGTTGTTGTTAAGCTTATTATTTTTCTGTGAAAATGAAAGTAGTTGAAATTGGTCATTTTTAATACTGGAACTAAGTTATTCAAATGATAAATTTATATGAACTTGTTCCTTCTATAATATGCAGAAACACCGGGTTCAAGTGTTTCTGCATATTATAGAAGGAACGAGTTCATATAAATTTATAATTTTCTTTTCTTCCGGAACTAAGTTCTTTTTTCTGATAGTATTAAATTTTTAAAGTTAAAATTAATTTAATTTAAGAAATTTTATGCTAAATAGAATCTATGCTTTTAATGATCTTTATTTATTTGTAGGATTCTTTATAATTGTCCAATGTTTTGTCAGTCTTTATAAGCAAACCTGAAACTTAAACTCTTTCATTTAGAAGCTTTACAGGCACTAGTAGAATGATTCTGTTACATTTCAAATGCAACATTTTTATAAACCAAATAATAACTTAGATTAACAAATTGTAAAATACTAAATTCTGCATTTATACGTTCATCAGCTCAGGAACGGAGGGCAATATATAATTTAGTACTTTGACAACTTATGAAAGAAACTAAAAAGTATTATCTATCATACATATTTCAATACTTGAGTTCAAGGGAGTACCTTTATCAGTTGGTGAATTGACTGATAATCTTTAAATTGAGCATTAAATAAAAAGGAGGTGTAGTGAAATCATCATAAAAGTTGTGCTTGAAACAGTATGTATGTAGTTTTCATTTAAACTTAATGTATATAAATTGTTCTTATGTATAGATCATTAATTGAGTAATGTTCTTTTATAATATTTTAAAAATGCCAATAAATTTCATATATTTTCTTTTTAAGAATTTTCTTTTTAAATGTTTTTTCTTTTAAAATTTTCATTCAAAGAAAAAAGTCAAGAATTTACTTTTCTTTTATTTAATGACAGTTGTGAAAAAAAAAAAAAAAGAATGAAGTATTGAAAATGAAAGATTCCAAATAAAATGGCATTAAATATATCAAAATTGTCATTTTCTAGATGGACAAATCAGTAAGAATAAAAAGAATAAGGAAAGACTTTTTTTTTTTTCTATTTTCAATGAGTTTTGTCTTAATTTATAATTGCATCCATTTTAACAGTTCTCTCACATGAGTTTAAAAAGTATCTGTCATAAGAAACATTTTATCTAAATAGATATCTGTTCATACTGTTCAGATTAGACATAACTTAATTTGTCATTGATATCTTTTTGTAGATTATATCATTATTATTTAGTACAAATTCAGTTCAATTAATACAATAGCGAAAGTTAAAACAAAACCTTTCAAAAAATATATTTAGAACAGTTTCTGTAAATGATTTTTATATTAAGATTTCTGGATCTACTGTGAAATATTAATCACCAGTCTAAGGCAATAGCAGTTGATGGCTCTGAAGTAACTTATGCTTTTTCTTAAGGTTAAAGCTATTTGGCACTTTTCTTTTTTTAAAGGGGATAATTAAATAAAATTGCAAAGAACTCAATTCAACTAATAATGAGCAAGAGCTTACTGATGCCCAATATCTCAAAAAGCTTTGCGGAGGTAAAACTGGGTCAGTGAAACTTGTAACTGTTCTTTATTTTGCCAATTAGTTGTAATGGAAAAATATTTAGAAAAAAGCAATTAAAAGATTGTATAATAGTCAATGATTTGAAACAATGAGAATAACCAAAGCTTTTTTTTCTCAAACTAAAATATGTAAAAAATAAGCATTGGATAAAAACAACTCGAGGCAAATTTTTTTTGTTTTCTAAAAAAAAAGAAATACTATAATAGAGCCGAATTTAAAAAATTTTGGAAAAACAATGTTGACATACATAGTTATGTTCATTGTGATTTTAAAGCCCCGCGAACACAATGCAACTTACCAGCAACTTAGTCGGCCGATTTTGATATCTCAAGTTGATATACAGTCTTGAGCCAGTTTTTCAGCAACTTGTCAGCAACTTTAGTCATCCGATTCGAGTTGTTCCTACACCAGCATTTCGCAAAGTTGCTTGGAATTACCCAATCACAGGACAGCATTGGAGTGGCGTCACGCCCATGGAAGAAATGGCGTCCAAAATGTGTTCGCCGATTCGATTCGAAGACAAGCTCGTAAACAATGAATATCAAGAATATTGCGAGTTTCTTTCATGCATAAATAGTTTATACTGAAATGCAGTAATTATATGCAGCAGAATTTATCAGAGGGGTTTCAAAACCTCGATTTTTTTTTTTTCCCCCGGATTTTTCACATTGGCTGGGAGAAACTCATTGCATTATGGGATTCCTTTTATCATGGCCGACTCATTTGCGAGTTGCATGGTGTTCAGGGTTGACAAGTTGGCCAACTCGAAATCGTCCGACTAAAGTTGCATGGTGTTCGCGTAGCTTAAGAACTTGAAAACAATTGTGCAAAGGTTCATAAGTATTTTCAAAACAAGTGGAAATGGTATTAAGAAGAACAAATAAGTGCAATCAATTACAATACAGTAGAGCCTCGATTATCTGTGGAATTGGGTGGCAAGGGTACCGCGGATAACCCGAAAAAGACTAAAAATGAGATGTAAACACAAAAAAAAAAAAATATTTCGGCTTAAAAACTACGTTTTATTATACAAAAAACAATATGCAAAACTTTTAATATATGTACAGTACAGCAGAAACCTTTCTGCAGAGAAGAGCTTGCCACTCATCCACAAATTCCCGAGAAGGCCTATAGGATTACGATGCACAATAAACCTATCAGTAATTTTCGACATTCGCACTGTAGGGCCTATTGTATTTTCTCGGTTGGCTTGGATTAATTTTTTTTTTTTTTTTTAGGTTTGTAATTAAAAATTTTTTTGTGGCACTCACGGATAATCGGGGCTTGACTGTATTATACTCCAATTCTTACTTAAAAAGAAGTGTGAAATGTATGTTTCAGGATGTCGCTTGTGAACACATTCCGTTTATTATAATAATCTACTACAATTAAGTAATATAGTAGAAACTCGCTAATCCGGCACGTTCGGGACTTCGGCAGTGCCGGATTACTGAGCGCCGTCTAAAAATAGCTGTTACTGCGAGGATAACGGAAATACCGCTAAAATAGTCAAAAGAGCTATTAATAGATATCAGGCCATTTTTCCGTGTTCTTGTGATTTCTCTGATTTCGGTAGTGATGTTTACGCTTCACTGCTTCTTTAGAGGTGCTTGGTTTAGAAAACATTGCACAGAAACTCAACTCAAACTCACAACACTGAACATTCATTGCAAAGCGACAATGTACCGTAGCACTGACAAGTGAACACTAGACGACACAAAATGGCGGATGAAGATTTGTCATCACTGCCGAGTACGCTCAGCCGATTGCCCACGTACTCTGCCGAACGCGCCCGGAAGGCTTATTCAGTGTAAAAAAAAAAAACCTTAGACATGCCGGATTAGCGGGGTTTTACTGTAGTATATTAATCAATTATATTGGCAACAGGATTAATATCAAAATCCAATCGTTAGTTGAATTATTAATTTCCAATCTTTAATTACATCTTAGAATCTTTTCTTGCAAAAACGACTTGAGTTTAGCATCCCTTTAATGAACAATTCAGATTAATTTCATCATATAGTCCAGAGACTGGCTGGAGACAATAATTTTGCCAAACAGTTCTATCTCCTGTCCATCTCTTATTTAAGAGGACCATAGCAGTCTGCTCCGTCTTCGCAGATCTTTAATGAATGTGTGAGTAAATTGTACACAAATAAAATATTTGATGTTTTAGAGTTATTTAAAAGATTGACTTTGTCAATGCAATTAAATACTACAGAGTATATGGCAGTTGAGTTTAAATTACTGTGAGTGATCTGTGATATTTACTCGCCATATTCAGCTAGTAGAACAATCACACAAATGACTAAAGCAAAAACAACAAATAACTATTGATATTTTGTTTACTCAAACATATCTTTTTCTGGATAACTCGTATCTTACAAAGAATAAATGTATAATCTTCTAAGCAAAATTAACTTTCACTAAATGTCTTGTTTGCTTATTGTCACACTGATTATATTCAATGTAAGTACAACATAAAAGGTTCAGAGTCTATCACTAAAAGAAACGATTAGTATATCTTCTTACTTTTATATGTTGAGTAATATTTCCCTTGATTATTATATAAGGTGATCAGACGTCCCGATTTTTAACAATTTGTCCCGCGGCGTTTTAAAAAAGTCCAGATTTTTGGAAAGAATGCGCGACAAGTTAGGGAACGGCGGCAGAACGGGAAGGGAATAAGTTATACGGTTTTCGGCAGCCATGAAAATTAGCGAAATAATATTTGAAATTTAAATTTATAAGCGGTCTGACATTAAAATAATTAAATAAATAAATCGGAAAAAACCGAACTTTTGAAAGATAATCCAACCTTTCAACCGCTTCCAACCAGGTGACGTCACAGCGCTAGCCAATAGAAATGGTTTGCGCGGCGGAGACAGCCCCCCCCCCCCCTGGGGGAGTCAATGGTGTCCCGCTTTACCAATGTTAAAATCTGGTCACCTTATTATATTAAGTATAATAGTCCAGGAATCACAATTTAAATATCACTTTGACTATAGTTCATTTCCCGTTTATATTTTACTTGATAAATATCTATTAATCAACTTCGATTGTCTTTATTATCTTCCTTTATCTATAATTCAGATTTCTAAACTGACTATTAATCTTCTGAGATGTTCGAAATCGAATGCAGTAAGAAAAATTGTACTTACAGTTCGTGATGTTTCTTGCATGTCACTCACGATTGCTTTAATTCCAATGATTCTTATTCCCGTGATCGATTCCATACGCTTATCCATGTCTCTGTGTATCCATTTAACTTCACGATGATTTCAAGAATCGTTCTATTAGCCATCTTGTATTTCTATGCGTTGAACTTTCTGAATTCTCTTCCCTGAAAATAGATACTCAAAACAACATAGTGAATGTTTGCACTATCATGGATGAGCTATTCACTACTGAAAAATATTTCTGATAAAAGTAGCAATATCTGAATAAGAAGAAATTTCTGTGAAGAACTTTCATATCACCATAGCCCGATCGATGTTGGGTACATCCATCGATTCACTGCAACAACAATCTCAGTTGTTTTCATGGAGTCTCTTTATCCATTCACTATAACAATTCATTAACACACAACATTTGTCTCTTTTGCACTAACTATTCTGAATCACTTTGATCTTGATTTCAACAATGAACGCTTCATTTGGAATTAACGTTCAATACGATTGTTCAATATTCATCGCATACTGTCAATTGTCTTCCCAACACAAAAACAAAATCAAATTGCTGTTTCTGTTGGTAACAGTATGATTTCATTTCTTTTATATGAAATCCACAGAATGTTTTCCTAGGTTTCCCCCTCCTCTTCCCAAAGGTTCTTTCCTCAATTATTGTCATTAGAAGGGCATTGTGACGAAGGAGGTGTCCCATCCATTTCAATTTTTTTTTAATTTTCGACGTTATTAATTAGTTTCCTTTTCTATTTCCTGTAGAACTCTCATTGCATTTCTCTGTCCAGCTTACCTCAAAACCTTCACGGTATTTCTCGTCTTGTTTCAACATAGTCCATGTTTTTGATGCATATAATGCAACCGACCTTACAAATGTTTTAATGAGTCTTTTCCTTATCTCACTGTTCATATTTCTTGCAGTCAAGATTTATTTCTCGATGAATGCCCTCTTTGCCTGGCCAATTCTTATTCTTATTTCCTTTCCACAACGTGCCTCCTCTGTTATCAGTTGTCCCAGATTTTAGAAGCAAGTAACCTGTTAGATTGTCTTTTCTCTATTTGGCATTCAAAGTCGTTGGCTCTTTTCCTATTGTCATGTACTTTGTCTTTTGTGAAGTTAATCTTCATACCATAAGCGCTTGATTTTGGTTTATCTTTTCAATCTTGTACAGTTTTCTCTGGCTTCCAGCCATTTGCTTGGTCATCAGCAAACTTTATTACATTGATTCTATGACCATTAATTTCTATACCACTCATTTTCCCCAGTGCCTCCCTCATCATTTATCCACTATTATATTCGAAAAAATTTGGGTACAGAAGGTATCCTTGTCTCACATCTCTCTAGTTTTGCTGATTCAGTCATTCCTTCTTGAAAGTATACTGTTGCAGTTTGCTGTTTATACAACTGTATGATAAGGCGGGTAATTTGTTCATCTACCCCAAATTCGTGTAATAATGAGAAGAATTTTTTTTTCTATGATATAGTATCAAAGGCCTTTTCATAGTGTATAAAGCAAAAGAAAGGGCGGCGTTCCCGGTTGATCTTATGTTCTCCCAGGAGCCTGAGTGCCATGATAGCCTCTGGTATCCATACCCTTACAGAAATCAAAATGGTTATCCGCCAAGTATGTTTCCACCTTTGACTTGATTCTATTCTAAATTATTTTAAGCAAAATTTTTGAGGTGGGACTAATCAGGCTTATTGTTCTGAATTGTGTGCAGTTAATCAGGTTCTTTTTCTTGGGAATGGGAATAATTAAGGAGTGTGAGAAGTCCTCAGACTGTTTGTTTTTATCCACCATTTCAACTGTCGTCTGGTATATACGGTTTTTCACCTTTACACTTGATGCTTGTATTAACTCTTTATTAGTATCTATCTATTCCCGAAGCTAAGGAATTCAGGACATGATCGAATTCCTCACAAGTAATCTGTGGTGTTTGAATTTGCTATCCTATGTTTACTTGGCTTTCCATCATTTCCCTGCTGTTTTCTACTATATAAAAGCTCTGAAATTTTGTATACTAAGTTTATTACAGTAGAGCATCAATTATCCGATTATCAATCCACCGAAACATCGGTTAATCGAAGGCATTTCAGTAGACAAAAATTTAAAAAATAATTTGCGAATTAAAATTAAAAATTTAGTTTCTTTTCGAGTGATAGCTCTGATGATGGGACTAAGTTTCCGAAACGCATAACGACAAAAACATCGCAACGAAGTCACAGGATGGATTTAAAATAAGGTAATTTATTATCTAAAACATGACTTGGACCATAATTAGCAGTGTTTAAAATACAATATAAGGTTTTGTGTTTAATATGTATCACTGTTTCTGTGTTTCATATTGCTCCTACGACACTGGTGCAATTTTTTTGTAAATGATCGGCTATCCGAAATATCAGTTATCCGAACACCCCCCGTGCAGCATTGCTTCGGATAATCGATACTCTACTGTATTGTAATAAGGTCCATATATCAATTTCTGAACAAACAATTTAGAAAGCTATTATCGTCGCGGCCAAAGTTGGACCCGCAAACACATTATCATTGACTAATTTCTCCAGTATCAATGCCGTAAACTCCGCAGAAAATATCAATCTCAATTATCAAAAATAGGAAATATCAAAAATCTCACATACATCTTCTTGAAATCGACGAGCAACGTTAAGAATAATTTCCCTACTTGATTTTTGAGACCTTTTCCTCGTCGAAATGTTGAATGTGAATCAACGACCGCCATTTTCTCTTACATTTGAATGTGACCGACAGGCCAGGAAAGGAAAATCTATCATCTGCGTTGCATTCTGGGAGGATCATCTTTCGCCGTACTGATAATAAGATTGATTCTGTTAAAAGTAACTTCTACAGATGAAAATCTCAATTGGTCTAATGCTAATATGACTACTCAGATTAAAGTCGATAATAAAAAAACTTTTTATAGTACTTCCGTGTGGTTTCTAAGCACATGACGAAATGCCTAGAAGGGGAAATAAAAAAAAATATAATTTTGAAAAATCTTTTATTCTACAGCATTCCTTTACAAGAGCTTCAAAAATGACATTACTTTTTGTTTGAAAAACAAGAAAAATTTGTTTAAAATTTTTACAAACTGTTAATCAAAGACAAATGTTTGAAAGTGAATGTAATCAAGAAATGAATTAACTTTTCCTTCCAGGTTTTGGACCAGTTACATCCTTGGTTATCCAAAAAACTAAAGTCTAAAGTTGGCCAAGCAACTGTTTGTGCTGTAGCTTCCCCACTGAAGTTCTTTTTGGATGTGTCTATCAAATCATTAAGAAAAAAAAAAAAAAATAGATTTTAAGTTAATTGAAAATAAAATTGTAGAATTTATCAATTTTTAATACTTCATAATTAAGAAATTATCTCTATCCAAATAATCTTACATTTTGGAGTAATTGAGAAGCATATTGAATAGTTTTTTTTCTTTTTTTTTCCATAAAGAACAAAAAATAAAAAAAAGTTGATCATTACTTTAATGGGAGCATTAAAATGACCAAAGTGGTGCATTTGGTAAAGGATGATATCTTTTAAACTTTTTTTTTCCCCTTTGGAGAGATTCCAGTATTGCCAAAAGTAATAACATTTGACTTGGGAATTTCAGTATCTTTTATTGCACAGCACAAACTGTATGTTAGGAATTATGCAACAGCTAAATTTCAATTTGGTTATAGGCTACATATTGTTGTGGGCCCAGTAGCTCAAGTGGTAAATCACTTGACTGAGGGTTGGGGGGGATTCCCTAATGGTAGCAGGGATTTTTTCATTTGGCTCTTTCTGCTCCAGACGTATCCTAAAGTTCACCCAACCCTAATTATACTAGGTTTTCCAGGTATTGAATGCATAGACTGAACATTTGATCTTAACTTTGCCCCATTGGTGATGGAGCAACGGGAGCCTTACCTCCCAACCCCAGCTGCGTACTCCTGTTCTCAAGTATTTTAACTTAACTATCTATACATTATTGTTATTAAAAGGAAGACCACGACTTAGATGGCTTGATGATGTGGAACGCGATTTGAAAAAGCTCCAGGTACGAGGATGGAGGAGAAAGGCGCAAGATAGAAAAGAGTGGGCTCATATTGTTAAGGAGGCCAAGGCCCTACATGGGCTGTAGTGCCATGGAGTTAGTTAGTTATCTATACATTATTGTTGGTGAAATTCACTGTGAAGTCCTGTCAAATTGATCAATGACTTTCTTTTCTCATCTAACTTTATGATTATGACTAATTAATGATTATTTTGCTCTACTTATTTGTATTTAAATTTACTTCCAGATTTAGACCATATCTTCTGCCTAACACGGGTTGATGTAGTAGATTTGGCCAATAATTTATTGATATGAATATGTCATTACTATGCAGCCTGTAGTGCACTCAAGATGACAAATATATCAGGCTGTAAAGAAAATTACCGGAAAATTCAAAGCATCTAGTACAAACTGGAACAACACTATCTAATCATCCAGGGAGTCGCCATCGAAGTTAATAACCACCACTCAATGAGTTGAAATACTCTTGCAGTAGAAGTCAATTGCGTTAAATGTTTGAAAGTTTTAAAAAATCTAAGATTATTTATGATAGAATAAAACCAAATAAATAATCCATTATGTTTTGGTTAATATTTGATCAAAATTAGTGCTGTTAATCCTAAAAATAATAGTAAACGAAAAGTTTCATTGATATTGTTTCTATACCATTATTTCAATTCATCTAATGGAGCTAAAATAATCCTGTTTTTGGCCTTCTGTAAGCTGATTTAGGGTTAGAGAGCTCTCCAATTCAGACAAAAAGTTCAAGAACATATTTTAAGAATTTCAGGATGTAGACAGCAATAAAGTTTAAGAACCGCTGGTCTAAAGAGTCTAATCAGTGCACCTAAAGCTAGTCACTGATGAAATGCTTAGGTTTCTGTCTTGCACGTAAAAACAATAAGAATTCGGTCCTACTAGTTCGGAATGCACATACAGAAGGATTAAATGATACTAATTCCAAAGACACAAATTTAGCAGAATGGTGTCTCCGTGCATGTAATGCAATCTTTTTATAGATCAGAATTTGAAGGCAAGTATTCAATTTTAGTTTAATATACATCATAAATCATATACGATAAATCTTTTGATTTTGAAATATAGGTATTCCTCGAGGTACGACTATTTGACTTACGACCATTCGTAGTTACAACAAAGATCTCACAAAGCCTTCACTTACCATTTAGAGTTGCAACCGACAATGATTGTAGAAGTAAGTATCTGATTCTAGGCTTTTCTGCATAAACAATCAATTGTACTGCCAGCGGTGTAGTGGTACAGCATACAGCACATTACAGATAACAGTAACATAACAATAAAGAATACATCATTTAAGTCTTTATTACAAAAATATATCGTACTGTTTGCTATTTTTTTTATTTATTTGTCATCATTGCTGTATTATGTTTATTTAAATAACGTGATGTTCTATACTTTGCAATGTTTTCAATAACAGTTACATGTTTGCAGTGTTTTTGCATGTTACATTAATAAAAAAAAAATATATATAAATTAATTTAGATTACGGGAAGGAATTGGGAACGGCCGTTTCGTCCTTCTGCAGACTCATTAGCCCAAACCCTCGCCTTCCTTTAACCGAATCAGAAAGGCAAGACCTTGTTAGTGTAAGCCCCCGCAGATCTGGCAGTGGCCCCACTAACAACAAAAGACAAGAAAATAAATTGCTGCGTCTCTCGACGCTAGCACAAACCTTCTCCTACAAATGCGTAGGCTGAAGGGAAATAAAGGTTCAAACTAATTTACATATGTCAAAATCGCGATCAGGCCCAGAGGACCGTGCGAGGCTGCTGGAGGTTAGGCTCCAGTGATCAGAACATACGGGACAAAGTTGAGGCCGGGGGGGAGGGGGGGTCGGCCTGTCGCTCGCCCGCCTTTAACTCCTGGGGAAGAAACCCGGTACCCATTCTATAGAGGGCTGGGTAGACCCTAGGACCCGTTTGGAGTAGAACGGAGCGTGGAAAAATTCCCGTCCTCCGCCGAGGCCGGGAATCGAACCCGCAGCCAAGCGCCCTTACCCACTCAGCTACCGGGCCCACAATTTACATATATACAACTAAGTATTGTACTGTATGTCTGATTTCTTGTTTACAATTTCCTACTTACGACTAAATCGATTTGAGCCCTATTGGTCGGAAAGTACCGCCGTCATTAGTCGAAATATACCTATACAAATAATGTGCCTGTATATTTGGTAACCTACCTTCGTTTGTAAATTCAAATGCAGCTTCTGGTTGACAAAGGTTGTTTCGATTAGCGAAGACAGGCAAATCAAAATAAATTCTTCTGTTCTGCCGTAAAATAATTTCTACATTCCCATCGTACCTCCAAACGAAAAACTGATAAACATGAGCACCAGTCGAAGACTCCCATTCCGGGAGTTTATACTCTAAAAAAAAGGAAGGGAAAAGACATTGTTACCATCTCTTAAGTTACTACAAGTCCCTACGCTGAATAAAGATCCTCCCAGAATGCAACGTAGCTTATAGATTGAGCTTTCCTGGCCGACCGCTAACATTGAAAGAGAAGAGGTCGCATCTCTTCTCTTTCAATGTTAGCGGTCGGCCAGGAAAGCTCAATCTAAAAGCTACGTTGCATTCTGTGAGGATCTTTGTTCAGCGTAAGGACTGTAATATTGATGTAGTAGAAATTTACTCTAAAATTTATGTAAATTTACTAAAGAATTTTTTTTTCTTATATAAATATTGAAGTATTTATTTATTTATTTTTTCAAGGCCTAGACAATACTTTAATTTATTGAAAAATTTTTACTTCAGTACTTCAGAACTCTTCAACAGGAATAATGACAATTGAATAAATATTTCTTGTTATTAAAATTTTGATGTCAAGTTACTTAAAAGGTTCAATTTTAATATGTTTATTTAGCTCTTAAAAGGACGTGTCCATATCTTTAAGATGACCATAAGAAGCCTTGTGTCAAATAAATCAAGAACTGAAGTTCAGAGACAAAACTGAACTGTGTTTTAGTTTAGATAACTGTACCATGCAGTTTTCCTCTGGTGCATAGGAGGTTTTTTTCTTCCCCCGCGATTCTTGACCAATGGAACTAGTTGAGATCTGTCTTTAACCCCTAAGTAAGAAATTCGGTACCCACTTGACAGAAGGCTGGGTGAACCCTAGGAACCGTCTGGAAGAGAAGCAATATAGAAAAATCCCAGAGCATCGCATCGCTGGGAATTGAATCCGGGCACCTCCAGTCAGCATCCAGAGTCTAAACCAGTGTTTCCCAACCTTTTTCGAATCACGACCCCCCCCCCCCCCCTTTTTTAATACTCAAGACCGTGCTAGAGTTGCATAAAAATGCATTTTTAATAGTGAAATGCTCTAGCCGTGGTTTATGAGCGTACATGTATGGGAAGGGTTAAGAGATAATAACGCAGTGGAAAGTCTATTTTTTACGAAGCAGCTGGGTCCGATAATACCTCGTTATAGGACTTTAGAAGTAAGGAAAAAATTATAATGTTTTAACTTAATCTGTGTGTTTGCTGAAACTTATTTTTTCACTCCATTAAAGGTAAAATATAATATCCGTAGAACTTGATTTCTAATAAAGTATTCTAATCAGTGCTATTTAAATGAATGCAGTTATTGTGAGTATGCAATTAAATTCATTATCAAGTACAGAAGAACTATGTTTGGTAGCTCATAAAAATATACAAAAGCCAGACATACATTGAAGAGTATGCTGCTATGTTTTTTTACCCTAATTTCTTAAATCCAAAATATTAATTACCTGTTAATATTTTATCCTGCAACTCGAGATTTCCAACTTTAAAATTATTACCCTGAAAGAAAGTTTAAGTAAGTTAATTGCCATTTTTGGAACAACTTTTACAATACAAGCACCACCAGCCTTCTATTATTTGTTTTTTCCCTCAAAATAATCGAAATTACGTCGTTTACGTAAATGGTTAGGGTGGTTAAACATTAAAAGGAAATTAATGATTTGTCAAACAAGAAAGTAAGTTTTACTATAGGTCTGAATGCTTGTAAACTTGCAAAACTTAATTACTAGATCTGCAATTAAAAAAGTTCAAGGATTAAGGTTACTGAGGCTCCAACGACTCGCAACAATTGAGATAAAGTGGTCACACCCTCCCCGTCTTTCACCTCGGTTCCCATTTTTCATAGGGCTGGATGAACCCTAGGACCAGTTTGGAGGAGAAACACCCAGGGATAAAATCTCCGATCTCCATTGCAGTTTGAACCTGGGTTCTCCAGATCACAGCTCAGCGCCTACATCACTAGATTACAGGCTCCCGTGCCTCTATTTAAAATACATATATTGGGTTTCGAAATATGAGTATGTATAAGATTATGTTACGTGAAGACGAATTGAAGCAGAACAGTCTTCATGAAGCCAAGTGATCACGAAATCTCTATCAAGTAACGAAAACGTTGTTATTATATTATAGATTTGTTTTATAATTTTCCGTCAATGACTTACTCTTCTATTACGATATCAAAGGAGAATGGCAAACCCTATGGGAATTTGCCCCACCCTATATAGTGATCAAGATATATATACCTACAGAAAGATCTCTTTTCATAGAACATATGTTATTATTACGACTCGTCGCAATTATTAGTCCGTTCGGAGTTATACACGTCTAGATATGACTTATCTCATTGACATCTTACTTCCCGGATGTATTAATTAATTATCAATTAATAATTAATTTCAGTAACAGTAAATATTATTTTCATTTATTATATCTAAATAATTATTATTTACTTGAAATACATGATAATACGTATAATAATTATTAATAGTGTGATTGATTGTGGTGAATGTAGGGAAGCCAAGCACCCACAGCCAAGCACCCCCCTCCTGTAGGTGGTTGGCTTCCTTGCACCCACATTCACCAGAATCAATGACTCAAACGTCATATCTAGACGTATAAAACTCCGAACGGACTAATAATTGAGGCAAGTCGTAATGATAAAAAATGTTCCATTGATGGAGATCTTTCCTTATGCATATATCTTATCGCTACACAGTGATGGGGCAAATCTGCCCATTCTCCTTTAAAAAGAAATGTTTAATGTGGTAGTAATCGAGCTTAATGTTCTTTTTATCCTGTGCACCATTTATTTAAATGTTTAAGAAACTGTAAACTAAAACTAACATCTCAGCTAAAGATTGATATTTTATTAGAGAAAGAACACAACTGAAATATGAGATGGACAAACAAAAATTGTCACCATATTGTGAAGTAGTTTAAAAAATTTCGCTTTTAGTGAAATATTAACCTAAAACCTAAGTTGTTGGTTTTGTTTTAATGTGGAACTTATAAAACTCTTTACTTAACTTACTTTGATATCAACAAGTAGCCAGATTCGATTATACGTGTTCCCATAATTTGGAAGATATGCTTCTAGCATCAGAAGAACATACTTTGAATACTATGGAAAAGAAAAACAAACAAAAAAAAATGAATCAGAGCGAGATGTGATAACTGCAACCTAGCTTTGTAGAGGTGTCACTGACTTATGAAACTTATATTAAGAAGACAGGTCTAAATTATTACAGAAAGGGAGATTAACTACACACACAATGCATTATTACTCAAATGCATAATAAATCTATAAAAAGCAAGGCTTATCAAGGTAGTAATTGTTCGAAACTGCTGCACCAGCTTCGTTTGTTATACAAATGACTCAGGAATCCGTTGCCACTCCAAAAGTACTTTATTCAAAAAATTCATGAAATGGCCCCCAAATCAATAACCAGAGGCTGTTTCCGAATCGCTGTCTCAGGACCTGCATTAAGGACGGCAACATTCTTGTGTTTCATTGATTTCTTTTGTGTAGGTGTATAAAGGCTTTCAGTATACTATTTAATCCAATAGTGCTTGTCCTCTAGTAACAAACGGTGATGTAGAATTTATGATTAATAATGAGTTATGTTGGAGTTCTATTATATATCGTCACGAATCACAACAGATAGATGATTCATATTTTTTTCCTCTTTTTTTTTTTTTCAGTTGACATAATTTTTTAATTCACTACTATCATTTAAGTGGCTACTCTTTGTAATAATAACTAACAAAATCGTTTATAAAATATTCTTAATAAGTAAATACAGCAATCCTGGATATTTATTTAGATAAATAAAATTGCTCTTTTATATCTATTTATATTCTATCACAATGTGAATTACGAATTTTTAAAATTAATAATTAGTTAAAATACAAAATGTTTACAATATTAATAACTAGAAATAATAATATAAATTCAGTAAGTTGTAGAATATAATTACAAATTACTAATTTCTATTTTGCTTATACTTTACTCTTAATAGCAAATTATGTAAGGATAATTTAAAATAAATAATTATTAAACTAAATGTTTTAATTTTAACATAAAGAAACATTTAGAACAATATGAATAAGTATTGAACTTCATAAAGTTAGTAGAGAAATTGAAGAAAAAAAGTTTGAAAACTAAGTTTGCTGTTAACAATATTTTCATTTATTACGAGTGAATATTATATACTAAAACCTCATCTGCATTTCTGTATTCAACTTTGGGTCTCTTCGTAATTTTTGTGGTAGAAAACTGCACTGTCTCGCCACATTCCAGAGCCTTCGGAACTCTGTCTTCGTAAGTAACGGAAATATAACTACTCTCTATGTTGCAGACTTCAGTTAGTAAATTTGGAGTGACTGTTAAACATACAAATTGACAATCTACGAATTTTAGAAGAGATATAGCAAGACTGTAAATTAAACTAATAGTTAAGCACATATTATAAACCTTCAAATTAAATGTAATGCCATTAAACAATGAAATACCATCAGTAATGCATTTCTGAAAGCTTACGAATAAGTTATTGTTGTTTTTTTCTGCGTTTATCAGTTAATCGTTTTTATTTGTTACTCTTATGATTGTTTCATCATAACATAACATAGACATAGGTTTCATAATTCTGGGGAATGTTTTTGTAAGCAAAGGGTTTTACTGATTGACAAACAGTCCTTGGTGAACAACCAACTGGTAATTAGACACCTAAAACCCTGTAGTTTTTTTTTTTTCTCCATTATTCGAATCGTTTGCAACTTATATCTTGAAGACTAAAATAATCAAAAATGTGAAACTTTGTAGTTTCATGTTTTAAAATGGATTTTTATTTATAGTTGATAAATTTAATAATAATTCCAAATTTGTGATAGGAAAACCTATTTTATATATTTTTATATTTACAGTTATAATGTAATAAAGAAGCTAATTAAAATTAGTTATTAAAATGGAAAATAAAAATAAATTGATGCCAAAGCTTAAGATTTTCAACTTTGAGAATCTTTTTTTAGATTCTTCTCAAATTAAAATAAAGAATGTAAAACTTTGGAATAAGTAATGGTCTTCCTAAATCGCCGCATAGTTTTCAGTTGTCAATGTATTTTTTCAAAACATGAAAAAAAAAAAAATTAACAACTAATATTTTCGTCTAACCTTAGGAATTATTATTTTTATGTAAAAGTTTCAAACCTTGGTTTTTCCCAGCAAAGACAACATGGCGGGTCAAGGACCAAAGCACATATTGCCAAGTGTAAAGAAGTGTGCAAGAATTGTTAGGGATGTGTGAATGTGTTCATAAATTTTCTAACTATTCGTGTTGTGTTGAGTACCACTGCCTTCTGGAGTGGTGCATAAGTGTTTTGTGAAGTTTTGTGCTTTTGTGATGAAGGCTGTGGTGCAATGTGTGAGGCACCAGACCAGTGGCGGACAGGACGATGGATACAACACTTATTCGGTCCTGCCTTCACTGCTTCTAGAGCTGTGTGTGCTAGCTTCGTGTATTTACTGATCTTGTCTGCGTGAGTTTTCTGCATATTCTTGCTGATAAGCACTGCAATATCAATGAGATAGGTCTGTTTGTTGACCTTATCAACAAGTGTGATGTCAGGTCTGTTGTATGGTTTTGCCTGTGTGAATGGAAAAGGTCCCAGTACAGCTTAGTGATTGTAATACGCTTTGTGCTGTGTACTTGTAATACGGGTCCGTGTTCTTAATAAGTGAGTGTTTGTGTGCTAGCTGTTGATAAGCGATCGACGCTACCTGATTGTGTCGGTGGAGGTAGTCTGTTTGGGAGAGAAGGGGACAACCTGATATTATGTGGTCGATCGTCTCATGCGTAGTGTGGCATTTCCTGCATGAGTGTCATGCGTGTTTGCGTCATGTACAATGTGTTTCTTGTAGTTGCATGCGGGGATGACTTGGTCCTGTATCGCGATCATGAATCCTTCGGTCTCCCCAAATAGCTAACCACTCGTCAGCCATCTGTTCGATGCTTCCATATAGACATGAGGCTATATGGAAGTCATATAGACATGACTTAGTTTGTGGCGATGTCTGCCATGGAGTTCCTTAAGAGCCCATGATTCACATAGCTGCTGAGTGTGGGTGTCTGGGGTGGTGAGTGTTGGAGAAGGGTTTCGAGGTCCAGGGGTGTGAGGTGTGTGTCAGCCTTGACAATGGTTGAATGGAGTGAGGAGTGTTGTGCCCGTTGGTGGAAGTGTTCCCTAAGTGTAGGTACTTATTTTTCGTGTAGGGTGAAGAGGTTGATGAGTCCTCGGCCTCCTTCCTTATGGCGAAGAGTCATCCTTTCCATAGTGGATTTGGGATGGTGCAGATAGGGTTTCGTGAATATAGTGCGTGTTGTGCATTGTAGTGCTTCGAGTTCGGTGTTTGTCCATGGAATTATGCCGAACGAATATGTTAGTGTGGGGACGGCAAAAGTGTTGATGGCTTTAATTTTATTTCTGGCATTGAGTTGTGTTTTGAGGATGTTGTAAACGCGAACACGGTATGTGCTCTTGAGTGCGTTTTTGATGTTTGCATTGTCAATGACGCGCGCTTGCTGGAAGCCCAGATACTTATAGGTCTCTCCCTCTTCCATGGATTCGATGGCCTACCCATGGTCCAGTTCAAAACCCTCCAAATTCAAAGTCTTCTCGCATGTTATATGTAGCTTGCGGCATTTGTCAATTCCAAATTCCATCCCAATGTCTTTGGTGAACTGTGTGGTGACTTGAAGTAAATTAGTAAGTTGTGTGTTGTTTGTGGCATAGAGTTTAATATCATCCATGTAGAATAAGTATGTGATTTTGTATGATGTCAGAGTGCCTGAGGTAAGCCTATAACCGTGTGTTGTGTTGTTTAGCATACGGCTGAATGGATTCAAGGCGAGGCAGAACCAAAGAGGACTCGAGGAGTCTCCCTGGAAAATACCTCTCCTTACGGGAATGGGGACTGTAGTGATGAAGGTGTTGGAGGTGCGTAGGTTTAATGTTGTGTTCCAACTCTTCATCGTGGCATCCAAGAATGCCGTGATCTTGTGGTACATTTTGTAGAGTTGAAGACTGTGTAAAAGGAATGGGGGACTGAGTCAAATTCCTTCTTGTAGTCGATGTAAGCAATGTGTAAGTTCCTATTCTTCGCGCGCGTCTGCGCGAATTACCGAGTCAATAAAGAGTTGCTCCTTACAACCCTGGAATTCCTGCGACAACCCTTCTGCTGTTCGGAAAGAATGTTATGTGTCTCGATGTGTGTAAATTTTGTAAAGTGTGGGCAGGCAAGTGATTGGACGGTAGTTTGCAGGGTGCGCTGTTTCAGTATTCTTGCTCTGTAGGTAAGTGACACCCTGTGTGAGGAAAAAAGGCATATGTTCTGGGTGTTGGATTAAGTCAGTGAGTGCAAGAGCTAGCTTCCCATGCAGAAAGCTAAATACTTTAGCTCCAGCTTAAATTTCAGGGTAGGTTTACACTGTTAAAGGAAGACCCCACTTTGGTCCAGAGGAGGAGTTAGGGCTGACAATTCTTAATTACGTCATCATTAAAGCGCATTAATTGTTATAATTAAAAAAAAATAAGAAACCTAAAATTGTAATGATTGATAAATGTTATCAAATGTCTCCGTTTATTTGGATAGATATTGGATTCATAGGTACCGAAAATAAGAATACACAAATCTCTTGAATCATGGTCAAAAAATACAGTGCAACTTCGATAATTCGAACGTCTTTAATTCGAAATTGTGGTTAATTCGAAGATTTCTCTTAGTCCCTTGAATTTCTTATTAAATCGATGTTAAAAAATCGTGGATAATTCGAACTTCAACTTCCTTAATTCGAGGTTTTTTATAAAAAATTTCGAACCATAACGACTTTTCGGCATTTCATCGTTAAGAAATTCGACACGTGACAACTGAATCCCTTCCCGCCATCGTTCGACACGTGACGCTTCAGACGCCATTCGAGCTTCCTGCTGTCACTGTCACCATGTCTTTCAGTAAACCACGCGTGTACAAGAATTTAACGTTCGCTGAAAAGGTCGTCGTCATTCGCGAGGTGGAAAAGGGTGTTAAGAAGAAATGCCAAATCGCCAACGAGTACGGGATAGCGTCGAATTTCGTCGGTACATTGAAGGACAAACCAACGTAAGTGAAGCTGTTTTCTGTTCACTAAACGTGCTTAATGATTTTGCTAACCTTAAGCGACTGAATTCTACAAAACGATCAGACATTGCACATTTTTTTTGAAAACTATAATTTTCTGTATTGAATGTAATATGTACTGTAGCTTACGTAATATAAATCTTATTTTGTTTACATACATAAAGTATTTAAGTCTTTCATACCATGATCTTTCTGAATAAATATTTACTTATTGACAGAATAATCTTTTCAAGCATTCAGTGGATCTGAAATTAAAGTTAAAAGATGTAACTTGTTTAATTCGAAGTCTTGGATAATTCGAAGTTTTGTAGTGGTCCCTTCAGCTTCGAATTATCCAAGTTGCACTGCATAAGTTATTTAGAAATGTTCAAGTTTTATTGTCGCTATTTTTGGTGTAACTACTTTTGGATCTTGCCATGCGTATCTTCGAAAGTTAGCATGCCTACTGTATTTTGTTTGAATCACGGCGGAAATATATTATTGCCCATCCAGATATATTTTAGGAATTAATATCCAAACTATTCAGAATTTGCTGAATGGATTCTGATGATATTCTCTTGAGAAGCCTATGTTGTTACTTAAAATTTGTCTTCAAGCTGCATTTCAATTGCCTCCTATTCGTCATTGTTTTATACGTACATGTGTGTGTGGGGGGGTGTTTAATTAAATATCTTCTAGGCTAAGTAGTTGACTGGCGACCTCTCGAAATATACATAATTTTTCTGTAGGATATCGCCGGCAGGATTGAAAATGATTTCCGTAATTTTCACACCTTCCTCAGCAATTCGTTTACTGAGTAGATCTTGCTGACGAATGCTAATAAGAACGAAACAGCTGACCGTTGATATCAACTCATTAACCTTGTGAGTCGTTCCGGCATAGCCTTGTGGTCAATACGACGGCCTGCCAGATAAGTCTGAACCCAAGTTCGAATCCCAGCGTGAGGATTGGGTGTTTCTTTTTTCGTCTGTATTTATTTCTCTATATTTAAAAAAGATGATAGAAGTCTGACTGTCACCTAACGATGCCTCCTGGATTAATATCTAAACGACAGCAGCATTTATCTCCTACCATGGAGAATTACACTAGTGATCCAAGATGGATCCGGGATACGACTGCAACAACAACATCAAGATCTTGCGAACTTGTAAATTTTTATTTTTATTTTCATGTTCCATTTTTACAGGTACTGTTTATTATATTTAAATTAATATTTGCTATAATTAATAACTTCTTTATCATTCAACTATTTATTCTAGGAAGCTAATGACAGGCTTAAGTTATTAAAAGCTTGATTTTGGTACATGTCGTATCCATAGGTAAAGTACTAGGGACAAGCAGTATGCCAACGGATTTTGAATCTGTAACAGGGTGGTTATGAATAAATATTTGGCATACATCCAACCAAATAAAATATGACGAATGCTGGAATTTTTTGGGATTCAACCCCCTACCCTCGGCTCGCCAGCGCTAGGGCTCTATCTGTTCGAATATTCGAAAGTTGGCACCACAACTATATCCTATTACTGCATATAACGAAAACAAAAACAAAACAAATTCATGCCAAGAGCTTGTCAAAGAAGTGGAATTTGAGACGGCCGTTTCATCATCTTTTGTTTTTATAATGTGCATGATGGATAATTGTCCTGTTCTTTAACATCTTCATCTGCACGTTAAGCTTTATTTCTTTAAAAGCTTTCACTTTGTTGTGGCTTTTTGGAATTTTACTTTGTTTTTAATTGCCACTTGTGCCCGAAAGTTGAGGGCCACATTATTAAATCCTGTTAATTAACAGGTAATTTTCTTTTTTTTGGTTGTTTGTGTCGGAACCCACAATCGGGAACAAGTATGGTTCCATATATTGTTCAAGCGTTCGAAGCTTGTCATCTAAGTGGTAAGTTTCGCTGAAGAATCATAAAGATGATGAAACAGCCGTCTTAAACTGCACTTCGTTGACAGCCTCTTTGCATGAATTGATTAGTTTTTATTATGTGCATGATGGGTAATTCCCCTGTTCTTTAACTTCTTCATCTGCACGTTAAGCTTTATTTCTTTATATCCTATTCCCTTTTGACTTGAGCGGCAAAACTCCGAACGGCGGTCCCTAATTACGAAAACCTTTTTAATGACAGATAACAGTATAACTGTGAAGCATAACAAAACAGCCAGAGTTATTACACATCAAATCACATAGTTTTCGATCAACGTATTGTCCGAAGTTTTCCATAAAAACCTCGCGGTGAGCAGTCAGAGACTTCTAAAGCGTTCCGCTGTAAAACTGCATGACATTACTCTTGGTGCTTGCGGTCTACCAGCTAGGCACGTTTAGCCTTAAACTGTACGAGTTGCCATAGCAACAGTAAACACAAATCCAAGAAAGATTTTTATTTGTTTATAATTAAAATGCATAAAAATAAAAAATCATATTAATAAAAAGTAAAGAATAAAAATAAAAATTAGCATATATATAGAAAAAAGAAAGAATTGAAAACCCTAAATATTCTTCTTTTATATATACAAAACAGTATGTTTTCTGTTAGATAAATGGATAAATAAATGTAATAACTCTGGCTATGTATTATCCTTCAGTCATATTGTTATCTGTCATTAAAAAGGTTTTCGTAATTAATTTGGGACCGCCGCGCCGTGCGGAGTTTTGCCGCTTGGGCTTCTTACTGTCTACTTCCGATTTTCTCCGTTGAGGTCACCACGTTCGAAGCGGAAGTGAATTAAAATGAGAAGTATTGCTTGATTTAAGTGCTTTTTTTTTTCGTCAACAGTTTCTTCAAAGTCAAAATTTATTTACATGGGAAAACAATCGTCAAATTATTGAGGCATTATACAATAGTTTGGATCCAAATTTCTTGACCGAGAAGTAAAATAAAAATGGTAAATAGGTGATATGTGAAGTTGAAGAGTGGAAATGATGGAGTCTTCATTGAATCAGGTTCGTTATCTAATGAATTCAGCTATTTTATTTGTATGTACAGCTTTGAATTTTAAATATTTAAATTATTATTATTATTTTAAGGAACTCAAATATCAAAAAAGATAAATAGTTTACAATTTGAATGATGGTTCTGCTGAAGATAAAGAGATGTATCGTTGAGTTGTAAAGAAAGTTTTGTTAATTTTCGTATGATAGAAAAAAACTTAAAAGTCAACCTTTTTGAGACGTTTAAGATACTATATTCAGCAATTTTTACAGAATTTTATCAGCCGCAACGTAAAATCAATTTTCACTTGATATTGTTTAAATAGTATTGCTAAAGAAATGAAATAAAAATATACCTTAACGACTGCATTCAATTTCTCTCTATTTTTTTTACAAATTACCGTTTTATTATTTTATTTAAATTGTTATTTCTTTTAATCCTTTACCGAAAAATTAACTATTAATTGTTACTAACTCAGAGTGCGAGTTTAAGGAAACTAGTTAGTTCAAATTCTGTTTTGAAGTATAATTTTGAAAGCATTTTCTATCGTAGAAAGATATTCTTGAACTGATGTGCTTCATAGCTTGTCACATATAGGAATTGTCTTGACACATTTCCCATTAATTGTTTAAAAATATCACAAGACGAAGATAGGTCAGTTGCAGCTACCACAATTACTTGAGATGGGTTAAATTATTTTCATCCGTCCAAGATTTATTAATTGAAAATTAAGCCGTCCAGTTTTACTACAGATATTACAGGCCTTATCGAATTTCAGCTACGATGACAGACGGACACATTTTCAGCGATCGTATTATCTATTTTTTTAAAGCCATGTAGAAATCGCGCCAGCCAAATCTAGAATGTATAATTGTTAATTTCGGAAATGAAATTGCATCAAAAAATTCTGATTCGAAGACTTTTAAGAATCTACGTTCACCTCCGATTACTATAGGTTGCATTTCTTCCCAATTTAGATCAATGAAGACTACGCTTTTTTTTAAACTAATGTATTTGACTTTTTAATAATGTATTTTTCAAACCTCTTGCTAACCCATCATCAGTAAGACTTAACTCAGTTGACATTTTTCATTGGATTTTTACTTTTTCAACGAAAATAAATGAAGAGAATTAAAACCATTGCCAAATAAAATCAAAATTTGTATCTCATCATTGAATTTGCCATTAGACGTAGTCTGGAATCTGATAAAGAGGGAAAGGGCTTCCTATGGGGGGAAAAAAGAGATATAAAAATGAATTTAAGAAATTATTAATAGTTCGTAAATAAAACGTTATTTGTTTGTTTTGCTTTTTCACGTTTATTCAGTATTTTTTTTTTATTGTTATTATTAAAAATAGATATGTTGAATTTGAAAGGGATAGTTAATTAACTCCTACCCCTACGAAGCCTCTTTCTCCAGATGTCGGGTGGAATTCAGTGCTTTTGTTCAGAAGTATCTATTATATAAAATGCCAAAGATCTTAAGAAATCAATAAAAGAAGAGCTTAAAGTTGTGTTTTACACATTTTCAGAAACATTTTAATGAAATTTTAAAAACAGATTTTGCAGAATACTAATTTTTCTCCCCTCCCCCATATTTTTTAGGCTCATCAGCAACAAAGAAAAGCTGAGGGTTTTTTAAGAAGCGGAAAATTTGAAGAATCAATCGAATGCCATAAAAAAGCAGCTGGTATTACTTTAATTTGAATTGTTTATCTGTAGCTTTCAGTTTTTAAAGAAAGAAATAAGGATGTATTTAATAAATCTGAAGTTTAACGTATGCAAGTGAATAATAGATAAAATAAACACCAACACGCTGAAATGATTATTAAAAAGGTTTAACACATAAAATATATAATACTACCGGTTTTGATTTTCCCCAAATCATTTGACAAGTAAAGTCTAAGAAAACATGAGTACGAAAGTCTAAAACTGATCAATAGAATTAAAATTAAACATAAACATAAGCAATCAATAACAGGACTTGAAATAACCTGAAATAAACCTGGTATTTTAATTTTAATAAGAATTAAAATTAATTCTTATTGATCAGTTTTAGCCTTTTGTATTCATGTTTGTATTATATATTTTATGTGTTAAACCTTTTTTTAATAACTACTTCAGTGTGATGGCATTTATTTTATCTATTTACTTACATTTATGTAAATTTTTCAGCTCCATAATCATTTTAAAGTAGTAGATTCCAAGCTTTAAATATTTAAAGAATTCCAGAAAAACAGTGTTTTGGTGGGCTTAGCTTAGCAGCCTATTAAGCTTTGCATAAAGCCTAGTGGTTTTAAAATTTGTGTGTTTGAGGAAATCGGGATTTTTGTTGGTTTTTTTTTTTTTTTTTTTTTTTTTTGATTGGATGATGTGAGATCAAAGCTGAATTACAGAAATAAATGAGGTCTCGTGTGCTTTTACATGAACCTACTTTTAAATGGGCCTTGAAAGTATGCTTTAACCCCATCTCCGATGTGGGAAATTCATAAATTTACATTATATTAATTTTTTTTAGAAGCTTTCATCTATTGAATTCTTTTCCAGTATCTTTGTAATATATTTTTTTTTAATATATCATCAAATCAGTTTGAATAGAAACTATGAATGAAAAATAAATAAGAAATATTATTACTAGTAGAATTTTACTGGCATATATTTCTTGATATTGAATTTAACTAATAAGAAAAAAATATTACTGAAAGAACTTAAAGCCTACTTTATGTTATTTTATAAAATATCTTTATTATTTTACTTTGTATCATTTCAAACCCCACTTCAAAAGCAACAACAAACGGCCTACGTTAATTTTTAAATTAAGACATCTGCTGAATACAGACATTTTCCATTTCTAAAAAAGTTAATGAAATTCCCATTATACCTCAATTTTAATCATAGTAAAGCATGATTAATTTCATTGTTAGACTTTTAATTTCTAATACTTTTCTATGGGAATTTTTGTCAAATTTTTGCTCTAATTTCTCCACAAGGACCCACAAAGGAAAATAAAAATAAAAATTAGGTCAACCTTTAATATGCATTTTGAGATTTAAGATCTATGTGGTGGTTCAAAAGTCATCGGGGAATATACACACACACACATACTGATTTGATAAGCCTCATTTTCAGGCTAAAAAAATGATATAATGAAATATATAAAAGTAATATAACTCCATCACTGAGTTCACTAGGGGGATAACAGATTTTAGGGATCTAATGGCATGCAGGTCAAGCAGTTGCATTTGTATAAAAGTAACTCCATAAACTCTTTCGTAGTATTTAAATGATTTATTTAAATACAAAATAGCAAATTTTCGGGAACATAATATTGCGTAATTCCCTTCTTCAAGCAAAATAAGAATTAATAAATCAAACAATAATAATACAAAAAAGAAAGAACATCATCAATTCAAAAGTACATATCAAAATGAATGTTATAAAATTGTTGTAACAATGGTAATTGATTTAACTTGGTTGAAATTATTAAATTTATAGATAATGACAATAATACAAGAAATTAATATTCATAAAACAGTAAGTTGATAAAGTCAATAATCCAATGAATTTGCAGCAGTGATTGTAACTCCTTTTTTATTGTCTGTTTTAATAAAATTTCTAATCAAACCAATGGTGATTGGGTCCACTTTGATACCCTCATATCTATTAAAGTTATTGTTTCTAGTATTCTTTATGATGTAGCTTAGGAATTACTTTTGAATTGATGATGTTCTTTCTTTTTTGTATTATTATTGTTTGATTTATTAGTTCTTATTTTGCTTGAAGAAGGGAATTACGCAATATTATGTTCCCGAAAATTCGCTATTTTGTATTTAAATAAATCATTTAAATACTATGAAAGAGTTTATGGAGTTACTTTTATACAATACAAGAATATAAAAAGAAGAGAATTTGTAGAAGAATTTGGTATAAATAGTTGCATTTGTGTTTATTTTATACTAATATATAAAGCTGAAGAGTGAATGTGCTAATCTCAGGAACTACCAGTCCGATTTGAAAAATTCTTTTTGCGTTAGTTAGCCAGTTTATTGAGGAAGGTGATAGACTATATAACATCATGCTACAACCAATAGGAGAGGGGCAGTGAACATAAATGTCAACCAATGGGTGCAGTGGCGGCGATGGGGCAGCTTGGCCGCACGCTGAGAACCGAACATTACTGAGAAGGGCCGAATTTAACGCGGGTGACACTGCGGGGCACAGCTCGTTTATAATAAAGCTGTGAATATATGGTTAACTTCTACAATAAGGTATCCTGCATTTGGCATAGTTTGAATTTTTGTTATTCCAGAAAGCTTTCGGATTTCCTTAAACATGTAAAAATAATAAATAATTGCAGAAACACATTTGTTGTTAACCTTCAATAAAAAAAAAAAATGATCAAATAAATAGCATTAGGGTGGGCTCAGTAGCCAAGTGGTAAGGTACTTCACTGTAGCTTGGAGAAGCCAGATTCAGTCCCCAATCTCAGCAGAGTTTGGGGACCTTTTTATGCTGAATTTTCCTACAGACAGCCCTCTCTAAAATGGGTACCCGTTTTCTTTTCCAGGTTAAAAGTAGGTAGGCATTGGGCTGATCACCTGACCTCAACTCTCCCATTGGTTGCAAAACCCCGAAAGCCTTAACTTCTGCCAATCCAAGGGTCTGTGTAGGCTTATAGTGGGTTACATTGAACCTTTTAAATATCATTAGGCAGTTTGACAAATTGTTGGTCTAAAAGTAGTTCATCCTGAAAGTCCTCAATTGTGATTATTTAAAACTTATGTTTGTTCGTTGCTGATAAGATATTCTCCATTGATTTCAAAAGTAAATGTTATAAATTGGAAAGAAAGTGAATACAAAGTAAAAGAGGCTATTATAGAAGGAATCATTAGTTAATATTTTTATGTTAAAGTGAATGGAGATATTCTTAGTATAATATATTTATTTTGTTTTCAGAACTTCTACTTGAAGCAATGAATTTGTGCCAAGCAGAGAGAATCCAGGAATCACTGCAACTTCAGCATGACTACCACATTAGGCAACAGGCAGTTATCAGGTATATGATGTCATCTGAATTTCCTGTTGCTTTGTCCAAAAATGAACATTCAATATATCTATTCTTGATAATTTTTTAAACACAGAAATATCTACTAAATTTAGGATTATTATGTCTTTATATTTAAATACTGCTCTTAATTGAATCGCAAAGGTGAAAAAGGTACTAAGTCAGCTTTTTGTACATTTTGACTTAGGACTGAAAATGGGTTCAATTGTGTTCACCCCATGCATCATTTAAATGGAAACTAAGTCAGTCTTTTCCAGTAGTCTCAGGAGATCAAAAAATTGAATACTGCTTTACATTTTGCTGGCTATAGTTTTGAATGTGGAAGGTTTTTTTTTGTGTTTTCTCAATTTGGTATTTCTATGACTTAGTATCTTTTTCACATTTGCGATTCAATTAAAGTAAAGGCAATCAGAAAGAAGACTGGATGTAAGATTGCAATGCTTTTGTTTTGTTTTTAAAAAGAAAAAAGGAAAGGCACTACTCATAAACATAAGTATCCTTTATTATAGATTGTTTAACAGAGTTAAGTTAGTGGTCTTTTTTTATTATTTGAAACATAAAAACTCCAGGTTTTTTTTGTCTTCACTTCAAATGCAGTTATAGTTATAGTTTGTCTGTATTGACTATACATATATAAAAAGCAGAAATGGCTGTATTTGTATACATATAATGTGATAAGTAAAGCTGCAAACTAAATCAAAACTACTGAATACAGGCACTCCTCACTTAACAACCTACCTGATTAATGACCAGCTCTCCAGCACAGGGAACCCCTATCTCAGGAGTGTTTCACAGCAATGAAAATGTGAACGAAACATGTCCGACCAGTGAACAATATTGAAAACCTGAAATTCCTCTGCTGGCTCAAACTAGTACGATTTTGAATTGTTTGCTCAAGTCTTCATGCCAAGCCACAGTAAGTATCATCCCATTATTAATTATGAATCTGACTTCGACCTGAAGACCAATTCGCTTGACTACCTAGTTGTAGGAATTCTGTTGTTAAGTGAGGAGTACCTGTATATATTTTTTTATTTCATAACTTGGAAAATGTTCTTGGTGTTAATCCAGTGAATAGAAAACTTTTCCTCCTTTCTTTCTTTTTTGTCCCCATTGCTCATGGTATGAATGATCTCAATGCAGAACACTTAGTCCAGTTAAGTAAAAGGTCATTGGATATCTTTAGATAAGATTGTCATTGAATTAGACCATACAGAAATTTCAGTAAGCTTGAACTTCTCATTTCAACTCTAGAAAATAAAATAAGAAAAATGTTGCTGCAAGGGCGAATATTTAAAGGTAATAGCTAACTGCAATTGACGTCAGACGGCCAGTCGGGTTGCAAGTCACTTCCATTTCATTACTGGAACGAGGATATCCCACTAAACTGTGGCTCAACGACTGTGACATGTAGGATTATATCTACCTCCAGTGCATCTGGAACACATTACATTCATTTGAAATGCTGCCTAGAGACAACACTATGCGCGATTCTAAGTCCTGGCAACATCGGTGATTTTGCGGCCTTCTTCCAACTTTCCGATAATCCTGCCCTGACTGACATCGTCAAGATGATGTCTTCAAGACATGACAAAAAGTTCACGTTTGTTGAGTTAATCCTTCAGGTACAGAAGTTCAGACAAAGACAGTTCCCCAGCTGTGCCAATTTCCTTTATATCTGCTTTCGAGCTACCAAGTAACCCCTTTGTGCACAATTCAGAAATTTGCTTGTGGACTGTTTTCTACTGAATTAGATATTATGCAAGTTATGCAAATCGCCACAAGCTGTTTTGTCAGATTCTGTGACTATATAACCCTTAAGAATAGTGTTTGTCCTTAAGTTTTGTACGTATGTATATTATTTAGAGAACTCTTCAATGAAATGAACACTTGATGTAATGTGATATTTTATTATTTATAGCAATAGTAATATTATCATTAATGAACTAAGAATTTAAACTTAATTATTTCAGAGATATACTTGACTGAACTGAACCAAACCACTGGTCAGAATCATTTTTAAACTGACCTAGGGACTGGTCCAAAATTTTAGGTGGTTTGCAGTTCTGGTTATAAGTATTTAAGGAACATCTGTTATGGTTGCCAGGTGTTTTTTTTTTTTTCTTAATTTTAATTATATGATTTTGCAAAATAGTGAAAGAAAATGACAAATAATAAATGCAATCTCAGAATTTAAAGAAAATGATAATCTGAATTCTGCATAAGCCAGGGATTAAAGAAATTACTGCATTAAAAAAAAGCAAGACTTGGTGTCAAATATTCAAGAGCTTTCTGCCTGTTTATATCATTTCAAGCTTAGAGATAAATCACTTAGTATTTTTCTTTCAATAAGTGTTTGGTAGTGTATAGATGAAGGATGTAGCAAGTTTTCTTGATTGGGGATCTATCTTTTTATTCATTTCCATACATGGCAGAATACTAACTAATATATAAAAGTGAAAATCTGTAAGTTTGTATGTTGTTCAGTCTCACCTCAACAGATCAGAATGAAATTTTGCCTGAAGGTAGTTGATGTCTTGGAGAAGGATATCGTCTTTGCAGACGACGAACACAATTAACTCATGAGTTACCTGATAATTCTGTTAGGCAATGTCTACGATACTAAATATACGATATGGGTAATTAATATTTGAATATCATTTACAATTTAAACTTTAATTTAGAATATAACATTAATTTCTAATGATCATGTGATTTTTTTACCAACTGTGGAAGGTTTCAAGTGATAGAAGTGTGATGAAGGCCACAAAGGGCTGGGAAGTTGTATATTCTCTGATCTCGATATTAATTTGCTAAATAAAGCGTTTTTTTGCATTACATATGTAAGGCTTCCGGAGCGAAGCGACGGTAGCCGACTAGTATGTCATAAATCCAATTCACATTTTTGTTTTAAAGTAATTAGAATGTTTGTTCATGGGTCCGGTAGCCAAGTGGTTAGGGCGCTTGGCTGCGGGTTGAAGGTGGCAAGTTCGATTCCCGGCCTCGGCGGAGGGCGGGCATTTTTCCACGCTCCTTTCTCCTCCAAACTAGTCCTTGGGTCTAATCAGCCCGCTGTTGAATGGATACCAAGAATGTTTGTTCAACACAATTTGTGGGCAAGCAAGAGAATGGATTTATTTTAAAATTGACACTATATTTCACCCATGTCTGCATTGCATTGAAATAGAAACAATGTTAAAAATGCTTTTCAACATAATTTTTTTTTTTAATGTAAAGTGACTAATTTTTATTGTTTATTAAGGTTTAAACAGAAACAAGCAGAAGAACGGTTTAAAGCATTTCAGAAGAAACAATTGGAGGAAGCCGATCGCAACGAGTTAGAGAAAACCATTCTTGGTAGCCCTTCTGTCTTTTCAGAGGGAATTCAGTGTGCCATCTACAGAACACTAGAGGAACAAGATTCTTTGCTACAATTCCTCTTCCAGGAACGCCAGCTCGACTCCTCAGTGGCACCCCAAAACTCTAACTCGGAAACTATGCAAAGGTCGAGCACCCCCGATGAAATTATTAGTTCGGGCGTCAAGACACCCAAGAACGACAAGATGGTAATAGAAGAATTGCAGGTCCACAACACAGAACTGAGAAAACTGATTCATCAGCTGGTAACGGAACTGGAAGTAGTGCAAAAGGAAAACAGAGAACTGAAAAGCTCTATCTCTAATATGCATTCTCAGCTCATAGAACTAAGCAGCAAACCCACTCGCCTGAAAGAGATCAGCGATTCTAGCTCTCCCTTCGTGATATCACCATGCAGTGAACTTAGTCCAATTGGTTTAAGAGAACTACCACCACTGGCACCACTGGAAATGCCCGATTTTGATTTCAGTCAACTTAAATTTTCTTCAAGCCAATCTGAAAGCAGTACAGAAAGTAAAACCACCATATGAACAAAGCCCGACATAACTTCCATTTAACTCCATTCCCTTTAAGCTTTCAAGGTTTTCATCATCATTGACTGCAAGGTGTGTATGTATTTGATTTGTCAGTTGAGTTTTTGTTACTGCATACGAGACTCTG
>JAFIDM010002131.1:83310469-83348228 GCA_023159025.1 Thereuonema tuberculata | reverse complement strand
TGAATCCGGAATGATTCGAACATTGAGGAGTTACAACCAGGATTTATCCACCACTAATGTTTTGGAATATGGCTTGTAACACACACTGCACTAATCCCTTGCTTGAAGCGATGTTAGTTTCAGCAGACACCAACTTCCGGTGCTTACTCTTATGTATCCCGCCAGGAGGCCTTCCTTCTCCTTAGTTCCCAAGATTCCATGTAACACTCCTTCTCATTTGATGACGACTCTTGATAAGGGAGGACGTATTAACCCTTTTAAAGTAGGGGGGATTTCCATTTACTTTTTTTTTTTCTTTTAGTAATTTGAGAATGAAATTTTAACTGTCGAATTTCGAAACGTCATTTTATTGAATTTATAATTTTATACATTTGTGCCGAATTAGTTGAGTATTTGTTTTATTCTTAACGGCACGTTAAATTGTTTAAATATTATAAAAAGAATTTTGCTGAGAGAAAATTAAAAAGTACAGAGAAAGTTGCAAGAAGAATAAAACAAGATTTTTTTGTTGGCGCATTAAACAGGTAAGTTTTTTTTTTTTTTTTTTTCCCTTATTCACGCTCTTAGATACAAATGCCTGAGAGATTACTTTTGATCTACTTCAAAAGTTGACAGCATTCATTAAAAATATTGCTACCGGGTTTTGTGTCGAGCACAAACGGACGGTAGCGGGGTTACGGAATGCGACTTGAACACAAAAGGTTCTAAAATTACAGAGACTTTATTAACTCTGTTAGGATAAATTACAGTTAATAACGAAAGAGAATTTCGAGTCTTCGATCCCTCAGGGTTGTCTTCCTCCAAATGGGATGTCGACTGCGTTGTCTTCCTTCCGTTGACGGGACGTCCGGATTGGTCCAGGATGACTGGGCTTCTTTTAGGCTGGTCACGGTAATAGATCCCCGACGTCTAAGGTCTAACTCCAAACCTCTTCGGTACTCTGTGGCGATGGGACGACTCCACACGGCAATGGTTGACTTCTCCGTTGCCTTCGGGTGATGACCGGGCCTCTACGTAACACTGCGGCGAAGGAACTTCTTCACACGACAAGGGGTTGACTTTTCCCGATGCCGTCCAACACTACTGGAACCGCTTCGGTAGCCAGACTTCACAGATGTAACCTTCTCCGTCCCAGTTGGGAATACTGGCCAAATACACTACGGGATACCGTCTCTTGAACTGGCGCCAAACGATGCTACCGAATCCCCATTCGGGTGCCAAAACGATACTGCCTTCTCCCGGTTGGGGTTCTTCAGTGAGCTGCACATCACGCAAACGATTCGGCTTTGACCCTCGGTAAGGACGTTTCTTCTCCTTCCAACGGATATCCTCTGAATGGGCGGTTGTCCCACTTCGTTCTCGTATCCTCCGTTCCTAACGGAGATCCTCTGTAAGGGTGGTGGTCCTTCGACGTTCCGCTCTCTTCTCTTCTCCACCGAGATCCTTTATCTGGGCTGATACCCTCAGTCGTTCCGCTACTCGATCTTCTCAGTGGGATCCTTCCTGCTGGGTGGTTGCCCCAAGACGTTCTGCTGTGTTCTCTTCCCAAAAGAGACCTTTGCGGCTCCTGCAGCCGAGATGAACTCCTATGTTCTGCACCAACTGGTGATCCTCCGAATGGGCTCCTGCCCAAGACCATTCTCGTATCCTCTACTCCAACGGGAGACCTGGATGGGCGGATGCCCCAAGACGTAGTCCTATCTTCTACTCCAACGGGAGACCTGGCTGGGCTGCTGCCCGAAGACGAAGTGCTGTTCAGGCGTTCTGCGCCTTGTTTTATAGGCGTAGGATGCTGCAAACGAGGCTGAGGACAGGTCGACTCGGCCGAGGTAAGCAGGGAAGGTCGAGTCGACGTCGCTAAAGGGGGAGCAGACCAAACGCCTGGTAACAATATCTTTGAAAGATTTGAGATATAAATGATCCTAATTCTTAAAATGGAAAATTTTGAATAAACCACACGTTGATAAGTCTGTTAAGATCATTTGATGAATAATGTATAGGGCTTGTCAGTTTAATCTACAATAATGTATAATGATATCGAGTTAAACATGGTGGATAGCTACATATGACATCTTTTGTTCTGGAAAAAGATGTATTACGGATTTAGAGGACTTTCTAACATTGCAAATGGATACCAGTCTTCGATACATAACTTATATAGTGATCTTTCAAATGATATATCGTCAAAAAATAAAAGAGCTATTGCATCCTGATGAAAGTGGAAGCAGCATTTTTTTTTTCTTTTGCAAAGATAGTAGATTTACTGTATTCCCTCATTCATTAAGGACTAAAAGATGTGGATTTGATTCCAATTCAGACTGAGTTTTTAAGGTAATTAAAAAATTACGAGAGCTCAACTTTAGCGGATTATTAAATTGAGATAAGGAACGTAAATCCAAATTTTCTATAATTGAGCGGCTCAGTGAAAAAAGGATCACATTGCCCAAAATTTAAATTTAGCAGGTAAACAAGCAACAAAGTTTTAGGAAAATTAATTCCTATGGAAAGTTGGTGTCCACTTGTACTTATTTAAACTGGTACTGAAAGTAGATGCAAGTTGCTGCTGTTATCAAGACTTGGCTAAAGAAGTAATATTATTAGATACTTTTAAAAACATCTTAAATTGCAAACCAAAACTCCATCTCGACTACATGCGATATTTTGCAGGGATATCTTTCCCTGCTTCTTCAGGCCACATGAAAGAAAATTTGAAATAAATAAAAATCTGCTATTGCTATTCAGATTCAACATTGTCAAAATATGTGCTTGATATTAGCATTAATAATGATATCACATGTAGTTGAGATGAAGTTTTGGTTTGAAATGAAACTTTTGATTTCTATCATAGTTTGGATTAAACATCTTAAATTGATTAAATCAAACAATTAGCTGCCTTTGCTATAATTTTTCTTTTGCGATGAAATCATATAATAAATTAATTGTATTAATAAGTAATCAACTAATTCGGCACAAATTTAAAAAATTAATTAATCCCAATAAAATACAAAAACGACGTTTCGAAACTCGACACTTATTGTTTCTTTATCAAGTTACTAAGAAAAGAGATTCCCCCCTTACTTTAAAAGATAAATGCGTCCTCCCTTTATGGGAGTCGTCAGGCAAATGAGATAGATTGTCGCTAGGAACCTTGGGAGCTGAAGGAGAAGACAGACCTCCTGGCGGGATTTTTAAAAAATAAGAAACGTAAGTAGATGTCTGCTGAAACTAACAGTTAATTGATTTAACTTGGTCTAATATTTAAATCAATTACCATTGTTACAACAATTTTATAGCATTCATTTTGATATATACTTTTGAATTGATGATGTTCTTTCTTTTTTGTATTATTGTTTGATTTGTTAATTCTTATTTTGCTTGAAGAAGGGAATTACGCAATATTATGTTCCCGAAAATTCGCTATTTTGTATTTAAATAAATTATTTAAATACTTTGAAAGAGTTTATGGAGTTACTTTTATACATTACAAGAATATGAAAATGATAAATTTAACGTGCGTACAAACATTTCACAAGTAATAAAAAGGGATAAAAACGCACAACAAATAAAAATCTCTGAGCTACTTATGGAATATTTGACATCGGGAATCCAGGACAGTCTGTTTCGAGGTTATTACCTCTCCTCAGCTGGATTCACCCAATGTCTGCAGCTCAGTGATAACAAAGAAATATAAACAAAAACACAGGTAAACATAAGAATGGCCCTTCATATAAAAATACATCAAAATTAAATAAAAAAGGGCAATTAGTTAACCCGCCAGTCAACTGCTGGCTTATAAAGGATTAAGCTATAAGAAAGACATATACATAATGATAAATTTAACGTGCGTACAAACATTTCACAAGTAATAAAAAGGGTTAGCACTGTTATTACTGAGCTGCAGACATTGGGTGAATCCAGCTGAGGAGAGGTAATAACCTCGAAACAGACTGTCCTGGATTCCCGATGTCAAATATTCCAAAAGTAGCTCAGAGATTTTTATTTGTTGTGCGTTTTTATCCCTTTTTATTACTTGTGAAATGTTTGTATGCACGTTAAATTTATCATTATGTATATGTCTTTCTTATAGCTTAATCCTTTATAAGCCAGCAGTTGACTGGCGGGGATTAACTAATTGCCCTTTTTTATTTTTTATTTAATTTTGATGTATTTTTATATGAAGGGCCATTCTTATGTTTACATGTGTTTTTGTTTATATTTCTTTGTTATCACTAAGCTGCAGACATTGGGTGAATCCAGCTGAGGAGAGGTAATAACCTCGAAACAGACTGTCCTGGATTCCCGATGTCAAATATTCCAAAAGTAGCTCAGAGATTTTTGTTTGTTGTGCGTTTTTATCCCTTTTTATTACTTGTGAAGAATATGAAAAGAAGAGAAGTTGTAGAAGAATTTGGTATGAGTATTACTATGTCCATTTTTAACTCTTTGGACATTTACAATAAATATGTTATATAACAAATATGTATTTTACTTGTTATAATTCCCATCTAATAGAACTCTATAAATATTTCTTCTTTTTGTTGCAGAAAATTTACAGGAAACGTAGTCTGCAGCAAGGATCTCAGTCTTCTAATACGTTACCATACAGTGCTATTTGGACATGCATCTTTTTTTTTTATTGTCCTTCGATTTAGTACTATTACAACAGTATTTTTTAATTTTGTATTTTCTTCTTTAGCTGAATAACCTCGTAGCCTCCATTTTGAAAACAGTATAAACTAATCAGAACAATTAAATCTAATAATTAACAGATGAGATGGACTTTAATTCCACTAGGTATTTTTTCAGTGTCTGATATTTTTAAAATGGTTCTATTAAGAAATGGCCACATACCACTATGCTGGACATTAGTGAAGTAAATATTAGAAGGCGGAATATCTTACTTGATGGTAGCAAAAAATCAAAATCCATATAGATGAAGCAACATGCCCCTTTTCCATGGACTCCACACTTGCTTAGGATGTTTAAATACTTAATTTTTTGTTGTACATTCATCAATGATGAAAACTTAGTAAGAAATGAACTTTCTTTAGGTATCATGAATAGTGATATACCCCATATGCCCACAAATTCTGATACAAAGAAAATAGAGCATAACTTATTTTCGTTCTAAAATAACTGAAATTTTTAGAAATATTTCATCAATATTTTGTAATATAAACATAAATTTATTTTTCAAAAAGTTCACCTTTGTCTTAGTATAGGCCTGCAACCTCGACCTCCAGGCTTCTATAGCTCTACGCACAGCAGTGTCCGTGGACATCATCTTCCTTTCTCAGCACAAAGATCTCTTCAGTGTGGTGATACTTGTGTGGAGTTTAGAGCAAGCCTCTAACTTCAACTTCATCTATAATAAGTAGTCTAAGGGGTTTAGATCTGGTGATGTAGAAAGCCACTCAGTGCTTGAAATGAAACCAGGAATTTTGTCTAAACCAAGCTTGAGTGGATTCTCTTTTAGGCTAGAGCCGGGTCCTGCTCAAATGTTCATTAGTGTCCACTGAATAAAGAATGATTGACCGGCTTCACAATTGGTTCCAGAATCTCATTTAGATAAAGTTTTGTGGGAACTTTGACTCTTGGGTAATGAAATGGAATTCAGATATGTCTAACCAGCTAACCCCTGCCCAAACTTGGAAACAACAAACCCATAACTTGGATTGTGGATTCTCAGATTTCCACTTGCTTCATGGGACATCTTTAACACATTTGGCATAAATGCGACCATTCTGATTGTTGACTTCTCTTCCACCATGAATTTTTTTTATCTGTAAAAAGATTACTTTTTATGTCTTCATGGCCACAACATTTAAGAAAAGCCTTACAAAGAGAGAGCCTGTTTTTTGTTTTTTTATGTACATTAGTATGTGAAATATAACACATTTTAAAGCCTTTATTCCTAGTCTTGTTTGAATGCCCACAGCATGGTTTGTCTTGAGACATTTAATTTGCAGTGCCATTTTCTACTGAACACAGCTTGGATTTCTCTGAATTCTGGCCTTCAGTGCTTTCAACATATGATAATGTAATATTGTTGTACACTTTCTTTGTAGGTTGCTCATCAAGTAAAAATGAGATATTTCAGAAGTTGTTTTTACTAATTTGTAGAAAAATCTAACAAGGAATAAAATGTGCACATACATGTGTCCGTATTGGTGCTCTTGGCATGAAACATTTTCATGTGAAATTTGTACCAAAATTTTATGAGCATATGGGATACAATAAAAACATGATGAACAATACGTACAAATATGACTATTTAAGTGCTTACTTGAAGGAACTGAATTGTGTAACAGAAATCTAGAAAAGTTACCATATTTATAACAGTAAGAGAATAACATAGATTAGAATTATTACCATAATCTTTCTTGTGACATTAAAACTGGAAAACGTATGTCATAATTCGTGTTATTTTTGGTACTGAGATTAGTGGTAAATCTATTCAGTGCTCTGTTGACCAACTTTCATTTAACAGTAATTCTGATATTTTACAACAATATGTATGGCAAGTAAGTAGAAGTAACATCATATCAAGTTCCTATATTATTTTATGGATCTTCTGCTATTCTATTTCTGTAGAGCATTGATTCCAATCTTTTTTGTTTAGAGGAAACTTTGAAATACTTCGTAAAATCACAGCAACACTATCTGACTGACACATATTAGACTCGACAGAGGTAAAATATAAAAATAGACATAGAAAGCAGTAAAGTTACTAAGTAATAATTAACTCATTTATAAAATATTACAAGAGTATTTCCTGCCTATTTCTATTTACTAATTACTGTTAATAAAAAAATGATAAGCATTTTCACTTACATCTGCTCACTTGTCACAATCATTATATTTTATAATGTAATAGGTAATGTTAAAACATTAATAACTTTAATTTTTTTACTCGATTACAAAAAAAAAAAAGGTGGCAAGTTTTTTGTTTTGCAAGATTTTGCAAATTCTTGTGATACCCTGGTTGAGAATTATTGCCCTGGACATATGTTTAGCAGAATTCCAGCGTTTTGTGTTTACAAAAACTGGAATAATAATAGCAGCAGCTTATTCCATCAGATTGAATATTTTTACATGATTGATTACTATATATATATAGCCAGACAGAAGTATGGAATTTGTTAAATTCAAAGACCACATCAGGCTATGGGGTTTTGCCATTTGATATATACTGTCCGGCCTAATGGTACCCCCCTGCTATGCGCATAAATGCCGGTGGGGGCAGTGTCATGGTGTGGGGGATGTTTTCCTGGCACACGTTGGGTCTATTGATACCTCTGGAGGTACATCAGGACGCTAGAGCATACCTAAACATAGTAGTTAGACCAAGTGCAACTCTGCATGTTAACAGTTTATCCTCATGAAGATGGTTACTTCCAGCAGGATAATGCGCCAGTACACAAAGCCTGCATCACTATGGGATGGTATGAGAAACATGACGATGACTATTCCTTGCTGCAGTGACCCGCTCAGTCCCAGGATCTCAGCCTGATTGAAAATTTGTGGGTTGAGCTAGAACTGGCTGTTCACTCTACCTCCACCTCCACAAATCTTCAGGAACTCATGTCTGCATGGTACACAATTCTCAACAATGTTTTCAGCATCTTGTGGAATCCATGCTTCACGAATTCAGGCTGTTTTGAGGGCTAAAGGAGGCCCAACATGCCACTAGATAGATGTACCTAATAAAGTGGCCGGACAGTGTATATAAACAATTACCAGACTGCTTACTGAAAGCAATAGAATTGTAGTCAGAAAGCAGTTTCAAAATTGCATGGCAAGGCTTAATATGATCTCACTGTTCATTTGCTTCTAATTGATTACATAATATTTTCAATACATGTACAGGATGGTATGATGACTTTGTAACTTCAACACAGCATTCCAGATGTCTTTGCAATTCATAAAGTACATATGAGAACTCCAAATCCATAAAGGGAGATGTAGAAACTTAAATAAAAGAAATATGAATGAAGGGTTCTTTATTATTTGATATATGGAAACAACAAAAAGAAATTCAAGATAATAAATGTTCAAAACTTCAGGGCCTGACTTTCTGAGGCAGTGATTCGAGAAGAGTCTGCATTAAGTTGGATTTATTTATCTGAACAGTGGAATCTTGAAATTCTTGGACAACTTTCCCTTTGATATAGAGTTTATATATACTATGTGATCAAAAATATCCAGAAACCTCTCTGCAATAGTGAACTGAAACCTAGATGGCATGACATCACATACTGAGATAAATGACGGAGTCGTATGTCAATTGATACAAAGTAATAGAAGAATGGGTCAATCAGCAGAGCTTAGTAAATTTGAACATGGACTGGTCATTGGCTACCAATTGAGTAATAAGGCTGTAAGGAACATTCAACCCTTCTAAAGTTACCGAAATCATCAGTTGGTGACTTAATTGTAAAATAGAAACTGGAAGGTGTAACCACAACAAAACCATGACCTGGTAAGACGCACATACTGACAGACTGGGACCACTGAGTGTTGAAGAGAGTGGTTTGTGCAAATTGCCAGACATCGATTGAAAGAATCACCCGTGAGTTTCACAATAGTACTAACATCCTAGCCAGAACTTGACTGTTCATTGAGAGGTCGAGCAGCTGCTCACAAACCAACATTTCCTCTGTGAATGATAAGCATCATCTGAAGCGATGTAAAGAGTGGAAATGTGTGATATGGAATGATGAAAGACGCTATACTATGTGGTGATCCAATGGGAGGGTTTGGGTGTGGCAATTGCCTAGGGAACAATATCTATAATATGTAGTGCAACAGTGAAGTTTGGAGGAGGTGACATGGTATGGGGTGTTTTTCATGGAAGGGACTCAGCCCTCTTGTACCACTGCATGGCAATGTAAATGCAGAAGGGTACAATGATATTTTGACCAGTTACATACTGCCCAAGATAGAGGATCACTTCGATGATATCATTGCCTGTACCAGCATGACAATGCTCCATGTCATAAAGCAAGGTCTGTAGGGAATGGTTTCTGGACAATAAGGATCGGGGAAACAGGCTGTCCTGCCCAGAACCCCACTGAATGGGAGGAATTAGAATATCGACTTCGCTCCAGACCCCCAACATCCTACATCATGATCTGCTCTGGCTACAGCTCTTCAGGAAGATTGGGCTGCCATTTCTCCAGATGTTCAGGCACCTGATAGAAAGTCTCCTTGGCAGAGCCATGGCTGTATTAAAGGCAGACCCAGTCCATACTAATGTCCATTACTGGGGAGTGTGTCATGAGGAAGTCTGACTATGGTTTCAGGTAGTTGTCCAGATGTTTTTGATCAACTAGTATATATAGCTCCAAACAGAAAGTCGTTTGAAGAGATAAAAATATTTTTCAATGAGTTGGAGCACATGCATAAAAGGGAAGCCTGTATGAAAGAAGAATGACTATTGATGAAGTGAATAGAATAGGAAAGTGTCAAGAAAAATGGTCTATTATTTGTACGAGTGAATGTACAGTTTATATTCCTATGAGAATACAGGCATGATGCTATTGCTATTGCTTCAGATAGATAGCAATTTACGATCTTCATAAATGGTAAATAATTATATTGGGACAGTTGTTAGTAGAAGAAAAGGGAGGACAGGAGTGTTGCATTATTGGAAGAGTCAGCTGAAAATGGATTCTGGAGTTTCTCTATCAATATATATATTGTTTCTTTCTTTTCAGAGTTTGTGTTCAGTTGCAATGCTGTTCACAGTAACATTAAGTATTACTGTATTTGTGTAGGTAGTGTCTTGCCAAATGCTTTATGCTTAAGAGGAACAAGCTGTTTTGTATTAAGAGGTTGTTCTAATGCCATCTTTGTCTTAATTAAGCCATTGTGCACATTTTTTTAAGGATCTTATCCAAGTGTTAGATCTGAAAAATAATAATTTTTATGAATGATATTAGTTTATTAAAATAATAGTTTCATATATGACTCAATTGTTTTGACAGACTAATACCATAGAGCAATCCTCTATGGCATAACAATTTAATATTGGAAGTGATCATCAATTAGTAAGACACCTAAATGTCAAGCTGGAAAGGCAGAAACTAGTAAGAAATCCAAGGAGATCTATTAACTTAATGGGTATAAGAGAACATTCATCTGAATTTAAGTTAATAGTTGAGAAATCATTTCACTGCATTATAGAACATTGCAGAAAAAGGCGACATTTTGAATGAGTTCAATGGTAAGTTAACTAAAAGTATTACCAAATAGCTATAAGTATTGAAGGATCTGAAAAGAAAATATCTAATAATGAAGATGAACAAGGAGGATCCTGAGATGCAAATAGAATATGCTGAACTTTGTATAACAGTATATAAACACATTATTGAGGATATCAAGAAATACAATTGTGAACTGGTGAGAAAAGGAGTAAAGTAAAAGACTAAAAGCTGTTAAACATTCTTTATGCACTGGTAACAAGTTCATGATGGCTCTTGAGAAACGAAGCTGGCATCACTTTACGAAATCGTTTGAGGAAATTATGAAGGTTGAAAAATCTTACAGCAATTTATATGGAAATAGTGAAGACTTAGGTGAAGTGGCTTGTAAGATTGAAGTATCTCCAGCATTGAAAAAAAAGGACATCCAACTATGCCATCATATGCATAAAGAAAGGAAAAGCATCAGGGTATGATTGAATTACAGCTGATATTCTTAAAGCAGAAGAAATGGAAGGAAGTCTGGCTACTATTTTTATTAAATGTTCAAACATTAGGAATATATCAAATGATTAGAAAAAAGCAGTTGTAATATTAGTGTTTAAAAAAGGAAAAAGTGGAGATATTAGGAACTATCAATCTCTTGCCAGTTTTATATAAACTTACTTTATATGAAAGTAATTACTAATCGCTTGCAGAAAACGTTAGATTCCACCTCATCAAGAGAGCAATCTGGATTTAATATGGAATATAGCACAATTGTTCAAATTCATTATTTTAAGAGAAATCATTGAAAGAAGCAATGAATAGGAGATGCCACTCTTTATTGGCTTTATTGACTATGAAAAGGCTTTTGACGCAGTTAACATATTTGCTGTTATTAATGCTTTGGAACACCATGATTTTGCAACTAGCTATGAAGAGATTATCAATAATATTTATGTGACAACAATAATTCGTGCGTACAAAGAGTTAGAAAAAAAATCAGGATAGGGAAAGGTATCAGACAGGGAGATACTATCTCTCCTAAACTATTTACATCAATACTTCAGGAAATGTCCAAAAAATTAGACTGGGGAAAAGAGAAGCATCAATATTATTTAATCCACCTTCAGTTTGCAGATTATATAGTTGTCCTAGCTAAAGATGCTAAGAAATTGCATTAGGCGATATAAGAAATTGCCAATGAAAGCCTAAAGCTGGATTAAAGCTAAACTCAAAGAAAACATTGATTATGTTTAATGGATTTATTAATAGGCAAGCAATTTAAGTTGGTAATTCTGAATTGGAGGTATGTATATCTTAGCAGGTATGTATATCTTGGACAACAAATTAGTATGGATGGAAGCATTACACCGGACTGCAGACAACTCAAAGAAGCACGTTAGGAATCTCGCACAAGACCACAACTGGAATTTGAGTGAGAGAGCAGACCAAAGCGTCTGATATTATCATCATTATAATGCTCAAATGGAATTGGGCTTGCCATGTACCAATGATAACGGATGATCAACAGAAATCCTAAACTAGATTCTGAGAAAACTTCCACAAGGTAGATGGTGGATGAAATGTTGGTTTCAATTGGAAGAGGAAAGCTTTTGACTGAAAGAATTGGAAAGAAAAACAAGGAGACTTTCATTCTGCAGTGGATTGAAAATGGTTGATAATGATGCTAATGAAAACAATTAGTTCAAGGATTGTTCCTTGCTGGAGAAAGTGTTGGATGTCAGCAAGGGTTTGCTGAGGGTGTTATGGACATTTAAATATATATGTATTTTTTATTAGTTTGAAGGTGTTTCATAAAAAAACCATTTTTATTTCGCTATAAGTTTCTTATGGAATGCTATTCCAAAAGAAACATGGTTTGATCAATTGAGAAGATTGTTAAATGTTTCTCATTTTTTGTCTAAAGCTTCATATATTTCTTTTCTGAGTCCATAAATTGTGTTTTGTAAACTTATTTTTCTTTGGAGACAAATTGTTTTGGTAAATAAATTTTAAATAAAAACGTGTAGGCAGGCTTCAATTCATTTTTTTATGAATTTTGATTAGGTAATTTTTTTATTTAATGAGATTGGGATGTAGTGTTCAGTACATTTAGGAGGATTTCAATTTTTGTACACAAATTTAATTATTAAGTTATTGAAACATTTAAGAAAATTACACCATTAGTGAAATTTAAATGTTGGTAGATATTTCTAAGCCTCCAGATTTCTCAATGTTTTCCTTTGTTTAATGGTATATAAACTCAAGGGAGATATTTCTGTTATGTATATTAAAATCTGTTTGTCGTAACTGATCACTTCTTTTGTTAATGCAGGGTCATTACAGTCTGATTTATGCAGTTGAACTTAATCGAACTGATTACTAAAGTAAGGAAGTTGGTGGAATATTGTTCCCTTTTTCTTGTCGCGAAATTTGAATTTGAAATTCTAGATTTTTATTATATTTTAACAATATCTTAATATAATTAATATTACTAGTTTAATATCTATTTTGATGAAATAACTATTGAAGAGACATGTTTATTTTAGTTTGTAAGCAGCTCTAGATTAAAAATAAATAAATAAATTTGAAGCTCGTTCAATGTCTAAGCCACAAAAAAAAAGTATTACTAGTAAATCAAAAATAGTTACAGTACTTAATTAATTCTCACACTTTTTTACCATAATTTTGTAACCTAAACAAAAGGTGTGTGATTTAAGCGATGAAAGGATTATATGTTTTACAAAAAAGTGTAAAATCATGATAAAAAATACTTTTTTTTTATTAATTTTTATATATTAAATATATTATGTTGCTTTTTATTTAGGTAAAATACTAACCTACAGTGATCCATTATACACTGTTGCTCTCTTCCTCAAAACTATTGTTATATTATAGTCAAACTGAGTTCTAACTGTTCGTTAATGTATATATTAAAAAAAAAAGCAACTAATCATTTTGAAGTGAAAAAGACTCGAAATTAAATAACAAAAGACTCTTGAATATGATAGACTTAACATGATAAAAAAAACGGCACGCAGAGCACCACACAACCCGAACAAATGCAGCCATGAACGGGTTAATAAAGTCCTAAGGCTATTCATTTTATCACAATTCAGCATAGTAATAATACCTTCAAATATTAACATAGCATAACATAACGAACTTGCTACTTCATGGAACCAATTTTACAAAATATTAAATGTGTGAAATATTCAAGATATCCATATTTTTTTAAAATTCATGGTAAAAATTCAGGTGCTTGAATTACATGATGAGAATAATGCGAGTAAATACAGTATGAAACCTATCTATCAGTGCTAGTGGATAAGTTGACAAGACTAAGACAAAACAAATATTTAATATTTGTTAAAAAAAGTTTTAGAAACAAAATTTACAAAAATTTATCCTATAAGTTTTCATTGCTTAGCTGATTAAAGCAGATGCTAGAGGTCAGTAATGATATATTGTTACTTTTAACAATGATTTAGCTTTGATTTGATGTCGGTTTGATACAGAAAATGAAAGGGCACAATAAGACGCCAAAATAGAAAAGAAACTGATTTTAAAATAAGTACTTTTGGAGTATTTATTGACAGCAATAGAAGTGAATATAGTTCAAATATCTATTTTCCCATTTACATTAATGGAAGTAGCTAAATTTATAAGCATTTACAAGCATTTTTGTCCTGACCCTATATCCAGTGATTTTGATTGAATGGTGAGAGATGTTATGTGAGTAAGTACTTTCACAATACAGAAAGCATTTCAGAATATTTGTTAGATGAATGAAATGCATTAGCGTTTTTAATGTAACAATTTTATTTATTTACTTGTTTTTGCAAAATTTTGTGTCCTGATCTCGGACAGTTTTTCTGAATCAAATATTTTGTGTATGTGTAATGCCTGCCGTTCAATTACAACGGCAATAAAAGAAAAGGAAGAAAACTACATATTAGGTAAACAAGACCAAAATTAACAATAAAAATCATTTTTTAATTACTGTTTCCTCAATATACATTCACTTAGTGATAAAATTTTTAAAAATAATGATTTAGAGACTTTCAGATGCCAATGCCCAATCATTTAGGCTCTCTCAAGTCAGTTACCTCAAATAATTCTTCCCAAAATATTTTGAATGGTTCAAATTTGTGAATGTCTTTCAAAATATTTTGAAGATGAATTATTTAAAGTTAAGACACAGGTCTTTCTTTTTAAGGATTACAAATTATATACAACCATTTAAAAATAATAAAACTAGAAATAATCCTTTTTTTCATAAAACAATTATTTTTTTTTTCAATATTTTTAAAGTCTGTTCATATGACTTCAGCAATAGCTCACTCAAACTAGCAAATCATAAATTAGTGCATTAAAAATAAGGTCAAATGAGTTTGCTGGGTTAAACTAGAGTTTTTTCAAAACATAAATTTTATCATGGTTTTTTTAAAAAAAAAGAAAAGATATGCACTTGCTCTAACTTTAATAGTGAAGATAATGGAATTTTGTCTAGAAGCTTCTTTTATAGAAGATGATAGGCTTAATTTTTTTTTTTTTCATTTTTGACAAATGGGGGACAAGAAAGTATCACATTATTCGATTGTAATGTCAACCAAGTAGTTTTGTTTGAATAAAATTTGTTATAAGAAAATCTAATCAATTAGGCAGTAGATTTTTCATTAAGAATGCTAATAGGTTTAACTTAAATACTTGATGAAAAAGGAGATTATTATTATTATTATTATTATTAAAATTGACCATCTAAATAAGCATTCAGGCCAGGGTTTGAAATTCTGCAATCCATACGAAAGATGAGAATAAATAACAAATCGAAATTTATTTCATAATATTGTGTTTGCTTCAAACAGCTAACTTGGAATTACAAATCTGTTATCCTATATACTGAGATTAAACTTTAATTTCAATGTTAAGTCCTGCTCAAAACTTCAGTAAAGACTTTTGAGTAATTGAAATAAAAATCAAAGAAAAAAAATATTGATAACAGAACAATTAACTAAATCAACACCAGGACTTTTTTTTGTGTGAATAAACCAAAATATAAATCTGTGTAATGTTTCTTCAATTAAAAAAGAAAAAAGCCATTTAATAAGAGCATCAATACTTTCAAATTCTGAAAAATAATATATTTTTTTTTTGCTGTTTTTGATATTCAAACCATATTGATAATCACCTGTGTTGTTTTGTATCGTTACAGATCAGTAAATCAATCGCATACAGTAAGTAACAGATCTATTAATTTTTTCTTCTAGTATTAGGCTCCTTAACATACAGTAAAAACAAAGTTTTTTTTTTTTTTTTTCAGAAAAAATCATTTGAAACTATCCACTATTCTTTATCTGCCATGCATTTCTCACCAAATTACAGTGGAAGGGAGGGGGGAAATGTTTCTACTGACCCAGCAAGTTATAGCGAATTTCTCTTTCTTTCTCTGAATATCAATTTTTGGTGAAAAAAAATACAAAAAAAAAACAAAAACAAAACACCAATTCAATGGTTAGGAAACGTCTTAATCCAATTTCACATTCCATTCTTTATACAGTACGATTTTATGGAACATGCCTATTAATGCACTGGAATCACAAAATAGAATTAATACTGTGTGTTAATGGAAATCACTTCGAGGAATATGATCATGATACACAGTCTGCAGTAAGTTTTAAACAATAATCAAAAGATCTTTTAAAGACTTTTAAGAAAATTTAAGAAATACATTAATACAATGTATTATAGTTGGAAAAAAACAATCACGAATACAAAATCTAATTCTGTACGGAATTATTTTATACAGTTTTCTTTTTTTATATACTCCAAAGACAATAAAACCAACTGAAAGAATTTGAAAAATTATTGCCAATTTTGTTTAGAAGGCAGGGTAAGTAAGTTGCTTACTTCCTGCAGCATGAAAATATAAAATTATTTCCATGGGTGGATGAAAAAAAAAAAAAAGGAAAAAAGAAAGAACAGCAAAACAATGAAGAATATCTTTAAAGGGAAAAAAAAATTGCTTAACATTAATAAACAACATTGTTAATATAAAAATGAAATTCTGAGGAAGAACTGGAATGTATATTTTCCCTTAACTTATTCCGAATGTAAGTGAAATGAACACGCTCGGTGCTTTGTTTTGTAGGTTGGCCAGCGGCAAACAGGGCAGTGGTGATTATCTCCAGACAACCATAAAATTATGCACCGGTGATGATAGTTATGTCCACATGGTAAACCGCATAATATTGCACTGCTTTTGTATAACTCAAGACAAATGGCACATTCATTACAGTCTAGCATACCTACTGGTGGTCCCCTGGGTAGTTCAGAATCAACCGTTTTTTGTGATTTGGATTCTTGGTCAATGTTGTTTCTTCTTTCCCGAGGATGCTGTTTGTAGCTTCTATGCTGTTTTATCTGTTTCTGGCAGGTCTGGCAAATATCCCGTGGAATTTCTGTAGCAGTTTGAGTTGTTTGCGAGGTTGATGCTGCGACGCTGAACCGACTGGATGTTTTGGGCGACCTATGCTTACAGGTACAGGAAAATGTGTGTGAAGATGGAAAAGATGTACTACGTCCATTCAAAGACCCTTCATCATCAGTAGTTATCATATCTTCTCTATTTTCACTAAGTCTTCCATCATCACTTTCTGAAGCTTCCGACTGAAGACTCCCGCTTTCATCACCACTTGATGATGTGGAATAGTGGACCCAAACTGGTAAATCTTTAATGTAATCTGCAGGAATGACCGGTTGCAGCCACAGATTTGGAACAGCTAATCGTTCAATAAGCAACTCGAGACCTTCTTCCAGATCGAGATCTGAGGCTGGAAGTGGTGGTGGATTTAGATTCACCATAGGCCTGAAGAAACAGTCCATTAAATAACTATCTAGTGAACTTGACCACCAATCAAAGCTGTTAGATTCATTCTGATCAACAGGCATCTCTGCTAGTGGTTTCCTAAAGCTTCGAATGAGATATATGGCAACAGTAATGTAACAACCAAATGATAACAATAAGAAAACTGGATCACTACACCAGTAATGCCAGTCATTACGAAGCAAAGTTACTAAATTACTGTTGGTTAAAATTCTCACTCCTTTTAGACAAAGATCTGTTACATAATCAACAAATGGAAAATGTCCTAAACCTAATATGAATAACCAGACTAGAAACAGAAGACAATTAGCCGTTCCCAATTGCCAAAAACATTTGATTATGTGTCGCCATAATCGTCCCTGAATAAAAAAGAAATCCAGTCCTACTAGAAGATTAACAAGAATAAGACTAACAAGGAATATGTCGTTTGTTTCCGGATGAAGTGATTTTAGGAAAAGTCCCATCCGATGGTAGTTCAAATACTCTCCTACTCGTTTTCCATAGACTAAAGTTTTCTCTGGTGTAATTACTAAGTAAATGGGCAGTTTGTTATTGTTTTTCACTTCGGAGAGCAATTTTGCCTTTTCTTTATCCTTATCGTTCACCATGCCAACACGGACTCTTCCGGAAAATTTCACACCAAGAGCTAATAGGAAAAGTGGTGGTTCCACCAGCGCTGAAATAAGAAGTACTCTTACTTCCGACTGCTTACTACCTGACGAGTACGTAAACCAAGACCATAGCTCCTCTGTGCTGGAAATCTCTTTAACCCGTGCCATCAAATGATGCCTAATCCAGTCCAGTATAGCTTGCGGGCGAGGTGAAGACGTAGGTGGGTAGTCTAGCATCACAACGTTATCTTTAGCACGGCAACCGGTCGGAAGACCCAGAATTAGGTGAGGAAATGATAGCCAACCTTTCCTTTGACATAATCTAGAATTAAATAATAAAAAATACAAAGAATTACAAAAATAATACTCAACTAAAATTTTAAATTATAAAATTATTCCAAAGAAAGTTCTAAAAGTTACTTCAAATTTATATATAATTACATTTGATATATGTGCAGGCTATATATATATATATATATATATATATATACCCTGTATAAAGTACACAGGATCTAGGAAATTAGGGTATTAAATTAGAGAGCAAGTAATAAAGTTATTTCACTAATATCAATAAGAGAACAGTTAATAATTAACAAGGAAAAATCACTGAACAGTTGTTTCTGGCAATTATCACGAAAAATTATCCGTACACAGTCAACTGACATCTAATGGCAAAAGAAAATGCTTTAAAGCTTCATTTATATGTAAATTTTTACATTTTTTTCATTGTAAAAAGACTACAAAGATGTCACATTTATTCTTATAATTGTTCATTTTAATCTTCATACCTATACATACTGATTACCGTTGATTAATCCCAGCTGATGATTACATATTCTCAGATGTCACTAGTTAAAATATCTGGCCAACAATTGACATTTATTGATAAATTAGTTGATAAAAATGCATTCATTTATAAAAAAATATAGCTTTTTTTTAAAAAAAAAAATAGCTAGTATTTATTTTTATCCACATTAGTATTTTATAATAATAAAAATAAAATACCTTAGATCGACGGAACAATCGAACATCCCTGTCCTTACTCCAAAAGGACTAATTCTCGCTCGGAGTCGCTGCCAAGTCAAATCATCTAACAAAGGATGACCTGAAGGAGGCACTACCTGCACTAACCAAATACTATCCTTGGAATCCTCTACCTCTTCGTAGAAATGAGTTCCACTTGTGAAGTGGGTAACAGGGGTGCCTGGGGTAGTGGCATTTTCTTTCAATGTGGCTTCAACTAATTCCCCCTCATGAACTTCTCCTAAAAAAAGTAAAAGATCAAAATAAGAAAACAAAAAACAATCATTCAATACTTGAAACAAAGCATATGATAGTATATTGATTGTATAATTTTTTTTAAATATTTAAATCAGGATCTATGGTTTATGCACCACATTAGAAGTAGTACATTATGCTGCCAATGACAATAATAAAAATTTATGGACACAACCACATACCCCTAACCCTCCTTGCACAATTCTTTACAATTGGCAATATGTGCTTTGGTCCTTGACCCGCCATGTTATCTTTGCTGTGGAAACCCAAGGTTTGAAACTTTTATAATAATAATAATAATAATAATAATAAAAATAAGCGTATTCATGCATAAACTAATAACCAAAAACTGATATGTATAAGTTTTCTGAAAAAAAAAAAAAATTATATCATGAAAAAATGCTAAATGTATCTACATTAACATATTTTATAGAAGAATTGAATAGAGATACAAGAGTTGTAAATGTCACAATTGAACTCATGAGGGAAAAAGTTAGTCCATGGAACGTAAAATGTTAGTAAACCCTGATTTAAACTGTATTTAAATAAAGACAACATTTCAGTGGCATTTCAACTGATAGCACTCGATTGAGATCTTGGAAAATTTTAATTAGAAACATCTCTTTTCTCAAAAAAAAAACCCAAAAAAAACCCAACAAATTTGTTTAAAAATATTATCAGTTCATGGTCGGCCATTTTGAATTATAATAAAGACATAAGCAGAGAGAAGACTTTCTCCTTTCCCAAAAATTGTAGACTGAATCTACTGTAAATTTGTTATGTATGTTGTTTTTACAAACAAGATTCAAGACTATATTTCACTGTGTGGAATATTTATTTATTGAATCCAGTGCGAAGCTGAAATAACTAATAAGATCATTAATTTAATATATTGTTGTATCAGAATAACAATTAAGCAAAACAAGTTAAAATTGATCTTGGGATATGAAACTTCTTATCCACATTATAGATAAACATGCCATGAACAGGAAGTCCAGATATTCAATATCAGTTTACGATAAGCTAATTAAAAAAAAGGAAGAACAACAATCAGGAAAATTTAACAAAAGATGAAATGAAATCCACATATGAAACAATATTTAAATTTTTAATTTAGAATAATTACATGTTTTTATGCTGCTACTTTTTTTCCAAAATTACTACGGTGGAATTTCACTCCTCTGATCTCAAATCAACATTTTCACTTTGATAACAACAGTGAAATCACAAAAGCAAGGAAAGACCATTGAGAAGTCAACTGGAAGTTTCATTTAACCATTTGTTATTCTGTTTATTTTATTACTCTAAAGTTAAAATGAACTCATAATAGTCCCGTATGGCTCAAGGGGTCGGGGGAACTGAGTATCCCAGTGTTTGTGATCAACAGGAAAAATTGAGGTTGTGAGGTAAAGTCGATGCTCACCCATCAGGAAAGACACCTGGTATCCATTTGTAAGTGGCTGAGGGAACACGTGGGCTCATCTGGGTGAGAAATAAGGAAAGGAAAATCCCTAATTTTTTACCAAAGATTGAGTCGGCTCCTCCAGCTCAAGTGCACTGGAACTAATGAGCTCCATTTTTATTATTTTATCATAAATAAAATGTCCGTGCCTTTAATTTGAGTGTACTGAATGTAACTGAAGCCTAAGAAATAATAAAAGCAAACCTCTGTTTAGAAAAGAAATAAACTTAATAAAATAAACTTAAATAAATAATCAAAATAAATCAATGCAAATAGTCTTCTTACTGTTTTTATGCAGATTTTAATGAAACTGGTTTCCAATTATGAAAATATGGTTTAAATACTTGAAACATTATCATATTATTATAATGTTATTCAATGATTGAAATGGATCAAAACAGAGAAGCAATGCTGAATAACAAAATTATACAGTATAATTTAAGAAGGAACTGTGTTACAAAATTGGCTAATATGAGTCTCTACTGTTGAAAACAAAAACAGAAGCACATGAAAAAAAAAAAAAAAAGACTGCTTTTTATTGTACTTTATGACAATGAGAAGCAAATGCAATAATAATTAACTGCAAGCATTTTAAAATGGCAACCTATAAGGTACCCAAATAAATCCTTGTAATCATTATTTACAAAATCACTGAAAAATTAAATCTTGCATCAGAATCATAACTCACTATTTTTAGCGTGATGTTAGGCATAATAACTATCATCTTATTTTAGGATGCAACAATTTTTTTTTGCTATTTTTAATACAAAGACACTTATTCTGTAAAAGGTTTCATTTTATTTTATATAAAAAATAAAAAATAAATTCTTTTACAGAATAAAAGAAAGAAAAAAAATACGAAGCCTAATTCAAGTAAATACAAAGGTCTTTTTAAAGCAAATTGTATCGAAACTTTTTATATTTACAAAAATAAAAAAGGCATTGTTCTGCAGTCTAAGATGGCACAATAAAAACTGTACAATCCACAATAAACAAGAACTTTGCAACAGTCTTGTTTAATCGGCATGTTAGCAGATTAAAAAACAAACGTAATTCAAAGAAAACCAGTCCTTTCTTTCGTTGAGGTAAAATTTTTTAAAATAACAGAATACCAAGATGAAAATAAAACCGAAATAGAAACCTGACAAATTAAGCCCCCCCCCCCCTCCCCTTTTATTATTATTAAATAAATAATAATAGTCAAAAACTAGTGATATGTATCAAAACATTAAAAATGCATTTGAGAGCTTCAACAAACTAAGAATCAGGGGCGTATATAAGGGGGGGGCCGAGGGGGCCCGGGCCCCTCCCGAAATAATGAAGATGTGTCCTCCGAACGTTTTTTTTGGTTGAACAGATAGATTTTCATTGTTTTTTTTGTTTAGTTGAATAGATTTTTTGGCCCGGGCCCCCCCCCCCCCCCCCGAAAATATATTCTATATACGCCACTGCTAAGAATATAGAGTGAATTTGTATAGTTTTAAAATTTAAAATACAAACACTCTTTATAATGAATTTTGTCAAATTTTTACTGAAAAGTTTAAAGATCAATTTTTAAATTAATTGACATCCTTCTATTAAAATGAGTATTTGATAGCTTTCATTTATATCTGAAAAATAGACCTTTGATTTAGTTTTTATTTATAAACATTTGGAGAGATAAGTGAAGGACTTTGATACTTTAGGACATTGCTTTGGTTTTGTGCGATTCAATAGCATTTATATTGTCTTTTTCTACTATAAACTTATAGATGACCTCAACTGCTACATAAATTATTCAATTTTTAATATTATTATCTAAATGTAATAGTGTGATGTTACGCTCTTTAAATCAGCACCAATAAATTTCCCTAAAACCCACAAGTAAAATACATTCAGTATGATAAAAGAATGCTCCAAATTAAAAAAGGTCAAAATATGCATTTAAATTACAGTAAACAACTTATTGCTTTAACCAGACTAGCTGCAAACATAAAGCATTCGCTTAGCACTGGAAATAAAGATCAGGAAGAAGAAAAATGATCTATCACGAAAATCCGGGTCCTACTAATTACCAATTTAAATTCTTCCTTACAAACTGAAAAATCCACGGGAACGACAAATGAGAATACACTTGTGTTTTATTAATAAGCTGGTGTTGGAGTAAAGCACAGGAAGAGTGCTAGGTGATTTATTCCATTGGCAGATGGTTATCTGTGTCAACAACAATGAAAGGGAAAGTGGTTCTGTTTCTGTATTTAAAACAAAATGCTCCACACAGTAGTTTTTAAGTGTACAGTATTTTACTCACCAGATGCCTCGACCAAATGAGTGAGTTCTTTTTTCTCGACAACCCCCGCATAACTGACCCCACGGATCTCTAGGAGCCTCTTCAACTTCCTCACGCTCAGGGTAAAGGGATCCAGGATTTTGTAGGAGAGGAATCCAGCCTCATACCAGGTTTCGGCTTCCAACAAGCGCGAAAGCAGAAACAGTCCAAATAAATAAGCTGAAAGCAAAACCACCTTCAGCCACATCTCCGGGGGGAAGTTAAATCTTACCCGAGGGTCTTCAAGTTAAAAACCAGCCATTCTCAAGACAATCCTGTAAACAATAAAGAAATCAAATCTTTTTATTAACTATTCATTACAATACTTAATTATCAAAGAAATTTCTTATAAATCTTAATAGTAAACTATTATTTTTCCTTTTTAAAAGTCAGTAATAAGAATTTACAAATAATAAAATTATAAAAATAAGAAAAAAAAAATAGTGTTATGTGACTACCAGGTACAGTGTCACACTTTATTTATGTGAATGAAAATATGACCTAAATTGCCGATCATACATCACGACATCGTTAAATTAAGAAAAGATATTATTAAAACTACGTCAGAGTTTAATTTCAAGATTAATTAGAAAAATATTAAAATAATAAAACAACAATTACCAGAAAACACTAAAGACAAGTTCCCTTCCATTACAACTTCCCCTCCAACTCACAAACTATCTGCGCAGTCTATGAGAAATACGAATTGAACGATCAATATTCATTTTAAATTAAAAGTAATAAAGAGTATTTTATCTCAGTATATTTCTTACTTTTTTTTTTAATTACAAGTATAAATAGTTCGCATTTAATTTTTTAATAAAAGTTAATTGGGTTGAAACGAATTGCGAGCTCCGAATAGTCGGCCATTGGGATGTTATGAAAACAAAGATGGAGTCATGCTTGGCAGTGGAAAGAGAACTAGAAAAAGTACTAACAAAATTCAACGGTATTAAAGAACACACCGATGAGACCCTAGACGGGCTTATTAATTATGTACAGAATCTCCAGAGAGAGCTTAGTGAAGGTAATGGCTTTTGTATATGGGATAAAACCCTATATATCGCATTCACAAGTGTTGATGGTTCGATGACTTACGATTTCCAAATAAACATCGTGTTGACGCGAAAACGAGATGGAATCGGATTAAATTGAGCTTATTTTGAAGATGTAAATTGGAAATTGAGGCTTCAGTGTTGAAAGAACTTTGGAAAGCGTTCAGAAAGTTAATAACCACAAAAAGAAAGAGTGGTTCTGTTTGGAAGTAGTTTGGAAGTGACAATAGAGTTGATGCGTATCACTTCATCGCTACGTTAACATTGGAAGAAAGGCTTAACATTCAGTGTTAAGATATTTGTGATATTTTTACATGGCTGTTGGTAATTTGAAACTTGAATTCTTATTTTCTTTAAAAGCTATGGTATAGTACTGAAGACAAACTTCTTAAAGTTTTCAACTCAAGTATCATTTGAATCTTGTCTACACTTCTCGAATTTTCAGTCAAGTCCTAATCATCATTTAATTTAATAGTAAACATTAATTACAGAAAGAACTTCAAAATATATTGTAAATATTAATTTTATAATTGAAATTAAGGTTCTGTGCGATCTTTTAAATTTCTTACACTTTATTTTTTGTTTTGTTTTTGGTATATAAAAAAAAGGAATATTTTTTTTTTTTAAATGAATGAGTTCAGAAATATTTTTATTATTTTATATTGTATATCAATATTTACTTTAGTTTTAAAATCGTAATTTGCTTTTTTTTATCAAATTTCTTAAGTAAAAAAAGAATCTATTTGTTGTACTGCAGGAGTTGGGAACTTTTCTTTTTGATTCTAGGCCTATATGACTTTTGGGAAAAAGATTTTAAGGACATTATTGTTGATAATTTTCCAAAAACAGTTTATCAGACTTTTCTTTCATTTCACTTGGTGTACATATATATTTTAAAAAAAAATGACATTTGAAGTAATTTGGAAAGATTATCTTTTCATCCTAATAGCTTCATAATGAACTCTGCATCATAACAGTTACAAAAACAAAACAATTACACTTTTCTTTTGGTTTGAAAATAAACTGCTATTTTCTTTTGACATATGACATAACTTGTAAAGAAAAATCCCGCTTTTTTTTTTTAAAGATATACAGGGTGTCTTAGGAGCAAAGGTTGATGTTCTAGGAGGTCATAGTAAAAGATTGTGTGCCTCATCCAAAAGATTTCTGATTTAGATTTATTTAAATGCACAGTTGCAAAATTATTATCGATAAGAAAAATTACGTACAGTGAAACTCGGTTAACCGAACTAAAAGGGGAGAAACCGTTTTTAACAATTTTTTGGGTTAAGCCATGAACATCTAATACAGCTACAGTATTTTGTATTGTAATTACAGTACGTATTTTTGAAAGGTTTTGAAGGTCAAACGAATATATATGAAATTTTGCCCCCCCCCCCCCCCATTAATTAGCTAGCGAGTGTAAATTTCCATTTGCGAGTTGGTTTAGGCATGAATTTTCGAGGGTTAGAATAAAGATCATTTATTATTCTTGAAAATACAGAAATTTATTGAAAAATCAGAAAACTTACTTAATAATATTAGAAATAAGCAAATAATTGACCCAAATAAAATAATAAATAAATTTGTAAAAATTATAAATAAATCTAAAAAACAAATAAGCAATAAAGAAAAATATAGAGAAAACCATGAATATCATTATCAAACTAAAAATAATAAAAAACAAAATTATAAACATGAATGGATAACAGATGAAATATATAGTCATATTAAGGAAAAAGATAAGTTATATAAAAAACATAAAAACAATAAAACAAATAAAGAATATAGAGAAATTTATAGAAAAAAGAGTAATTGGTTAAAAAACCTAATACAAAAAACAAAGCAAAGATTCTATCAAAATAAATTTCTAAACACTTACAATAATAATAAAAAGACTTGGAATATAATAAATAATATTATAAAAAATAATGAACATAAAACTATTGATAAAAACAAAATTTGTAAATTAATAGAAAAATATAATTATAAGCAAACTGATGAATTATTTGGTAAAACATTTAGTAAAGTTGTTAGTACATGTAATTGTAACACTAGAAGTCATAATACGGATATTGAAACTTCAATAAATTCAATAGTGTTTAATATACCTAGTATTGAAAATATAATAAATATAATTACATTAATGAAAAATAAAAATACTGTTGGTATTGATAATATTGCTGTAAAAGATATAAAAAAGTATATGGATATATTTGCAGCAATATTGCATGAACTTATAAAAGCCATGTTTGAATATGGAACTTACCCAAGTATTTGGAAAACTGCGAAAATAACTCCAGTATATAAAAAAGGAAAAATTGATGATATAAAAAATTATAGGCCAATTTCTGTTCTTTCCAATATGTCAAAAATTATAGAAACATGCTTAACTAATTCAATATATAACTTTCTGTATAAATATAAATTACTAAAAAAAGAACAATTTGCATATCAAAAAAATTTAAGTACTGATAAACTCTTTCAAGATTTCCAAAAAATCATAAATTGTGCATTAAATAACGGTTATTATATATATATTATTTTTATAGATTTTGAGAAAGCATTTGATAGTATTAATCATAAGATATTGATAGAAAAATTATTTCATATTGGAATAAGAGGCAATATGATAGAAATATTAAAAAACTATTTAAAAAATAGAAAAATAAGAATTAATTTAAATTCAAAATTAGGTAAAACATATAAATTAAAAACAGGAATTCCTCAAGGTTCAAACTTAGGACCACTTTTATTTATTTTATACTTAAATACATTATATAGTACAATATCAACATCAAAAATTTTTGCTTATGCTGATGACATCATATTGATAAATATAAATGAAAATTATGAAACTGCAGAATACAATATACAAAAAGACTTTAATAAACTAATTATTTGGACACACAATAATAAAATGAAAATAAATAGTGAAAAAACAAAACTAATGATATTGAAAACAAAAAATAAATTTTTACATACAAATCCAGTAATAAAATATCATGATTATAATTGTTTATTCGATGATGACATAAACTTCCAAAGTTGTAATTGTAAAAATATTGAAATTATTAAAACAATTAGATATCTAGGTTTATATATTAATGATCAATTCTCTTGGAAAACACATTATTTATATATATTAAATAAACTTAATTCATTAATATATATGTTTCAACATATAAAGGGTATCTTTTCTATAAGATACAAGATGTTAATATATAAATCATTTATAGATTCATTAATAAATTATGGATTATGTTGTTGGGTACATTTAGGTAATACAGACACTAATAACATAAATAGAATATTAAATAAAATAATGAATTACATAATACAAGATTATTGTATATTAACAAAGAATGAAAAAATACAGATAAGAATAAAATATAAAATTTTAATGCCAAAAGAAAAAATATTATATTCTTTAATAATAAATAACTTTTATAAAATTAGAAATCAAATTAGAAATTATAACTTAGAAAATATTACTAGAAATACATTAATAAAGATTTTATATTATGAAAATCCTAAGAACAACTTTGGATTAAGAAATAAAAATAGAATTCTATTAAAGATTTTTATGCAAATTACAAATGAATTAAAACAAAATAAATTTAATAAAATAAGTATATTAAAAAGGCAAATACTGAAAAAAATAATATTTGGCGAAATTATCTGGAATATTTAGGTATTTTTGATTACATATACTATATTTATATTTTGTGTGTTTTTGGTCTTGTGTATTGATATTTTGTTTATATATTTTTTAGTTGAATAATTTTGGCATGAGAGATTGTTATTTAAAGTTTTATTTTCACAATTAGATTTAGAAATTTTTAATGTTATACAGTATAAGCATTATGTTATATAGTAATGTTATACAGTATAAACATTGAAAGAAAGAAATTGTAATTAGAATAATAAGTAAAAAATAATTTGGGAACCTTAAATTTGATTGTAATGAATGATATTTATAATAATTTTCTTTTTGTATTTGATTTTCTTTTTATATTTCTGTGATATATTGATTTTTATATAATTATATAATTGAATCTAATTTAAATATAATTCGTATAATTGCGTAATTATATAATTTTTATATGATTTTATATGATTAATACTTTTTAAATTACAAATATAAATTATTTATACTTTCAGCACCTGCATCACAGGATTTCATTTTGAAAACCTAGCAGGACTGTAATTTTAAATTTAGAAATAAATAAATAAATAAAAAAATAAAAATAAAGTTATGAAACAGCTGAAAGGACAGAAGTGTTCATTTTATGCTGGGTACGGAGAAATGGAAAAATGCATATGAACGACAGCAGGCACCTTTGAGAACAGTGTCAGTACGGGATATGTCCACTGTGGAGGGTGATGCAACATTCCACATGACATGTCATGCTATGCATGATATTATCCAGCAGCTGCTTAGGCAAGTTATCCCACTCTGTCAGTGCACGAATGGGGGTGGTTTTGTTTGTTGGAGGATATTGTCAACCAGCAAGGCGCCTCCCAAAAGCATCCCAAACATTTTCAATGGGGTTTAGATCTGGAGAACGTGCTGGCCATAAAAGGCATTGAATCTAGACAATCCTGAACAGCAGGTGTTCGATGACATGGTGCGTTTGTGTCATCCACAAACAGAAATGAATCACCAACAGCACCACAGAAAAGGCAAAACATGGGACAGTAGAACTTCATCAATGTATCGTTGGTCGATCTTAGTCCCAGTTGGAACCACATGTATGGGCATGCGGCCATTGATCATGATGCCGGTCCATACCACGATACTGCAAGTCAGATATCGGTCTCTTTCCTGGATATTTTCTGGACAATATGCAGTACCACTCTCATGCCAGACCAGTTGGCGTCTACAGTCCGATGACAGACTGAATCTACTCTCATCTGAGAATAGTATGGAAGCCCATTCCTCTTCAGTCCGATTGCAATGCTCACGACACCATTGCAAATGGTGCAGTCTGGACAATGGAATACAAATAACAGGTCTGCGGGTGTATAGTCCTTGTCCAAAATGTCTGGCTGCAGTTTTTCAGGAGATCCGCTTTCCTTTGGCAGCAAGAAACTCACTTGCACTTGCTGAGCTGTGGTGTGCCAGTTCTGTTTTGCCTTTAGGGGCAATGTACCAGTCTTCTGCAGGCATTGTACTTCTAACATGACTTCCTCCTTGACGCCTGTTACACATTCCAGTTGTTGTAACAATACTGTGGGCGATGCCGAACTCCTTGGCAACATCTGTTATTTGTCGCCCTTCTTCGATCTTTCCAATAATCAACCATGCGTAAAATCATCTAAATGATATCGGGAAGACATGCCGAAAATTTCAAGTTTGTCAATTAACTTTTTTCAGTAAAACTTTCTCTTTGAACAACAACTGTCCATACATGTCCAATCCTTCATCAGTGCTGTCAGGCAATGCACAGGCGTGGCAATGCAAAATTTGCATACGCACACCTCTTCTTATTGTATCCTGCACTTATTCCAATGGTCGACATGTGGGTTCCTGGTGATTATGAGAAGCGGAAAACATTTGCCTTGTCATTCACAGCTCAGATGATTATCGTGATTTATGGACCTACAAGGCCCATTGAAAATTCAATGAACACAGTGTGATTAATAATTACTTACAAAACTTAAGATTTTGAAGTTCCATAATTTTTTTTTTTTTATTTATGTTGTAACATAAACTGTCCGGCCACTTTATTAGGTACACCTACCTAGTGACGTATTGGGCCTCCTTTAGCCCTCAAAACAGCCTGAATTCATCGAGATATGGATTCTACAAGATGCTGAAAATATTGTTGAGGTATTGTGTACCATGCAGACATGAGTGTGTCACAATTCCTGAAGATTTGATGGAGGTGTAGGCCTGGAGCGAACAGCCCGTTCCAGCTCATTCCGGGGACTGAGCGAGCCACTGCAGCAAGGAAAAGTCATCTTCATGTTCCTCAAACCATCCCTAGTGATGCGGCTTTGTGCACCAGTGCATTATCCTGCTGGAAGTTACCATCTGCACGAGGATAAACTATTAATGTGTACAGTTGCACTTGGTCAGCTACGATGTTTAGATACCTCTAGCATCCTAATGTGCCTCCAGAGGTATCAATGGACCCAACATGTGCCAGGAAAACATACCCCAGACCATGACACTGCCCGTACCATTTGTGCGCACAGCAGGGGTGTACCTAATAAAGTGGCCGGACAGTGTGTGTGTGTGTATATATATATACACTTACGTGCAGCTAAATCGACTCACCCCTTCAGAGCGCACAAAAAGGCGTATATTTTTTAAATGGCTTAACCGATTTTCAAAAAACATTTTTTTATTGAAAGCCTAATGTTTTTTCTTTACAATGACACCATTATCATTAAAATCTGTACAATATTTTCCAAATGAATGTTATCTGAACGTAAGCGTAGCAAAATGCAGTCTGAACGGAAACCACCAATTGGGCGCCGCACTCCCCTATAAAATCCCACGTGGACCGATATTTCTTATCAGTCGCTTATCAGACGTTCATCTGTACACATCTCTGCAAGTTTAGTTCATTGTTTTCATCAAACCGATGGATGCTATGCCAGAAGACGCCGCACAAGTTGTTGCTTTGTTGCAAGCAGGCCACAGTCAACGAGAAGCCGCTCATCAACTAAACTTGAGCCAATCTGCTGTCTCAAGAGTATTCAGAAGGTTTCAGGAAACTGGTACCCTTCACTCGGAGACCACATCCTGGACGGCGCCAATGCACATCTGAGAGGGACGATCGCTTTTTATCGTTTCAACTTCACTGCGAAATCGCCATCTCACGGGCGTCGATCTGCAACAGGAGCTGAGACAAGTTCGTGGAGTAGCTGTTAGTCAGTGGACAGTCAGAAGATGCTTGAAGGAAGCCAACCTCACTCCAAGACGGCCCGCTAGAGGCCCAAAATTGACCGTAAGTCACCGCACAGCACGACTCCAATTTGCTCGAGAACACGTCAATTGGAGCATCGAGCAATGGCGGTCCGTCCTACTCACTGATGAGAGCAGAATGTGTCTCCATGGTAATGATAGGAGAGGCCGGGTCTACCGGCGTTTAGGAGAGCGATTTTCACAGTGCTGTTTTGCTGAAACAGTCTCGTACGGCGGCGGTTTCTGCATGATGTGGGCTGGCATATCCCTTGAGGGAAAAACAGATCTTGTTTTCATACCTGGTGGAGGCCGGAGAGGGGGTCTGACTGCTCGACGATACATTGAAGACATTCTCCTGGATCATGTTGTGCCCTACGCAGGATATATCGGGGAAGACTTCATGTTGGTGCATGACAAAACCCGGTGTCATTCAGCACGAACCACTCGGCAATTCATGGAGGAGGTTGGTCTCGAGACGATGGAGTGGCCAGCCCTCAGTTCCGACATGAATCCGATTGAGCATTTGTGGGATGAGCTCCATCGGAGGGTCCGAGCCAGAAATCCGGCACCATGTAATAAAACGAGCTCAAAATTGCACTGGAGGAGGAGTGGAATGGGATCCCCCAAAACTTTGTCAAAACCTTAATAGGGTCTATGAAGAACTGCATGCAAGCCGTCGTACAGGCAAGGGGAGGCAATACCAAGTATTGATTAATAAAAGTTTCCTTGTTTTGCTTGAATTTTTTGTTGTAATTTAATTTTAAGTATCCCCAATTTTTTTTCCTAAGCATGCATTTTGCTTGCGTTTTCATTCAAAATGCATTATAAGACAAAATATTGTACAGATTTTAATGATAATGGTGTCATTGTAAAGTAAAAACATTAGGCTTTCAATAAAAAAAAATTTTTTGAAAATCGGTTAAGCCATTTAAAAAATATACGTCTTTTTGTGCGCTCTGAAGGGGTGAGTCGATTTAGCTGCACGTAAGTGTGTGTATATATATATATCTGCAATTTGTTAAGTTTGAAGCAAACCAAACATTAATTAATTGTTTACATTAACTATCTCTTAAGTTAATTAAGTTTTAGGCTCCCTGCGATTCTCGACCAATGCGACTAGTTGAGATCTAATGGTCCGCCTAACGCTCTCCCGCGTTTAAACCCCGAGTAAGAAAACTGTAACCCATTTGAGAGAGGTATGGGTGAATCCTAAGGTCCGTCTGGAGGAGAAATGACCTTGAAAAAATCCCAGACCATCGCTTGAACCTTTGCTTCTCCAGTCTGCAGACCAGCGCTTAAAGCACTGAATCCATGCCTGTACATCATACTTCTGTCATTTCATGCTTTGCAGTTCAGTGCAACATCAATCCACTTTCATGTCTGGAAACTGATGCACACAGGAAAATGAGCAGAGTTCGTTTTCCCTTTCTTTTTAAAGCAGACATTGTAGTGGCAGTATTCAGCTTAGAGGCTGTCCAGCAGATAGTTGTTGGCTTTAAATAGGCGGAAATTTACCAAAGCTATCTCTGGAGGCAAGAATCTCAAAACAGATTCACTAGAAAACATAGAAGCTTCTCATTTTTTGGTCTCTGCTGTTTCATTGGTATTCCTGGCTATTGTAAAAATTGCTGGAAGAGGATGCTGAGGGAGTTGACGGCTTTGCTTAGCTGTACTGTCAGCCTTTCATTTCAATAAATCTCAACAGTCTCCAGAAAAGTATTATCTCAAGTCTCTTCTTTAAATCTGTTCAGTCAAATGTTACAACCTCATTCGGATTTTAAGGAATGAAATAGCTGTAATTGCTAAAGCTGAGTCAAAGAAGACGATTCACCAGTAAAATACCGAAGTATAAGAAAACTTATTTTTCTATCTCACTAGCTTGTCTTCATTATTGGAGCCATCAGTAGATAGCTCAAAAGTTTTCAATTAAATACTGTCATTGATGAGGCATCTACATAGCTGTGTGTCAGTTTTATTTTCAGCGTAACATCTAGCTTCAAGTGCTTCTGTACCAAGAACAGATGTAGATTCTTGTTAGGAAGGGACATGTAAGAATGAATTTTGGTGTTCAGAATTGGTCTTGCATTTATCTGACTGAAGCGAATTTGATTGGCAAGCTCGAGAACATACACTCAGTAACAAAAATTGAAGAACCTTGAAAGAAGCGTTCAATTTGAATGAAGCTCAAATATCGTAGCAACTACTTCCCAACAGATATTCAAATGATTAAAGTTTGGAATCAAGGAATGTCACCCATCAATCCCATGACTCAGTGGAAGTGCCTGTTTTATGGTTACCGTATAATGCCCTCAGAATCTTAATAGATATGTGCTTCTTGAACTGTTGCATTCACATCAATTGAACATTAGTAATGCCTTGATGACTTGCTCAAAGATCCTAAATAGCAATTGCAAGACTTTGCTAAAGGCCTTATGGGCTGCCAGAAGCCAGCTGATCTTGCAGATGAATCTCTCACCATCTGGGTCCTTAGTGATGCTTCTGTATAAAGATGCTGTAATCAATAGTTGTGTGAGGGCACTCATTGACATCTCTAAGACTGATTGGTCTAACAGTATCACTGGTAGAGGCAATTGATTTGTTGTGAAGCAAGTGCTTACTGCTCCAACACCTTTGCTCTCCACGATCCAGTGTACAGCAATCAGTATCTATCTGCATCATTGCTAGATGAATTGCAGATGCTGAGTTTTATTCTCGTTTCACAGCACGAGTTTCACTGCAGAAGTCAGTATTATTATTATTCATCTAGATTTCTCACAATATTTTAGTGTTATTTTGCTGAGTTTGATTTTTGATAATATAAGTGTGAATTGACCAGCTCCTTATATAATTTGAAGGCCACTTTTTCTAAATAGATCTATTTTTATTTTTTATTTTTTATAGCATAGGTATTAACAATATACAGTAGTCTTCCTCTTAACCATTCAGCTTAGGACTGTAGACCTGTTGGCAAAACAGCTGGTTAAACTGAAAATACATTTAAATTATCTTTTAACTGAATTAAAGTACTTCACATAATTAATGCCTTTTGTTTTAATATTGGCTTGCTAATTGGCGTACCTTTTCGGTTCTCTTGAACAAACCACAATCACAGGGCATCATCATTAATTTCGTTTGTGGGGTCTTTAAGTGTACATCGAGATGTGAGAACTTTCTCAGATTCAACTTTAGTACAAAAATCCTGCAGTGATTGTCTGTTTCATCGCCAATCATTTACAGTAGTTTTTCCCACGCCTAATTCATTACAAATTATGTTCACCAATTCCCCTTATCTAACTGCTCTAAAGCTTTAAGCTTTTGTTCAATGGTAAGGACAGTACGTTTCCTTTTCACGATACTCATTTTCAGAAATGCACAAATATACTTGCGAAAAATACTCAATCAAAATCGAGCACATCTTCACTGACATAAATCAGCTGTGATACTGATTGATACGGGAAAACAAATGAGCAGTGACTTGTCCGTGCGGAGCATGAGAAACCGCATGAATCACAGTGCAGCAGGTGGGAGGCCGGTTAAGAGAGAGTCTACTGAATGTTGCTTAAATGATGGTATTCATTCTATTTCAATTTGTTTTATCATTCATTGTTGCCTTTGTTTTTTTTATACGTAAAGCTTCTATTTAGTTGTAATGAAATTTTTACCAGCTGTATTTAATATAATGAGTAATTTTGTCACAGGATCAAAAGTTGAAGAAATGTTAACGATCTGAATTGAATGCTAGTTACATTTCATATTCATTATTAATTTACTTACAATAATATACGGACTTTCCGTCTGTGCAATCCAACAATATGCTTATTGTATGAGAAATATTATTAATTTTGAATGTATAATAACGAATTATGGAGGAAGAAGAAAGTTTTCTTGTCCTCAAACGACCTGAAGAAGTTTTCCATTCTTTGAAAACGAAATAATGTGAATAAAGAAGGGAATGTTAAGAAGGATTTTCATTGTATATCACTATTAATTAAGATTATCGTTTTTGGGAACTACATCTATGGTTAATTAAATTGTCATATGAAAGCTAAAAATCAGTAATTGCTACTTGGAGACAAATTACCATTACATAATGCATCACCTTTGTGCTTTTGAAAGGAAAAAGGGGGGGGGTCATTTACATTTTCCAAATCAAAATACATCTGTTCAGTTATTATGTTTATATACAGGGTGTTTCAGAAGTACTTTTACATACTTTGTAGGCAGGTTCCTAACACCAAAACAAGAACAAAAATCCATATAAACATATCTCCGAAAATTCTACGCTTTTCAGTTATAAAGAACGTACTGACACATCTGTTAGACATTGTCAAGTTATTAGCAAGTGTTGAAACTTTTAGAAATCATAAGAAATGTTCAAAATGTCCTCCTCGTGCTTCCACATACGCATGCACTTGTCAGATCATAGACTGTCAACCTTTTCAAATACTCCCACAGTGCAGAATGGTTTCGCAGGCTTCCATGACACGTTGATAAAGTGTCTCTGCATTAGGAATGTGTGCTGCATAAACCAATTGTTTGAGGTGGCCCCGCAAATAAAATTCCAAAGGATTGAGGTCGGGAACATGCAGGCCATGGAACTGGTCCTCCTCTACCTATCCATCTATCATGGTGGATATCAGCCAATGCATCTCGAACAGTGTGACTAAAATATTCTGGAGCCCTATCACGCATAAACCACATGTTTCATCTTATTTGCAAGGGCACATCCTGTAGCAAGGCTGGAAGAGTGTTCTGAATCATGTCCCTGTAGACAGCGCCTGTCAGACATGCTGGCAGAACATATGGACCTACTAGACACTCACCTACAATTCCAGCCCACACGTTAATCTAAAACTGATGCTAGTGTCTAGCTTGAATTGTACCACGAGGATTTTCATACTCCTACAAATGTTGGTTGTGAAAATTTGTTAGTCCATCTCGTCTAAATGTTGCCTCATCTGTTAACAAGATCGAAGAGAAATAACAGATTGGCAGTTTGTGCAACAAACCAATGGCAAAAGTTTTCCCATGGTGGGTAATTGGCAGGCAAAAGACACTGCACAAATTGCAGATGATATGGATACAGGAGCATCTCGTGAAGTACCCTCCATGCGATAGTAGGAGATGCGTCACATACTCGGGCCACCTGTCGTGTGCTGATACCCGGATCTTCTACAACAACCTGTAAAATGCGTTCTTCCTGGTTAGGCGTACGAGCGACTCTTGGTCTTCCTCAATCCATAGTTCGTGGTGCTATGGATCCTGTCTCAACAACACAGTGATAAACAGCAAATGTTGGATGACTCGGCTGATTGCGATCGGGAAACGCTATCTGATACAACCTTGCAGCCTCGCGTCCTTTACCATTCGTGCGACCATACATAAAAATCATATCTGCCTGCTCACAAAATGGGTATCCTACCATGGTTCAACGGAACACGTTTCTGTTAACGCACTACTACACAAATGTTCACCAATGACACATGGAAACAAATCTTGGCACAACATAGTGCTATCTACGAGACAATCAGTGCAACAGCAAACGTGAGTTGTTAGATTGTATCTTGAAATGCGTCGACCGTAAACTTTCATTAATAACTGAAAACCGTAGGATTTTCGGACATATATTTATATGGACTTTTGTTCTTGTTTTGATGTTAAAAACCCGCCCCAAAGTATGTAAAAGTATTTCTGAAACACAATGTATATTAGTTGCATTTGATTTTCAATTTTCCTTGTAATTTTGGTGACATGATGTTAGAGGAAGTTGGCAGTCATTCTTTATAAGATTAAAATGAGAAATAAATTTGCACAGATAGAATAAGTGGTGAAACTAATTACACACACCAAGAGCTTGACCATCTCATAGCAGCCATTAAAACAAAAAGAAGGAAATCTTTTCTCTCATGAGATCGCTATAAGAAATATTTCTTTTTAACTACTACTACTACTAGTCTTTTTTTTTTTTTTTTTTTTTTTTGTGATATTTCAGTTTAACCCTGCTTATTTAAAAATGCAGAAATATTGATAAATTATATTAATATTAAATCATCTGTTTTCAATTCTTTAATTTAGCTCCTGGGCAGAATGAAGTATCTGCAGCACAAGTTATTATTTTAACTCAGTGTATTAAAAAAGTGAAAGACACAGTCTCTAGGATAGCAACAGAACACCGAGATCTTCATAGCACCGTTTCAAAAGTTGGAAAGGCTATTGATAGGGTAAGAGAGACTGTATTCCTATCAGATTAATATTATTGTTGTTGTTTTTAGAATAAATCAGTTGCATTTTAAAATGATTTTTCAGTATTAGTAATTAATTCATTGCCTTAAAATATTGTAAATGATTGCAGAATTTTACTGCGGAGTTTGGCACTACGAGCAATGATGATGTTTTTGAAGGAAGCGAGAAAACTCAGCTCCTAAATCAAGTTATATGTGAGCATTTCTATCGTCAAGGAATGCTTGATATTGGAGAAGAATTAGTAAAAGTAAGTAATCCTAAGTTTGTTTCTTAAGTACCACTTAGTGAAAGAAACATAATACATCTAATCAAGACCTTCCAATAAAGTATGCTCATGTTTGATTTCTTTGGTGCAACTTTTATATGCATAGTTATTATATTTCTTTTCATTTTATTAATCAAGCTTTTGTAGCAAAAACCTTACAAAAACATTTTATTCCGTGGCCATATCCATAATGTATTTGAGGACATAAAAACAAATATTAATTGCAGACATTTTTTATATTATTCTAGATTTTAGAGAACATGCTTGAACTGTAACTTCTATGTCCTGCAAATAAAATTCTCATTAGCATTTTAAAAACATTTACATAGACACTCATGTTCATAAGTGAAGGGAATCGCCAGTAAATATAACATTGCTGATTGAAATACAGTGGTAATGGCATTGCTACCTGGCATCCCTGAGAGGATTAATGGAAGTTCCTGCAAGGTTGTCAGCAAAGGAAATCAGTAGCGCTCTCTGTAGTTCATGTTGTGAAGAACTCATTAGTGTTATGCCTCTGAAAGCATTGTTGTTGTTTTTTT
>JAFIDM010002131.1:83290244-83300764 GCA_023159025.1 Thereuonema tuberculata | reverse complement strand
TATGTTGTAATGAACTATTTTGATTGTCTACATGTGGGAAATACATATCTGAAATTATGCCGTGTATTTTTGAAACACCCTGTATACTTTTGATCTCTCAGTTCAGTTAGGCACTGAGACTGTGTACAGTCAACATAAGTTAACCTAATATCTGTTTAGTTTAAACTATTTAAATTGTTAATAAATAATCATTCTTTCTCAGTATATATTGTAACATCATTGCCTTTTATTTAACAATTCTAGCATTAATAAATTGACAGAGTAAGTAATTGCAAGAGGCAACTAATTTATACCAGATTACATTACAGCAAACTGATACAGATATCTGTTGAGTTCTGGCACAAGAATCTTTCAGAAGTACAATGAAATATTAAAAATATATATATATATATATATATATAAAAATACCGTAATTAGATACACCTTGTATTCTTAACATTTTTTTCTTTTTACATTTTTCTTTACAGATATTCAAGCCTTAATGGGTAGTTTCTTGTACATCCGTCAAGGTATTTCAGATTCTCCCTATAGTTTCCTCTTAGATCCTATTCACTGGGCAGATATTTGTGAAGTATTTACCCGAGACGCTTGTGCTCTGTTGGGTCTTTCAGTGGACAGCCCACTTTCTGTTTGGTATATATATATATTAAAATTTGATCTCCAAAAACTCACTAACTAGCTATTAAAACAAAATTAAGTGAACTAATAATTTTGGATGTAAGGGATTATTATAGCAATTTTTAATTGATGAGAAGATTTTATTATTATTTTATATGTATGTTCTGTTTTTATTTACTTATTTATTAATTCTTATTTTTTTTTTCAACTTTCTGCTAAGGATGGTTTTCATATAAATTGTTGTTTTGTTTTGCAGCCCTTATTATCATTACATTTTCTTATTAAAAAAAATAATTAAGTTTAATTCTCTTTTTTTGTTTTTATAGTAGATTGAGTAGTGACTTTTTTTTTCCTTAGTTTTATTTAATTTTAATTTTGAAGAATTTGTTTGTAATGTTTGCAACAAAACCAAAAGTCTTCCATTTCTGATAAACAAATTTAATTGTGTCGCAGCATTAATGCTGGGTGTATGGCTTTGCCAGCATTACTTAATATCAAACAAGTGATGCTTCAGCGACAGGTCACCGGAGTCTGGAGTTCCCGAGATGAGCTACCAGTATGTATAAATGTACATATACTTTTATTGGGCTCGTTTTCTTTTCTTTCTTTTTTTTTTTTTTTATTGTAAATATATAACTATACAGTAGAATCTCTTTCCTAAAAAAAATTGATTTAGTGAAAACGAGAAAAAAAGTCTTATTGATTAAAAAAAAAAAAAAATCATAAAAGAAAATAGCAGAGTTTTGAAATTTTAGCTTTATGTAAGAGGGTAATGATTTAAGTAATTTGAACTGTTGTGTTTTGAGAAGAATGGAAATGACATTGATTAGTAATAAGAAGGACAAAAGATTTAAAAACTTGACAAGAAGGCAAAAAAATAAAAAAAATAACTTTTTGTTTATATGTTTGTTTGTTTTTCATTTTAAGTTATTACTGATGCAGTGGGAGGTTTAAGTTAAACCCCTCTTTGCTCCCATTGGATTTCTGATTTGTAAAAGGATCATAACTAGGTTAAGGAAATTAAAAATCTGTTTTAAAAAAGTTTTATATTGAAAAATCTTATCATAGTAAATCATTAATCTTAATTGAATATTTCATGAAAATAATAATAATAATAAATTGGAGTTTATTATAAAACCAGATAATTAAATGAGGCAAAATATCCATTACATTATAATTCTATATTTTCATGTTGAAGTTACAAAATAGATAAGGAAATTGTTATCATAATTTCATTTTATCTAATTCTCATTCAAATTAAAGCAGTTGGAACTAAACGATAAGAAAAGGTTTTCTTTTGTATTAAGCTTATTTAGAAGTTTCCAATAGATGTAAGAATTTGAATTTAGGGAAAGAATTTATTAACAAAAAAAAAAAAGTCATTCTGCTGTAAAGTCATGAGATCTTTTTAAATTCTGAGTAATTGTTATTCATTTCTCGAATTACTTCGTGTCAGTTGACTAATAACATTGCTCTCTGTTTAGATTGAAATTGAACTGGGACGAGAGTATCGTTACCACTCCATATTTGCGTGTCCCATTCTGCGGCAACAGAGTTCGGAGAACAACCCTCCTATGAGGCTCGTTTGTGGACATGTTATTTCCCGAGATGCATTAAACAAATTGGCCAATGGCAATAAGTAAGTCAGTGGTTATTTTCTTTTCTTTCTTTCTTTTTAAGTTTCTATAGAAATGTCATAAAGAAGATTCTGATTCCTGGAATGCTGTTGCTATTGGGAGACAATATATTTATTTTGGAGCATTTTCTTTAGAATTCAGATTTTGTTCTTACAATTGTTTTAGTAAAAGATTTAGAAGATAATTAAAATGAATGTGCCATGAATTAAAGGAATGATTAAATTAAAAAGAAAATCAATTTTAAAATTAAAAAAAAAAAAAAAAAGTGACCCTCACCGCTATGGTGTAGATTGGAGCTGAAGTAGGTCTGTGCCTATAGTAGGTTTTGTAAAATTACAATAATAAAAAAAAAGAGTGGATGAAAGATTTTCAAGCTTCACATTATTGTTTGCAGTTTAGTTTTGTTGAGTTTTTGTTAGGAAGAGTGTTTGCCACACACACACACACACACACACACACACACACACACACACACACACTCCTATGTGAAATGGATATTTGGGAAAAGAACATTCAGTTGAATGCAGAGTAGATTACTAAGTGTTCAACAAACAATTACTACACTTACTTTGAAATCATATCCAGTGATTTTAATAGTTAATATTAGAAAATATCCTGATGATATCAATTGACGAAGATTAAAATAATATCAGATGATCAGAATTTGAAGGTTGAGCTGCTATTATTTGTAAATCACTTCTGTTCTGTTTTAGTTGTAAATCATTCTTCTTTAGCATTTATATGGTAAAGCATTTGCGTTTTCTTTCCTTTGTTGAACTTAGTATTGAATTTGAAATTTCAATTAGTTTAATGAAAATTTCTACAAAGAATGTTCTTTTGATGTCCTCCTCTTAACCATCTATGCAGCTATTAAAGGGTATATTCACAGGTGGGATATAGAATTTGTAACATTGCTTTCTATGAAAAGGTAATAAAAACAAATTACTAAAACATCAATTAACTATGGTTTGAAAGGGTGGGTGTATGGAGAGACAATATACGATGTAAGTATCCTTTTTGTAAGGGATTGGTGTACAATTATTATAGAAGCAAGGAATGATTACTGCAGTAACCTTTCATACAAAAATTGTCTTAATTACTAGTGAATTATGACTGACTAATGACTTCTGTTGTATTTTTTGTAGTGTTTAGTCACAAAATTTAATTAATTTACAAACGAACATTGTTTTTAATTTCATGTCTTTACTTATTTTCCTGTCCATTCACTTTTTTTCACCCCAGACGTACAACTAATAATTTATTTTTTTTTAATATCCTTTTCAGGTTAAAATGCCCATATTGTCCCATGGAACAAAATCCAACTGACGCACGGCTCATCCGTTTTTAAGGTTTTTCCATTTTTTTTTTTTTTTTTTTTGACTGAAGATCTCAAACACTTGTAAAAGAAATAAACCACCACATTTTCATGTAATAGTCACCTCAGTCTTTATCGTTATACAGAGTTCTACTAATTTCTTTTTTTTTTTTTCCTTGACAAATATAAAAATAACATTTTTTTGTCAAACCCTGAAGATGAATTCTGCTATATTTTTGTGTAAAAAAGGGTCTTCCAATGATTTTGTGTTCAACTAGAAAATTTGAATGGAAAGAAATTAAGATTTTCTTTTTTTTTTTTTTTAGTGTTATTGTATTTCGGAATGTGGATGTTTTATGTGCAACGAAGTAAATGTTCAAATGTCAAGTTTAACACTTTAAAAAAAAAAAATGATCAACCTTAAAAAAAGAAAATTTGCCAAATGAGATACTTTCGTATTCTACAGAAATGAATCTCTCTTATCATTCTTTTTTAATTTTTTTTTTTTTTTTAATAATATTTAACTTTTAAAGTAATTTCTTTAGAATTTCTTCTAATCAAATGTTGCACTTTTTTTTTGTTTGTTTTTTAAATGTTGTAATTAAGCTTTATTTATGTAAATATAAATAGTTTCCTTTTGTGCTAATTTGAAACTTAAATTATTTTGGAAATTTACGGGAAATAATATAAAGGTTATATTTAAAAAAAGAAATGTTTGTACTTATTTAAAATAGAATGCTAATTAGAGAGAATATAAATTAGTATTCTTAGCATGTAAGTAATGTAGATTATTTGATTCAAATATATTAAGCAAATATTGATTGCATCCTAAGAAATAGAATTTGTTAAAATGCAATGAATTTTGATAAATGTCTAAAATATTGGTCTAAACATGATTCCAATGTGTCAATATAAATACAATCTCCTTATTTAATTCCTCTATTCCCCCACGCAGAGAATAATTTCTGTAATTTAAAGGCATGTAATTTGTACATAGCTCAATGTCGGAGAAATCAGTGCATTGCTTCTGTTTAGGGATAATTCTTTTTTTTTTTATTTTTAAGTTTTGAGCACTTGTTTTCCCCAGTCCTTGCTTATATTTATAACTATTTCTATCAATAAAATTTGTATTTATCTTAAAAAAAAAAATTAGACTAGCTTATTTCTGTTAATTATTTGCTTTTTTCATTGTGAATATGGAAACGATAAACTTTACAATCAAAGAGTTCAGTTAGAAAGTAATTGAAAAATGCTCAAACTTTATATTCCACGCACTAAACCCATACACAAAAATGGCAATAGGTCATATAGATAACCGTAAACAAATAATCAATGACTTAAAAGGGTTAAATATCACCAACAACCATAAACTATTCTCACTGGATGTAAAAGACTTATACACATCTCTAACCAAAACTTTAGTCATTGAAGCCCTTGACTTCGTTACCAACAACGATCCACTACCCTCCCACTTCAATAAAACATTGATCACTGATCTAATTAGCTTAATTTTCGACAACCAATTTCACACATTCCAAAATACCATTTATAAGCAAACCCAAGGCTGGTTTATGGGCTTAGCCACATCCGGCTGCCTAGCAGATATTACAATGCAACACATCGAACACCTAGGCCATAAATACATCCATAATAGCTTATACTACAAAAGATACGTTGATGACTGCCTATTCATAACAGATAACTATACCCCAAATACCTTAAAAGATGCCTTTAATCAATTCTCCTACGAACTAGAGTTCACCATTGAAGAGGAAAAAAAATAATCAAATGCCCTTTCTAGACATCCTCATATACAAAGAAAACAATGAAATCCCAAACAACCTGCTACCGAAAACCAACTTTCTCAGGAAAAATCCTGAGAAAGAATCCAAAACTACCATTCAGTATTCCCATACTCCTACAAATACAACATTATAAAAATGATGATTGATAGAGCTTTCCCCTATGCATCAAACAAACCCGCCCTGAATAATGAGATCAAGTACATTAAAAAACTATTAATAGACAATGAATACCCCAAGCCATTTATTGATCAAACTATCCGAAACATTTTCCAAAACATATACAATCCAAAAATAAAAAATCCAAACAACCAAACCAACCACTACATAAGCTTTCCATTCTTAAAACAATGGAGAGTAAAATTGAAATTAAACACTCAAGACACCAAAATCAACCCTCTCTTCACTTTAAATGGTAAATTAAATTTCAACAGAGCAGAAAACCCCCTGAAGCTAGATTATAATGGCATTATTTATAAAGTCCCCCATAAAAATAATGACTGTTTCTACATTGGAGAAATTGCAGTTATTCCTTAAAAAAACGGCTTTACAGCCATAAATATGCATGCAAAACATTCAGTGTTGACTCCTCAATGATTTCATATCAGATGCATAACTGCAGTCACGTTCCCGACTTCGAGAACGCCATTATCATTGGCTACGAAAAAGACAACAAAGAAAGGAAAGTTAAAGAATTCATCCTCATCTAAGCTTTCCAACAACAATGTCAAAAAATATTGCTCCAATACTGTCTTTCAGAACGAACTCCAACGGTAGATTAAAAATCTAATATGAAAAACGAACAATAAAATAGACGTCCCCCCCCCCCCCCCCCAAAAAAAAAAAACAAAACAAAAACAAAAGAACAATCCACGTAATTCATAACAAGGAAATTCGCCAACCCGAGCATAAAAATTCATAAAAATTCCCCAAGTGCCCAACTACAAAGGACATCCCCCTAATGACAAACACAAGGACCACTTAAAAACACCCCTCCTAAGAGCACCAACGAGACCCTTACGTAATCTGACTGTGCCAATCAAAGACCCCTATGTCTCCAAAAAACTATCATATGATTGGACGAAATCCGAATATTATTTGACTTTTCCTGTTTTTAAACCGTTTCCCTCAACCCCTCTTTGTTATCTTGCTGACAATGGAGGACTTGATGTCTTCGAAACTGTCCATGGATCCCGTCTAATTACGTATTGTATATCTGTTTTTTCAAAATTGTTCTTAAATGCATTGTTTTTAAAATTTTGGTGAGTTTTTAGTATTTCTTTTAATTCTTACAATTTTACCACACATGTTAAACAAGCTAAAATTAAAATCTATATACACTGAAACCCGAAAATAACTGGGAAGGATGCTTCCATGTCCAAATCGTGTCACCACACCCTTGCAGTTAAATTGAACCACAATCTCAAATAATAGCATTTACAACTCCGATGGCAGCTTATCTGGACTTTGAAAGAGCTATCTGCCATTGGATCTGCAAATGCTACTACTTGAGATTGCAGAGATATCTGCCATTATATATACGTCGTTTTGCAGACATTTCCATTAACTGCAAGGGTGTGGTGGCATGATATGGAAGTACCTACACAGTTATTTTGGCATAAATATTAAGCTTTTCCATCTCTGCCGAAATATTTAATAACTTATTTCTAGTAATTAAAGATATTTTAACGTGTGTTTTTTAATATCAAATGAGTAGGTTCTGGCCACCACGCACAGTTCTAATTAAATACATAAATATAAATACAATGAAATGCGAGCGCTTTCGAGATGGTCTACATCTCGTTCTCAAGCGGAGAAATGAATAACATATTTCAAAAATAAGAAAATTCGGGCCAACAGACATGTGAGCTGGACGGAACCATTTGGGATTTAGGGGTGTTGGCAGTAGACTCTACGGCCTGGGGCTAAGCCAACACCCCTAAATCCCAAATAGTTCCGTCCAGCTCACATATTCGTAAGCCCGAATTTTCTTATTTTTGAAATATGTTATTCATTTATTAAAAATATAGAAACTATATTGGCACTAACCTTAATCTAAAACTTTAAATGACCATGACGTTTCAGAGCTTCACAGTTTAAGCTCCCTTCTCAAGTGGAACTGAGTCATATTTAACGAAAACCTTTCTTATCTGAGAATGTTAAAAGAAAGGAATGGCCATTCCCATTTTCCATAAAAACCTCCTCGTGACAGATGCTTTAAACACGCACAGGAAGTGGTCATCTGCGAAGGCTTCAAATACAAATGGAAAAATTTTTTAAAGAAAATTTAAACTGTGAAGCTCTGAAACGTCGTGGTCATTTAAAGTTTTAGATTAAGGTTAGTGCCAATATAGTTTCTATATTTTTAATTTATGATGGTTAGGCACGTTAATTTTGCTGTATGTATGTTATTCATTTCTCCGCTTGAAAACGAGATGTAGACCATCTTGAAAGTACTCGCATTTTATTGTATTTACATTTATGTATTTAATTAGAACTGTGTGTGGTGGCCAGAACCTACTCATTTATTTCTAGTAACTTAATTTAAATGCTAAGTTTTCAAAAGCTCTCTGACAAAATGTTTGTGTTTTCTAAAGTGACCAGGCAAACAGCCGCATCAGTTGTTTACTATTACTACTTTGCATTAGATCTAAAATTAAAAAGGGTCAAATTATCTAGAGCAGCGATTCTCAGAGAGTATGCTGTGAGAATAAACAACAAATGTATTTTGTATTAAAATGGGAAAATAAGAGAAAATATAAAATAATTATTAAATATTTTCCACAACATTATTTATTAATACAAGAGAAACAAGTAAATTGTAAGTGCTACAAACTGGAATGGTTAAAATTAATGAGTTGATAATTACATGATTTTAATAATTCAGTGAGAAATATGGGTGTGTTTCCATTTGCACAATTGCTTAATACGTGTGCAGTTACATAGTAAAGTAAGGAAAAAGTTTGGAGTGCCATGGGATATTAGGAAGAGCTTTTCATATGCTGCTGAATTTTTCAAAATACCTAAATATGCTGTGAAGCAAAAAAATTAAGAACCACTGATCAAGAGTAAGTATTTTAAAAGAAACTGATATTAAATAAGTCCTTTTACTTTAATTAAGCATGTTTAAAGATATGTTTATTAATTTTATTCATTAATAGTTTTTACAAATAGTTTAAAATCAGAGTTACCATATCTCATTCTACATCAAAAGAAGAGAGTATGTATTCGTACGACTCACAATCATGTTATAGAAATCAGATTTTGTTTGATGTTCAGTAATAAATATATGCTACCTAACAGTCAGTTCCAGTCAATCCCATATTCAAATTTGACTTAGGTGTGCTGTTATATTGAAAAACTCCTATTAAATTGAGATTCTGTAATTCATGTTTCTCGACATCAGATCTACTTACCAAAGTTCTTATTGAGAGCCAGCATTGGAGGTAACTGTGTAATCCTACGTGTACGAATGCTGTCTTGCATGAGCCACTACCTTATCATTCCAAGTGTTGATATCAGTGTTACTGATAATTTATTAGCTGCAGTGAAGCCACTTTGTTGGAAGAAGTTTACAGAAAGTAGGTTTACAGTTGCCTTCTTCTATAAACATTCAAAAATAAATAAAATAGAATGCCACGTTGTGTGACTTTGTGGACATTTTACATAACAGTTTGTATTAGTTCCATTTAAGCTTGGAAGTGGTAAAGCTGATGAAGTTATGGCCTCATTTCAATTACATAGTATTTGTTTTTTTACAGCCTTTCACTAAATATATAGCTAATATTTCATCAGAAAATCTTTTGATAAATTCCAACTGAGCTAAACATTGATTTGCAATCAGCTTTTGTATTTCTTTGCCAAATACTTTGTAGAAAAAATAACTTAATAAATGAAGTAGTAACTTGAGAAATTTCATTGGAAACTTCAGGATTATTTTTAATTGTTTTAATCTTAGTTTTGCTCTTAAAAAGCAGAATATCCAATATTTATATTAAAATTCATAATGAATGAGAGATCTCTTTTACATTGTTTTTAATATAGATAATATGTATTGCAAATTTGTTTTTCAAACTTTTCTCTTTTTTCTTTTTTTAATGACTATAAGAGATGCCTTTGTTTAGAGTAGATCAACTCCACACTAATATCTTGAATAGTAACAATTGACGGTGGAATAGATGCAGACAGGTCTTGCACATAAAATTATATTATTTTGTAATGTAAAATCTCTGCCAAGTGTACGAGTGATGAAGATGAAGGAATATGATGTCGCCTGCTGTTCAAGAAGTTCCCATACAGGTTCAGTAACTGAGTGTTTACTTAACTAAAATGTCGTGTTCTTTAAACCAACCAAAGAATTCTGAAATTCAATGTTATTAGTGTTGGTTTTTTTTTGGGGTCGCCATGTATCACTGCTGTCAGATATTCTCTAATATCTATAGTAGATGGCGCCATGGAATAGTTAAATGAATGTGCCCGGTAGAGTGCAAACCCCCTCCCCCCTTAATGCCTAATAGGTGGATGCCCAAAATTTGTTTATAGAGGGAATCATCCATAATTTCTGTCCCTAGAAATTACGGCAACTTCTCAGTCCAACTTTACCTTTATTTCTCAAATATCATCAATAAATTAGTAATACGCTTATTTTCTACAAATATGCTATCTATTTTAACTATTTTTTTTTTTCAACAAAGCAATAGTTTATCAAAATACAATCTGATATGGAAACAATGATTCATTGAACACAACAAAATCGAAAGAGCTGAAGTCTTATTTGTCTGTAGCTTTTAATTAATATTTTAGCAGTTCTGTAAACTATAAATGATGGACAGTCAGTATTTGAAACTGTCACTTAATATTAATGTCAGTATTTATTTTAATGTTACTAACGTATGCTACCTTATTTCCTAATGTAGCTAATAATCACTTGTAAAATTAAGGAAATCATCATTATTATTATCCCAAATAATTCTTAGTGTCTTATTCACAAAATAATTTAATTTTAATAAAAGGATTGAAGAAATTACAACACAATAAATAAATAAACTTAGGAAGAGTTATTTATTAGTTTATAAAAAGTTCTTTTCAGCCTACACACAAATTAAAACTAAAAATAAAATTATATACAATTAAAAAAGTCCAGACTAG
>JAFIDM010002131.1:83229656-83271236 GCA_023159025.1 Thereuonema tuberculata | reverse complement strand
GGGTTATTCCATGTCAAGTCATCCAGGCCATGTCACCCACTACCTAGTTGAGAACTGAGATTTTGTGTACTGCTATTATACTTAATTTCATGAACTTTTGCCAATTTTTATTGCTTTATATACATTCTGTTGGTAATAATAGCAGAAAGTTTGATGCAATTTGGTACTTCAAAGCGAATTGTGAAAATTTGAAAATTGGCTGCAGTTTTTAAATGGAAACAAGTAGGATGACAATTTTTTCCCTGAATATGCGTTGTGACATGTAGTTTATGAAAACATAAAAGAATTGGCCGTATAAATTTTTTTTTAATTGTTTTATAATTTTTTTTGTTTTTTTTTTGGTTAATTTAAAAAAAAAAATTGGACACTTGCTCTACTCTGAAAATCCTTGAAAAAATTAGGAAGTGATTTACAAATAGTAAAGTTTTGTCACAAAAAAAATCATTTTGTAGAAATGAATTGTTCTTACCAAAAAAAAATCGTGAAAGAATTGGCCAAAAAAAATTTTGTAGTTTAATGTTTTTTTGGTTAAATTTTTAAAAAAAAAATTGGATACTTGCCCCCATCTGAAAATCATTGAAAAAAATTAGAAAGTGATTTACAAATAGTAAAGTTTCATCACAAAAAAAATCAGTTTTGAGAAATGAATTGTTCTTACCAAAAATAAATCGTGAAAGAATTGGCCATATAAAATTTTGTAGATTAATTTTTTTTTGGTTAAATTTCTAAAAAAAAATTTGGACACTTGCCCCCATCTGAAAATTATTGAAAAAATTACAAAGTGATTTACAAATAGTAAAGTTTCCTCACAAAAAAAATCAGTTTTGAGAAATGAATGGTACTCTCAAAAAAAAAAATTGTGAAAGAATTGGCCAAATAAAATTTTGTAGTTTAATGTTTGTTTTGGTAAATTTCTAAAAAAAAATTTGGACACTTGCCCCCATCTGAAAATCCTTGAAAAAATTAGAAAGTGATTTACAAATAGTAAAGTTTCATCACAAAAAAAAATCAGTTTTGAGAAATGAATTGTTCTTATAAAAAAAAAAAATCATGAAAGAATTGACCATAAAAAATTATATAGATTAATTTTTTTTTGGTTAAATTTCTAAAAAAAAAATTTGGACACTTGCCCCCCTCTGAAAATCATTGAAAAAATTACAAAGTGATTTACAAAGTTTCCTCACAAAGTAAAGTTTCCTCACAAAAAAAAAAATCAGGCTTGAGAAATGAATGGTACTCTCAAAAAAAAATTCGTGAAAGAATTGGCCAAATAAAATTTTGTTGATTAATTTTTTTTGTAAAATTAAAAAAAAAAATTTGGACACTTGCCCTCCCCTCTGAAAATCATTGAAAAAAATTAGAAACTGATCTGCAAATAGTAAATTTGCTTCAAAAAAAAAAAATCAATTTTGAGAAATGAATGGTACTCACAAAAAAAAAAATCATCTTGAATTTTGAAAACATTTTCATTCAGCCATTAACATTCCCAAAATATCACAATAATAGAAATACTGTTAACTACTCAAGAAACATTAACATAAGTGAGCATAAAAATATACAAATGTAAAAAAAATTGCAATATAAAACAAAACTACAAACTATAAAATATACTCGTACATTATATAAGATATGTATCTGCATTCAAGTTCATTTGGAAATATATATATATGACAAGATGCTTTAATGCTTCACATTTAATATTTTTTTGTATGAGGACCACTTTTCTTCCACCAATCTAGAAGACTTTTTGTTTAGAGAATAAGTATGGCCTGTTGCTGTAGTGATATCACCTTCACATAGAATATGTGAGAATGGGACATCACAAACATCATTATCAGGCCAATAGAAGGACGGGGATGGTCCATGAGGATGCATGAACCTTACTGTAACATCTCCTTCTACACCATTCACTTTCTCAACAATCCCCAGATACCAAGAAGAGTCATATACAAATGCAACATAGCAGTTGGGCTGCACAGAGCATAATGGCATCAGTGGCGGAAGTGCAGAGAAATCATGAATGATACTAAAATCAGTATCATAGCTTAGCCTTTTTGCTCCAATCTTGGTTGGTGATAGTGGTATAATGTGATGCATAGATCGTGTTCCAGGAACAGTTTTTGCACTTTCAAAGCGTGGGAAAGAAAATTTCTGACTTGAACCATTTCATCTTTTGAAACAGAGAACTGAAATGCCTTGTAGGTTTTCCCGACAGAATTCAAATACCTGCGATGCAGTAAGTATTTGATCTTTATTTAGTCTTTGCAAATTTGTTTTTGTGACAAGTCTTTTGACAGTGCCACCAATACCATCGCAGGGAGATTTGCCATGGCTGGTTGCAAAAAAAAGACCAGCTGCACTTTATATTGAAATCGTGTTCATGGTAGCAGATATTTCTGAAATTCTTACAATTTTTATATTGTGCAGCACATCCGTCAGAGAAATATTCAGCATAAGCAAGTGGATTTTCAGGAAATTCAAACTTCAAAAAATTCAATACAGTCTTCTGAGTCTGATACACAAGGGCCACATCATGTTCTAGATCATCAGAAATGATACAAAAAATTTTTGCTTGCAACTGTTGATCTTTTTTGTAATGCATAACAACAGTGTGAAGAGTGCAGCTACCATTGTTCCAATGGTACCCCTGTACTTCATCTTGAACAACAAAATGGAGATTTTCACTGAAATCCATTAAAATTAACACTGATCCTTCATCAAGTGTTTCTTTCTTCATTTTCAGATAATCAGACTGTGATTGAGCAATAAAAGAGTGTGGAGTAAGTGTTTCAATTTTCTTAATTAGTGTGTCGCAGAATTCTGATAGAGTGGTGATTTGAACATTTAAAGTCATTCTATCATTTGGGCCTTGCTAAGGTAAAAGGAAGCAACTAGCAATTTGAAAACTGATTATTTGCTGCCTTTGACCGTAGATATAAGCATATTGTGAGTCAGTTGCTACCTTTGATCATCGAAATAGGGGATATACTTAACAGCAGATCATTACCAAATTGCTTTGGAAGATGTGTAGATACTTCCTTACGTAGAAAATGCAGAAAACGAAAAATCAGAAAATTTGCAGTTACTTCCTTTTACCTTAGGACGGCCGAGTTGATACCCATTGACTGTACTGAATCATCACATCAGGATCATAGTCTTCTATTTCATTTTTTAAGTGTGTTTGAAGTAAAGAACTGGGAAGGGGGGGGGGGCATTTTTTGCACAGAAGGAGCATACAGGCTCGGTTATTTATATCATGTTACTGTTTTCATTAGATCATGATATGTTACTTTAATAGAAATAGAATTTAGAAGCAATTAACATTTTGACTGTAAGTGGTGACACATACGGTAGGTGTTCCTGATGATCCTACGAGTATATACTGTTTTGGTCGAAGAGATTCAAATTTTGAAAATCCTACTTTGTCTTCAGGATACTTCTTTTTATAGAGAGAATACATTTCAGCTAAATTACTTAAAACAAGACGCTTCTGTTCATATATATTTTTTATGGTGCTCATTTTACAGGTGACATGATAGTCAGAAATTATCAATTTAATTTTTTTTTTAATATAGCGTTTTTTCTACACTTCCCCATCATTTCTACAAACTGATTTTTTTTGTGTGACATAAAGAAGGATTTATAATAATATTGTAAAATTTTCAAAGGAATCTATGATGGAGCAATACCTTAAAAAAAATACAATGCCCAGGTATCGAATTTATTTGAAAAAAAATATTTACATTTTTTTTCTAAAAACAACCTTATGATTACTCAATAAAAGAAGCATGAACATAAAAATATAAACATTCCTCTTTAATTTAAAAAAAAAATCAAGGTTCTACTGCAAAAACTGTAGGAACTATTGCATTTTTAAATTATCAAGGAGCTCGTCCATGGAACACCTGAGTTCCTGGATCCATGTAACTTCTGGAGACCATTACTGAAAAATTACTTAACCTGCAACATTTAAATTTTGGAAATGTTCATATATCTAGGTAAACTTCAATTATACAAAATTTCAAAGTTTTCTGTGAGGGTGGGTGACATTTCCTAAAATTTCTGGATGATTTGATATGGAATGACCCGTTTCGGTATCAGGGCAAATATAAAACGTTGTAGAAATTACAGAAGTATTTAAATGTTTTATAATTGACTTAAAAGCACTTCCCTCCTGGGAAGAGAAGCTATGACTCACTTCAAGACCCCTTCTACTCATGATCCCATTGCAGAGAGACATAATAGACAGCTGTCAAGCTTATCTGCTGCTCACCTAGGAATAGCGATTACGTACGCCCATGTTCAACAGTGATACTTCTGGCCTGCCCAGCTCAAGGTTGTTCGAAGATTTGTTACCCGTTGTTTGCTCTGCCAGCACCGCAAAACACCAATGCAGCCACCCACCAGAAATCTACAACTATTACCGATTGTCATCGTTTCACCGTGTGGGAGTATATTAGCTAGGCTGATTTCCAACGTCAACAGCTGGTATCCAGTGGATTGTCGTCATTTTACAAAGTACATCATTACTCAGACTAATGAATGCAACGACTTCCGACGTGGCAAAATTTTTCACGGAAGATATTTTGCTGAAGCACAGTGCTCCTCGCATTCTGTTATCTGACCACAATTCATTTCCGCCACAGTACAAGAGACACTATGACTGTTCCAAATGATTCATCACAAGATATCCCTGTATTATCCCCAAACAACAGAAATGGACTGACAGAAAATCTTGATAAATCCCTGGTTGCCATGATATCTATGTATGTGGACCTAGAGCAGAGGAATCGGTACACCATCCATCACCTTTGCAGCATCTGTTCAGGAAAGAATCGAATATACTCCATTTTATCTACTGCATAGACGCCTGCCCTCAACCTGTTTGGCTACATTACTCCCAAATGTCTTTGAACCCACAACAGATTATCTGGCGTTCCTCAAATCAAACCTCGAGGAGGCCAGCCAGTTAGCAAAAATCAACATCGAATCCGCTCAAGAAGTCAACCAGAAATCTTGTAATACCCGCCACTGATTAGTCAGCTACATGGACGGCCAACTAGTATGGGTTCACATCCCCACCCAGAAAGCTGGACTGTCCGAAAAGCTCCTATGTATGGTCCATTCATTGTTTTATATCAAACTTCACTCATCAATTATGAAGTTTGTTCCAGCAATCAAGCCCACCCACAAATAGTTCATATCACTCTACTTCTACACATCTACACCTGTTCCACCTACCTTCCCAACATTTGATGTAAACAGTGAACCCATAATTGTCCTGCACAAGTGAAAATGGAAATTTTGGTGGGAATCTTACGTTATGCTCAGGCTGCAAAATCCCCAGGCATTAAAATGTGCTCCAAAAGTGTTATTAGTGAAATGTGCTTGAAAAGTGAACTCGGTACTTATCAGGATAATTAACTGTGTATTCATTTTATTTAGTGACTTTATTTTATTCAGTGAAAAACGGTTGAGCTTTTCATCCGACATAGCTCAAATCATACCATAAAAATCATATAATTATTGACTTATTAATTTTAACCATTTCACTTGTTCCTTTTGTGTTAAATATTAAGAATTTTTAATATCTATGTGTATATTTTTTCTTGTGACACACCCATTGAGAATCGCTTACTCTAAGAATTACTGATAAAAAGTTCTTAGCATGGTACAACCTACTAAAGGCTGAGAAATTCTACTTTAATTCTGAAATTTAAAAACATCTTATAATTTGTATGTGCCCCTCAATGGATACATACTAAAACATTTAAAAAGGACTGTGCTATCTGCAATTCATTCATTCCTAGACTGCATTCAGCAAAATCTGTGGAATATAGATGAAATGGAAAAACAGAACCACTAGAAATGTTATCGTTGGATTTAACATGAAACATTTATTCTAAAAAAAAAAAAAAAATATGTAATATACAAACACAAACATATATCTAAGGCTAAACATTTTAAATAATGTACAGCACTACATAAAATTGCTTCTATTACATCTAGAAGACAATTTTGGATGTAATTTTTCTTCTTTAAATCATTATCGTACAATCGATATGAAAGAATGTATAAAAATATCTATAAAATTCACATTAAATCTATGATTAAACTACTTATCATAAACAAAACATATTGCAGCAGTTATTAAATAATAAAAGAAAACAATGTTCTGTACAATGATGTGAAGACAATGAAATGACCAAGGAAGTTACTTTATACAACAATGAACCACAAGTTCAATCGTGGTTACTAAACTTACATGGCAATGAAGAATTATATTATAATACAGAAGTTGCCTCTTACATGTAATTAAGAACTCTGTAATTAGTTACATTAAAAAGGAAGGAAAAAAAAAAACCAACTTATTCGTCTCCAATTTCGGCCAACTACTGATTGAAATATCTAAACTTAGGGAAAATGGTTGTTGAAGTCAGTGCTTTGTTTAATATTTGTTTTCAAAAAATTTGTAAAGGGACGACTGAAAAATATAAATTTACTTTTTTCGTTAAAAAGATTCTAACTGCAATTGTTATTGTACAAGAAGAAAGACAGAAAACACAGGAGTGGTTGGTTTGGAGCAGTCTAAGGGATATGAATACACAGTAATAGGTTCAAACTAAATTACTGTTGTAACCATGGGCTCCTGCGTGTAAGGGGGCACTCCCCTCCCCTGCAATTTCATTAAATATTATGTAATTCATTTAAGTTACTATTTTTTTACTTCAATTAATATATAGAATTTTGTTGTGTAAAATATTTTGCCCCCTACTCTGCAAAAATTTCTACAGGTGCCCATGGTTGTAACAATTTTAGGCTCTAATAAAACTGCAGTAACGTCTTTGAAAAAAGTTTCAGTCAAATCAGTAGCAGATAGTTATAAACAGTTTCCAAAATAAAATAAAGTTACACATTAAGAAAATGCAACTATCTTTGATACATACAGCGTTAATGATAGTTATCACAGGATATTTCTGTTGTGCTATTGTAAAACATTTGTCCTTTATATGTACATGTATACTAATATCTGTACATAAATGAATGCTGCTAACACATAAAAACTGTAATATTTATAAATTTACAAGTACAGTATCAATGCACCTTAGAATAATATGAATTCTTGTGTATTACCCAGAAGCATTCTGTGGCAACATCAATCGGTAAAGCTTTCTATATCCACAGTTTGTAATTTCTTACAAAAATCTTTTTTATTTATTTTATTTTTATTTATCAAGAAAGTAAACACTGTAGCACAATATATATCTACTAAATAGCTGTATATAACTGCTTAATACCACAGAGGATACAATGAAATATGCCACTAAAAATGTGGTAATCAGTATTAAGAGAAGAATTCACAGAATTCTGTAATATCCAATTATATAATAAATTGGATTCAATCATTTTCGAAATTAAAAGATATCGGTTAAAATTCCTGGACATCAAAATAATTTTAGATTAATGGCTAAGAAACCTCTACTTTTATCAGCAACATTAAGAAAAGGTAAGTTTTCAGTGAAATTTTATGTTGTTTTTCTCTTTAATCACTGAAACCTTACTCTGGGGGTGGAAAAAAAAAAGTCCATTCAGAGTCTTTTGTAGTAAACATAAAATCAAGCGAACCCATACAATTTGCAATCTATTAAACACTTGCATTGTTAAAAGTGATATTACTATTGATTCAAAGTGTTGTAATTCAAGCATTCAGTTCATTTAGTAAGACTCCATTTTACAACATTTGGCTGTGAGTGGCCATCTTGAAGAGGCTATCATGGATCCTATTGGTTCTCGGCATAGTTGATTTTAGTGTAGATAAACCCCAATTTTGTCCAATCAATTCTTTACTACTTTCCTGACCTTGTCAATGTCCACCTAATTAGAAGTTGGTTTTTCCCCCAAACCTACAGGTGGTCAAGAGTCTGATGAGATATGACTCATAGGGCTCCGACTCCCTGTTTGTTCTGTAGAGGGTGTATGTATATACAACAACAAGAACCCTAATAGCTCCTCTCTAAGGGATCTCTAAAAATAAAAAGCATTCTGCAAATTGCATGAAATGATTGGAAATTTTCAAATGAATATTACATTATACATGATGTGTTCAAGTCCATACACAGCTTAAAAAGGACATTTTATTTAAGAGAGAAAACAAAAATCTGTTTACGCTTTTAAAGAATTTCACTTTTGTGACAATTTTCACTTTTTTTCTTTTAAAAATTATTTAGTGAGAATTTAACTTCCATTTGTTTTTTCCAAATTAAAGAAATGTATTGGTTTAGAGCTCTATCTTTTTTTATGAGCTAAAGAATAAAATCAAAATGTTCTCAGAAAGACCATACATTTTTGTTTGTAAAATTATGTTCGCTCGATGCATTCACATTTACCTAAAATAAACAAAAAAACCATTAGAGTTACACCTTATCAATTAATTTTCGACTCAGACATCTTTTGATTCTATTGAGAAACTGGCATTTTTGTCTTATTTATTACTTTTAAAACATTATAGATTTGCTATATTTGATCAAATATCAAAAAAGAAAATTCAGATGAAATGTAAATATTGGTAAAAAAATCATCTTCTTCTTCTTAATATTTATTTTTTCACCAATGACAAGATGAATATTAGAATTTTATTCTCTTCTAACTAACAATAATCGATTTGTTTCTTTACTATTCATAATAACTCAAATTGATTTTCTAGGAAATTCAACACTTTTCAAGTTTTATCTAAAGAAAAAAGTTTAATTTTTTGTGGTCCTCTTCATCAAAGAGGCTGTGTGATGATCTGGAACATTCTTGTAACACTTGGCTACAATATACTGATGAGCAGAAAACAATGAGAAACAGCTGTCTTTGGATCCAGCAATGACTTTTTATGTTAAAAAAATAATTCAAAGAGGAAATAAAAAGAAAAACTTGAGATTTCTGATGTTTAAGTTTTGGAAATCCACCATCTGTCACGATGTGTTCTTGTGTATCTTTAAAGTCAGCCACTAATCTGTTTCTTGAAACTGTGACCAAATTAGAGCATCAAGAAGTAGAGGTTTGCAAATAGCACCCATAAACTGATATCTGTCCCACTGCATTATGTGCCTAAGTATACATCAGTTCAAATGTTATTAAATAAAACATTCTACAGCTTTCCATTTTGAACAGTGTGTAAATTAATAACCAAATCTCAAGAAGTTTTCTGCCGAGATCTAAAATTACCAAATAAATTGTTAATTTTTGTTTTCAGCATTTAATCTCTTTCTTTTTTTTTTAACAGATATTTGATTTACTTCTTTTATTGTAAGATACTTTAAGTACGGATTAGTAAAATTTCAAATTAAGATGGCTGAAAAAACTACAATAAAAAATATTAGCATTTACAAAGGAAGCTAGCATTAACTGTATTTGCTCAAGTAAGTACCCAAGAATTTTAATCCCAGGGTATTTTACGTTTTAGTGCTAAACATCGACCGATGATTGTTGATAATCATTTTATCTTATTCAGAATTTTGTTTAGTAATATAAGCATTTTAAAATTCAGCTAACAGTTAAAAGATTAAAAAATAAAAGTCTTTCATTAATTGCAGACATTCTTCAAAAATTTGGCAGGTTGTAGTCAAAGAATAAGTTTTCAACATTTCCAAACACATAAAAGCATTCAAGATTTACTGAAACTGTAATTGATTATGCCTTTGTTTTCAATTATAAGACAAACCTAAAAATTTCAGTTATATCCTACACAAACCTATTAACGTTCTTTTACAAACCTTGCACTACAAGAGGTTTCCCCGCTACAATGACCCAGTGTTTGAGAGAGAGGTAACAAAAAAAATAGGGGGCTACTTGGAAATCCCAGGGGTCTTTGTCCTTCCACCGAATTAAAAGCAAAAACGACTGAACAAAGATGATTTTCTTTGTGTGTGTGTGTGTTTATGGGTTGAATCTACGACCAAGTTGGAAACAATAAGCAGATGAGTTGCATGACAGGTGGGTTACATTCTCCATCAAGGATTACTCTTCACTTCAATAAGTGCTACTGATGGTCATGGAGTCCAAAAATATCATGCCTAGATGTTTAGCTTTGTAAGTTGAGCAGCCAATTAACATGATTTGCCAATCGCATATTTATTTTATATATTTGAATAGCGTTTTCGATTAGGTACCGAACAAAAAATCTCTTACGTGCATATCTTTGTATTTCGCTGTGCTATATCCCATTTGTAAAATATCCTAAGTGACCGTCAACATTAAATTCTTCATCAAAATCATCTATGTACCAGATGAACACAAAGAGTTTTTAATAACCATTTTGTTTTCCTAATATGTCTCACCATAATAATAAAAAAAAAACCCCTATGTGATTCAATGCTGTCTTTGGCTAAATCTTAGAGAGTGTAATATCATGTCGTGCACGCATGAAATAGCATTTTTCTCAGAAAGTTACTTTTTACACATGGGAGATTTTAAATTCGCAACGACGATATAAAATTTTTTTTAACAGTATTAATACCAAACAATTTATGAATCTCTCTGTTAGTTATGAACCAAGGAGCATTCGACATACTTTACACTGTGTAACATTAAAGTCACTAGCATTTTGCCAAAGTTGAATTCCTTACGTCCAAAATGGTTTAATTACTGTTTTGTAGACCAAAAGTTTGTCATCTATAGAAAGTTTTAAAGATCTTCCACAGAGCAATACAATCATCTGTATTGTAAATTGATCTCATCCCTTTTGCATTTAATGTGGCTTTTCCAAGTTAGTCTGTGATCTAGATGCATACTCGGGTATTTCACCAAATCACTATGAGGGAGAATATTTTCATCAAGTTTTAATGGAAGGCAATTGTCCTTACCTAAATAACTGACTCAAGGTAACTTGAATCGATTTTGATGCTTTTACTCTACAAGTAAGGAGCCACTTCTGTATTTTGTCTAGTTCTTTCAGATGCCTTATCAGGAGTGTTACTACTGGCTAGGATTGCAGTATCATTGGCAAATATGGCAGTTATGACAGGAGTTTGTGGGACGTCTGCTGTAAAGAACCAAATCAAGAACAGATCCCTGAGACAGACCAGCTTTGACTTCCAAAAACTTGGAAGTATTCTCCTCCTCTCTAACCTGACAAAGTCATTCATAAAAAATTAGAACAAATAAAGTCCTGCAAAAAAATTAATGCTCACGTCGCTGAATAGAGTATAGTAAATATCACAATTATGGCTGGATTTCACTCAAAATATATATTCAGAGTTCGTTCGAGCAAGAATTATGAATTGAGAAAACTTTTAGGCAGCGGTTATAATAGAAGTTGCAACCTGCCCCCAAAAAACCTGTAATATAACCATGAAGTGGTGCACCTTCTTAATTTCAGAAAATTTGGCAATACATTTTGTAATACATTTAACATCAACTTAATGGTTATAAATAACAAAAGAGACTGAAGGTCAAATTCACAATTTTTTCACTATTTATAAGAAATCCACAAAATCTGGCTTGTTTAAATTTAACTAAATATCTATCTTTACCTTTCACAATAAATTTCAATTCAAGAATAGGAAATATTGTCTTCATCTTTATGACGTACGATCTTTCTTTTCAATTAGACAGTAACCCACTCCAGTGCTATTTTTATAAAATTTTCAACTTTCAAATATCTTTTGTCCCCCCCCCAAAAAAAAAAATTTCAGAGAAAGCTATTCTCCTTCAAATACTAAGTATTTAACTTATCTATCGACTGTCTGTGTTTTGTTGGGGTGTGGGTGGGGATATGATTTCAGGGCTTGGGTTTGTTGAAAAATGTCTGTTATTCGATTTGGTGGTCAAGAAAGACTTAAGTTATTTATAGATACTTTTTGTATGTTTAGGTAAAATGGTAAATTACAAAAGCAAATACAGTTCTAAAACCTACATGTAAAATATCTATAGTAAGAAATTTGTTTATAAATCTACAGTAAATATTAACAGTTATAAACATCTCAAGATCTGACAATCGTTCGATAACAAGTATATCATTAAACAATCTACAGTATTTACAGTAATGTTCAGTTGGCATCTACTTACAATAAAAGAAAGAAAAAAAGAAGAGAGTAAAAAGTTTTAAGCACTTTCAAAAACTAATATATTAACAAAGTTGTAAAAACAAATAAACAAAATATTAACAAATATTTTCTTTTTTTTAAGTGTTTTGCTTCTTATTTAAGAAGTCTTTATTTTTATTTTTTTTAAAAAAAAGTAAAATTGCATCGAATTCCTTAATGGGTTTGACGGTAGCAAAGTAAAGTTTTTAACTCTTCATTTAAGGATTTTTCTCAGCAATAGTTTTTCTACACATGATAAATTTTCAATTTTATTCTTTCAAATAAACAAAACAAAGAAACTTCTTAGCTGCTTTTGCTTTCTTTAAAAACAAAACAAAACAAAACTGGAAGCATAGTTTTTTATTTTATTTTTCGAATATTTGTCTGTTAATATCGTTATTGTTTTTAATGAACTGAAATTGAGTAGAAAACATTTGCTTTAATAAAAACTCAACACATGAAAGCAAATGATGGCTTGTTGTAAACAATACAGTTTGAATAATATTTTAATAAAAATGCATTTTCTCTGGAACATAATTTATGACTAAAAAGCTAGTGCTGTTATTTTGGAGGATAGATGTATTGCTGTCCTTCTTTATACACTTGAGGATAAAACTGGGATGGTATAGGGTAAGGGTAACCTGGAGGATAATACCCTCTTTGTACCATGTCCTTATAAACAGCCAAGCTGGCTTGAAGTTGTTCAGGTAAAGCAGGTCGAGAAGAGGAAGTCAGGAACTGCGTTGAAAAACCATATAATGAAGAAGAATACAGTCCAGGTGGGAAGTGATTTGGATAATCTGAATAGTACGAGGATTTACCACCTGGTGGTAAATATGCATAAGCCTGTGCTGATTGGCTTGCACTGGAGTGAGGTGTTGCAGGTTTGGTGGAACCTTTTGAATCGGGGGTGTCAGCTTGCTCAATCAGTACGGGCTCTCTAGTGCCTGTTTGTCTCTCGTCAGACCGAACGACTGGAGTGACAGTCACCATTTTCGAAGTAGAAGCACCCTTTTGTTCTGGTGGTTCTTTCTGTGAGATCACGACGTTATTGTGAGAATTAAATGGATGTGAATTATGACTGCTGCTGTTTAATGTCTGATCACTTAAGGGTGGAGTGTTTTTGTTCTTTAGAGACAAATCCAGTTCACGATCTGGCGGAGTTATGCTTTCATATTCCCAGAAGGTATATGGTGCTTTGCTGTCAGATTTCTCCACTTTCTCTTCAGTTTTGTTTTTACTTACCCGTAAGTCTAGCACTTCCCCATTTTCAGACTCACTTGATACCTGAAAGAGATGATTCACATAAGGACTTCCACGATATGCCATTGGCTGTCCATAAACTCTAGGTGCTGGATAATATTTAGGAGCCGATACAATTGGTGGTTCGACGTAGGACCGTTTCAATGGCTCTATGTGGGTCTGCACATTTGTGACTAGCTGATTTGAATATGAATAAAAGCGATGAGGGTAATACTGCGATGAATGGATATTAGTATTATTATGACTGGACAATTCGTTATCACTTAACAGTTTTGTAGGTGTCGTCGAATTACTGTCTAATGATTTCCTCATAAAAGATGTGTTACTACCAACTGGAAGGGGGCTTACAGATAATGAAACAGGGGATGGAGTTGAAGTCAAACTGTGGCAAGCCTTTTGTGTGTGTTGAATCACTGATGGTCTTGGAATAGATGAAGATGCTTTTGTTTCTGTCTCCACTTTAATTGTAAGTTCACTGCTTACTTTGGAAGGATGATGGTTATGATGATGATGATGATGATTTACTGAATTAATTTTGGAAGATAAAACAGGATGAAGAGTAACATACCCTCCTGCAGCTGAAGGAACAGAAAACGAAGTCCTCCTGGAGAGATTTGGAGACGGGATTTTCATTAAAGGACAAATCTCCTGTGGTTTCTGATTTTCCTCGTTCTCCACTTTTATGCTTTTCACCACACTCAGGTCCTGTGCCTCGGAGGAGTTGTTCTGTTCAGGAGATTTGCGTAAAATAGTTATCGATAGTGATTTGGATTCCTTCTCTGAATTGGGTGTCATAGAATTCACTGTTCTTGTTAAATCCAACAGTGGTGGTGGTGGAGGAAGGGTTTCCGGTGCAGGGGAAGCCGACAGAAACACATCTTTTGAATCCTGGGAACCTTCAGTTACAGACAAGGCAAGGGTTGGTGGTGATGAACAAACAGGGGTAATTGATTGTTGTAACTGTTGTGTTGCTCCGTTGTCTGAATTACTTTTTGGACTATCAGGTGATGACGGAGTAGTTCCTTCATTCTCAGACAGATGATCTCGAAGCTTCATTAAACGCCCACTTGTTCGAGCAACGGCACTTAACTGCTTTACCTGAAAAATTTATAAAAAGTATTATAAATTTTTTTCAACCAATCTACATATAAACATTCAACTTAAAAAAAAAAAAGAAATATTACAACTAGAAATGTATATCAATGTAATTCTAAGAAAATATGATCATTTCTATATATTCAAAAAGTAATTGATTTATAGTTTAAAAAAATGCTAAATAGTTAACGTCAGATATGAATTTTATGAAAACAACAAAACTCCACATATAAACAAGGTTTTTATATATATACAAAAAGCAGAATTTTAAAATTCAATTAATGATCTTAACATTGGATGAAAGCCTGACCACACTGTAACTTATTTTCCCTTTTCAATCTCATCAAATGAATTTAAGCAAAGTATCGTAATTAATGCAGAATATACTATTTGTATACTGGTAATATAATAATGGATATTCAGTAATATGTTAAATTCAGTTAAATATTTAGAAAATAAAAAAAGAAAAAGCCTTCAAATATATTACTGAGCAATTACACCCTACACTTGCGAATAGATATGAAACGGATCAAATTTTTACTTAAAACTTATTGCTCTCAAAAAAAAAAAAAAAAAATCCTTCAAGTAGTGTGAAATTGCAAACCTTACTATATACTTTTTTTTAATTGTTAACAAGAAAAATTATTTCTGTTTAAAAATTATTAAAACTTTTTGTATGGAATCTAGCTGTATATAATTAGACTACTGTATATAAACTTAAATATTGCCTTGAAATATAAACTGAGAAAACACATACTAATAAAAATAATCCCAATTACATATTCCTGATCACTAGTTTGTTCTAAATTTGATGCTGATAAATTATTTCGGTCCCTTTAGTTTCAAACTGGAATTTTATATTGAAGCCTTTCTGAAGTCTTTTAAAACACAAAGTTCTAATAAACTGCTGAATTAAGCATTAAAGAAAAAGATACTAATTATTAATGAATTCTAATAATTACCCTATCTCTTTCAAGTGCATTTTGTCTTCTTATTTCATCCCACTGACGTTCTTTTTCAGAGTAACGATCATCTCGTAAACGCTAAGAAAATAATAAAACGGGGAGTTTTAGGGAGAATATAATTGAATGGAATAAAATTTAAAAAAGAATATCAGAATATAAAATCAAACCTACAATACAGTTTGGTCAGATTCAAATCCAAATCATTTTCAATTGAATTTTTATTCTTCGATAGCATTTCTTTTATGAAAAGTTTCTCAAATAATAATAATTTGGAATGTAATTGACATTTATTTTTATTAAAATTAAATGATTAACTTGTGGTTTAGAAATATATCATTTTTTCAATTAATTTTTCTCTTTCTTTTTGTTGCAATAAAAGTTACAAAAACTGCCCATCAATTCACTATATTAAATTTTTAATACTTTTACACACTTTTTGTATAGAGATTAAGACACATTCAACCTCTTTAACTCCATGTAACCGCATAACGCTGAACGGAATGTATACTGACTAAGCTTACTGTGCAAGAGTTCAAACACAGGCAAAAGAGAATGCTTTTAAATCAATATTTTTGGCATCAAGATCTCTAAATTAGAACTATTTCAAAAGCAATAAAAAAGACGACAACTCAACAAAGCCAAAACAATAACATTCTCTTTAAGTGATTTTTGTTTCATTAAAATGACGTAGATTTAGAAGTTTTGAAATCACAGATCTTTTCATTTCTTCTATTTAATATTCAAAGAAATTATGTACACACACTTTTATTTTTCTCTCAGACAGGATACATGAGTGTTGTGCAGTTTCCCCCTCCCCTCCCAATACCATTTTATCCTTAATTTATGGACACATGGGTATAATACGCTTCTTCTACTTTTACCATAATGTAAATTTTATATTGAAAGTTTTGCAATCAAATTCTTTTTATTCTTCAATTCAGGCCAGTGAATGAAATAAAGCTTCAGAATTTACTTTCAAATTACTGTATGAATCTTCTAATGAAGGTAAACCAAAATATATGTGGAGTTAAATTGCAATCCACAATAAAATCTCTGAAAATGAGAAAAAAATACTACATGAAAAGCTATCAAACTTGATGTTTGGTCATTTAAAAGCATACAAAATACTTGTGGGTTTTTTTTTCTTTCTTTCTTTCTTTTGAATGTTTTGGAATAATCGCAAAACAATGTTAGATACCGTATATGCTCCAATAAACGCCGAGTCTCTTATTGTCGCCGGTCTCTAATAAGCGCCGGGCTGTAGAGGGAACACGGCCAAATAGTAGCCGGGTCTTTGATATTTGCCTACCGGTACTAGTGTAAGCGTCCGTATCTTTGTAGTCGTGCGTAATATCTTACGGTACTTTGCCTTACAAAATGTAGCCGAAACGGTCATTTGACATTGCCTTTAAGATTCGCGCGAAGAAACTTCCGTTGAGGCGCCCGCCCGTCATTGCGGATTCGGACGAAGAATAGCAGCTAAAGACATTGCCATTTATCTTTAACAATCTTACGTAGCATGTGAAATTCAAATAAAGTAGCTGTTTGTAATATTAGCCGGTATTTATGTGTAAAAATATTGTGTTCTGAAGGTTTTTGTTAATAATGGCCGGCCTCTAATAGCAGCCGGTCTCTATTAAGGGCCAGGAGCCGAGGCTAGTTTTGCAAATAAACGCCGGGGGCCTCTATTGGAGCATATACGGTATTATAAGATGACTATATTTAAAAAAAAAAAAATCTGTAAATTAAATGAAAGCTAAATGTTAAAGTAACAAAAAGGGGATTTTTAAAACAGGAATTTTTTAATCAAGAGTTAAAGGAAAGTTTATTGAAGTCAATATCTTGTAGAAAAAGTAAACGTGAAAATTAAGATTGAAATTATGATTAGTGTGTCTCAAAGCTAAGGATGGGCTGCTACAGGTTTTCAGAAGAAATGCCTTTTCCGTCTCAAGTTTCACTTCAACAATAGAGCCATGCCTAGTATGTCCAAGTGAAAGACTTTCTGTGACCATCACCTCTACCCCAAGAATTTTGTCAATCAAAAAAATGAACTGATAGAAAGATGTCTCTGCAACACGCGTGTTTGGCTGCATAAACCTTAGGCATGGCCCTGATTAACAAAACCTAATTATAAATTGGATTACCTTTCTGGGCTGTGGAAGCTTTCTTTTACGTTCTTCCCATTCTTGTTCTTTGGTTCGGAGTTCTGGATCGGGTCTGGCTTCAGTGGCCACTTCCAGTGGTTTGGTGTCGATGGAAGGTAACGGTGAAGGGGTTCTTTCATTAATGGTGGTCTGTGATGGTGATACTGGTGAAGGAATACTAACGGTCAGAGTGGGTGGTGATGGAGGTGATGGACTGAGTGGTTCTGGAGAATCCAGATCGGGAAGTTCCATATCACCCAGAGGGGTAACAGATGGTGGAGGTGGGTTAGGAGAAGGACTTAATGATTTTCTATCGGGATTTTCTATCTCTGTAGGGGAAGAACTGATGGGCTGTACTGTGGGATGAGAAATGGCACTCAATGTTTTAATAGTTATAGTTGTTACATCATTAACAGAATTTTTGTTTTCATTATTTTGCATTTCAATCCTTTTCTTATTCTTTAAGGTGGTACTCGCACGTCTGTGCTTGACAGGAGGTGGAAGAGGTTTGTCTTCTTCACCTTTTGTGAATCTTTCATACGGTAGCAGAAGTCTGAAAGAAAAAGACAAGAATATAAATATTTCTTTTACCTAATAGTACACATTATGTAAATTAATTAATAAAAAAAGTAAATTAAAAATAAAAACGTGGAGATTCAAAAGAAAAGAATAAACCTACAATTACAAAAAAGCTTGCAGATAAAAATAAGGATAAATTAGCTGATGGATATCATGTACATCTCCTAAAATACAACTCAATTCTTGATTGTTGAAAATAAAAATTAAAGTCAAGATATGAAAGAAATCGTATAGTAACATCGTTAGCTAGAAATAATAGTTTGAAGTGAAGTTTGGAAGATAATGTTATGTAAGAAGGTTTAACATGCATTAAATATATAATACTGACGCGTTCTGAGCTTGATCACTGAGGCTAAATCTGGCCGATGAGTCCTAATAAGGACAAAACAGCTGTCGATGATGACTCAAGGCGTGAAAGCAAGCGAATTTGTGCATTTCTATTGTTTTTGATAATGTTACTATCAACAATCAATGTATTTTGTTTATTTTTGTCAATTCTGTTTAAAGAGTCAATTTTGTTTTAACAGAATTTGAGGTTATATTGAGATTATTCTTAACTTTTGTTTTTTGTTAACAGTTCAACTCGTATTGTTCAAGCATTATCAAACGCAGAAACTGGCTTGCTAAATACTAACTTTACTTTGAATTGCTGCATATTTTAATTATCTTGTAATGCTAATTCAGAGCTCCTTGCAAAAAACTTAGCACAAGATAAACTATCGATGTACTATCTAATACATTGGTAGTTTATTAAATGCTAAGTTTTCACAAGGAACTCTGAACTGCAGCACATTTTAAATTAAGATTAAACAAGATTTAAGATTTGTCCCAACCTGAAATTTTCAATTTAAAATGAAAGTCCTAGGTTTTTCTTTTTCTCAAAAGGGCGTTTTTAAAAGATAGAAAACTGGTAAATTTCATTATAATTAATTACTTTATTTCACTTATATTTATTTTATATAATTTCACAATTTTTACAGACTTTTGTACATTGCCAATATATTTTGTCTTCCCCTTGAAAAAAATCCTATGGGGGCTAATGATTAGAATTGGTTACTGAATTCTAGATTACAGCTTAATAAGGACTAACCTTTCATAATGTCTTCTGGTACAAGTAGCGGCACTAGTACTGCCTGGATTACCACCCAATTCATCGTAAATTTGTTTCCACAGCTTTTTGATCGTGATCTGCCAATAAACAAAACTCAGTCAAATCAGTAAAAAGAACAGTAAAACGAAAATTCCTATATATACATAAAAAGATTAATTCAGAAATTGTTCAAATTATGTTTGAACTTTACCTTTTCATAGCCACCAAGTTTCTGTGCATACGTATAAAACAAGAAGAGATTAACTGTAAAATAAGAAAATTAAAAATAAATTAATAATCTTTCATTAAAGAAACAAACTTTTCTAAATCGAATTAAAACAAAAACAACACACAAAGTATATTTCTTCTATCTAAAGATGGTTGATGAGATATATTTGTCAGTTTACTGCATCTTATCAACCATCTTAAACAATCAACTTTTCATTGAATTGTATTTTTTATTAAATTAATGTCACTTTTCTTTCACCTAATTTAAATGTAAATTTATTGATTAATTTTCTTGTAAACCTTGTGTAATCAACTGCATTCTGTAAGATTGATCGTCTTCTTTTTTTGCATTCCATCCCTCACTCCATTTGTATATTGATTTCCTATGTATTCATTTCTTATTCTTCTTGTCAATGTCTTGTTCACATTTGCATTCTAGATGGGTTAGCCCTTGCGATAACTGTGAGGCTTCTAAATGCTCAAAATCTCTATATTTTTTTCACGACAATAAATTATTATTACTATATTAAATAAGAAGCTGTTTCATGGTATATTCCAAACAAAATCAACTGTATGTTTGATTGAAATATATTAATTTGGTTTCACTTCAAAAATTATTTGCCTGTAATATAGTCACTTATTTCATTAGTCAAACTTTTCAAGCGGAAACAAAATAAAAGGAAAAAAAAAAAAAATTAGCTACCATCATCATTAAACAAAACTGTGCATTTGTTAAGTTTTCTTACATGAACAAAAAAAAAAAAAGATCAATAGTGAATTTATGGTTCTTATATTTCCAAATGAAAAAACATTTCTAAATGTATCACTACATATTTATTATTTATATATTCAGATTTCAAATCCTCTAGTTTGTTAATGAAGATTCCTAATCAGTGTAACTTATGAAATTTCTCTCTTTTGAGCACTGCTCATTACGTGTAAGTCATTTTAATAACTTCCTTCTAGCGAGTGGATAACGCAATACAAGAAAGTCAGAAATCGTTATAATGTACTCAAAAACTTAAAAAGGGAAATATTTAGAATGGCAGGGAATATAAAGTGGTCTGATATTGCCAAACCTCTAGGATTATTTTTTTTTTAAATATTATAATAAACTGGTTATTAAGTTTTAAGATAAAGAACAAGCTATTATGAATATTTTAACTTAAAATTCTAAAACTGTAATATATCAGCTACTTTTTCCCTTTAATAAATTTATTCACAAAATCATAAAATTCGATGATGTAATTAAAGAAAATATATTTATCCTTTCTTGAAACATCAGATTCGTCTCTGCAGTGTTTACTTTGACGGGAGACTCTTTTTTTCTTTTTACGTTCTCGGTTGTAAAAGATGAGTTACTTATCTGTTAAGACTTGGGTCGAAGGATGTTTGGCCCAGAGCCATCAACTCACCATAAATGAAATGAGAAAAACCTTTCTTCAAACCAATCACAAAACCTCAGCTAGCAATGATCAAATCAACCAACATTAACAACGGAAATCAATTAACAAGGTTCATAAATTAATTGGGGGGGGGGGGGGAATGCAGGGTCTTCTAAACGATTCGCCTCCCCTAGTCTGTTTTTTTTTCATTATATTTTCATTTTTGTTCACTAAATCCTTTAGTATTATGTAATATTATTAAATAGAAACATTAGATACCGGAAATATCATTTATTAAATAGTTATTTTTATATAACATTATTATAGACTCTCTCTCTCTCTATCAGCTAATTTAAGCTTTTTTTTTTTTCCAACTTCTATAATTTAAGGAAATACTATGGAAAAAAACATCCTTCAATATCGGTTTTGTAATGTTTCAGTTGGAGAGTTTTTGAAGATTGGCAAAATCAGCCAACGCAGTTTTCTTTTCATCCACAGAATTTAATTTTGCTTTAAAAACAGAAATATATATCTAACGAAAAAATTTAAAAGCTTAATTTAACTTTAAATAATTTCTCTCTACGATTTTTAAATTCTTCTTTATAAGGAAATAAAAATATCTTAAAAAATTTATACATTGCTGCAATGTTATGAATAGAACAGTCGAAATTCAGTAGGCGAGCAGTGGCAGACACGAGATACAATCGTTATGGAAAATAATAATAATATAATGGTAATAAAATGCTGATTCATTCATTCATTGGTTATTCTAAACAAGCCGTGCGTCAGCAATGAGAATATACTATAAATTTCAAAATTAAGAATGATTAAAAAGTGAAATGAATACATTCATTCATGTACTGAATTCTATATTATTAAATATATATACATCCCAAACAATTCGCATGCGCGTTGCCAGACAAAACAAGTATTGCTGCATGATCAACTCTGTCCATAACAATGGAATTTCGCGCACGCGTTGCCAAGCAACACAAGTATTGTTGCAACTCTGTTCGCAACAATGGAATGTCGCACGAGCGTTATCAGAATGTCGCACGAGCGAATATTGTGGCATGGTCAACTCAACTTGTGTAAATTTCCGATGATTACAAATGTTTTCTTTAGAATTTAAACTTTAGTTTACTTGATATAATTTTTTTTTTTTTTTTTTTTTTAATAAATAAAATGTTGTTTTGTGCTACATATGCGAGGCTTCCGGAGCGAAGTGACGGACAGCAGTCTCATAAATCACTCACGAAACAGTCATCTTGATTGATAATAAATTTATGTTCTTGTATTGCAGGCAATCAGTTTGCTCGCAAATTTGATTTTTTCCCCCTTTATTTATCTAACTGGTTGCTTATTTTAAAATTATTATCAAACCATTACTATTTTAATAAATTACCAAATCAAATCAAATACTTTCTTTTCTGTGGGACTCTTCGACACATAACTAAATAAGTCTACTCTTGTGAACTGTTAATGTTCTGCAAAATTCAAGAATTTATTTATTTTTCAGTAAAAAGTGTAATTTTAATTTACAAAAACTGTTATTGCCAATTACACCGTCCAGTTAATTATAACCAAATATCAGAAATAAAATTAAGGCAAACCAGAAATTTTCTTTTATTTCAATTTAAGTTATATTGTATTTATATAAAGCAAAAACTGGAATCTTTCCGTTCCTTAGGCTTTAAAAAATAATTCCGTATTTGCTGTACGAAGGTTGGAGCCGAGCCATCATCTCAAAACCACTTGTGACTTTGCCAACACAAATGAATCAAATTTTGGAGAACTGATACTACTTCCACGAATGCAATCATTCAAATAATTACGCAGATCAGAAATAACTATTTTCATTCCAAGTAAAAAACCTACTTTTAGCAAGTTACTGCTGGTGAATAAAAAACTTAAACGATTTTTTTTTTAACTAATTTTCTCTGACTGAAAATGTAACAAAAAAGGTCGAAACGGTTAAAAGTGTTTGATTTTGTGTGTATTTTTATCACCAACGCATTGGACTCGATCTAATGTTCGCCAATATCACGATTGCCTTAACATGCTTCAATCAAATGTAAAATGTCACGCATTTCTCGATCTTTCCATTTGAAAATTAGAAATTTCAATGCAGCTGAACTTTAAAGTATTAATTTCAAGAATTTTCGCTAATTAAATATGTATTTTAAACAAATCATATATGTTGATTTCACGAAAGTTTGTTACAGGGAATAAATTCATCAATAATGGATTACTCACTCCAGATATCTAGGCGATATCTACTGCTGAAAAACTGAACTGATTCAGGCGTTAGATTAAATTTAAAAATAATGTGATATTGTTACAATTCTTTATCACTCATTGTTATTGGAAATTCAAATATTTTGTAAGTGCCTACTTCAATTATTAATTGATTTTTTTTAAAATTAAAAATTGACAAATATGTCTTTTTGTTGATTATGTCAATATAATTTCGATGTTAAAAACCTTGTATTTTTTTTCTTTTCTTTCTTTCAACCTTTTATCTTCTGTAATCAGTACCAATAATAAAATATTATAACTTTCACATAACTCCAGGAATAAGATGGATGCTTGAAACGTACAGATAAAATCCGAATTATTTATCTTGCTTTTTTACAAATTAAAAATAAACACTAAAATGGTTATTATTTAAAAAAAACAAACAAACAAACAAACGAAAAACTCTTTTTTGTAGATACCGGGGTATAGTATTAAAACACCCCCGAAAGCTGTAGGATAACTATAACCGTAATTATTTCGAAAAGGTCCATTCTAGACGGACGCAGTAAATACTGAACTAAAGCAATGTCTACTCACTCTGTTTGAAACCGAGATGTGGAACTCTTTCTATAGGAGTATTTCGTTCCTGCATAAACTTGAATAGTTTTTGAAGGAACTCCTGCTCCCCACAGGTCTCCTCCAATCGACATTTCTTCATACCGTTACTCCGGTAGATCTCGATCCGAACCTAAAATAAAACAAATACATTTTTATTAAAGCATAAATAAATAAACAAAGTTTAATAAGCGTAGGTAACTCAGACGAAAAGAACTAAAATGACGTAAATGAATATATAAAAAAAGTTTGTATTAAATAAAATAGGCATATATGCATAAAGAAAGAGACAAATACACAAATAACCGTTATATTTGTAATAGAAGTTAAACAAAACTCTGATCAAATTTGCTTGCTTTGATAGCTAAAGATTCAAGAAAAAAAATTAACTATGCAATTTTCAAGTAATACGAAATCCATCCCAAGGTAAAATAAAACATTGCAAAATCTTCTGGAAATTTCGAAAAAGCGACGTCAAGATCAGAATAATTAATTTTCAAAACACATTAATATCCAATTGCATTAGAACAACAATGGGTACGTGGAATGAATACATTGTTTATAAATGGGTTTTTAATTGTGTTTGAGATTGAGTCAAATCATGCTTTTAAATCTATTTATTACTGACAGAACGCAACTGAGAATTAAAAGCTCAATATAAACATCATCTCATACTATTTACAACATTCACAAAACATTTAATTTATTTAAAGAATTCGGCTAAAAATGTTTTGGCAATAATAATAGCGATTATAAAATTTTTAGGTTTTTTTTTTTTTTTTTGTTACACTGCACTTCATTATTATTATTACTTCAGGAAATAATGTCAAAAACACTGGGCGTAAATTTGTTTTCAGTCTTGTTGGTTTCTGTTCCTTCCCCCACTTTCCTCATGTAACTCAAATATCAAATGATATCAGCTCACTACTGAGTCACAGTTTTTGTGTTCGTTTGGGAAAAATAATTTTGTGATAGAATAATACATTGAAAACACGGTACAATGACTGGGGGGAAAAATGTCACCCAATTATATTTACTTCAAATGTATTTTACTGATGGTTTGAAAGCTTCTATTTTAATTAGACTAGTATTAAACGTTCCAGTAATAATTCGGTACCTCCACCTGTAAGATTTATATGAATTTGATCGATAAATAAAAAAATTTTATTACTATCTTCTGCCAGAAGTGATTGTTTTTAATAAAAATTCTTGATTTATTTGATTCAATTAAATAAATTAATTTTTAAATATTATGAAAAGATTATAATTTGAAAGTTAATTATTCAAAAACAAAATTTTGAAAATACATTAAAAAAAAACAAGATTAAAATAAAGCACTGATACAAGAATTACTTTTAAAATTATCGGTTTAAAAGTTATAGCTGTTTAATGTCATTCATATAAAACACGCTCTATTTAAAAAGTAAAATATGAAGAACAAAATAATCAATCAGACTGCTAGGAAAAATGGCTAACAAACAAATATCAGAATCTATTGATAGAAAAATACCCAACGCATTACATAGCTGTATTATCATTTATATCAACTAATGAAAATACTGTAATTTTGTTTAACTGATAATTATTTAAAATGTACGTACTTTGCAATTTTGTTCCCTTATGAATACGAATGGGAAGAGTTATATCTTGCAAAACAGAACATTTATTTATTTCATTTTTTTTCAAAGGAAAAATTTTACAACAGCATTAAGCGAAAAAAAAATATTACAGAACAAACAGATTAAATAAAATGATGTAACAATGGATTTATAAAAATAAAAGATAATAAGGGTTTCAGATTGATCAGCTTTCCTATACCATTCATCAGATTGAGATGAAACTTTGGTGAGTTGTTGTGCGCACGCCCGCGAAGGTTTCTGAATTAGTAGAACCATTTTACAATATCTGGTTAGCGAGTCGTTGCAACAAATGAGTGTATTTCCGGTTTCAACGTTTGCAGTTTCCGGTGCTACTCGCATTTGCAATGACAATCAACAAAGCACAGGGACAATCGCTACAAGTGTATGGACTAAATTCGGAAAATTCATGCTTCACACATGGACAGCTGTATGTGGCCTGCTCACGTATCGGAAAACCTTCTGATTTATTCGTGTATGCATCAGACGGAAAAACAAAAAATATTTTGTATCCAAAAGCATTTCAATAAACACAATTAAAATATAAACACTTTCTTTCTTTGAGTGGCATTGCAACGCATGCCGGGTACAGCTAGTTACTTAAATAAAAATAATTGTAACTTTCTTAAAACGAAAAATAATTACAACATAATACAAGATAATAATTATACACAGAACTGATACTATTTTTTTTTAACTAATTATTTGTAATGTTTATTAAGGACTGATACTAATTCATGATCGTCATTAGAAGAATTCTAGATCTTTCTACTATTATTGATCAAAAACCCCGATACATTGTGATTTTTTTATTACGAAATTCCTTCTCATGAATATCAGTGAAGCTATTTTGAATGACATTAATTAAAATTTCTCATTTCTATAAATTATTTAATCCAGAGATATAAGGCAGTCGAACATAGATATATTTTATAGTAAATCATCATAATACAGTCACTAATTTAATAATTAAAAATAAAGCCTCATTGTTTAAAAAACATCATCCCTAAACCATGGTATGCCACTACGCTCAGTAACTAGGGCGAAAAAGGGATAGATTTCTGAGATTTCGCAGCCAAGTTAATCGTTTGCTGGAGTTTGTTTTTATTTTCTTAAACGCAATTAAATTTAATTTACAATGACATAAACGACTATGTTAATTAATTAAGCAAATACAACAAAAAAAAAGTTAATTTATTAATAACTAATTTGTTCTTTTTTTTTCCTTTTAATTTGCTTTTACAAAAATATAGTTTTGGCGACAGATATTGTGATATTTTTGAAATACTTTTGCAGAATGCATTCACAAAAACAATCTTTTTTTTTTTTTTTTTTAAGTTTTCTTTTACTGAATCTTGAATATTGCTCTGACTTTTTTATTTATTTATTTATTTATCCAATCTAAATTGGGGCTTAGAATATTTTAGACAACTAGAAAGTTCTGGAAAATAATAGGACAGGAGCATGATTGAACGTGTTTTTCAGAACTTATATTGACAATCGGAAATGACTTAGTATAACATTTTCCTCAGTATAGTAGTGATCTAACAATGGCAGATTTCAGTAATATTAGTAAAAATATTTATATCTGGTAGCGAAGTTAACTTCATTGTCCAAAGATTCTATTAATTTTTATATTGGAATCCCATTGTTATATTTAGATAAATATTGTTACTTACTTTACAAGGTTATTTTATCATTGAATGATATTTATTTGTTAACTGAATTGCTAATTTATTTCCATATATCTTTATTATTAATATCCTGATGAATTAAAGGAAGTGATATGCGAGGGCACGTGGCTTTTCATTATCGACTGACAGATGTTGTTAACAAATAAAAGTAATTACTGTCAAAAACTGAACTTTTATTATTTTTAAAACAACAAACAGATAATTTAACAATTCTGACCTGAGTCTCAGAGTTTTGAATGTAATTAATCGAGAAAGTTTCCTTTTTCTTCTAGCAGCAGATGCTAACATTTGATAAAACAGGAAATCGTAATTGTAACGCCGTTGTCTGGAAACAAACAGTCAAATGATCTCTTTGAAAAAAAAAAGGGGGATGGGAGGTGGGGGGTGGGGAATATCACAAAGTCCCAAAATTGATTTATACATTTCGTGACGTAATATCTCCCCTCTGAGATATCTAGCAAAGTTCACGAATTGTTGTGTAAGAAAAGCTACCTTACCGAGTTCAAACTAGTAATTTTTTTAAAGATATTAAAGAAAAGGACCAAACACAGAAATAATAAAATATATTCAAATAATTTCATGACCTATTGCGGGCTTAATTACAGACCTCCTAATGAGATGAAAATAAAACGAATAAATAGAAACAAAATAAGCTTTTTCGAAATACAGCGAAAACAAATTTTGATTAACAATCCTTAACATAACAATGATTAAATATACAACGAATAGTCCTTAATATTATCCTATTAACAAATCCTTGCGCATAATTACATTTTTGAATGAAACCATGATTAACAATTAGATAAACGAATAACCAATACAGTTGCTGTAATTACTAATATAACAATCAATGAAGTTCATAATGCAAAGCGTTGTTAATAAACCCATCTGTATAATAATGTTTCTTTGTTTTTATAAGCAACGATTCATAAAGTTTTTGTGGTGGATATCTTTTCTAATGATTCGATATAATATCTGTTGGCGAATCAAATTATTTGTTTCTATACTAAATGTGTGTAATATAATAAGCCAATTACAGATTAGCATAGCATTATTAATTAGTTTTTCTTCAAGAGTTTGATTTGAAAAAAAAAAAAAAAATCATATTAAGATTCTTGATTCTGAATTAGGTCTAAATCAACAACTGGATCAAAATCAAAGTAAATCAATTAGGAAAACTATTGGAAATAATTTGTAGTGAGCAAATAAAGAATATGAATGTTTGTTATTAAGGAATCAAATAAATTTGCTTCAATTACTTTAATTCATTTTTAACTCTTATTTCTGGTTTATACGATAAAGTTCTGGGTTATTCATATCATTATTGTTTTTTCTTTTATTTATTTTAGAACGATGTTTATTTATTAATAATAATAATGATGATATTCGTCGTCATCATCATCATCAGAAATGCATTATAAATAAGCAGATGTTAAGCTATATTATATAAAAGGAATTATTTTTCGGCCAAATATGTTTTTGTGGCTAAATTACTTTATTGGAGAAAGGAGTCTGGATTCACTGCAAGTCTAAACCAGAGTATTCTGAATTAAGGGGCGCAGACCAATGGTGAAAATGGAGAGATCAAAACGCCATAATTCACTTACGGATCACTTTCCCGCTCTGAATAATTCGCCAAATCTCTGGAACTGAAAAACACTCAAAAGTTGGCCGAGTGTCAATTTCGGCGACCTATCGACGAGTGTCTTTTAATTTCACACTACTGTGACGTCACCGGGCCATTAACCTATTAAAAGTAGGGTTTTTACTTCTGACATTCCTGTGAAGAGCACACCAAATCGGGCCAAGAGTTTAAATTAATTCCAGGTCTAATTCCAAAGGAAGTATCGAAGAACAAAAACTCGCCTGCATTCATACTTTCAAAGCAATCTGATCACCATTCCAATTATTTATATGTTTCGGCAATTTATAACCAAAATATTATTGTATAAAAGTTACATCGATTCCTTGCTAAACTATGGAATTTTAAATTGGAACCATTTAAATAATGATGAACTGAGAAATATTGATAGAATTTTATTTAAATTATTAAATTGTATTTTCACAAATTTTAAATATTTATCTCTAGATCAACAAAGAAAATTTTAAAAACAAATAAAATTCTTTTTCCGAGACAAAAAATTATATATTTAATTATAATTCAAAATTATTACAAAATTTGCTATAATTATAAAACTGAAAATAATTCTTCTTTAACAATACTGTATTATCAAAGGCAATTTTATGAGAATCTAAAAAATAATTTTCGTCTTCGGATTAAAAACAGAATTATAAATAAAATATTTGAACAATTTGACGTAAATATCCATAAAATAAAAAAAAAAATATCTACTTCAAAACGCATTTTATATGATAAAATTATTGATGGCAAATTAAAATGGATAATCTAAAAAAAATAAAAAATATTTAAATCATTTTAAAACGTCTTTAATATTATAATTATAATTTGTTTATTTGAATGTTATTTATATTTAATATTATTTATGTTTATACATATTCTGTAACTTGCTATTTATATTTATATATATTCTGTAACTTTATTAATATTCTCAGCACCTGTAGACAAATCTAGTAGGACTGTAATGCAACCAAATAAAATAAATAATAATAAAAAATATCACTGCTGTTGAATGAATTGCCGAAACACACACACAAACAGTGATAGTCGAATAAACACGTTACGTGGAGATGGAATATAACGTCCATTGATCTAATACCACCGAACTGATAAGGTAAAAATATTCGACCTTTAAAACTAACTACAACGCAAAAAGCCACGAAAATGAAAAAGGTAGTAGCTTTTTAAATTCACATACAAATATATTTAGATAAAATTAATTATCTAACTGAGATTTTTTCAGCGGAGATCTGGTGACCCTGTCCAATGCTAGTACTATAGAGCACAACACAACCGCAGTGGTATGCGTTATCAGCATTTAGTAGCATTAAAACATTTAAAAAAAAATAATCGATTTTTTGTTTTCTAAGAGAAAATGGCTGTTTTCTCTTTGTTTGTTTTCTTCAAAAAATGTCAATATTATTCTACTATTAAAAATAAGAAAGGTGGCGACATCTGGCGAGCGAAATAACTATTATTTATGATATAATTTCTTATAGAAAATGTAGCTACATCAATATTCTGATTTTAATAAAGCTAAGTTTGCATGATCTTTCTAATAACCAAGAAATAAAATTTGCAAATTTTGAGCTTAAATCATTTTAGAAATTTATCCTTTAAATGAAAATTTTTAATTGTATATTAAATAAGCAGTTGCAGCCATTATTTAAGAAATTTTAATCTTTTTTTTTTTTTAAATATTAAAATTTAGAATAATAAAATTCCCCCATTCTTTGGACGGCCTATAAGCTATTAAAAACAAAGTTGGAATAATAATCAACACATATGACACCTCATTTTTAACATTTCAATTCCTGAATTTTTGTTGCATTTGGGAGATTGTTTTGTCTATTTCCTCTAGACAGTTAAGTAATTCAAGATAAAACTGAGGAAGTGGTTTTCTTGAAGCCTTTTTATCATTGACAGACCAGAAGATAATTTCTGCAAACCCTTCTGTAAAGGAACTCTTTACGACGCTGTTCCTCAAGACTCCCACATTTTTTTTTATTTTTTTTTGGGGATAATAAAACAATCAAGAATAAAATACTTATTCTATTAATTTTTATTTATTTATTTATTTAAAAGGGAAATACAGTGACTGTAGGGGGAGGGGTTACTTAGTTACATTCATAATATCTTCAATAGACTCTTGTAATAAAATAAAGAAATTTACGGCTGTGTACAGTAATTAAACACACAAGACTACTTAAAAATCATTATGTACAATTAAAAAGTTCACAACCGGTTTCGTCAAAGCCTCGAATTGGAGGCGAAACCGGTTGTGAACTTTTTAATGTTTTTTATCTAGTCTTGTGTGTTAGCAGACTCTTGTAACTTACTATTATTAAAGATTTTCGGAGCATTGGCCCGGATTAGAAAAGGATTACGTTTTAATCCTCAACGTAGAAACGTTTAAAAGAATTTTAAATTTCACACACAATTGCAATAAAAGATGTAACTAATCAGTTTCATTTTCAGTATCTAAATTTTAATATTACATTATTAACATTTCAAATACGGAGGGAGGGTTGATAGCTGTATATAATAAATAATTAATTCGACAGCGCCTTATCCGCTCTGCATGATAATTGAATGTGAACGAGCCAGCTATCCACGCATTCTGCATTCCTGTACATTCCACAGATGTTTTAATGTGTTAGTTTCATTAACATGCTACTTAATTAAATGCGTTTTGGGAGGGCCCTTTATATTATAGCCCTTTTCCATGCTAAGTTTAGTTAAACGGAAATTGTAAGCAATTTCGAAAGAGTGGTATTTCCAATGTCATCAAGGCCCAATCGGACACGAAACGACCAATCAGTACCCACTGGAATCGATAATGTCCTAACTTCGTTACTGTTGAATGAGGTCTAAACGCACTATCACGTCAATGTCAGCGTCTACGTTTGCAGTGACATCTATGTCGAGCAACTCGCACTTAAACGTATTGGTTCCGTTAACTGAAAATCAGGGGCCGCTATTCTACCAATTACAATATGAATTCATAGAAATAAATTATAAAAAAAAAAAACGCCATCAGAATCTTTCGGTAAAGAATTGTATTAAAACTTTCATTGTCATTGCTATTATTATTATCGAAAATATTATTCTAATGTACGTCTTAGTGAAGTGATTAAAATTCTTCACAAATAAGCGAGTAAGGTTATATTTAAATAAAGTAAAGAAAAAAATAAACAGCTAAGTTGTTTGTTCGTTTTTCTTACAAATAATGAAATCTGAATTTGCTTTACAACAGAATCAATTATTTACCTCAGAATTTCATAAGAAATCAATTCCTGTTAGTTGGTTTAATATAAACCTGTAAATAGTTCAGAGGAACAGAGAAATAAGAATATGTAAACAGTTATGAATAAAACACCTGACACAATTTAGAACATTAATTGGTGGAAAACGGTGGATTGGTGGTCTTAGAGCTACGCCATGTTGAATTCGTAATTGTATATAACTATCAACCCTCCGTATTATAATTATAAATTTTATATGTTATTATAATTAAATACTACTACTAATAATAATAATTGTCGTTTTCAATACATTGGCCTATCGAGGAAGAGGGTGGGTCGTTTAAATCTCGACTGCGTCTGACATTGGAAGAAACCTAATATTTTGGACTTTGTTATTTTTGTTAAAAGCCCAATGTTTTGTTTCTAACCCCCACCCCAACCGGAAAAGGGATTTTTTTTTTTTTTGGTAGAATGGTTAAAACTATCCTAACCCCTCCGATTCCAAATTCCTGGGCACGCCTTTGTTTCTAGGTATAAATGTAATTCTTTATAATAGTACCGAAGAGGGAGTTAATGGAGCTCTGAAAGTCTTGTAGAATACTACGAAATTTTCATAAACTCATTTCCGATATATTATTAGAAAAAAAAAATCATATGAGAAAAAGAATATGAGAATAAAAGAATATGAACAATGAAATCGAAAATGCTTCGAACAGTCAATGTCTATCCGTCGCTGGTTTCATTTTAAATCCTAAAGCGAAATGCGACGTGCTTTAAAGAAGAAAAAAAAGAACGGTTCTCCAATTAGCTTGCTATTCTAATTCTAAACAAACAATGGAGGTGAAGCATGAAATATTAACTTGTTAATCGCCTTAACATTGTACAAAAATTATAAAATGTATCGAGAAGAGATAAAAACTTTCTAAATTTAAATGAGCTATCCTTCGTATAAGTGGACTTTGAGACTTTATTTTTAATTATTTAAATACTTTTTAAATGCAAATACAAGACAAGGAGCAATATATTACGCTTCTCAATCTCATTTTTTATTTATTTAATATACTCTTGAACTGTCTCTCTTCAGCCATAGTTATCCGTTCATTAACAGCTCAAATTCAATATCTAAGTAAAATAATCTGCTCGCCTGATCAAGGGTCAAACTTCAATTCATGAGGCACAATGACCTCGAAACGTTACCCACAAGATTCGAATCTCATAGAAACGTATTATTATTATTATTTTATTTAATTAATTCTTATGCAAAGGAAATTGGAAAAAGTTATTTTACCCTCTTTTGTTTTTACAGTTCCAGCAAAAACACAGCTCAGGTCATTCAGGCATCTGTTTGATTTCTAACTTGTCAACCGCGTGCAAATTTAATTAATTAATGCTCTTATTCTTGTCGGTTCAACAACCTGATAGCTCTTCTCTAAAAATCTCTTTCAATTTGGGAAAAGGAATTTGATTAATTTTCTTTTGGAAAAAACAAAACAAAATATAGGAAACCTGTGACGTAGGAGATGAGGTTTAAACAACAGCGCCTTCTAGTGAAGTAATGGACAGTTCTGGGGATGAGATCCAAAGAATACTGTATCTTCATCACATCTAAAGCCCCACGAACACCATCCGATTTTGGACCAACTTAGTCGACCAACTTTCAGTTTTTGAGTCGCTAGAGACGAATTTCAGCACGTTTTTCAGCGACTAGCCACCGATTTTAGTTGTTGCTGCACAACCAACTCGACAAAATTGGTCGGAATTACCAATCACAGGGCAGCGTTGGAACAAGTCAGTCATAACGTCACGCCCATGGAAAGAAATGGCGTCCATAAACGATTATCATCGCTTCGAGTCGACGACAAGCGAGTACACAATGAATATCAGAGAATTTAGAGTTTCTTTCATGCATAAATAAAGTTTATACTGAAATGCAGTAATTGTATGCGGCAGAATTTATCAGAGAGGTTTCAAAACTTCGATTTTTTCGGATTTTCCACAGCTGCTGGGGGAAACGCATTGCATTATGGGATTGCTGCTATCGCGGTCGACTTCATTTGCGAGTTGGATGGTGTTCGCGGCTGACAAAATCGGACCAACTCGAAGTTGGCCGACTAAGTTGGTGCAAAATCGGATGGTGTTCGCGTAGCTTAAGACCTCACATTAGTACAGATCGTGGCAAGACTCCGTCAAAAACGATGGACCAACAAGAAGTTCCAAGAACTTAAAGCCTACTTTCCTTAAAAAGTTTTTATTTATTTATTTTCTTAAAGAAAACGCCAAAAACGATTGGCCTCAATTCATTTTCAACTTGTAAAATCTACTGACACGACAAAAAATCTTACATTTTCTGAGAAAAACAAAACAAAACAAAAACAATCACAACTAAATCCGCATTCTTAAATTGTTTAAACCGGATTTAAAAAGGATTTCTAATCGTTTCAAACCATGTGCAATGGGTTAAGAAGTTAACATTCAGCGAGAGATAAACAAAAATAGGATAGAAATCCATTGTAAAGACGAATATACTTTATCATCTACTTCTCGTGGTGATTTTTCGAAAAAAACCCATTTGGAAATGGTTTCAATTCTAAAGGTCCGATTGTCTTCGAACATGCACGCCAAGTTTCGAGAAGATCCGTCCAAACATTATTAGGGGGAAGACAATGTAGAACTGATTGGATGAGACTCGCACTTTCTTAATGAAAATAGGCTAAAAAATCCCCCCAAAATTAAGATCGATTACATAAGTTCCTCAATTAAATTCAAATTAATTAGTAAATTTATCAAAAATGCTACCTTGATGAATTCTAAAGAACGTGTAAATTACACACACTTTTACATTAAAAACGAAATCTTTATTAAAGAAACGCTAATACCTTTTCAGTTACTGTGGCGGATTGACGAACCTAGGAAATTAAGCTACGCAAGTAAAACAAAACTTGAAATTTAACACACCATGCACAAAATAATTCGCTGCCAAACACTTAATTTTTCAAATTCCAGTTATAACACGTTTGACGGTTAGACTTCAATTTGATAAAGAGGAGCAGCACTTAAACGCCGACCAATATTTAACTTACTTACAGGCGTAAACAATTATTGACTGGCAATATGCAAATATTCCAAAGTACTTACTCGAGCCATGACTGATGATAAGACTCCACTTTTGACGATAATGATTTGTTCTGCGTAAACTGTTTAATGTTTTTATGATTTCGGAATGATACAGAACAGATGGTCGTCGAATACGAAAAAAAAAAAAATGATTCATAATATCATGCTACGCGTCTTCCATCACAATGAAAGTTGAGCAGCTAACAATGAGGAAGAGAAGTAAAATAAATAGATACGAACTATGTAATTTTATTTCACGATATTCTGCAAATTCCTGTCAAATAAAATTTCAACAGATTTCTAAATTTAATCTTTGATATATCAATAATGCAATGACGACATGTTAATGAAATTCTTCAAAATAAGTACTGTATACCTTTTTTGGCATTTATTTTTTTAAAGCACAAGTTTGGTGAATAAGTAATTTGAAAGTCATTTCATATAAAAAAACATATTTGATTTTTTTCACTAATATATTTATTGAAATTCTTCCGTTCCGGAAGAGAATTAACAATGTTATTAACTGTGCCAACAATGTACTTGCACGCGCAGATTGTTCCATATCAGTTAAGTCTGGATATTGGACACATTAAGTAACAGATTACAACAATATGGGGGAAAAAAAAACAACCCTACCATTGACTATAAAGAGGCCAATTTCAACCTATAATACTAAAATCTTTTATTTCCCTATCTGTCCGGCGCAATTGTTAATTATTAGTTTCATTGCTAAGAAAGTCAGATTATAATTTTTTTTTTTTTCGCCTTGCCTTGGATTTGAACAGAAGACATTCGTCCTAGCAGTCAGGGACGCTAACCATTGGACTACTGCTGGTCCCCCAATATCCAATCCTACTTTTCTTCTATTTGTTAGCGCGCTATCATTCAAAAAGGAATAAAATATCACTTTTTTGCCATAACCGCTTGGAATCGATTCTTCTTGGATTATCTCATACTTATTAGGGGGAGACAGGGGGATGGCCTAGTTCTATTCAAAAAGGAACAAAATTTTGATTTCACGGGCGTATACAGGATTTTATTTCGGGGGAGAGCAACTTAGAAACTGATAAGCAGCAACAAAAAAAACGTCGTTTCTAATTCAGAGGGGGGGGGGGGTGCAGCTAGGACCCATCCCTATATACCCTCGTGTTTCATTCTTTTATGTTTTCCCACTTTATTAAATGTTTAAACACATTATTTCCAACATAATCGACACACATTGAACAATATAATAAAAAAAAAATATTTCTAAGATTGTATTCCCACCGGAAGACAATTTGTGGAGAAATGAAATAAGGCGATGCTATTGAATTTTCTCCACAAAAATATTCAGGAAATGTTGGGGGAGTGGAGGGGAATGAAAGAGGAGGAAATTTTCAAATGGAAAGAGGGGTTATGATTTCGTTATGAGAGAGACTAATAAAAAAAAAGAAAAGTAATAATCCAGTTACATAATAGCTATCCGCAAAGATATTCAGGAAATTACTGGATTAATCACAGAATTAACTGAAGAGAATTAATCACAGATGAAGAATGTGGATAGAGAAGTCCTAGACGATCTCAACTATCAGACACCACTCTATACAAGTAATACGAGTTGCTCTTTTAAAAGTTCAAATAGCTTGAACTGAGAAGAGAATGTATCTGAGTGAATATTATCCGCACATTTTTTTGATAGCAGATACTGAAGGCTTTGGTGAAAAAGGAGGAATAGTAAAATGACGTCATACTGTTGTAGTTATTATCGATCTCCATTAGGAGATAGAGGGCATCAAAGAAAATTACTTACTAGTCGATATTAATCAGTTTAAAATGTCTATTATTTTTAAGCGGCCAACAGTGACATTGTTGTGCGCTTTCTTTTTGTGGTTAGGTCACCGTAATAGTGAATTTAATATAGTCATGATGACCAAAATAAATAAATAAATAAATAAATAAATAAATAAATAAATAAATAGGGCGTTGTCAGAATTGACTTGAATAATATCAAGTACAGCTGAGTTGAAATAGTTTCACTTTTCACACGGAATATGTTTATATTGCTTTAAGTTCTTCATATATAAATATTAATAGAAATAAATAAATTGTTGCTGCTACAATAAATGCCAGAAAAGTCTCACAGGAGAGGATTTACATTATCTGTAAGTAACGGATTATAAAAATATAACTTACACAATAAATGTTACATAAAATGTTTCAAACAATATGTGATTCAAAATCCTCTGTACAAACTTTAAAGGTAGGTCAGGGATACAAAAACAAACCGTTTTCATAATGGTACGTATGTCCACAAACGCCACCGGAATGTGCTAGAGGGCGCTGTTTGGCAGCACATTAGTTGGTTAGTGTGAGCCATCGTTATTTGAGGCGTTGACTTTGTACGAGTATCGCTTCGCTAATGCTGAGAGGACAGATGGACACCTAGCCTATGGGGAACGGAAACGGATGAGCCGCTGTACGACTGTAGCGTGAACGGTTGCCCAATCATCAAACGTTTGCACCATGTAAAGCATTCTCCTTCACTGTACTAGGGGGCAGGGACGATAATCTAAATCCAGAAGACAACTTCAACACCGAAAATCTTGCCAATCTTATTCGTGGGAAAAAGTTTGATGCCACTCTCTAAACTTTTCAACTTTTTTTTTGATATTTTTAATTTACTTGCAACGCCACTCAAAGAAAGAAAGTGTTTTGTGCTTTAATTCTGTTTATTGAAGTTCTTGTGGATACCCAATATTTTTTGTTTTTCCGTCTGGTGCATACACGAATAATTTATTCACATTAATTTTCTTGGATTGATGGAAATTAGTGTGTTCGTTTCAATCAGGATAAGTCCTTCGTCTGTAGCAGGCAATGCGTTACATCCGTGACGCTTCAAGTTCATTTAGACCACGTGATCATACCTGTCGAATCACTGTGCTGAAATCTTCCATTTCTGATTCGTCAAATACTTGTACTGAAAATACCAATAAAGAAAAAAGCAGAACCAATAGGACTTACTTTATTCAGACGAGGAGTTTCTCTGTAGTCCTTGGATTCTTCTGAGGCATTCGATTCTGAGCTGGGAGATTGTCCTCGACGACCTTTCAGCCGTTTTTTCCGAGGCCGACCTTTCAAGTTAGGCGCTATAAGAAAAAAACAAACAAAAAATAAATAACTAAACATACAAATAAACACACAAAAAAAATGAGGAAAACATTCCTTCCTAACGAGACACCCTGTAAAAAAAAATTCGGTTAAAAGAGATTATTCATGAAAAACGGTGAAGTTGCAACAAATTAACTACAGATATCACAAAATTCCTTTCTTTTCCCTCTTCATTTCTGCTATACAAACACGTAATTCTAAACCGAAAACTGAAAGCACTTGATAATAAAATGTTACTCAGTTCATTCAGTTATTTGAAATTTTAACCAATTATTAAATAACTTAAAATATAATTAAGTGGACGATTAACACGCGGTCAATCTATTCTACTCTTCCTTGTTTAACAAGGAATTTCTCCCCAGAATAATGAAAAACAAAAATCATTTTCGATTTCGCCTTTTTGAGTTTCATCTACATCCTCCGGTGCTATGTGCCCGGATATTGTAAATCAATCATGGAATTCCTTTTAAATTTCATGCAGAGGAAAAAATTAGTCAATTTCAAAATGTTAGGGATATAAATACGTGAAACTACATTCTTAGCAAGTTAATTTCTAATCCTGTTGTAATCTCTTAACAACTCTGCTCACCCCTTGCACCTCAACTTCTTCCTTTTTGCTTTGATTCCTTTGATCCCAAGACAACAAAACAAATACCAAAAAAATAAAAAAGTCATTTATTTTAGCATTTGTTTCATAATAATTACTAGTGACTTGTAGGTTATTTTTTTAGATATTTATCTGTAATAATTTCAAAATTGCCAGTTTCATGAAAAGTTAATTTCTGTTTTCTTCATTTCTTAAAATATGACACATCGATCATAGTTACGCTTACAAATTATAGTATTTTAAGCTTTCCAAAACATTATAGAAATTAGGCTATTATATATCTAACATTCAAAATATCATTCTATAATTTTCTAAATAAATCTTCTTCAATTTTGAACAAGCATTTTTTTTTGTATTTATTTAATATTAATCCTTAAATAAAATTCTTTTCTGTGAATCTGTATTGAAGTTTATATTTTAAGATAAAATAAGAATATGTAGTTATTTCTTAACAAGGAGACTTAAGCCAGAAACAAAGGGGCCAGAAATAGTCCACCATTTATTTAATGACAGGAAAAGCTTCGTCTAGTCATGACACGAGCTATTTTGAAGTTCATTGTGTTTGCGGAGAAGTTTTACAGTAAAGAAACTCCGTAAAAGTTTTCTATTTCGAAATTATCTTTAGTATAACGTATTATATTATATAAAAGCGTTATTCTGTCTGTCATTGTCGTAAGACTTTACGTTTTTCCAGTTTTGTGACCAAAATATAAGAGATAGATTGGTCATGTAAATTGATAAAATGTAGATCTTTTTAAGTCAAACAAAATGCTACAAAAATCTTTCGAAAAAAGTTTTTGGTTTCCAAGATGGCGCCTTTTAAAGGGTCAAGTTTTGACTTTTTCTCAATTTAAACGAAAAGTATAAAAGTTGGAAGAGAACATTATATTGAGAAAATGTTGGTATTTGAAAGTTCTATCGAACGGTATATCAGTCATTCACAAACGTTTCTGCGTTTGGAAGATACATGCAAAAATGAAGTGTTTTTGCGGCAACCCCTCGTGTGAGTGCCAACGCGCAATACACCGAGTTAAGCGGAGAAGCCCACAACGAGCTGGGAAGTCGTGTATTCTATGATCTCCATATTAATTTGCTAAATAAATAAAGGTTTTTTTTTTTTTTTATATATTAATGCATACACGCACCTCAATCTCTCAGGGAGCGGAAAAAAGAAAAGAAAAGTTCACTGCGTGGTGTTGGTATTTATGAACTGACCAAACACTGATATTATGTAATTTTAACTGTAAGAAAGTGAAACCTTCAGATAGGCTCTATGTATCTGTTCCCAATTGGTGAACGGATGACAGGCAAGTTTTACAGGAAGGAGACGATCCAACTATTTCTCTTTTTTTAATGTTTTTCGTGTGGGTTCCTGTCGCGAAATAAATCTATGCGTAAAGTCAACAAAAATTTCTGCAGAAAACCGGTTAGGAATGGAACAATGAACTTTTTAAATGCATTCTAACAATGCATTTTAGTTGATCAAAATATTACAATAAACCACTTCAACATTCTTCCATGAATGTTTAAAAATATTTATTTTAAAAATACAGGTAGCAAATTTTCGGGAAATATCCGCTTTCCCTTTTTCAAGTCATAAATAAATGGGAATATAGAATCAACTTACAAACACACAAAAATGCATCCACCTAATTGTAAAGACGTGATTCATTAACAAACTTTTTTTGTTATTACCAAGTAGTGGCAAAACACAAATCATGTCAGCATATAACAAAGGGAACTAAATTACTAAATAATCAAAATAATAATAAAATAATTAATAATTTAATACATTAATGGAAGCAGATTTTGTGACATTAATTTTAATGAAATCTTTAATTAATGAAACTGCAATAGGATCAACACTAGCACCCTCATATCTATTCATGTGGATGCTCAACCATTTTTGTGTTGTTTGTAAGTTGAATCTATGTTCCTATTTACTTAGGGCTTGAAAAAGGGAAAGTGGATATTTCCCGAAAATTTGCTACCTGTATTTAAAATAAATATTTTTTTAAATACTTATGGAGGAGTGTTGAAGTGGTTTATATTTTCAAAGATGAAACGAGAAAGATTATTAAAAAAATACTACAATAGTTGATAAAATAGTGACACTTCATACAGTGAAGTAAGAAATTGTGAAAAAATAAAATAAATGATAAATCCTATTACATAGAACAGCTGTACATGATGCCATTTCTATATTATCAACATATTGCAAAGCTGTGCCGATATATTCTGGCTCTAAGTTATTAATAATCATAAACTGTTCTTAACTAATCCCGTAAATCAGAGCAGTCAAACATTTTGATCATGATTAAATAAATAAATAATGATAATAATAAGAAGAATTTATTGAAGTGCACTACTTTAATGGAATATAACACTGGTTTCAAATTTTTCACATTAAAGTTGAAATGTTTTAGTAAATAGTGCTATAAAAATTTAAATATAGCAACTGTCTCTAAACTTAATTTTCATGACCCTTGTTATAAATTACAAAAAAAAGTATTCCTATATTGGATTCTGTACAAGTATATATTGTTGGCAAGGTCAAGAAATACCATAAAAGTTCAAGTTCAGCTCCAGTGCTAATGGAATGAATCATATTTTAAACATTTAAAGATAACATTGTTTCAAGTTCATCTCAGGTACATGAACAAAAAGCACTTAAAGACAAGTTGTGTTTTGCCACATAAGCATTAAATTGACCAGTGAGAATCTGAAAAACTGCAAAATTTTCAACTGGGCTAAACAAAGTTTGTTCGACAGTTTGGAATAAATAAATAAATAAATAAATAAATAAATAAATAAATAAATAAAT
>JAFIDM010002131.1:83148039-83225674 GCA_023159025.1 Thereuonema tuberculata | reverse complement strand
CCCCCCCCCCCCCGGTCAATGGTGTCCCGCTTTACCAATGTAAAAATCTGGTCACCCTAGTTTAAATGAAGTCATCCGCTATTATAATCTTTGATGCATGTAAAAATATATGTAAAAATATAATAATCACTAATTCCTTAATTAATTTAACTTAATAATAAAACAGACTCCGAAATTTCATGATATGTCATGTTTTCTTGATCTTCATTTCTATTATACATTATATAAATAATATACAAATTATATAATTACTATTATATAAATTCTTTTAAATGGTTTAGATTCAAATCACAGCCTTTAGCTTTTATAGTGCATAAAATTGTACATCGGGTATATAACATCAGGAAAAATATCAAGAAAATCTGTTAGGTTCCGCACAAAAGCCTGAAATGTATATACAGTATTTATTTTTATTTGGTAGGTTGGTCGCTTTCTAGGTATGTTTCTGTTTATGTTTGAAGTCATGCATGAATATAAGCTTATCTAATATTTTTAGATAATAAAACCTGTGCCCTAAAAATAAATGAATAAAAACGCTTACAAAGACTGTTTTAATAATAATAATAATATGATGATGGTAAAAATAGAAAAATAAATGTAAATGTAATTTTCTTGGTTTTAATGACAGATTTATTAAAGAGGAAATAAATCTATAAAGATAATAATATCCACAGTCTTTTTTGGAGACTTGAGAAACTAAACAAAGATATTTTAACTTTTATTTATTGTTTTTTGCTTGAAAACTGCGGAGAGCGACGGGACACAAACTGAGCTGTTTACGAAATAATTATCTACAGACGAGATTTCAGTCAAATAAATAATCACAAAAAATTTTTTAAAAAAATATCTATAATTTCTGCCTCAATTCTTGCCTTAACAAAGATCTGTTATTAATGAAAATATTCAACTTTCCTGGCGTCCAAACATGCTATTGTCATCATCCTGATACGGATTACACTGTCAACAATATTGCATTCATAGTGTAAACTGAAAACAGATGTTACCAAAGTAATTTTGGATTTGTTATTATGTATTCGCTGTTCTTCTGTTGCTGAAGTTCACGTAAGGTTACAACAACAACAACAAAAAGGTATCAATCATCGTAGATATAATTTATTCTCAAAATATTCAATATGCAGCCCAATATTATATTTTCGAAGCAAAGATAAACAGGATAATTGTATTGTCAGTTTCTGCAAAATAACATTTATTTTTCAGAAATATTTGTAAAAATATATATTACATTAAAAGATAGTAAGTGAAATGCTGCAAATTATTTTTAAATATAAATTACACTAATAAAATTGATAAATTTATTTTTAAACTTTATCAAAGAAATGCAGTAGTAAAATTATAAAATCAATTTATACTACGGCATACTTACAATGAAATTAAGATTTTTTTTTTTTAATGATAATGATATTATTAAGAGGCCATTTGGTTAACTTACAATAACTCCTTTTATAAATTCAAATTTTATAAAATTTACACTTTGAACTCAACCGATCTATTAACCTAAATTAGAGTTCATTAAAATAATTTTCAAAACAATTTAATTTTAGAATATTAAATTATAATAATAATAAAAAAATCATTTATTCTACAATAGGAACGTGCAATGTTGTGTCCTAACGCCCGAGCTGCCCAACTGGAACGATGGATATTATATAAAAGTTCTCAAACAATTTCACTCAAATTAATGAAATATTCAGCGCAGCATCAGCGAATTCCCCTTCAATTGGGTAACACGTATGAATATGCAGAGAAACTGCAGTATTTATAAGCGGCTTTTATTAATATTTCAAGTTGTGGATGCGCGAGCGAGTAACTGTAACCTAATCAAAAGGCATTGCAAGAAGAGAAGATATACGCAAGAGGTTCAGACAAGATCTATGGCGTTGACTTAAACTTGATAGTTATTTGTCAGGGAAAAAAATGTAAGGATATGGTAAGAAATTCATTAATTATGAATAATTATTGAAATGAAATCATTCATAAACATACATAGGGTTTTTGTAAATCATTTTCTTTAATTTTAAGAAAACTTATAAAAATAAAATGTACTCTTTAAAAATATTGACCCTAAAAAATAAAGAAATAAAATAATAAAGTTGATTATCGGATGTAATTAATTTCGCTATAACTTAATTTATTATATTTTTGAAATCACTAAATAACATGTCTAAGGCAATTTCAAAAAAGTCAATAATTTTACATTCGACAGTTATTATATTAAACAAGTCAATTGAAGTTTTCAATTTTCCTCAATTATAATAGCTTTTTTTTTTATTTTTATTGCTCAAGATATTAATTACTAAATAACTGGTCGTGTTGTTGATTTTCCGTTGCTATACGTATAAATATACCTATATATATATTTTTTTAAATATTTTGTCACTGACTTACATCTTTAATTAACAAAGAGTATTTTTTTGAATTGGATATTTTCCTGATTAACTTCAATTATTAACAGTTACCGGTACAAATAGTATAGCCAAGATCTGTTGGCAGAGGAACTTTATTTGTGTTAAAGTAAGTTAATATTTTTACATATACTGTTTTTAATAAAAGGTTAATACTAAGTTAAATTTTACATTATTATCTTGCTATTTTTTACATATTTTATTCAATATATATATTTAATAGAAAACTGAATATGAATGGGGTTATTACCCCCCCCCCCCCCCATTCACACACACACTAAGCCACTGTAATCCCCATTCGAAATCTTCTCGATTAACATCTTAATGCCGGCTAACCTGTTTTCATTCTGCAAATGAGATGCTAAACCACGTGGATAGCAATGGCGGGAAGAGCTCGAAAGCGGAAATAAAACAGACAAGTTAATAAAGAAATAATAAATTTAAAATCACTTACCAGTGAAAAGCTGAAATTGACAACTTTCACGTAAAAAAAAAAAAAAATACAAAACCAAAACAATAATCTCGGATCTCGCGTAAAATCCCGCGGTGGATTTGTTAGCGAACGAGGTGGGATAGAAGATTGCCCAGATAAACTTGTGCGCAACAGCTGAGCAGGCGCTGTGACGATCAACGCTTCTCAGAAGATGAAATGGGCTGAGGAGGGAGGGGTTTAGGATGAAGGAGAAAGTTGACCGCGCGCCAAGTAAAGTTGAACGGAAGGGATTCGAGGAAAAGCCGCATTGGATTGACCCATAATCAGCCCAGTCTTTAAGTTGTTGGCCCTAGAAAAAGATATGGCGGCCCCCTTTGTTGGGCTTATCGCGCTAAAACCCGAAACGCATTAACTCAGCGAAAGTTCGCTACAGAGGTGTGAAATTCAAATCGGATTAGAGTTAACAGCCTTAAAAACAAAACGGGATCTTCTCTAAAGAGGAACTGCTCAGAAATCGATCCATTAATAAGATCAAATCTGACTCATCCACGCTATCTACAATTTTCCAAATTTCAATCTCTGATGAAAACTAAAAATCTCAGCGCTTCTTATGGTGTAACAATTAACTTTATTTAAAAATTTACCAAAATCTTCTAATTAAAACACTCAAAAATTAGTTATTTAGATGAATTAAAATTGCACATAAAACAGAAAAGAAAATCAACTAAAATTAAAATTAAAACCAACAGTCCCAATGGCTAACAAGCCATCATTATCAAGATATGGCTCTTCCCTTAAACTCTCCATACGTTCATAATGATGGCGTGTTAGCCATTGGAACTGCTGATTTTAATTTTAATTTTTGAATTTTATTATTTTTATGTTTATTTTATTTTTTTATGTGCAATTTTAATTCATCTAAATAATTATTAATTGTTTGCACGTTAATACTGTAGTTCAAAACTTAACATTCTCAGAAAATATTATCTAGGTCTTTACTAAAAGATCTCTAGAAGAAATTTGTAGCCAAAATTCCTTTGTTCGTCAGATATTAAAATAAAATGAAATTAAAGATTAGCAAAAAAGTCAGGCAAAAACAGATATAAATTAAAAAAGTACAGGTATGATAATTATGTACAATATCGGCGAAAGCAGGTCATCATAAGGTTCGTAATTATTTTATAAATGTTTATATTTAACTTAGTCTAGCAGTTATTATAAACCTATCTTATTATTAACATAAAAATAAGCTTATTAACATGCAATAAGCTACTTTTGTAAAACACAAATTACAAAATTACCTATTAATTTTCGCATTAACTATTAATATATATTTAACATAAAAATAACAAAAATAATGATAAAAATGTTATTGATCTTATGCTTATGTAAAACGAAACAAAAGGCATACACATTTAAAATATTAGAAAATATTAATATGCTTAGGACAAAAAAAAAAAATTCTAACTAAATGTCATGTTTTAAATCTGTACGATCTTCATTTTTATTAAACGGTTCTAATTTTAAATTTCTAAATACATACGGAAGTGATTTCCATTTTTCCAAAGATATTTTTTTTATTAACTGTTAATAGGTTTTAAAAAAAAATGGTTATGCTAATTAAATCATGTTTGATAAATTTTTGTTTCACTATATCTGAAACGCCCGTCGCGCTGCGAACAGATGATTAATTATGGCAAAAATGAACTCGGGAAGTGAAGGGAGTCATGTTCGCTGACCCATCCCACACTACCGAAGAGTCCAATGGTAACATCACCAGACCTAATGGATTCCATAATACCATGAAACTCAATACATGCACATATGTAATAGTCACACAACGGAGAAAAATTATGATTACTAGATCAAATTTAAAATACATCCAAGATAAAATTTTAAATAAGTAAAAAAAAAAAAAAAAAATATAGCAATATAAAATGTGTAAGAGGAAATTACAACAAATAATGAATAATTTTATTAGTTAAAAACATCTGTACTGTGAAATCTTTAGATTTAATAGTTGCGGAATTTAGAGATTTATTATATTTACAGTGTTAAGATGGAATGAAAATTATACAACATAAATTGTTAATACTATTATGTTAATTTAGAAATTACTGTTATTATTACAATTATTTCGAATGATCAATGTGAATTTTCAATTTTAAAATAGATTTGAATTTATTCAAACGTGTAATAAGAATATTTTGTATTATTAGTGTTTCACGGGAAATAGTTTTGGTATAATTAACATAATTAGATGCTGGTTATTCCAAATATATTCCTCGCGAAACACTAATAATAAAAGAATCCATAATTAATGCTATTAGAATTTACGACGCCGTAAAACTGAATTTTTTTTTTTTTTCTTTTCTACAATTGTGAAAAAAGTATAGAAAATGGCAACTGAAAATGAAATCATAAAACTTCAAATACATTCACTAAAAGCCGTAAAATTTATCTATATTTTTTTCCTTTCTCTTTATAAATTGAATTAGTTCCGTGAATCATTCCTTTTTTTTTTTTTTTTTTTTTTTTTTTATAGCTACGTCGAATTTAGAAACAACTTCACTTTGAAAGCTGTTTCGATTTCCATAAATAAATTCATATTGAGTTTGCAAGAGTTTTATTATTAGCTATTTCACATTTGATTTACTTTGAAAAATGAGAAAATCTTTTTTTTTTTTTTTTTAATATAGCATTATTTTTTTTTATAATTACTATTCGGCTGTTTCATTAACTATGTTTATTACTCGGTTTTCTCCAGAAATTTTATTGTTACTGATAACAAAGAGGATAACAATAGTCAATGCTAACTTAGTTAATAACTGAAAATAATAATTAAGAGATAAAATTATGATAAACGGGAAAACGGAAAAAAATGCACCAATTCGTTTGCTTTCACGCCTTGAGCCATCATCGACGGCAATCTGGGACGGCTGTTTCGTCCTTATTAGGACTCATCAGACATTTTTTGTTGTTGTTTTTAATATTATCTTTAATGCACGTTAAGCCTTCTTACTTACACGAGAGATAATTATAAAATATTAATTGATAAGCGAAAAAAAAATAATAATAAGAGAGGGCAGGGGAGAATTTCAAGAAAAAGAAAGAAAAACCATTACTGCAACTAGCGACAGTAACAAGAAAAAAGGCATTAATAAGGCTTTTCATAAATTTTTGAAAAGATCAGTTTAGAAAATTGACGAAAACTTTTAATGTTTAATTTTTTTTTTTAAAATATTTAAAAAATTTTTAACGTGCGCTACTATAATTATATCAGGACGCCGACGCATTCGTCAATTAAGTTAAAAAGAATTAAAACATTTAAAAAGGGGCAACTAGTTTCGGACCCTTCTTCAAGCCAAGTGATAAAAATTTAAACATATGCTTTATAAAACCATTGACCTAAGAGTATGTGCGCAGCACATGAAATTTCTTAAAATTCTTTTTTCATACATTATTTTTATATTAGGCTACTTCTAAATAACGTTATTTTACACCGTCCTATCTTTTCTACTGAATATTACTAGTCAGATATTATTACCCTGATTATGAAAAACAGATACTAATATTTTAAGTCCGAATTGAATTTTATATCATAATTCTTCTATAATTGCAAGAAGGAATGGATTTACTGCAAAGGCAGGGTGAAATCACTGTTAATAAGATTACAGCGTATTCTAGAAGACAGACTTTTCGCGGGGAAAAAAAAATAATCCAGAATTCAGATAGAAATCTGTCTGCAGTCTCTGGTTTGATTATTTGTAGAAATTTATCAAAGAAAGAAAGAAAAAAGGTAGCAAAAGACGGGGATTTCGTAATGTCTGGCGGTGGGAGTTGTGCAGATGCAGCGTCTGGAATCGCAATTCAACTGAGTTTTATAGCTCGAAATGAACGAGATCAAAGCTCATGATGACGTCATCTCTTACGAAGAAGATGCAGCCAAAAATAGAAGGGTTCGGAGAAACACAAGTAAACAAAGGAAATCAAAACTACTTCATTGGATACAACAAACAATTCATTATCCGCGTCAATAATAAATAAGTATTGTATAACGATAGCCTTTAGTGAAGATAGAGTAGTTGTAGTTATACTAAAGTTAAAGACGTCATCCAGTGATTAACTTGAAATTTCAGAAGATTTGTAAATAGAATGGAGAATATTCGAGATACCCATGCGCAATTTTTTTTTAACTGCAAGAAGGGGCAATGGGAAACAAATAACAATGCGTTTTGATTGGCTAACAGAACACTACATTGTTTTTAAATAAAGTAGGACACTTGCCAGAGAAGAAACATCAAAAATTAATATTATTTTTTTTTAATATAAAAATCCCCAAAACCAACCATTTTCATGAAATACATTCTTCTTAATCTATATTTTTCTAAGAAGAAAAATAACAAACAGTGGAAGGGGAATGACACGTGGATGGCCCTAGACCTCAGCAACTGGTCTCAGTTCTAGAACTCAGCAACTTGTCTCTGGAGTCACTGAAGTTGAGGACCAACAAAAATCAATAGAGACACATATCAATTCCGAGGAATGAGTAATTGGAGTTTTATCCGTTACTTCTGGATCTTTCTCGGAAAAAATGGTGCAATTCGTGAAGTGTACAAGGGATGGAGGATTCCTGCAAAGGGTATGTGGGAGGTCTTACAAAGAAAACATTCCTTTTTCTTATTATTCGAATGATGTTTTACGTTCGTAAGTCCCGTGGGGGAAACGTTCTATCAATTTATTTCAATTTGTTAAATAATATAATAATAAACAACTAAGCATTTGAAAAAAAAATGTTAACGCATGGTATTTGATATCAAAGCAGGGTTTTTAACGCATAATTTTTAGGGAGGTACATTCGATATTCTGATAACTCAGTAATTCCACTTACATGAAACAAAGTGCAATTAGATTACGTCGATCGTTGTCAAGCTGTTGCTATAACAATGAGGAATTATAATTAAATCAGGAACTTATTTCAGGATCTAAATAGGCTATTTAGATTAAACGGACAATTCTACGAAATTAAAATATTTATTTATGTACACTCCGTCTTTCTTCAAATTTTCCCGCGTCGTCTACGATAATTGTGATTCTCTCTTGATCTCTTATATTAGGAACTGTAAAAGTTGCGACAAAAAAAAAACGGCAGTTACGCGATTACGTAATTAAGAGTATCTTCCAAAACGCCGAAACCATTTCACCTTCTCCTTTTGTATACTTTTGAGATCATAGCCAGCAAAACGAGCGTACGGCTCTGCAACTACTTACCACAATGGTTGAAAAATAACGTTACTTTCATTTGCTCCCACATAATTATTATGTTCCCCACTGGAATGATATAATCACCACCCACTACCAGAATTACGTAAGGTAGATATTTAAGTAATTGCAGGATATACATAGACGAATATTGGTGTTTTACGAAGCACCGAATTGTAGGCCTATAAAGAGTATTTAATCACCATTATTATTCTTAACAACAACCAAACCAACAATAAATTTGATTCACAGCAGCTAATGACAATTTCGGTTGAACGCAGTTGTATTTTGAATTGATTTTTCGAAATTTATTTTCATAGCAGGTGCTTTGTAAGCCAAGTCTATTTCGAAGTATATTAACAATAAAACATCAAGGAAAATAGCTAAGCGATGAAAAGTAAATTACATTTCAACAAAAAAAAAAGCAGGAAACAAAGTAAATAATAACGATTTCACAAGATTTTGAGGAATTCGATGTAATATTGGGAAAAGGAAAAAAAATAAAAAATTATCACGAGACAATTTATCTGTCCATGGATAATGTTAAAATTCAAAACTAAAATATTAAAAAATAAATAAATAAAAATAATTATTTCTAAAAATAAACCGTGGCCTTCTTCGTTTACAAGGTCAACTGAACATAATAACAGTATTTCTGAGTGGAAACTAATTCCATCAATGCGGAGAACTTAGGACGGGAGGAGATCCTTCATGTCAATGGTTATTCGCGTGTTATTTCAAATGTTCGAGAGTGAAGTTCAAGTTTTTTTTTTTTTTTCTTTTCTTTTCTTTTTTCCATGTATTATTCTACAAAACAGCCACTAAGTTATTAGCACAAAAATACTTGTTTAATTTATTTGGACCAAAGGTATTTACTTTCGCTTAGATGGAAAAAAGTTTCTGAGATATTAAGGGCGCCTTAAACCTAGAAAGTTTGGAACCTCCGCTTCAAAGTGTCTTTCAACAGGAAAATAAATAAATACATAAATAAATAAATAAATAAATAAATAAATAAATAAATAAATAAATAAAATAAAAATAAAACACGTTATAAGTGTACTTCAATATTTGGTTCCAAAAGCTTATTTTAGAGTATATAGTTTTTATTTCTTAATAATGTTATTTTAAAATTTATTTATTTTTATAAATATTACTGTAAATTTTATCGCTTCTTAAATGTCATGAAAACAAAATAAATCATTAATAATTTATAAAAGTTAAAAGATAATATTTTTGAATTAAATTTACTAAATAACATCTCAGCATTCATTATTTCAGTGGCAATTAATAAAGTTGAATTATAGTTATTAAACTTAAATTGTAAAATATTTCATTATATCAATTTGCAGTATATTAATGCCTGTAAGTAATTAATTTGTTAAATTAATTTTGTTTTTAAGTCTTATATTAGAAATTGTCAAGTTCACTTAATTTACAAACTTTAAAACTATTTAATGTTTGCTAAATCTTTTAAATCAGATTTACTTTTATTTATGCTAAGCTTTCTAATCAACATTATTAAAAAAATTGTGTGCGTGCGTCCGCCAACAACTGAATTTCGCAACAATGTTGCACGAGCGTTGCCTGACAGCAACAGGAGTATTGTTGTTTAATCAATCCTGTCCGCAACAATGGAATTCCGAACGCGCGTTGCCAGGCAACAAATTTCCAACTGTTACCAATGGATTTAAATATTGTATTGCATGTATTTTTTAGAATTTAAACTTCAGAATATTTTTAGTTTTAGTTTATATGATGTAACTCGTTTCTGTAAATAAATGAAATGTTTTTTTTGGTTTTAAAAAAAATCATTCCATTCCATCTGCGAGCAAAGCGACAGGCAGCCGTCTAGTTATTCGTAATTACTTTTTTTTTCGATGCATTACTTCGTAATAAAACTACATCACAACAAACACGCGGAGGTAAAAAAACAAAAACAAATCAACTACAAACTTAATTATTAGAAGTTGAAATTTCTAAATTGTGCTCATGTTAAGATCATTATTTATTTTAGGCCTAATATCGTGTGAGATAAATAAGACACCCGATGATGTTGATGATGATTCAAGCGAGTATAAATGCGACGTGACTCAACAGACGAATATGTCGCTGCTTTGCCTTCGTCGTCTACTCACTGGATCGATTTTAATTTTGTGAATGACTGTGATCGTGCGATAAAAGAGACGCTTCGCTTCTTTTTTCTTCTTTCCCCTTTTCCTTGTGAGAGGCAAACGACGGGATGTAGGCCTATTACTTTTAGTAGCCTTCTACCATTTATAATCGCTGTAATAATAACTACCATTTCATTTTGTTGTAATGGAATTTAAAGACAATTCTTCTTTTTTTAAAACCTATGACGATGACAGCTTTTAATTAAGATATGGTAAAGAAATAACTAAGTAACAGTACTTTTTCAAAGTTGTAAAAGTAAGATCTAACAATATATAAACAGTTAAATGTATTTATGTAAGTCACGGCGCTTCTAAAATCCACTCCTTAAGAAAAGACAACATTGATAAACTTAATTTAGTGCAAATGGTAAAAATGATGCAAAGATATTTCTTGAGTTATCATATTAAATTATTATTATAATGCTATAAAATTCATTTTTTTTTTTAAAGAAATACTGATAATTTCTATCTAAGAAGATTGAAACGTGTTGATTAAATGAACAGTTTTAATTTTAGCTTATGTAATTGTAATCATTTGCAATACTGTTAGATTGACATAGGCTGTTAAAAGAGACAAAATTATAACTTTTAAACATTTCACCAATTCCATTCCAAATGTGCGACATAAATCATTTCCCCCCAAAATAGTTGCAGCTGTTTTGTAATGCAACCTAACAATGCATTCAACGATACTTTTTCTGTTATTCTTGCACTGTAGTAACAAGTGTAGCCCCAAATTTTTCTCTATTTAAAACTTACTGTAAATCTAGAAAGTTGTCTGTAATAAAAAAAGATTTTTTTTTGTTAAAAACGATTTTTGTCCTCTTCGGCTGTATTCTTAAATTAATATCAATAAATATACTAAGAAAATAAATGTTGTAAATAAGAAAATAGGAAATAAAAAAAAAAAGTTTGAAAAGTTTTTTTTTTTTTTTTTTAATACCTTACAAAATTACCCCTAATTAGAATTATCGTAATTAATAATCGGCTTAAAAATACAAAACATAAAAATAAAATTAATGCTACATTAAATTTTATCTTTATATATATTTTTTTAAAGTTACGCATTTCTACTTTTAATATGTAGCATTTGAAATATTATATATTATCTAACAATTTTTTTCAAACGACTTATAAAGTAGTACTTTATAAATAGGAAGCGACCGTTTGCACAAGACATTAGAAACAGATTTAATAAGAAAATAAAAAATAAAACAAGTTACAAGTTTCGAAAACCTGTAACGGTTAGTCTGATGAAGACAACCGCTGCAGGTTTCGAAACTTGTAACTTGTTTTATTTATTTATTTTCTTATTAAATCTGTTTCTAATGTTTTTGTGCAAATGGTCTTTTCGTATTATTACAGTTGCACGTTAATATATTCATTAGTACTTTATATAAAAGGGTAAATTAAATAAAAAAGGTTCAAAAAGTATTTTTTTTTCAAGCTTCATTTCGATTAAGATGTGTATTTTACAAAGCCATAGATAGAAATTACATTTCCAAAAAATATATATATATATTTGTAATACGGCTTCAAAGTTAAAAATAAATAAATAAATAAATAAATAAATAAATAAATAAATAAATAAATAAATATCACAAGATGGTTGGAAATCAAGTGAGATTCACTTTCGTTTTAGTGACATCAAAGCGTCATAACACAATTCCAAGACGCTTTCTTTAAGGGAAAAAAATAAAGAAAAAAAAGAAAGATATTGAGATGGGAGGTTGTCTACAGAGCTACGAATTGGCACCGTTCCCGAAGGACAGGAAGAAAGAACAGAGAAAAAAAACATTCCGGATTTAATCAGAATAAGAACGATGCAAACAATGATAGAAATGAAATACAAAATTCGAAATTAACACGAAAAAAACAAAACAAAAATAGGCCTATTTATCTTAACGTTGAGTGTAATGAGAAAACTGGCTATTTAATAACATTATGATTAAATAGAATAAATTTTAATAAAGAAAAACTGCTATGATATCGTGCATAAATTTAGGTAATATTTATAGCATTAATCAATCTGTCAATGAAGGAAGGAAAAAAAAAAAGGACTGTCCCCTCCCTTCCCTCAATCGAAATAAACCTGATTTGAATTTCACTAAATACACGCCTGGCAAAAGAAATTTTAAAAATTCTGTATTTTTGATCTCTTACACGCTTCAATTCCTGAAGTACTCATTAAATAATCTACGCATTTCAGTTATTTAGAATAAGAAAATATTAATATTAAAATTTAAGTATCACTATTATTAATTTTTATTATATTACAATGTATTACAAAGAAGAAAAAAAGTAACTTATTTTAAAATTTCAATCTTTTCTATTTATTTCAGTGTCTATTCCGTTAATAAATATTTATAATAACAACACAATTTTAACGCATTAAAAGACTATGAAATTGTTGATATGATTCCCAAAATAAAAAAATGAGAACAATAATAATGATAATACAATTGAGAAATAACAATTAAGGGCAAAATATTATAACATAATAGTAAATTGATAAATTTCAAAAATTAACCAAGTTAAGAAACATTGTAGAAATGTGACTTTAAATTACATCCAGCACAATTATTAAAATGATATTGAAGTACAATATTGGATCAGAGCTTTTATTGGAAGATTGGAAAATAATAATAATAATAATAATAATAAAAAAGATAGAAATCAATTGTTAATAATACAATAGTGAGAGTTAATTGCTTTCTGTAACAATATATAACAATGAACTTCGATTGTAATTTTATTCGAAGAGAATGGAGAAGTGAAACACAATGAAAAAAATCAACTTCGGATAACTAAATGTTGATAATGTTCTAATTTCAAAAGCGCCGTAAGAGAAGTTCTTTTTTTTTTGATATTTTATTATGAATTGTAATAATATAAGTAATATAATTTGTATAAATAGCCATTTGTATAAATAAACAATAAAGTCAAGTTTAATAATATGTACATTTAATTCATACGTAAATAAAAAGCATTATTAAATACTTTTGTTATTTATGTTATTTTAACAAATCAAATTAAATTATAGTTTTAGAAATTGCAGGAAAGGGGGGGGGAAACATTTTTACAAAAACTAGTTTACAAATTTAATTATTAACAAATGAAACTGAATTTCATGCCCATATGGATATATATCAATAAGTAAAAAGATTATATTGTTGATAACTTCATATAAAAAGAAACAAATTTATTTTATTCTGTTTTCGATTAATTTCTTTGATTTCTTTTACAACCGGTACGAATCCGATATCTCCTCAGCCACAAAACAAAACAGACCGTGTTTTCTTAACAGAATCTAGATTGGGCCTGATGCCAATGAATGTATTTTCTTGAATTCCTTTCGCCTCTTGAGTTTCAGATCACAGCCGCGAGATGGCGTAACTGGTTTTAAACACCACGCAGTCCCTTTATAGAAAACCGACGCTTTCAATAATAATAAGACAAGAGAGAAGAAAAACAATTACAAGCAGGAGGAATAATGGAAACAAGGTAAATAAAAAGACAGAAACAGCAATCCCATAAACAAAGGAAAAAAACCCAACAAGATATTGATCAAAATCAGGAGAAAAATATAAACAAACAAAAATAATATCAATGGAAATAAAGAAAGGTTAAATAACTTCATTTCAAAAGATGAAAGATAAATTTCTGAAAATAAATAATGTTACAAACTGTCAAAAAAGTAAAATTTTCCTTTACATGTACCTTTTACTTTTCACTATGTTAATACTTTTAGGAAATTTATAATAATATTAGATCTTTAATGATAAGAATTTTGAATATTTAAAATGTGACTAAGATAAAAAAAACCCAAAAAACTCTAATATGATTAAAGTCAGTAATTTTTAAAAAAAAAAAAAAAAAAAAGAGTAAAGCAAGGAACACACATTATATTCCGAAAATTTTGGCAAAATGTATGGCGAAAATTGGACAGTTCTATTTTTTTATTAAGATAGTGACTTTCATCGCCTATTTTTTTTTTTTTTTTCTTTTTTATTCATTAAAGATCTTTTTTTTTAATACAGATTTTAAAATGAATATTAATTTAAAATATTTACGTTAAAATATTTTTGCTCAATATTTAAAATGCTAAATTAATATTGGAATATTAAGTAAAATTCAACATTTTTGTTTAATAAAATATTGTTTTCTCAATAAATAAGTACTATCTAGTGGAATAGGTAGGCAGCAGTGTAAGAAATATTATATTAAATTAAAAGAAAAAGCGATAGAAAATAATGTTTCTCATTTCTATCAAACACTTTATAAATTAAATTACATATTTTTTATTTTTTTTTATTTTCCGAAATGCGACAATCAATTGCACAAACAATGATGAAAACAATCTTATTTTCATTGTTATGGGTTTTTTTTTCTATTGTTGAATTCATCAATACCTAACTGTTTATCCCTATCTTTACATTTATTATATATCAATCGACATATTCGCTCACCAACCACGTGATTTTTACTACAATCGTAATCAAATATGTGAATACTGGAACTATAAATATTTAATTATTGTCATAGTTAAGAAAAATACTTATCAAGAAAAATTTTTTTGTTTGTTTTTGTTTTTACGAAGGTATTTTTTATTATTTTTTTTTAAATTACTAATTTTAAATAATATTTTTTAAAAATTATAAATTTTTATACGAAGTTTCTACTTTTGTTGTTGGGACCAAGATACAAGTAAGAAACTAAGCAAAAGTATGGGTTATTTTATTTGAATCTTATTATTATTTTTTCTAATCAAATTTAAATCTTATTTATTTATTTACTTATCATTATAAAAATATAATATAATTTGCCGTTGTATTGAATTCAGCGAAAAGCTAACTTTAAGAAAATAAAATCTTTTAAATAACCATCTTTATTCACACGAAGAATGAAAAGAAAAATAACAATTTATAATTAGTCGCTCTAAATACTATTTGCAGAAATGTTAATTTTGAATAAAAGACAACTAAAACAGCTTTGATGAAAGGTCTGAGTTTTAAAGGGAGGAGCTAAACAGTAACGAACGCTGAAGCTCGCCTCATCATTGGCCAATATTCATTCAATTCACTGGAGATGGACAACAAGCAGAATTTAACAGCCCTAGCCTCTCACTAGGGTAAGGAAAAAGAACAAGGAAGTCTTGTCCCAATTAAAAAACCTTCACTTCAATTTCGATTTTAATTTTTAATACTCATATTTCAAGCTCGTATTTCGTATATTTCTACAGTGTAATAATACGTTTTTCACTGAAGACAACAATACATTAATACAAATTGCAGCTGAGTAAAAATAAAAAATATATCTTAAAAATCAATTGATTTACAATTAATCATGCATTTTTTTTTTAAAGTTAAATATCTATCAAAACAGTTTAGGATTTTTTTTAATAACTTCAAAAAACCAAGTCAAATATAAAATGCATTTCAATATTAATATTATAATTAAAATATTATATTAGAGCAATATTTTTAATTATAGTAATTTTTGACGTCTCACAAAATTAATTATATAAAAGATGGAAATAATATTTGCATGATTATTTTTTTTTTATATTTAATATGCTTTATCGGTTATTTAGTTTAAATATATATATATCAGCATTATTAAATGTTCTATGATGCTTTTAAACAAACAAACAGCACGCGCAGTTTCACTGTTTACCAATTTAATAATATTTCATTGTTATTGAGTTTTCTCTAAAAGGAGGAAGAAAACAAAAAGAAAGAAAGAAATTTTCTTTCTGTTTTTATTTACTTAAAACAAAAAAAACAACAACATTTTGTTCTTGTTTAAGTCCATTCCTTATTGTTTTATTTCTTTTTTGAAGATTTTCATTAAGTCGTTTCACGATATTCTGAAAACAACTTTTCAATTCTTGACACACAATCGATTTTCAAGATTTCCATGAAAATGTGATTTGACGACATAACAATTATTCCAAAAGAAAAAAACCAAATCAAGTCTTCTTTATCTACCGCTCAGTGGCGCCACTGTAGGCTACGAAGATGTGTGGTGAATTGTGAAACGAAAAGCGTTCCTGTTATGGACTCTTTCCGCCTTTTTTTTTTCCTAAGAAATATTACAAAGAGTGCCTTGGAGAAATTCCGTTCGAGCACTCATTTCAGTTCGGGTTTTAGATGAATTTTAAAGATAACCTCCAAATGGCAAGAATCGATTGCTTCCAAAAGAAAATTATATTTACAAGGAACTGATTGAGTTTGTAATTTGTTTACGAAAAATAAAATTTCAAATTAATTTCAATAAACGAAGATTATAATAATATTTTAATAAAAATTAACAAAAGAAAAATAAATAAATAAATAAATAAATAAATAAATAAATAAATAAATAAAAAGTACAACAAACATAATACTTCGTCATAGTAACTTTTGTTATTCGAGAATTTAGGTTCAATCAAATTAGAATTTAGTGATTGGAATTAAATGTGTTTTAAGTTTAATATTAATATCCAAAAATTAATGTTAAGTAAAAAAAACTATTCTAAACGGGAGACGATATAGCCCATTTGTATATGTAAACTATATTTTTATCTGAATAGAAAAATTACGCATGCGTGGAACAAATATGTAGGCATTAAAAAGGAATAAAAAACGCTCATCTGAAAGCAGCTCAGTGATTTCTATTCGTGTGAGTTTTTTATTCCTTTTTATGCCTATATATTTTTATTGTAGATAAATGCAGTTTACAGTTTTTGCAATGCAAAAAATTCTAAAACTGCTACTTTTGTTTTTGGTTTTTTTCCCAGTTTCTAAATACCGTAGATGACTATCGTATTTCTTTGTTGGGAGATCTATGAAGTAACTGAATTCATTCGCTGATGTGTCATTTATCTATTCTCAAATGTTCTTTTATTATAATTGATTTATTTCAACAGCAGCACTGTGGTAATTCTGTTTTATCTGTATATATTATTATACTGCTATTAGTAATTTGCGTTCGATCGCTTAATATGAATTATTAAAAAAATACTTTTCTAATTATTGTCTTGTTTAATTCCAGTATAATAGTCTTCTATCATCCAAACGCATTTTATGTAAAAGTTATAAATGAACTCTTAAAATTGTATTTTTCTTAGTGTTTATTTTGCCCCTGAGATCTTGATAATTATCCATTCTTATAAAACAAACAATCATCATCGCAGAACTACTGAAACCAGAGATCGATATACCCCTATTCACATTCAATTTCCTCAATGCGGTAATAAGTGTACCTCTGACTCCCAAAACCGAAACAGATAGTACTCTGATGCTTCATATTCCCAAAATTCAAAATCTGCATCTGGTTCTCTTACTTCCTAATCACAGACAAAAGTCATGTAGCCGAAGTGTGGTTAAGCGTCCTCCCGCCTGAGCAATCTCGGACATGTAATTCTAAACACTTAATACTGGGCGAATGTAAATCAAACAGTTGTTTTCCAATCAGCCGCTGTGTGTTTCTCCATTGCTTTTAATGGTCAACAAGGTCATTTCTTTTGTTCTTGTGACCTCAATGCAGGAATAATTCATGATCCCAATCGCGATATTAGCTAATTGCAAATGAGAAAACTCACAGGATAAATGGAGTTTTTCATTGTTCATTGCATTTGAATCCGTCTAATAACGTTAATTTATCAAGGAAATTAAGACAAAATAAGACAGTCATCTGCGGACAATAAATTACTATTGAGGTACAAAAAAAAAAGAAAAATTTGTTTCCAGTAAATATGTAACTACAACGCACTTAATGACATGTGTAACTAAAACTGGGAGAAAAATAAAACGACAACGACTGAAGAGAAAATAAAGAAATGAAAAGGGAGGAATAATAGAGAGGGAAAAAAAAAGGATTAAATAATTGGATTTGAGTTTGTGATTTGGTATTAAAAAGATTAAGATTATGACTGTAACGATTATCCTTTTAGCACAAATTTATTCGAGATGAGTTTCTGCGAATGCTGAGGGTCCACAAAGCGATGTTATCTGGAATTTCCTTTTGAGCAAGTAAAGTGAATTTATTATTAAGAAATCTTTATAGGAATCATTTAGGGGCATTGTTTTATAATAGGGAAAAAGATCTAATCCAATATTATCACAGAAGTTTCGAAGAAAAAATATAGGACAAACTTTTGTGTATGTGGTTGAATGTTTGTAGGTAGCCTTTGTATCATGTACTGTAAACAAGCATTATAGAGAAACATCGAGGAGATAGGTATTGTTAAAAATTCTGCTTTGACGCCTCCTCATTGAAGCCCAGTATTTGACTTTCACGCAAGATCTGAAGATAGTTGTTCAAAACGACAGACGATAATCTTTGTCTGAGCAGTAATCTTTTAGCTTATCTAAGCAATTGCTGTTTAGGGTGGTAATAAGGAAATCCACTCGAGAATGGTCGCACTTTCTATGAAAATCGATGATTCGGTGAAAGACGTTGTGATTAAGGGCGGTTAATAACAATATGTTTTATCGATTTTCTTTTGGCCGCTAAATCGAACTAATATATTGGGAAATCAATAGTTGTTTTCCTTTTATTGTTGTAAACTTTCCTTGAAAGCATCACAGGACAAATAGTTTTGAATTTGTCACAGACGGGATGGAAGGAACGGAATTTAAAAGTCGTATTTATTTTTTCTGATGTTTATTACGGAACCTTTCATTAAACAAACTTATAAAAGCTACTCTTATTACGTAAGTATAACCAAGAACTTCGAAAGAACTCATATCCTACTTTCCTTAAAAAAAAAACTATTTCTTAAAATTTCTTTACTTTTGCATTTATAAAATGTAGAGAGCTTACATTTCTATTCCAATTCTAATATCCAATACTAAATATAAACAGTACAAATTTTCCATTTCTCGTTAAAAAAAATTAAATCCATATAATTTACTTACAGCTGTCGAAATCGTATTAACCGCGATCTAATTAACGGATTAGCTTAAGGGGATTAACATTCATTGTTTAAAACAATTTTGAAGTATTAATAGAAATAGGATGGAAATCCATTGTTTAGATTCCAATGCTTTTCTATGAGAAAGTTTGTCGAAAAAAAAAGTTCTCGACAAGAACTCTTTTGGGAAAATATTTCAAATACAAAAGTTAGATTGTCTCTAGACCTTTAATGCTCAATCTAAATTTCAAGAAGAATCATCAGTTCAAAAGTTATTAAGGGCACCCCCGCACGCACATTGACTGATCTGACTTTTCTATTAAAAAGTAGGCTAAAAATAAATAAATAAATGAAATATTCTTAATAGCGTTTATTTTCATGAAATCCTCATTACAAAATTAAATTGTCACCGAAAAATACGTAACCTTGACTTCAAATTCTGTTTAGAAATACCACCAATGCTCCTCCTGAGTGTTTTGCCTTCTGACCACTAGACGGCGCAGACCCGTGTCCTTGTTTTTGTGATGTTCCCTCCCTCCCTTCACCTGCTGCGTCTTGATTAGTCACACTCGTGGAGCATTCATGAGCGAGCAATGAGATACCATCCAATATGGCGACGCTCGCTGGTTTTGAAAGGGTTATTTGATTGATGAATTATGGGACACAAAGAAAAACAAAAGACTTTCAGCAGAATCAATTGTATTATTTATTACAACTTTCAAACGTAATTGGTTTTAATCGTTAATTCGGAATTTTAATTTGCAACTTTCGAATACATGCATGCTTTTATCAAAATTAATAATTCGTTAAAAATATCAAAAGTACTTAACTTTCCTGTTTTCTTTTATAAAACTCGTTACTTTAATTCCTTCCTAATAATAATTCTTTATCCTGAAACATCAAATCCGCTGCATAATTCGTTTGTTAAATAATAACTATTTTTCAATTATTATACGGAATAATTACTTTACCAACATTAAAAACTCAGAATTCCTTGAAACCAAGAAAAAAAATTGATTAAGAAAGTTCGATTAAAATAAGCATAAATTATAAAATTGAATTTAAAATCATAAAACGTTCAATAACTAACAATACTAAAAATAAATAAATAATAATAATTAATTAAACTTTATTTGAAAATAACAATAAACTTCATTAGCAAATAACTCATTTATTTATAAATAATTAATAAATTAAGGAAATTTAAATAAGACATCCCTTAATACTTGGATAATTAATTATATAATAAAAGAATTCGTTAACTTTTTTAAAATAATCTGATAAAAAAAAGGGAGAGAGAACATTCTTTTATTTATTTATAAAAGAATTTATTATTATTTGTGTAATTTTTAAAATAATGTGTCAGAAATTGCGATATCCTGTTATTTAATGTTATTAATTTAATAACGTATTATTTATAGTTTCAACAATTATGAAATATTTAAATAAATAAATAAATAAATCGAATCATCGCGAGTTCTTATATTGTCATCGCAACTTGTCTTTGGCGAACTGTCTTCTGGATTTCAGAACGACTTCTTTTCAAATATAAAAAACCAGATCGGAAACGAAATGTTGGAAATCGTTTTAATAAAGACCTCTTCCATTCAGCCAATGATTTCCAAAGTAAGACGGGCAAATAAAAGATTCAATAAAGTAAAGTAGGTTAGAGCAGCACTGGTTTTATGTAGGCTATGGTGGCCGCTAATGGATCTTCCAACGCAGCAGCAGCATTCATTTAATTCAAGGTTCGCAGTGTGACTGATAACAGGTTGTAGAGATTTCAAGGAAGCGGAGAAGTCTTTTCCTTAACATTTTCAGAAAGAAAAAAGAGCTGGCGGATATAATCTCAGGGAAATAAATAAAATAATGCAAATACAGGAAATAGGACTGAATTTGTAATCGCTAAATTTAAACAAATTCCATAAATATGATTGCAATTTCGTAATTTTAGAGAGATTATTATTATTTTATTTAATGAAAACACTTGTCAGAAGTCGTGCGAAATACGAAGAATTAAATTAAGATTTAATAAAAATGAAATTACTTAACACTTTCGTAATTTTTTTATATTATTATAACACTTTCGTAATTTTTTTGTATTGTTATTATTATTATTACATTAATATAAACTCTTTGTTTTATAAACTTGAACAACTACAAAATATTTGATTATTTGTTAATTATAAAGCTTGTCGAATACAAAGAGCTTCATAAATTATCCATTTTGTAAATATTTATTAAATTCCCAAATACTTTTAATGAAAACTTGAGTAAAAATCCGGAAATTAGCCAATAAATGTAAGTTCGGATATTTTTTTGTTTTAAATTGAAGTGACTGTGTACAAAAGGAAAGGAAAACACATTTTTCCCAAATACAGTTAGTTTTACATTTGTTCAGACCTTTGTTAATGTCTAAACATATCGATGATGATTCTTAATGTATTAGATTAGAGCTTCTCAATCGGTGCGTCGCGAGAATGTCCCTTTGTATAGCAGTATAGTACTCTGTTTCTATTCCTTTATACTACAATTTGTACAATTTCTTACTATTTCTTAGTACTACAAGTTCTGAATTCTGTTTCTACAAGTATTTAAGCTTCATACAAAACAAAATGCAATAATCTAGATTGGACAAACAGAAACATGAACTACAATCTATTTCGTGCTAACAATGAAGATCAATAAAAATATCAATTCAGATTAAAAAACATTCCGGGATATTTTAAAATGTTTAAAATAGAATTTTATTTTAATCGTACTGATCGTAAACAGCAATGAAAACGCTTGATATGCAGCAGGACTTCAGCATAAGTAAAGTCAACCTTTTTGGTTGAGAAGCACTGTATTATACCACCGTAACAGTAAACGCTGATAAATAACTTTTTTTAAAATTTAAAATTTTTTAAAATATTGCAGGTAAAAAGTTTTTCCCTTTTTAAGTTTTTATAAAATTTAAAAAACTTAAAAAGGGAAAAACTTTTTTACCTGCAATATTTAAGACACTTCTTTATAAGAAACAAATTTCAATAAAAGTCATTTTCATTGACTTAATCGAAGCAGTAAATTATTCGATTTCAATGAATCTCATCAAAATATCAATCAAAAGCAGTCAAATTAAAAAAAAATAAAAAAAATAAAATAAATAAAACAAAGGAACACAAACACACTCCAATACTTACAACTGTGGTTATTTTCTTTGAAATACTATGAAATTATTATAATATTTCTATATAAAATTTAGCAGCACTTCAAAGCCTTCCACAATTCGATAATAGTTATTTAAAATAAAATTCACTAAATGACAGCAGCTAATTAATAAAAGTGAAATAAATTAACAGGAAAGAATGGAGCAGGAAAATTGATTGAAACGTAACGAGAATCCAGAACTACTATTGATTTTCTCATTACGTGATTTCAAGAGATTGAACGGCGAACGATTGAATCGATATCATATTAGACAATGAATCTACTAACAATATTACAATTATTAGTTGTTAAATTAGGCAAATTTAGAAATTTTCCAAAATTTTTATCTTAACTCTGTGTTATTATTTTTTTTTTCTATTCTTATTTTATTATAAAGTGAAAATTAAAAAATTCTAGAAAAATTACTATTTTTCTTAAAAATTGGATTTTCTTTAGTTTTTAAAATTCCTGAAGACAATGTAAAGCAAAGGTATTTAAACTGAGCCGATATTTTAAATTCTAAAAATTTTTATTTTCGAATGCGAACTAAAAATCTCCCATTTGCTAAAAATTGATCAAATCCTCAAATTGCTCAAAAAATTAATTGGTTTTCCGTAAGTTTAAGTATTTATTTTTTTTTCAAATCAAAGTTAGCATTTAAAATGAATTATAAAAGGTTTACTAGCCTTGTATAATTAGGGGTCGATGGAAAGTCACTGTTCGACGTCAGTCAGAATGAACTGTTTAGCGATCTACAAAAATTTCTATTAATTTGTTATTTACATAAATATTCTAAATCGGACTAATTTTAATCAATATCAAACGTGGGCAATGGGTTAAGGATTTTAATATTCATTGTTTAAGACAGTGAGATATTAAGAGAAATAGGACTGAAATCCATTGTTTCGATTTCAATGATTTTCCATGGGAATTGTTGTCGCCTTCACGCGCAAATTTCCTCATAAGAATCCACACTGCGAAATTTCCAAAATTCCAAAAATAGACAGATCGCGTATTATCCATAATTAGAAATGCCAAGTTTCAAGAGGACTCCATTTACTGGTTGAAAATCGTTATTCACATCTAATGATTGTATGAACTCTTTTTATCATTTATTTATTTATTTATTTTTCGAAAAGTAGGCCAAGAAAGATATATTAAAATCATTTCGCAAATAAAATACAGTAAAACCCCATTATTACGCTCCCGCTTATAGCACTATCCCGTTCTTTACGCTCCTTTCATACGGTCCCTGGAATTTTCTATGTAACTCTGTATACTTTTACCCTCTTATAATGCTTCAAATCCCGCTTGTAGCGCTTTTTTAACATCGGAAATTATGTATCGAAAAGAAATGTAACACTGTAAAGATTCTTTTCTTTCCCTGGTAGGAGGTAATCTTTGAACTCTTTGAAGTGCGGGTCCGTGATAAAGTAAGTTAGTGCAAAATGTCGAAGCAGAAATCCCTTTCTATAAGTGAAAAATTGGAAATTCTCCATAAGTACGACGAGAATTCTACATTAAGTCAGAAGGATTTCGCAGAATCTCTAGGAATTCCCTCATCCAGTCTGAGAACAATAATAATAAAGAATTTTTTAATAGGAAATAAGCTCACATTTACACTATATCTATTGCAGAATCAAGTATCTTTCCTGTAAAATGGTGTCTAAATGTTTCCCCATCTCATAAATCATTTCCCGTCTATAGCGCTATCCCGCTTGTAGTTCATGGTCCCTTGACGAGCGTAATAACGGAGTTTTACTGTAATTTGCGAAAGTTACGGTATTCTACATTTCGTGGAATACAGAGTCAAAATAGACTTTTATAATTTTTGGCTAGATAAAAGAAAAAAATATGAACTTTATAATTTCTGAAACAGTTCGACAAAAAAATACGAAAGGACAGGAACGAAACAGAATAATTAAAGGAATATTAATAAAAGTGACAGTTCCTAAGATGTAAAAGTCTTTAAATTAATGGAATTCTTCTTTAAGAATCGTTTCTAAGACTGCCTCATCATCATCTGATTAAATTTAAAGACGAACGAAGGAAAAGGGGGGTGGTAATTAGATACCAGGAATTACCTGAGTTAAATTTCAATTTTAATAACCATTTCTAATTTGCTGGCCTTTAAATCCACTTTTAAACTTTATATAATCAGTCTTTCATTTTTTTTAAAGGTTACAGATGTCATAATTTTAATGAGAAATGTAATAATGTAATGCTTTTATAAAAAGAAAGAAAGAAAGAAGTACGATTTTCTTTACTGAATTTGTTGCATGAAGAGGTCGTCGTGTCTCCCTTCAACCTCTCGTTCATTTTCTATCTAATTTTAATGTGTTTTTTTCTTTACTATGTTATTCGTTTTTAGCCAAATTTTACATTTTTTTTTTTTACATATATATCTGATGACAAATAGTGTTACTAACTCTTTAGAAGTACGAAATATAACGACGCGTTACTTCTAATCTAAATATAATATTTTAAATCTAATATGGTGTATAACATTCATTTATTTGTGGCAAACCCAGAGGACACCTTTAACATCTACGCAGATCGTAATAAAAGTACACTTTTATCATTTTCTTTGTAAAAGAAAAATGCGTCTTTTAATTTTTTGAAACAGTTCGAAAATACGAAGAATTAGAAAGAAACAGAATATTTAAAGGAATGTTAATAAAAGTGTACAACTACCAAAGGTTACTACAGATCTGTTGATCGTTAGAAAAATGCCAAACTTACAGATAAGAAAATGGGAGGCCGTCATTAAAATACGGTAATTGTGATTCTATTTTCCTGAAATGACATTGGTTTTAAGGATGTACTGTCTCATATTGATACTACGGATGAAGAAACTCTTCAAGCGAATAATAAGACTTATGAACAGATTACTCTACTTCTTAGGCTATCATTCAATATGTAAGTAAGACTCATCAAATAAGTCTGTCTGTATGTATGGGTCTCCTCCTATAACTTTTGAACCGCTTGACTGATCATCTTGAAACTTGATGTGCATGTTGGAGACCAGAGACATTCCAACTTCTTTATCTGACATCGTTCCCAAATGGGTTCTTGTCGAAAAACTGCGAGAGAAAGCGACAAAAAAAATCCCAAAGAAAAAGCATTGGAATTTGAACAATGAATTTCTATCCTATTTTTCTATTAATCTCTCATTGTCTTAATGTAGATAAAAATCTCCCTTTAAGCTAATCCAATGAGCGCGGATTGATACGATTAAAATGAATCCCGTTTTAAACAACTTTAAGGAAACTATGTGAATTTAATTCATTTTTTATTTGTCCCTTCAGAAAACGGAAAATTTGTATTATAATGGGAATATAAATAACTATAGGCTTTTCATTTTTACGGCTTCAAAAATAATATAAAATAAATAAATAACTTAAAAGAAATATTAAGAAATAACATTTTTATACAAAGTACGAAAAAAAAAAAAAACTTCTTAATTTATTTTATACATACACGATTTATCTATATCTCTAAATAACCCTTCGAATTTCAAATACGAAAAAGAGAAAAAAGAGGACAAACTGTAGATAAAAAAAAAGAGGGGAAGTGAAACAGAATATATTCGAGACGCCAGAAATCGATGGTGAACTTGGAATTCTCCTCCACTGCTGTTTCCGCCATTATAAATTGTTGAAGCGGCGCAAGTGCCACCTATCTTCCGGATTACAAACTTTGATTAATTACACTTCGGGCGAAGCGCACTACGTCTGTTTATTACATTTCGCCAGTATATTAAATTGGATGGCCACAATTGTGGTTTCATCAATTTTTAGGAATATAGTTTAGGTTTCATTTCTCACTATTTCCTAATTAAAAACCTAAAAACCCGTTATCTAGAGAAGCCTTTTGAGTTTGTACTAATTAAATAAAAAAAGTACAAAAGTATAAAAAAAAATTTACTGCAGAAATACATTATACTACATGTTATTTTTTTTTTTTTAATTGTCGTTATTGCTGTGCTTTGGTTATTTATATAGTGTACTGTACAGTATTTTCAATAATGGTTACATATTTGCAGTATTTTTGCATGTTACATATTATCTATAAAGATTAATTCACATATAAGGTAGATTGCCCAATTAAGGCCCGGTTTGAAATAAGGCCCATCCTTCGTTTTATTAATAGAATGTTGACAATTTACCAAGATTAGTTATGTTTCAGACAGGTCCTGGCTTCTAGCGGCTACACCAAAATTAGGTCCATTGAAGTGGATAATTTCACCATGTTTGTCTCAGTTGAACAGTACAAGTCGTCCAAAGCTTTTCTCGTTACCATTTCAACTTAATTTGAAAAATCGTCCCCATTTTTTGGCAACATAACATACATGGGCATGTTTTATGTCATCTTAAAGTATGTCATGAGTAGAATAATGTAGAATAATTCGATATTTGAACAGGGGCTCCAAATAAGGCTCTTCAGTTATATTTTCAAAACTATTACTACAGACAAAATTTCAAATGCCACTAATTCTAAATTCACTTTTTCATAACCATACACCTTAAACTACCTTTCAAGACAGTTTTCAGAATTTTCACTCTTGCAGTAGAAAAATAAAAAAAATCTTTAAATGTTAGGTGGGTCTTATTTGGTGCAGTTACCTTATATGACTTAGTATTGTACTGTATATCTGACTTCTCATATATAATTTTCGACTTGTTGGACGGAACGTAACCAAGTCGTAATTCGCGGTGTAATTAATTCCGAAAATGCAATAGACATTTCGGATAGATGATTATATCTTATTTCGAAAACATAAATAAATAAATAAATAAATAAATAAATAAATAAATAAATAAATAAAACAATATTCTTAACTGAAACAAGAGGCTAAAACGGTGAAATTAGCAGAATATCTTAATCGGATGTAGGTAACTTGAAGCGAACCTCTCGTGAAATTATGAATTATTGATGGGGGTTGATGTCATTCTATGCACCTGGTGCTTCGATGTACAATGGTAATTTAATCCACCCATGTCATTTCAAAAGAGAGTAAGCAACCACAGGTAAATAAGGGAGAAAACACAGGAGGTGGGTGAGTGGATGGATTGGGAGGGGGGGGGGTCTTTTAATCATCTTTTCATCTCTTTGTGTGAATTACGATTGCAAATTCGTAAACAAATTGTACGGTTGATCCGAAAGTTGCACTTTTGCAGTCTTCGAAGTTTATGCAGATTTTGACTATGTGTGTGTGTGTATAGGTAACTGTTTCGAGCTCATTGATTCTCTTCAGCTACTTATCAATTTTTCGTTTGCTCACTTGCAGGAATTAACGAAATAGTTTCGAGTGAAACTGGCCACTCAGATTACAAAGAAAAGCAGAAACCTTAGAATTAAATTTCCCGCCAACTTTGCTTAGAAAGAATTCATTCATAATTGAAATAAGAATTATTGTTTCCATCTCGAATGTATTAATTTAACTTAAGTTAGTCTTCAATTTATCATGATTAAAATAATTATTGCGCAGATTTATGTCGAACTGTGGGATATTTGTCGTATAGAATATTAGGGAAATCCATTTTTTCATCAGGAACAGGGGGAAAAAAAAAAGTGAAGGAAGTGAAAAATTCCAACTTTCTTTTTTTTGATTGAATGTGTAAGTCGATTAAAAAAAAAAAAAATCATAAATCAAAAATTTTTAAGTCAGAAGTAAATTATATAATAAAAAGGTCTTAAAAATTTAGGCCCTGTTGATAGATAAGTTCTTTATTTAAATATTACAACTAGGTTTATGCTCAACGATTATTCCAGGAGTGGCAACTGAGCATGCAGAGTTAGGGCATCAACACGGGCTGGAGTCGAGACCGAAACAGTTGTGTTCCTGTTTTAAGACAAACCCTAAATAAGCATCGCTGTAAATTTGATGGAAATCCGTCCAGCTGTTTTAGCGTGATGCGTGCACAGACATAATGTTCAAGTGGAAAAGTTAAAAATAGCATTAAAACTGAAAAACTCATCCAAGGGTAAATCGAAGTTCAGTTTGTTTTTGTGTCTTTTCAATAATAACAACGGCGTATTTTATTACCCTTAGCTTTGCGTGAGTTGACTGAGAATAGAAGGAGATTATTAACAATCGCGTGACAGTATTTAACTAAGGGCGGTCTAATGGATACTTTGCAGAGTGGATTACTTTTTTTTTGCTTCTTCTTGTAGCCTTTTCTAAATTGGGAAAAAAGTGATAACAGACAATGTATTCGAACGCGTACAGATTTTGACACCAAAACAGAAACACTATTCATTCAAAATAGCAACTGAAGGGAGCAGAAGAAGAAGAAGAAGAATGTCAACAGAAGAACTAATAGTGGATCCATTGACAGTAGTTTGTTTTTGTTCCTTTCTCCTAAATCGATCGAAAACGACCAGAAAATTAATTTTCGTTTTCAGTGAATGTGTTTTCGTGATAGGTAACAAAGTAACGTGCTAAGATAATCTTCAAAGTTCGATTCCGGGTAAGACATGGATTTTCTTTGTCTGATGTAAGTCGAGGGATGGAAGGTTATTTTTCTTTATTTCCCCTAATGTATTTGACAATTATAATGAGCAACAAACGAATGAAACAAATACGACGACTGCAGACATTGTTGAAATTCATAATATTTCATAAACAAATAATATTTCCAAAAACGTTAGAATATAACAATTCTTTAAATATTTGGTAACATTGATACGGATCGTGTTTAGTATTAAAAAAATCTCTTATTAAACAAAAAAAAAGACAGACAGAGAGATAAATGAGACGAAGAATATTAATACAGTAAAACCTCGATATAACGCTCCCGCTTATAGCACTATCCCGTTCTTTACGCTCCTTTTATACGGTCCCTGGGATTTTCTATGTATCTCTGTATACTTTTACCCTCTTATAACGCTTCAAATCCCGCTTGTAGCGCTTTTTTATATCGGAAATTTTGTATCGAAAAGAAATGTAACACTGTAAAGATTCTTTTTTTTTTTTCCCTGGTAGGAGGGAATCCTTGAACTCTGTGAAGTGGTCTGTGACACACCTGTGCAAAATGTCGAAGCGGAAATCCCTTTCTATAAGTGAAAAATTGCAAATTCTCCGTAAGTACGACGAGAATTCTACAGAAGTCAGAAGGATTTCGCAGAATCTCTAGGAATTCCCTCGTCCAGTCTGCGAACAATAATTCGTAACAGTAGCACACACACACGGCAAACCACAATCAAAGATTTTTTTTAATAGGAAATAAGCTCAGATTTGCACTATATCTACTGCAGAATCAAGTATCTTTCCTGTAAAATGGTGTCTAAATGTTTCCCCATCTCATAAATCATTTCCCGTCTATAGCGCTATCCCGCTTATTACGCTTGTAGGTCATGGTCCCTTGACGAGCGTAATAACGGGGTTTTACTGTATTATGAATATTATGTTAACATTAAGTATATAGGACCATTTTTGTAAATAATACCATTATAACTCTCAGCACCTACAACACAGGCTTATAACCCAGTAGGACTGAATTGTAATATTTGATGAATGAATAATAATAATAAAAAGAACATATTGCGGCAAAAGCGGGAAATAAGCTTGATTCAGAATGTTTAATTCCACTAAACAGCTACTTAGATTTAAAAAATGATTGTGATTTCCACATATACCAAAAAGAATGAAGGAAAGAATATAATATTAAATAAAGAAAAGTATTTAAAAAAAAAAAAAAGCATTAAATTTAACTGTGAAAAGAAAACGCTGTTATTAATTAGATCTTAATTAATTTAAACTTATGTTTAAATTAAATCATTCGATATCATGTCTAAAAACTTTAAGCAAGGGGTAGCAAACAATAATCAATCGCCCGTTTTAAAGGCTTTTCTTAAATAAAGATAATTCCCTTCGATTTTTAACAATATCTTCCATCGAAATGCGACGCCTTTTGGTTTCAACTATAAATTTAACCGCCCACTTCGTCCAATCAATAAACAATATTGATTTGTCTCTCATAAAACTCAAGTATAGAAACGGAAAATTTAACAGCCATAAATAAATTTTCTTACGTGACTTTATTTTTTTTTAATCCTTGTTTCCTAGAAAAGAAAAAAAAAAACCAAAAAAAAAAAACCTCATAAAATCACTCCGTTGTTGTGTTTGTGCCTTCTTAACTTTTGAACTAGTGATTAGATTTTTTTTTTAAACGTTGACAGCAGTTTTTATGGATGACATCTAATGTTTTTCGATTTCAGAATTTTTGCGTGTGTCGAGAAATCTGCACCCGAAGGTGACAAAATTTCCTGTAGAACAGTGGTTCTCAAATTTTTTTTTTTATGTGGACCCCCACTTCCGGAATGAAATTTTGCTCGCGCCCTCAATGTATTTTTGTTAATAACAAACACTAATACCTTAAAAAAAATATATATACTAAATTAACTGTAAGAAAATATACAAATAATAGTAATGAAAATAATAATAAAAAAAATACATAAAAATAATTTTAATACCTATGAATCTAAAAACAAACAAAAAGAAAATTCCAACGAAGTAAGTTATTAAAAAAAATTAAGTTACAAAGAATTCCTTCGATTTTCAACATCAGCGTTTAGTCATCTTTGTCCATACGTAAACGGATCTAACATCGAGTGAATGCCAAAATGTAAGTAATTCTTTGTAACTAATTTATTTATAAGTATTACGTGCTGTTTTTCGTTTTTGTTGTGATTTTCTTATATGTAAAATTCATGTTTCGTTGATATTGATTTTTTTTTTTAATTTCTATTTATAAATTTTTATTTTTAATTTTATATTGCAATCTGGATTTTATTTATTAACAGAAACGTTTTTACGTGTGCTGATCATGTGTTGAATAGTTCAAACATGAAGCCTGTACATCTAATTAAGCCTTTTTTAAAAAAAATAAATAATTAAAAGTTAAAATACATTTAAAAAACATGATACGACCATGAGAAGTCATCTTCTAGATTTTAATTATTTGGATGAACTGTGACTTTATGTAATTCTAATAAATTTTTATTATGCCTAATGAATTTGTATATTTTATTTAACTTTTTGAGGACTCAATTAAGTTTGAGAAAATTAATTTAGAATGTTTACATTTTACAAAACAAGATTTTTTCCTTCTTTCTTTTGTGTTTGTTTTTCATTGCAGTGAATCAAACAAAGGAAAAAAATAAAAAAAGCGGTAATATTGTAACTGGAATTAAGCTTCTAGTTCGTTTAACATCTTTTTTTTTTTTTTAATTTATTCTTAATAATAATAATATTTTAATAGTTTAATTATAATCATTAAAAATTTAGAATTGTTATAATTTCGTATAGATTAGAAATGATATTATTTAATTGTTTAATTAACATAGCAGATTGTAATGTACAAAAACAAGTTAGTGATAGCGATTAGTAAACCAATCACAATGCTTCGAAACGTCTTCTGATACGTATAAGACAATATAATTGATATTGTCTTAATTTTCTTATTATTATAAATTTGATTGTTGCGAATGCAAAAGGCGCAACTGTTGCGATTATTGCTAATGATATTTTAATGATACTTTTGCACAGACAAAACGATAATATAAGTGATACTTGTATCAGAAGACTAAAAAATAAAAATTTTGTTTGGATTGTAATAGTTTAATAATAACCATTAAAAATTTTGAATTGTTATTAATTTAGTAAGACTAAAAATGCTAATATTTGATTATTTGATGAACTAATCGTATTAAATTATCAAAATGTTATTTATTATTATATTTTGCAACTGATAATTTCAAATAATTACAAAACTAATCACGAACTGTTAACTATTATATAGTAAATAATATTTATAATGCTAGAAAGATTTTATATACTGGCTATTTACATTAATACTGTTACACTGATTAAACAACAAAATTTGTATATTTATATAACAAATTATGTTAATTATGAATATTATCTGTAAAAACTTAAAAATTATATCTTATACAGAACATACAGACAGATCCTATAAATATGGGTATCTCGTAGGACTGAAATTGTAAATTTATTAAAATAATAATAATAATAATAATAATAATAAGGTCAACAAACAGACCTATCTAATTGATATTGCAGTGCCTATCAGCAAGAACATGCAGAAAACTCACGCAGACAAGATCAGTAAATACACTGATCTAGCACACGAGCTCCAGAAGCAGTGGAAGCGGGATCGAGTACGTGTTGTACCCATCGTTCTGTCTGCCACTGGTCTGGTGCCTCACACATTGCACCACAGTCTCAGCACACTAGGACTTCACAAAATCACTTATGCACAACTGCAGAAGGCTGTGGTACTCAACACTACACGTATAGTTAGGAAATTTTTGGACACAAGCACACATCCCTAATCATTCTTGCACACATCTTTACACTTGGCAGTATGTGCTTTGGTCCTTGACCCGCCATATTGTTTTTGCTGGGGAAACCCAAGGTTTGAAACATACCAACATAATAATAATAATAATAAAATCTGAGACTTTAAAAACAAAGCCTAGGCCTTGCCCTAAAGCATAACTCTTATGAAATATATATAATATTTGGTGAAAACAGTATTCTTTCTTTAAGAATAAAAAAACTAAAGGAACTTATAGAGGTGTTCCATATTGTCTTGGTGTAATGATACGTTTCAAGTTCAAGTATCAGTGTTGGTGAATTTTATGAGTTGGCTGTTAAATAAGCTACACAGCACCAATGGAGATTTATTGTCAAGACTACAGGAAACCGGAAACAGCAGAGGTAACTGTTAAATGCAACTGTAAAGAAGAAAACTACATAATAAAAGAATAATTTTACAACTATATTTATTTAGCGAAAGGTGCTCAGATACGGGAAAAGAAAGTTATTTTTAAATAAATAAAAACAGAAACAAAACAGCTTCGTAATTTACTGAGGTTGCTACAAAAATTTATGGAGTGAGTGATGTTTCGGAGAAATGAGAAAATTAATTTAAAGCGTAATAATTTCGAAATAAAATTTTTTGAATGACCTGATTTTTAATAAAATTTTATATATAAAGTATTTTTAGCACTTATTCAATAAAATAGCACTATCACATAAAAATATGATATTGAAACTTTAATATTAAATTAACAACAGAAAACCATTTAAATAACACTAATATCTTCTAGAGAAAATATATTATCACTTAAATTATTACTAATTTTGTTTATTATAAGCATTTCTTTAAAATAAACCATTAGGCGGAGAAAGAAAAAACAAAATTGAAAAACAGATTTTTCTTGCAATCAACCTTCAAGTTAGAAAAAAAAAAAAAGTCATTTAAAGCGAAAAAACGATTGTATTCAAACAATGACAAAACATCTGTTCCGAGATGGTTATAAATAATTAATAATTTCTTTTTTTAGTTGTTTACGAATGAATAAATATTTAACTGACCGTAATAACAGAACGCTGAAGAAGTTCGAAACATTTAATGTAAAAATAATAATAATAAAAATTTTATTCAATATTTAAAGTTTTATACAGCGAATATTTTATGCATAATTAAATATGATCTTATTGTAACATATTTTGTACAGTTAAAATCAACAGTATTATTTTTTCTTTTTCTTTTACTTCTTATAACTTTATAAACTTTATTTCTTATGCTCTTATTTTAATGAATTACAATTTATTCGACTGCTTCTATTTACTTTCATATGAAATTAAATATATTTTGGATGCAAGATTCATAGATCAAATAATAAAATATGAATACATATTTATAAATATACTGTTATTGCTTTATTATGCAATGATTTGCAAATATATCATTCGTTATGGTTTTATTTAAACAATTCAACTATAAATTATTTATTTAATCGAATATTTACTTAGCTGTTTTATTATGTTTACTTTGAAATTCAATAATTTTAACATCTCAATGAAACGATTCCTAAATCATATTTAATTTAACTTTAAATAAAAGGAATTTATTTAGCGCAGAATTACTTCTTTCCCCCAGAAAATGTGATTCCGAAATGTTTAAAGCTACGCTAGCATCTTCCTTTGCTTCGTGTCAGCTGTAATCACAAATGGCGATTCAAGTTTCATCTGGTGCGCCCGAGCGATTGGCTAAATTTGCTGCGACCCATCCACCCTCTAAAATGGACTGCTCCATCACCATTAGTAAATTCCACACGACAACTCTTAATGCCATTAATTCACTCCACTGACAACAAAAACTTTATACCAAAGGAAAAAAATGGAATTAGTGAAAACAGATTTAAAACAAAAAATTAATTAACATAAAAATTAAAAATAACGATAAACAATGAAAAGAAATGGAAGTTAACTGCATTAGCCTGATTTAATTGTTTCGTTCTGTGATAATCAGTTAATAAATTAAAATCATAAAGTAAATTTTATATTAAATAATAAAAATAATGAATAAAACTGCAAAAAAAAAAAATATATATCTGAAAATTTAGAAATATTGAATTCTAGTTGAAAAGAATATTAGAAGAGTGAGTTGTCAATAAAATGAAATGCAATTTCAAAATTACATTCTTTTAATCAATTGCTAATTGATTTATTGTTAAAATTATTCAATTCCAAAGCCATTTGCATTAATTATGATAACAATCATTTATTAGTTTCCATTTACGATTAAAATGTTTAAACAGGAATTTGTTTTTTGATAATTAGTAATTGAGTGCAGTAAACAGGATAATAAAAAAAGAAATTAAATAAATAAATAAGCCTACAAAATACTGATAATGGATAGATAGTGTTATTAAGAAAAATACTTAAATTATAGTGATAAATTATAATTATCCACACAATTATTGTTATTTTTTTTTAAAATTCTATTCAATCATTTTTAAATAACTAATTATATTGGCTTCAATTACCAGTTAAGTTTAATATTTCTCTCCCTACCCCCGTCCCCGAATTAATGCAAGTGATTTTTATTTATATAGGTTAAGTCATTTTAACACTTTAACAAATACTGTATTCTACTAGATTACTGTAACTTATATTAAAACTGCATTTAATTTCAATCAATATTTTTTTATTTTTTTTACTTTTTAATTTAGTCAGTTACAAAAATTCGGCGTAGTAATGTTCTCATAAATTATTCAAAAGCAAATTTTGTGTGTAAATCTTTAGTTTCCTGAATGTTATATACTTTAAAATTTGCTAAGAGACTGCGTATCTTTTCGTTTTCCATTCCGTGTTTCTCCGTGAACTGCAGTCAAATATTTATAGATTGCAATGAAACCAAGATAATACCGGATCATGAATAATATACACATCAAAGCAAACACTTCCTTCTCCTTCTGGACTAATTTTCCAATGGCTTCTTTTTCTTTTAATTCCGTTTTAAATTATTCGAATTAATAATGGATTAATAGCAAAAGAAGGATTTGTTAATATCTCCGGATATTTCTATCCTCGGTCAGTAAATTAGTGATGAAAAGGAAAGACGAGAATTAATACAAAAAACAAAACAAAACTGGATGTTGAAAGTTTGATTCGATTCGGAAAAAAATAGAAACCAGAACTACTTAAATCTCGGCAAGTAAAATGGTGTGGGTGGTGTGACAAAATGTGGTAATTGAAATGTGTGAACGAAAGGGAGGAAAAATAAATAAATAAATAAATAAAAAAGAGATACTTATGTGGAATAAGTATTTCCCCCTCCAATTAAGTGATTATTTAACTAATGCAATTTCATTAACAAGTGAATAGAAATTTAAGCTAAAGCTATAATTTAAGGGCGACCCGTAATAATCAAAAAATTTAAAAATAATAATAAAAAAGGGAAATACATTAACGCAAGGAAAACTAAAAAAAAAAAAGTAGGAGAAAAAATAAAAATAAAAAAAAATTGAGAAAAAAAAACAAAAACAGTAGATATACAGATTCGAACCGACAAACTTTAGTACATGAGTCCGAGACCTTAAGCAGTAAGCTATAGCTGACAATTAAAATGAGATTTCGAACATTTAAGCTAATAGAGGAACTTCAATGAAAACAACACCAAATATCTCGAAGATTGGGGGGGGGGGTCCCTCTGGAAATACCCTATTCCTACGTTGTTAGGGCCTCTGAACACGATGGTGAAATTCGTTTGTCGACCCGACCTTCCGTTAGGAAATTTTTAGGGGGGGGGGGTACAATGACAACAATATGACTTGTTAGGCTATATTCTTTGATTGTATACATATGAGATTCTGAATTGCGCAAGAGCGACAGAGGCTAAGCTGCGCCAGGAACAAGTTATGCAATTGAGAACAATTCGTTGAAAGGAAGAGTAGAACATACAGAAGAATGAAGGAAGATTCCGACGTATCAGCCGCAGGGCAGGGCGTCGCCTTCATCACTCAGTTGTGCCCGAACGGCAAGATCTAGGAACAGAAATCCATAAAACGGCAAATGGTAATTAGAGATTAGTTCCCAAGCTGTTTCAGAAATGTAAAAGCTTTACCAACTGTTGATTTTCCCGCTAGAAGGGCGCCATTACAGAAGTACTTGACAATTCCTTAAACTAAAAATAACCTACCATTAAAACATCCTTAGTTCGATCTAGATTAAATAAAATCGCTAAATAGCTTCAAATTCAGATTGCAGTGGGGAGGGGACTGCAGATACACACTCGTTTAACTCTTAGAAACAGGATATTATAAAAAATACTGTTTCAAAATATCCTCCGATTCCATTTCATTATCTCCTATGAATAACATAAACATTGGCTCCAAATTCCCCCAATAAACTTTCACTGCCGAGTCATGAAAATAGATTATAAAATTAAAACTAGAATCCTCTGGTAAATTTCGTCTATATTTATGATGACTGTTGAGCTTAATTTGATGCATCTTCGTAGTGGCGATATTAAATTGGAAATAGACGGAAGAGTCATTGATTTTTCTCTCTTTTTTTTATCTTCTGCCAACGGGAAAGAACTCGACTGAGTCCAGAATATGATCAATGCAAAGGAAACAAAACCATTCAGAGGTTCGGGTTTTTTTTTTTTTCTTTTTCTTTTCTTAACACATACGTTTACGTCATCCAAAAGATAAGACTGAAATTCTAATCCAATAAGCTCTAGACAGATCTTTTGTTATTGTTAACTTAAGCCTAATTTAACTGTTTTCTTGTCGACTTTAGAAAGAAAAACAAAAGAAAGATATTTGCGAAAAGACAACTACTTCTTAATGGCTTTGGCAAATATATATATTTATAATTCTTACTTATATATATTATTTATTTATATACATAAAATTCTTACTTTTATTTTTCCCAAATTTGACTAGAATAGTTAAAGTAGGGTTAAATTGTAATAGTCTAGTAATTTTCGAATGGATTTGAATTATCATAAATGAATCAGAAAGGTTCCCCTCAAAATGGGAATATATATAAGAAATATATGATAGATAATATCTATTTGATTGAGTTATCTATTCTTAATCTATTTCACTGAGTTTTTTTTTTTTTGGTTGGATGATCATATTCCTCTCTCTATCAATCAATTCCGCGTATATATTTTGCACAAAAACCTTTCCCAATCAGATCCCAACGGGTTACTCTACTTACATAATTTTTATCTTATAATTTTCAATGTTTTTCAAATATACCGTGTATGTCACTTAATTATGGATTACGAAATTACTTATCATGGATGGGATTATATGACCTTTTCCACTGTACAAACTTCGTATGAGCAACGATCGATGAAGCGTGTCACGCAGCGCAAGAGACAGCTGTCCCAGCTTACCAAGTACCGCAATCAAATATAGTCCAACAAAGTTGGCTTTTTTTTTTTTTCTGGGGGGGGGGGGGGGGAACAAAATCTAAATTCATAAAAGTAGTAAGTCGATGAAAAAATTTCTTACTAAGAATTACTTTTACGAAGGCTATATAACTGAAGTCTCCCTGTGAGTCTGGATCGAACCCGTCCATTCATCAATATCAAATTCCAATTCTCGAACGAAGACGGGGAACGAGGTACAAGTGGAACGTGATATGAAGAATACAGTATCCGAATTCACTCCGTTTACAGAGATTGCTTAACAATGCACAATTATGCACTGAGAACACAATGTCGAAACTAAGGATGCTCTTCGAAGTCTTTTCCAGTTCCCCCCTAATTTAAAATCAAACGTCTTCAACTCATATTAATATTAATTAGGCCTTTATTTTCAATTTCGTAAATCTTTTGGTGCAACTGATAAAGATTAATTAATGCCAGGGAGATTTATAATTTTATTATTTAAATAAATCAATGGGAATCAATGGCTCGTAAATGCCACCATCAATTATAAACGCTTTATAATAAACCGATGGTTTTGATTCACAAATTATTAACACGAATAATGGATCGTAAATTACGACCCGTTTTAAATAATTTTCCCAAAATGGAAGGAAACAAAAGACATTCAATGAAATTTTACTTTTCGTGGAGTAAATGAATCACAGCAATCAATAGCATTGTATAGTTTTTGTTTTATAAAATAAATAAAATAACAAACAAACGAAAAGGTTGTAAAAGTTTAAAAAGTTTTATTAATGCGAAATTAAGCATATTAAACATTTTTTTAAAAAAATTTCCACCTCTCGATAATTCGAAACAATTAATTATTAAAACGTGATAATGGAAGATAATAACTGGATGAAAAATGTCCAATCCAATTAAACATTTAACAATATTAACCAAATCAAATTAGTAACAAATCAGCATCATATGAAAAATGTAAGCAATTGAATTCCTTCATATTTATATGGTTACATAATTTTATAATTCATATTTTATGAAGGAACCTCTCCCCCCCTCTCCAAATACAATTTATAAATGTTACTAAACTTCAAGAATTCAAGTGACAACATTTTCATTAAATCTTCCCTGGACGTTCATGATTTATTATCGCTGTGTTCATTCGATTTATTAACATTTTAATAACTTTAATTAAAAGAGTCATTAATTCATCGTTACAATGAAAAGATATTAAGACCAAAATATTAAATACAGAAGTTTAATTTTAGATGAGTCGACTGTTTCTGGAGTGATTGTGTTCACACACAAGATTTTAAATAACACCCATGGATCAAAGGGAAAAAGCGGTCGAACAATAGAAACTTTCCTTCTCATTAAAATCATGCACAGTTTTCATGATTTGTTATATTAAATAGAAATACAGTGAAGTTTCACTTATACGAAAGTCACTTCTGGGAAACATTCAGTTATATGAAGAATTTCTCATTCCCCTATAGTCCTATATGTAATTCACTTACACGAAATATTCACTTATACGAATAATTTTTGGTTCCCCCTCATATTCGTATAAGTGAGACTTCACTGTAATAAGAGTAAATAACTAATGTTAAATAATAAATGTTGTTGTTGGTATTGTCTGTTTGATTATTTTTTTTTTTTTTTTTGGAGGTTGGAGTAAGTGAATAAGTCTTGAAGAATTTAAAACTTATTTAAAAGTTTATTTTAAACTTTTTAAAATAAAAGATTTAAATAAGTCTTAAAAAAAAAATGTTTTCCTGTATCTATAAATTATAATAACAGTCGAATGCGTGCATTGCCCTCAAATTTCCATTTCCTGAAACTTAACTAAATCATACTTATCTAAACTTTCTAGATCCAATTAACTTTAATCATGTCAATGTATTGTTAGACATCAACTAAAATTCATTGTTTTCTTTCTGATGCTTGTCTGAAGGGAATATTTTGCCCTCTTTCACTCGCAAATTTCTGGACAGAGATCCACACTAGAAAGATTTTATTCTCAAACAAATTTTTTAGAATGTGTCCATACAGTGGAATCGATGTTATATAACCGCACAGATGTTTATATTCAATATTAAAAAAAAAACGCGGGAAATAAAAAGAACATATCAAATCATTAAAATTTACAGTTTCACTGGCGATAAATTATAAATCTGATTAGTTCGTACCAATTACTAATGTATCGACCGCGTGCGCGAATTAATTATATGTTGATGTAATCCGCATTTTTAAGCTGATGAAATTGATTACAACTGGGCGTCATTCACCTAAAGCCGATTTCGACACAATGCGTTGATGGATGTCTTCTATCCAACATATTTCTGCTCCAAATATTCAACTGTAAGGATGGGGGAGGAGTTATTAGTATTTTTTTTGTTTAGATCGAATTAGCTGTGGCTTCTCCTCGTCTACAGGAAATGTCGACTATCAAATTAACGCGGTGTGTGTGTGTGTGTGTGTGTGTGTGTGTGTGTGTGTGTGTTCGACCAAAACTCAAAAGAACGGAATGTGTTTTTATAGTTATGGCCAATTTTCAACAGCTGTCCGTCGTGTCTCTCTCACGCCAACTCCAAAACGCCAGTATTTCAAGACAAGGAATGTTTAGGACTGTATCGTCACCCACCCCCGCACATCGAATCACCAACGAAAATGTCAATTACTAGGTCTCCTTTATTTTAAAGAAATAAAAAAGAACATTAATATTCTTAATCTAAGAGTGATGACAAATGATGTAATACTGAAATATAATTTAAGTATTTAACTTAGTTACGTTTGAAAAAAAAAAAAAAAAAACAACAATAAAACTACCTGGATGAAAAGTAAAACTTTACGATACTAAAGAAAATTGTAGATATTTCCAGAAAAAATCTTCAACAAAATAATTGTTCGAGTTTCATTACTCCAATTAGAGACTCCCAAATTTTTGGATTAACTTTACAGATAAATAAAATGGAATTTTTAAATCACTGTAAATATGATTTTCACTTAAAAACATTTGTTAATAAATAATGAAAATATTAATATTATTGCGTATTATTATAACTGAACTTGTAATATTGTTGTGTTTTATTATAATTTAACCCTTAATATTATTGTACAGTATTATTAAACAGAATAATTATTCAGCACCTACAAAACAGGTTACATTTTTAAATCACTGTAAATATGATTTCCACTTAAAAACATTTGTTAATAAATAATGAAAATAATAATATTATTGGTTTAGTTACAAGGACTGACTTGTAACTAAATTATATTTAATAAAAAAAAAAATAAGATTTTCATATTCTTTTCTTGTGAATACTTCATTGATCAATCTTTTAATTATTTGAAAATTTAAATCTATTATCTCTCAGAATCACGTGCGGATTGTTTAAATTAAAATAAATAATTGAAATTGCTGGCATCAGCTCCCAAGAAAAAGACACGAAACTCTATTTAATATCGTAAGAAGTAAAGAAAGAGCCATTAATCAATTAATTTTAAAACTGGTCAAGAAATGAAAAGTATGAGAAGTATAATGCTATGAGATTTTTATTCTTTATTATATTATTTTCTTCAACAATAAACAAATCCGTTTCTTTGTATTGTTTCACATAAAGTTAATATTATTATTCTTATTCGCGCTGTTGTATTATTTATATTATCTACATTATTTGCACAACATATTACAAATCGAATGTATAATAATGAAATCATATTTCCATATTATTTATTATAGATTTTAATATTTACATATTAGACAGCTGATGTTGGTGCTTTTTCTAATACTATATATCATTTTGAGATTGGATTTTCAGTAGCTTAAAATTTTGTCACAGACCAACATTTGAGACCCTCTGATCTATATAAAAATAGATTTTTTTGTTTTGTTTTTTACAATGGTAACTATTAGTTCTGAGTCATCGGAAACAATCAATTTTGATTCATTAGCAAATTTAGATCGAGATGAATTCCATGGACTGACATAGAGACACAACACAAGAAGGAAATAAAACGATTTTTCATTAACTCTAATTTGAAATGTGAGTCTATTGTTTGACAAGAGATAAAACAACCTCAAACGATTTCCAAGTAAAATATTAAGTAATACATTCAATGATAAATCCATTAATCTCTCTACTTATAAAATTAGCTATTATTTATTAATCAATTTCCCATCAATATGATAAATAATATCGTAATAGTGTTTGTGGAAGAGTCGTTGAGATGGAGAAACAACGAGTCAAGTTCTGGAACTGAATTCAATTAATTTATTAAATGAAAAACATGGGTTCTTTTAGTATTTAAAAACATGGTATTCTTGTAGTTTGATTAGATTTGCTAAGTAATTAAAAATATACATTATGATTGGATAAAAACATCCAAATAACGAATTTAAAATTAATTAACTGATTTAACGGCTGCAACGGAAAAGAATTTAAAAATAAACAGAACATCAATAATTAGGAAATAGAATGGTTTAAAATAAATAACGGTTAATGATTAAAATAAATAAAATACAGATAAATACAAATAAATGATTTCTAAAAATATTTACATAGAAACTGCTACAAATTCCGTTACAATATGAAAATAAACATCTTAATTATTCATTACTTAATTAATTTAAATTGTTAAATACAGTAAACAAGCCATTTCAATTTACGTCAATGACTTTATTAATTTTAACCTTTAATAACAAATTCTCTTTGTTTGTATTTTGTATTTTTTTTATAACAGATCAAATAGATATCATTCCTCAAGTAAAAATACACACACAGAAAAAAAATGCTACTTTTTTTTTGGACATTGAAGCAGACTTTCAAAATAAGAAGAAAACCAAATAAATAGAACATCAGTTAGGAAATACTGAACTTCGCCCCCTCCCGGATTTACATGTTTATGCGTCAAGGCCACATTTTTCCTTCTCCTCAATGAAATTATCAGTTTTTATGTATATATTTTTTTCATTCTATTCTGTCACTCTTCCTTTGCTATGCAACTTTTAAACTGCGTGTTATTTTAAGATTTATTAAGATACGAAAAGGTGTTACTTTTAAATTACTCGCACGTCTTTGCTTTTTCCTATTTTTTTAAAGTCTAGGCTTTATGTATAATATGGCTTATTTATTTATTTCTCCATAATAACGATATATTTAGTCTTGAATTATTAACTTCTGTTAAACCATAAATTTAAAGTAAGGAAAACGTCATAAATAAATTTCAGAAAATAAGAAAAAAATAAAATGCATAAATAAAAACGTGAAACAAATAATAATAATAATAATAATAATAATAATAATAATAATAATAATAATAATAATAATAATTTCTCTAAGGTCTAAATTCTTTTAGATACTACTTTCCTTATACGTTCAATATGAATTCTGAGATTACGGTAGCCAATCACCTGTTCCTCTAATCAACCAATCACAATTCTTTGTTTATTCACTGTCATTTCATCTGCCTACTCTCACATACGCTAGCAAGATACTGTATATCATGATTTCATGTGGTCAATACATTAAATCTGCCAAAAGGAAACATTCTTCAAATATAAAAGAGAAATAATCCCCATTTACATATCAAGTGTCTAGAGCATCCGTTTACCAGTTCAAAATTTAGGACAAAAAAAAAAAGCAACTTTTTGTTCATTTTTAAAATAACAGAGATGACTTTGTTAAATCTATTATTCTTTTCATACATTAACTATCATGTAGACATCCTCTAATAATTAAATAAAACGCAAATCTGTTAGTCTAACTTTACATTCATTTAAACTCTTTTATTACGTGTAAGGAAAACACGTAAACTAGAATCGTTTGCTGATCAAAGTCGCTCAACTCCCTCCCGCAGGGGTTTTATTTGCCTCTGTTCAGTTTTACGGCCTTTGCTGTTCTTGCTAAATAGATATTCTTCCATTTAGTGAATGAGATACTAAGATATTTCTCAGTCAAGTAATTCTAAACGAAAAATAATATTTAAAATTACTTTGCCTATTTAGAATTGTGTCCTTTCAATGATCAATTAAGTAATAAAAAAATATATTAAAAACTGATTCTTTTTTAATTCTGTTCCTTCTCATTTAACTATATATATGATATATAATATAAATATGTAATAAATAAATATTAATTTAGTAATATATTTTATTATTTTTATTAAATATAAAAAAATATATAATTTTTTTTTCGCGATGGTGATATGATTTTATATTTCAACATAGTTTTCTAGACTATTAACATTATGAAATTACACTTTTTAACTATCAGCTAATTAATTAACTCAATTAATAACAAAAGTAGTTTATTGCAATGACCTGACATATCTTGTATACACACTTCAATTTGATCAACTTTAAAAAGTCCTTCCTCTGTTTTGAAAATTACCAAATTACATTAAATTTGCTAAATTCAAAGTCATTTCAAATTCTTGAAAACAACCGCATTCTCAGCACAACTTCAGTTTATTGCGAATCAAAGCGTTTTTAACATTGGAGCAGCGTCCTTGGAAATATATTTAAACATAAGCAGAGGTTTGCGTCGTGGTTTAGGAGCCATCAACCCAAAATGGAGTTCGATGTTTTATCGATAAAACTGCGGACAGACAAATCACTTTCACGAACATGAATAACATTCTCCAAACTGAATAATTCTCTTTCAAAATTAGTTGCTATAAAACAGAGAAAAATTAAATTGTATATCCCATCAATTTCGTTAGCTTTCTCGTGAATTTTTTAATAACCACAACAATGGTCATTGCAATTTCTTAATTGTAACAATACAACCATTGTTCTACTAATGCAGCTGTACATAATCTAATAACACTTAAAAAAAATTGAATAATAACGACATAACAATCAAACAAAATATTTTGGTTTCACCCATTGTTAAAAATGTTTGATTGTTACGCCATTATTAAGGATCGGATATCAATACTGTAAATAATGGAGTAACAATGAGATAATAACGTTGAAGCAATAAAAGTGAAAACGGACGAGTGAAACTTTTACCTCGTCAGCTTCAATTCAATGGTCACTGCTCCTTTAACCAGTTCCACGAACTTGATAGTTTAAAATGCAGATTCATAAATCAGAATTTAATAGATGGGTTTGCGCAATTTTGCCTAACAGTTTAATTGTTTCGTTATTTCAATTTAACTGCGGATTTTTCAGAATTCTTCTCGTTGATCATATACGCAATTATTTTAAAATTGACATTACAGAATTAATCAATCAAATATGTTAAAAAAAAAAAAAAAAAGAAACGGGGGGGAGGCGGGGGAATAAGAAACAAAAATGCCCCCCCCCCCCAATTTTTTTTTTTTTTTTTTAAGCCATTGTACGCAGAGGGTAAACTGAATATTTGCATAACAATAACACTAATCTGAACTGATTTTGAAGCATGTCTTTTGTTGGCCGTCAAACGATGAGAGGTCGGGGATCCTTGTGGAGGTGGACCGTGATGTGCTCACTGCACCCTCCTATTTTATCCAACCGCTGAAATATCCGATACCGATAGCCCATCCGATAGATCTGCAATGGCGAAATCTGCACTGCGCTAATTACACCACCTATTATTGGGACCAATTTATTAACCGATTTCATTTAGTGTAAATCAATCTAAATAGAGGATAGCAACGGTTGTTATTAGCCAGGCCCAGTCTAATGAAGAGAATTAAACCCGGTCACAGCCACGAAATTATGGATGGCGCGTTTTAAAAACCTCCTATCGCCGTGGATTATTTCAATTTCATACAGACAATTAAATAGAAAAATGAAATATTATTAATACTTAGCAGCAAAGTGTACAATTGATAGAAAATCAACGCCAATGTTACAACAATTCAATGAAGTTAGAATTAAATATACAGTATTATTAAATAACCGCGCGTTTTTTAATATACAAGATTATTTTATTGTTATTATTATTACTACCCCAAAATAATTGAGATTAACTTTACTCAAACCATTTAATTACAATACTTAAAATTAAAAAATCCCCTAATTATTCTTCTTTTTGTAAAGTTATTCGTTTCTATTTATTAAGAATTAATAAATTTTGTTTTCTATAAATATTTCGGTTTATGCACAAACTTTATAATTCAACATAATAAAAATAATAACCTAATAAACAGATAACGGCAAAATTGAAATTTTTGCGTTTTCATATTATTTTAAACATGTTGATTGTTTAAAAAAAGTAATTTATTTATTTTCTTCGGAATTGAGATTGTATTTAACTTTGTTTTTTCCAATTTCCATCTTGTAGTTGTCTGGTATTAGAAATAAATTTATTAATAAAAATCAGTTCTGAATAATTTTCATAACTGCAGTTTTAGATATAAAAATACAATCCACTTCCTTTTCAAATGTATATTTATCCTTTGAATTATTGGCACGAACGAACATAATGATTACTTGATTAATATATATTTTTTTTTAAATTAATATTTATTATTATTATTTTAAGCTCTAGATATTGGAGCTTAAAATGATTGTAGAAAATGACAAAATTAATATCGATGACAATAAATTGTTTAGCGTTGAAAGGGAAGTCATTAAAAAAATAAGACTGGCTGCTCAATGTCATTAAGACTGTTGCCATGGAAACATCTTCGCCCTAGCAGCGTTCCTTTAATATAACTTCTTTATTGTTACGTTCTAAGTTTTCACTATTATTTATCTTAGATATTTTTATTTTTTTTTTTTAGAAACTTAAATAACGGCTTAATGTGACCTCGTTATTTTCTTATGAAGTAATGAATAAACTTTAATAATGCAGGCTTGTGAATAACGAAATTTGATGGATTTTGATTGCTTCAATTATTAGTGCGTTGCCATAGCAACCAACTGGAAGCGACTAAAGTAAAAGTGCTTACGAAACCCGACTGAAAAAAAAAGAAATTTCGTAACTTACCCAAGAACACCAAATCAAAAATTCACTGAAAATTCTTGCTTACCTAAAACAGAAAATGTAAACATATTAGAAGGTAATCTAAGTAATTAAATGTTACATATTACAGATGTAAAGGAAATTTAGTAAATTGGAATAAACTTTTATAATTATTAAATATCATTAGATCAAAGAGCTAGAACTTAGATTAGTGTATAATATGAAACAAATTCAAAGGGTTAGATATTATATATATATATATATATAGTCTACATAAAGGAAAGTACAATATTGCTCAATATACTAAAATTGTAGCCTTTATGATTTAGGTATGATTCAGATACATTATTATTATTATTATTGTACAATAATTATTATAATTCCTAATTATTATTTTATTAATTAGAAATTATGATAAGCAAGCTATTATTCTATTATTATTTCTAAGGCAAATTTTTCATATATTAACGAAACTCTTGATGAACAGGAAAAACATTTTACAATAACAAAAAAAAAACTCTCCTGTGTACGTGGAGGCTAGAAGCGTCACTACAATGTATTGATTGATAAATGGATCAAATCTCATTTGGCCAAGTGTAAATCTACGGATTCGAGATGGAGGCATTGCCATTTTATGATGTTCCTACCACAGCTGACTGATCAATCATTATTACATTCAGCTGCACACCGAATTCAATTTTTGTCCGCGATATTTCCGCGTTTCAGACATTTGGAAAACAGTACTGACCTTAATCTGTTCCCTCGTAAACACAATTAAAAGTCATGAAATTTTTGCAATTTTGATACGAAATCATGGACTATTTTATTTATTTACTTATATGTAGGGTAATTCGCCACTTTCCGCCATTTTCTGTTTGGTGATTTAGTCAAAAATAAGTCTTGCAGATTACATCCTCCATCTATAGACTTATTTTGGAAGGAATTATATACAAATCTGAAATAATCTGTTCATCTAATAGTCAACACTAAATTGTACGTGTCATTACGCTTCAAAGTAGTGGCGTCGTTTGCATTGCGACACCGAACTAAATGTTTTCCGGCGGCGGAGGAAGTATTATATTTTTTCTCATTACCTATAAGATTCGAAATTAAAGTTTTATGATTAAAAATCCGAAAATCAAACAAATACTTTCTCTTTCTCTAAAAATCTTTTCTTTTTTTTTAACACAAATAAGTATAAATCTGAAACTAATCTCGTAAAATAGAATGGTAGTTGTTCTCTCCTATTTCTATATAAGAAATTAAAATTATTGCATAAAATTATTGAATACTAATTTCGAATTAAGCAGATTCTTTCTTTAGATCATCTATATCAGTGCCGGTTTTATAAGAAGGATGGATATGTAATGCTAAAACAAACAATAATTCACTAAAACGTAGCTAATGTCAAATTTAGCACTGAGTAAAACTAATTATTTTTTTTAGCGTCTGAAGAATTTTTTTTTTTTTTGGAATTCCGATCACTCCGGATCGGAAAAAGATCACACATCTTTTTTTACCGAATTCCTTGCAACTCTACTACCTGCCATAATATAATTTCTTTTATTCTTCATTTAATTTCATAAATTGAGTAATATTAAAAAGAAAACGAGAAATACAAATAATATTACCTTTTTTTTTTTTTTTTTTTTAGTTTTTTATTGCTTTATTTTACAAAGTGCCATCAACTGGTGCTTAGATTAAATAATATAATCTAAATATAAAATAAAATTATAAATTATAATATAAAAATACTGAATCTAATATAATATTTTAATAGCATACATTGTGAAGAATCAAAATATTTACAACAATAGATTAAAAGTTAAAGTACTGCTTAAGAATCAAAATTATTAATAAAACAAAATATTAAAAAAAAATATCATAATAATTAAATATCAACAATAAACATATTATAGTACTTTTGTAATTAAAATATAAATACGAAACACGAGTAGAAAAATTTTAGCCAAATAATAATAATAATATAAAAAGTGTGATTTGGAAACTGAAATTGAACTTTTATGGCAAAAAAAACAAAAAAAAAACAGCTGCAACATTGCCAATAATTATTGGTGTTCTTGAAATAATTCCAAAAGGATTATAATTTTTTTTAAAAAATTAGCTACACTTCTAACAATCAATCATTTTTTCATCTGCAAAAAGCAACTTTAATAAGATCTGCTCATGTTTCTCGACGTTATTTGATCAACTCGGAGGTTTCTGAATGACAAATGCACAAATTCCAGTATATTCAAGGCTATGCACAAATAATAATAATAATAATAATATTACTTTTCATACTTTCAATTATAATTCATTTATAAAAAATGTTGAGTGTTAAAACTTTGTAATCATAACATCAGTAATGTGATATGCTAATTACTTTAACAATAGATTTATGATAGAAGAAATCAAATCTGGAAATTAGTCCGAAAAGAAACACTGTACGATCTGAGATATGTTTTTCAGAATACATTGCAACCCCTCAGAAACAGAAACAAAAAAAGAAACGGTCTTTCTTCTGCCTTGGGGCTGTAACTGTTGTAATCGTCTCGCGAGCGGGTCTCCTGTTTTTATCACCTGAGAATTTTTTCTCCTCTTTGCAACATGTGTCGCGTGTGGTGATGGTGTAACATCTAATTAATCCGCCGCAGTAATTACGACAGTTGCCTGCATTGGTCATCGGAGGGCGCCACCGGTTTAGCATAGTGGAGCTGACCGAGTGAAGAAGCAGAGAGAAGTGATTGGCTGTCGATCAATATACAATGCAAAGGGATTTTTTGCGCGAGAAATATTGAACTGTCACTGTTCGGAGATATAGGAAAAAAAGAACAGTCACGCGATAGATAGATAGATAGATAAATAAGGCTTTCGTATTTTGTAAAAAAAAAAGAAACAAAAACAAAATATAAAAAAAATAATTTTCTTTCTGTATTAATTAATGTGTAAATGAAAAATAAAACAGCTTTCGATTATTTTTTTGAACCAATAAATAATGGAATATTTCTTCTATGATTAATATTTCAATAAAAATAAAACACTGAAATTTAAAAGATCTCCTCGAAAACAGAAAGTTTTTAAATATGATTTATTTTATTAATCTTTCTTTAACGTGCGGAATGAACTATCTAAGAACACAATTGACACGCACAATTTACGCAAATTGTGCGTGTCAATTGTGTTCTTAGATGATTTATTTTATTTTGGATTTAAATTAAAGATTTTTTGTTTTTTTATTAAGTACGATTAATAAAAAAAAATATTAAATTTATTAGATAAAATTAATTTATCTAAATGATAAGTTTTATAAAAATTAATACAGAATCCGGCCAATTCCGTTTTTCTTCTTGAAAAAGCTTGTATATTATTAATGTAGTTTCTACGGTTTCTCAGTTTTGAGCTTTTAAATATAAAAAAACAGCAAAAAACAACAACATAGAAATGACTTAAATAGTAAATATATATAATTACTTCTACATTATTCTAAATTTAATAAAATTAAAAAAAAAAAGGTTTTCATTAAGTTTTAAAAATAATGCAATTTCCAATAAATAATAAAAAAGATCTAAAGTTAAATAAATAAATAAATAAATAAATAAATAAATAAATAAATTACATTAATGTTTTCTCCAATTTTAATAAAAATACGTCCAAATTTTAAATCCTGAATGTAAAACTCGATAATAAAATTAAATTCCACATTTTTATTTTATTCGTAATTAATTAATTATCGATTGTAAAAAGCTTTATTTATTTATTTAAACATTCATCTTAACTGCATTATTTCTTTTCTTCAAATGTCTTCCCGTAAACAATGTCGCAAAGTATCCTTGATCTACACAAACAGATGTTCCGTCAAAATTTAGTTATTAATGTTCCACAAATTTAATTATTTCCCATTTTTATTTTTTTATATTAAAAAAGTCAACAATTAAAAAAAAAATTGAAATTTAATCAGGGCCGTCTTTTCTACTTTAATCAGTTAGTAATTAGATAATAAAATATCTAAATAAAGTTAGCTAATATTTCAACCGACTTCCCCTACAAGAACCAAGTGGACTCTTCCATCTAATTCGGACTGATTCACGACGAGAACTCCTGCTCCTACCAAGTTAGCAGAAAAAGAAAAAAAACAAGAAGGAAAGAAAAATCTCTTGCATTTGAAACGAGGGAAAAAAAAATAAATAAATAGACGAGATTAAATCAACACGATTTCTTCGTTGATGTTGTTTTGGTTTTAATCTTTTTCATTAGATTTGAGAAAATTAATAGGATTTTATGAACAAATTCATTTAAAACAATTTCAATTTTCTTTTCATTAATTTAACATAAACAAATCAAAATTTAAACATTAATAAGCATTAAAGTATAACTCACTGATGTCAGAAAACTTAATAATATGCACGCTTTTTAAAATGCACTTAATAAAATGCACGCTTTTAATTTCTTTTGTTTCGATTTTTATCTTTATCATAATAAAAAAAGAAGATATAAAAATGAGTTTAATGAAATTAAAGTAGATGAACCAAACAAACAAGTGAACACTTTACTTTAACAATAGTACTTCAATATAAACTAATAATAGGTTTTGGGAAGACATACAATTATTTGCTTGATTAATTACAAACTTATAATAATTTTAATTATTTAATAATATTAAACTATTAAAAAATTAATAACATTATTTATATAAATTTAAAATAATATAATATATATAAATAACATATATAACATGTTAATAATATATAAATTTTACTATTTTGAACACATACTTCGCACATGAAGTAACATATTTAATACCATTTGAGATATCTTTTTCAGGTTGTTTGGTTTTTTTTTTAAATAATTTTTCAAACAATTGTTTCCTTAGCAACTAACACAATTCTCGTGCCATTTTATAATAATTATTTAATGGACCTGTTACAGTAAAAAAAAAATAAAAATAAAAAAATATTAAGGCAATTTTGATGACGATCTGATTATTCATATAGATACGTTCCATCATAAATAAATAAATAAATAAAGTGAATGCGATCAACTTAAAAGAGATCCGTGATCTTTCTGAGTAATGACCACTGAATAACAAAACCGCTATTTGTGTGGAAAAGTTTTTGTTTTGAAAGTTTTCTTTCTGATGATTTTAAAACGCCATTGTGAAGAAATAAAATTTTCAGCGGAAATATTGTCAATAAGCTCAAGACTGGAACCAAATTAAAAATAAAGGTTTAAGATGGAAAAAGGAAGCCAGGGTCTAAAATCTGACCTATCACATTAATTAGGAGGGTTTAACACTTGGATAGGGAGATGCCTACTGGGAACAAAAAGAAGGGGGAAGCAATTGAGGAATGACAGGAGGAGAGGGGGAAGGGATGGATGAGGCTCCTATTACCCCTACACACTCTCTCTCTCTTATCAACCAGAAACAAAATAAAGGGAAAATAAGGTTATTGAAGCTTAAATTACGCAAAACTGTGCTCTGAATCAGTAATCAGCAGAGTTAAAAAAAAAGAAGCAGAACTGAACAAACCGCATTAAAAATAGGTTTTATTTAAACTGCTCAAGCGCAGAAGAACACGCTTGTTTCATAGCAATACTCCACAGAAGCAGAAATAGGTCAAATATACTTCTAACATATTTCCTAGTCTACATTTAATAACTTTTCAAGACTGTACACAAAATTTGTAAAATAAAGATAATAATAAATTTAAGAAAATGTTTTAAGTTATAAATTGTTTATTAAGAATGAATATGACTAAATAAAATATTGTCTTTAAATTTATTGATTTTGTTTAATTTTTTTAGAATATGAATTTAAGTAATTTAATATTAACAATAAATAAATATTCATAAGTGATTAGAAAAATATTATTTTTATCCATTTGAGCATAAGAATATTAGATAAGTTTTAATACATTTATACAAAGTAAATAACGTGTAATAACTAAATAAAGTAATGATTTTTGTCAGGTTTTCTTCGTTTTAGTGATTTCTTAATATAGCAGATGCGAAAACAAAATAAGAGAAAATACAAACTGTTGAAATTATTTTCTTTTTAATTAAGGACATTAACTGTTTTCAAAGAAAGTTTCAAAAATTTCTCATAATTCATAGTAACATTAAATATTCGTAATATAACTGCAAGACAATAATAAGAATAACACTTATCAAATCAAATAAATCAGATTTCTTTATTAAATAAATAAAAAAAAGTTTTTCACCCAATCAATAATTTACTTTTGAACTTTGCTCTCGAGATTGTTTTTTTATAAAAAGGGAAAAAATAAATAATCAAAAGTGTTTGCAAATTTGATATATAATATAACAAAATATATTTAAGACATTATTGTTATAATGATTTCAACTAGGTTTATGCAACTAATTAGCACAGAAAATCGAAGGTTTTTAATGCTAAACAATTTAATTTTTTTAATTAAAATATTTTTCAATATTAAGTTAAAATAGCGCAAGTAATTTCAATTGAACATTTTTAATTTCAAAGCTTATTAAAAACAAATTTGACTTAAAATTAAAAAATATACTTAAATAATTAATAAGTTAATAGAAACGAGACATTACAAGCTAATGTTTCGCTGTTTATGAGTCAGGTGCTTTTCTCAAATTTCAATTTTTTTTATTTGGATATTTTTTCAAAATAATAATAATAATAATAATAATTATAATAATAATTACCGAAGATTACGTCTTGGATAAAAGGAGACAAGAAACAACTTAATTACTTTCCATAATCGATACAATAAGTCACAAATATTTTGTTTATTCGTTTACACAAATGTTTAGAATTAGACAAAAATCGTGTAAAGACGGTACATAAGTGATTTCAAATTTTGTATAAAACTTTTTCCACAAACTACTTCGACAAATTTCCATTTGAGAGAATGCTATGAAAATTAAAAATTGCAATCAATGTGGTCAGTTGATAATGGAAATGAATTGATTTCCCCCCATCGAATTCTTTATCCAGTCCAGATGGAAAGGACAAAGAGGCCTGTGAATAGAGGCTGGTTCCTTTTACAACGCCATAAAATAAGGGGAGACCACCAATCTACAGCTAGCATCTTTAAAAAAAAAAAAAACAGAGAGAGAGAGAGAGAAGCTAACCAAATTACCCATAAGAAACAGTTTGAGGAAAAAAAAATACCCTAAACTCAATAACATTGTACAATGATCACAAATCGTCCAGTTAAAAGTTTATTCGTAAAACGTGTAGTTTCGACATGTAAAAAAGAAATAATAATAACCGAATAAAATTGCTTTTTTTAAAATTTAAAATCTCATCTGGATCATATAGTTTAAAACAAATTAGAAAATTTGTTTAATGGAGGTTTTATGTTGAAGAATAAAGAAGTTTAATATCAGGTGAGTGAATTTACTTTATTCAAGATGAATTTGATTATAAATTAGAAAATTTGTTTAAAAGATTTACAACAATTAAAACGCCAATTCGGTTAAATAAACTTGGAATTATTTATAATTATTAAAAATGAAGGAATCACTCATAAATAATTTATTGTTTATGTTATATGGTTTATAAGAGAAATTATGTGAATAATTTCTCTTAAAAATCATCAATTTCAATTATAATAATTATATTATATATGATATTAAGATATTGTTATATATGATACGATATATGATAATATGATATTATAACAATGATCAACATTGATGGAACATTGATTAATGTGGGATTGTAATAGAATAGACAGAATCCGATTATATGTCGTTGTTTATCGTAATGATAACTAGTTTTTCAATAGATTCTTAATTAAACTCAATTTAATTGAGAAAACAATTTGTCTTTCTTGAGTATTGCTATCTTTATTCACAATAGACAATTGTAGCGAAGTCTCTGTGGTTGCAACTGACAATGCAGGACTCGATCGAAGAATTGGATTTACAAAGGATATTCCTGTGTGACATCATCAGATAACAACCTCCTCTTTCGTCCACAGCAGTATTTGGCGGTCAAGAGGGTTTTATTTTCATCTCAAACAAATGTTTATGCAGCTCTTGTTTTAAGTTTGTTACTATTCATTATAGCTTTACACTAACTAAAATGTTAGAAATTATGTCCACGAAATCTAACTTTTGTTTTACGCCTAATTAAATCTGTAAAGTGTTTTACGGTTTTAAAATCGATACTATATTTTTTCTTCTGTTTAAAGAATTCTAATATTACCTGGACAGAGAAATAAACTATAATTTGTTGTGCCAACCCCCCCCCCCCTCCCACAAAACCAAAAAAAAAAAACCCGGAAAGCCTGGAACAAATTCGATTTGATCATTATCAATTGGCCGTAACTGGATAAAAAGTAAATAATTTTATTTATTTTATTTTATTATGTTAATATTTATTCTACATTGCCATGAGTCTTATATTAATTCTAATTCTTAAAAATAACTGTTTTAAAAATAAACATTCTATTTTTATGAATAATATTTATTCATCTGATTCTAGAACTACAGTCTCTTAAAAGCTTTACCCCCTCCCAATATAAGAAAACTCGTTTTATTATTCTTTGGTCATTTTTTTTAATTAATTCTAATTTAAACACAACTTTTATAAAAAAAAAAAAAAAGCAGTCAAATGTACTCAAAAAATACAAAATTAAAGACTAAACTTGTCACGGGATCTTAATTTCTTGAATTTCAAGAAGCTATAAGTTAATTTTTTTTAATTTATGTTATTAATAATTCAGCATTTCGTTTTAATAAATTCACTTCAATAAAATAACTTAAATAGTGTTAATATAAATGAATTACGTAAATTATAAATTCAAATTAATTAATTCATAATTGCTCTTAAAAATAATTTCAACAATAAATTAATTTAACAAACTTTATAATAAAGTTAAAAGTAATAATATTTCAATTTAAAAATAACAGAATAATAATAATAATAATAATACTGACTTTCTTTTTAAATTTACTTAACCAATGAAATTTTAAAGATAAGAAAATGACTTATCCTAAAAATTTTATAAGTCAATAAACGTATATAAAATTTTAAGATACTTGAATAATTTTTTTAAGGAAAAAAAAATGATTAATTAGAATATTAAATTCCAGTTCCAAACGATGCCTTTGAACGTTCCACAAAAGCCATGGGGATATTATTGGATTGATCTGAGAGGCATACAAATCCCCCTGGCGGCAACCAGACGATTTATGAGATCCAGTTCAAGGGAGGGAAAAAAAAAAAAAAAGTTTCACGTGACTGCTTTCAACTGAGCAAAAGATAATGAGAATGAACTGAGAATAAGTAAATTAGTATTTTAAGATACAACAACAAAGGAAAACAATTACTCTACAGCCAGGATTTAAATATAAACTAAAGACTTCATATAAGAGCTCTAGAATAAATTTATTGAAATAAAAAAAAAATAATATTTTATTGTTTCATAGAATTACGTGAGAAAACACTTTTTTGCGTGAATCTAATTTATATAAAATAGCACATGATTTTAATCTTCAAAAACACCGCCTCTTACTTTGAATTCAGAAATTAAAGTTGTTGTTTTTTTTAATGTGCAATTGTTCATAAACGTAATTGTTTAACATATAAGAATCGTATTAGCTGTAATTAGAAAAATTATTCATCAAATAACATTGGATTTCCAAATTGAGAAAAAAGAAGTTTATAATTTAAAATTATAAATTTAAAAATTCTTAAGTTTTTTTTTTGTTTTTTTTTAAATGTTATAATTAAAAAAAAATGCTATTTGTTTCCGAATTTTAATGTAATAAAACTTATCAACTAATTTTTTAGTGAACTCATTGTGTTTTTTTATTTGCTGACGAACCCTGCTCAAAGGAGGATTGTTTTTTAAGGTAGGGAGGGGGGGAGAAACTTGAAAAAGAAACCTGACAGACTGAGGTTTCGAAACATAGTTTTATTCTTGGGCTTTTAATATTTTAATTTTTAATTGTAAATAAGAGTCTGAATGGTTGGCCTTTTTATTAATTATATACGACACGTTAAATTGAATTGATATTATCAACTAATTATTAATATAATTTGCATTATAGCTTACTAGAAAAAATGATATTAATAATATTATTAATGATATTAATAATTTATGCAATAAAAAAATGTTATTCTTGAACTTTAATATAAGCTGAATACTTTTAAAGATATATTAAATTTTAAAAAAATTAGATATATTCATTCCGAGTCATCTTCAAAATCCGTTTCTAAGTATTGATCAACACAGTGATCCATGAACTCTAAAAAGAAAGAAGGAACTTGCATTTAACGACGAAGTAATTAATGGTGGGCTATATCACTCCGCTAGACAATCGGACTGCAAGAAAAAGCGCCAATGTACTTTTCTTCAAGGCCTAATGTTATTCAGCAGAATGGAAAACACTTTAAGACAATCTGGAACGTTTCATTTCTTTAAAAGTATTCAAGCCAAGAGAACGCTTTTTACTATTTTATTTTAATAAATGAAGTTAGCCTTAAAAATTAACAGCACTTTTAAAATTTATGAGACGCCGTATTTCTTCTTCTTCTTCTTTTTATCCTAATTAAATAAAACCTGTTCGTAAATGAAAAGCCAACAGAAAAGCTAAATTGCGTTGTTGTTAATATTTGGCTTTAAATTTTTACAAAAACCTAAATACATTTAAACGCATTTCTCCTAATTTTTAATTTGTAGTAGGAGAAAAGAAAATGAAGATTCAGAATGATTTCTATTAAAGTTTATAATAATAATAAACAAAATATAATAATACCGGTAATAATAATTTTACTTTAATTATTTATTAAAAAGTACTTACTAAGTAATTTTTGGTTTTATAAAACTTAAAAACTATCTAAGAAATTATCAGTTTTAATTATAAAAAAAGAATGTTAAAAAACTTAATTATTACATAAAGGTTTGAAGCAGATTAAACTAAATTTAATTAACGAAAATTAAGTAAATCTCTTAATTTTCGTTAAATCACTTTTTTTTTTTTTTTGTTATTTAAAAATCTAAATAAAAATAGTTTAAAACTTAAAAAAAAAAAAAAAGCAAATAATTTATTTACAATTTGAAAGGCAAAATATTAATTTTCATTAAGCCAATTTTATAATGTTCGAGGATTTAAAATCTAAGATAATAAAAGAAAAAAAATAAAATAAAATTATAAGCCCTTAAAATGTGTAATACAAAAAATTAATTTTTAAATTTCTAATTTCTTCTCTTCTTACTCATTCGCCGACTAATAAATCTATTTTTTTTAATTTTATTTTTTTAATAAGGTTAATAAAAATTCAAGTGAACATTTTTTTTTTTTTTTTATGGATGTGATTTCTCAAATATTGGTTCAAATTCATATTAAAAGCAAATATTTCTGCGTGTAAATCAAGTCAGTGAAATTTGAACCCGTTTGCTGAGTTCTTTGTGATAAGCGCCATAATGGCTTCCAAATGGCTCAGTCTAATCATTGGAAAGCACACGATAGAGCCCAGCATAGCTTTTCTATTTACATGGCCACAAACTGATAAGAAGGAGATGGGGGATGGGTGTAAATTGCCCAGACAAGAGCCAGATTAGCTAAAACTAATAATATATTCAGTGTTCAACAATAAATTAAACACTTTTTAAAGTTCTTCGTTTGTTGTAAAATAAGAATGCCTTCTAATCTGCAGAATTTCCTAAGTATTTAAATAATTATAACAAACTTATCGCTAAATTATCGTTATCTTTAACACAGAACTTCCTTATTTAAAAAGATAATCCTTTATCAAAAAGAACATTTCTAAATTTAGCAATTAAAAAACTGAAGAAAATATTTCCTAAAACTTAAATTCAGCAAAAAAAATATTATTATCAAATAGATGCAATAAATACTTTTTCTAAAGAAACAGTTGTTTCATAAATAAATAAAAAATAACAGAATTCAAATTTACTTTGTAATTATTTAGAAATTTTAAATTCAAATTACATTAAGTTAAATATTTTTTAAATCAAGAAAAAAAATCCCAACTGGGCAGTAAATAGGCTTTCCCACACTGAGCCAACATCAACGGGAATCCTGAACAGTTGTTTCATACTTATTAGGAATCATCAGCAGAATTTACCCTTAATGTTTGGCTAGGACTGCGCGAAAGTCTTTTTTGCTTTTTCAATATTTTTTACTTGCATAATTTAATTTTAAAAATTCTTTCAGGAGTAATTTGTAATAAAATAACAAATTAAAATTATTTTGCAAGTGTGAGGTAAGTTATTAACTTAAGCGTATTGCTCTTTAATTGTATATAAATTAATTTTTAAATGAAATGAGAAACATATAACAGACATCTTCAGTGATTTAACTGCATTTTGTTGTTGTTAATTACAACAATACATCAATAATCTCGAACAGAGGATAAAAAACAAATATAAGAATTTTAATTCACTTAATATATATGTGCTTACATTCTGATTTCTAGAGAAAATACAATACAGACAGACGCTATTAATTACATCTGCTAATTAATTCGGGTAATGTATTGCTGAATATAGGGTAGGAAGATAGTTCGAAGATCGGATGACAGGTATACTGTTTAGAAAAGCCTGTGTTTCGGTTATATTGGACTGAGTTTGATACTTATCGTTTCCGGTTTTTCGCGTTTACGAAAATTTTAGTTCCGCAAGAAAAGAAATTGATAACCATCGGATGACATAGGTTTCCATTATTGAATAAATTACGCGTGCTGATAGCGAATGCATTATCGGTCGAAAATCAATCAATTTGTAACAGAAAAGGCCATTACAGTGGCTGTTACCGCATCCTTTTCAATTGGCATTTCATATATCATAACCCCCTCGAGTTGAATTTGGATTCGAAAGCAGTTCTCTATCATTGGGTGTTTGTGATTTGTAGCTGGAATATAGAGGCTGTTGCTACATACACTATGATTTGCGGCGATTGTTGTTGAACCACAATGGCGCCTTTGTTCCCTATTGTTCGCGAAGATTCGAATGATTACATATTTATTTACATTAATGAGTTCCATTCACCGGGTGAATTCGGCCAAGGATAGAACTCGTAAGAAACAAAAATTAGAAGTTTCGAGAAATTTGAATGACAATAACATCAAATTATCCAGTTAGATGAACTAGATTTGAAATACTTATATTTTTGTATTTCCTGTTTTTAAAACTCAAAACTTAAAAACTAAGAATTTCTTTTTTTTAAATACATAAAAAAGAGATTGTGCTTACAAAAAAAAAAAAAATCTGTGCTACTTTTATTTTTCTGGAAAATACATAAAAAAAAGAATCATCCTTCTTTCTGAATGTAATTATTTAAAAAGTCAATTATCTTTGCCTGAAGTCAGTTGCTTTTAAAATCGCCGGAAGATGGCACTACTCGAATTTATAAACAGCAGAGAAGATTAAAAAGAATTACAAAAGAGAAAAAAAAAGTTCTTGAAAAATAAACTAATAACTATATGAATAATTGTTCTTTTAATCGATAACAGTAAGTGTCTCATTTTAAAATAGGAAATATACAGTAATGGAAGGATCAACAACAAATGAACAACGGAGAGAAGATTAAGAAGAAAAAGGTCATTGAAATCAAAAACAATAGCAACTGTTTTGTTTAAATATTTTAAACGACTATAAAATATAGACAAAAGCGCATACTTAATACATAGACTTCTAGAGGATCACAGGAGTACACTGGATTGGCTGTTTATTAGGTGCCCTTATCATCAGCAGAAAGAAAGATGATGCACCTACCAAAGGCAACTGAGTGTATTTTTGTGTTTGCGGCTGATTCGTTGGCTATTGGATTCTGTCAATGCAATCGGATATTTGTGTCTGAACTTCAATTTTAACATTTGTCATATCAAAGCAACTGTAACCATATTAGCTGGTTTAAAATTACTATTTAAATCCAGGTCTATTGAACTGAATCAATTACAATAGTAACAGAACCTATTATCTTCGATATTGGAAAGCACGTGAATAGTCTGATACTGAGAACATGAATATTACACTCGAACCTAGTTTACAGAATTCAAGCGAATCAACACCCAACTGAAACGTAATAAACTATTCTATTAATTTCATTCACAAACCATTATCTAAAATATTATTTAATACATTCACACATTTTTAGTACGTGCACTTCGCTTACATTTACAAAGCTACCGTTATCGTAAAGGAATTTAAATAAACATTTCAATTCCTTCACTGTAATTGTAACTTTGTCATGAGTAAAAATTGTAAAACTAAGTCACTAATAACTGATTTAATTAATCAATAAGTGCAAAGAATTAATTTAAATTAATTTTACAGTTTTAAGTAACAATGCTAAACATATTGCATTGACGTAATTCAGTAATTTACTAATTTCCAACATTTTTTTTAAAAATTAAATAATTTCCTACAGAGAGACGTTTACGAAAATAAAAATTTATTTTGAATGAAAATCTTGCACCGCCCCAAAACCTGAGAACTAAGGTGAATACTCTAGCGATAAACTTGAAATTCACACAACTGTGTTACATTATGATGCGCTACCATCCTGTCACTGCCAACTAATTATACTGGGACGCCATTTTTTTCTTCTCTTATTTCAATTACGAATATTATAGAAAACAAAAACAAACAAAAATACAGAAAATACCGTGTTAAGTGTATGTGTCTATGTATTACTAAATTTACCTCTTAAACAGAACTTCCGATAATTCTTATTATTTTTTTAAGTGATACATATTTAGAATAATTTTGGACACAGGTTTTCTGAAAGATTCTATTAATTTATTGACTAGACCAGTGGTTACTTAACGGTCGCGTCAAAATCCTGAGAAATGAATGTTAATAAATATAAACTCTTTTTCCTTTTAACATTGAAATTCCCTACAAATGCCTTCGATTTATAGCCATATTAATCTTAATGTTAAATTAAAATAAAAACATTTATAAAAACATTTACTCTCCAATTTATAGCGAATTTTGCAGGACGCTTATTTAGTTCTGTTCCTCTATAGGGTGTCTCAAAAAAATGTACTAACACTTTGATGTAGTAACTACCGAAGTGTTAGTACATTATTTTGAGACACCCTGTATATCAAGTTCAACAAAAAAAAAAATGAAATTATAATTTTTTTACAACATTTAATTTAGATTATAACGTGATAGTTTACAATACGCTTTTTATTACTTTATCATGTTGGTTTTTTTTTTTATATATTCATTCATTTTTTTTTTATTATTGCTTGTAAAATCTATCCTTGTAATGTTTTTTACAAGAAATAAAACATTGTTGATTTATTCCAATTTAATAATATTCACTATCCTCAAAAATTCATACAAATATTAAAAATTGGAAGAAAAAAAAATTGTATAAAAATGATAAATTACAGAAACATTATTTTCATCAGAAATTCAAGTATTGAAGAAGGTCGTTCACTGATTCTTATGGCAAAAAGTCAAATATATAAACTAAAAAAAACTATTAAATTTGAATAATAGGGATATTTCACTTCTTATAAAAATAACATTAAAATTAAAAAAAAAAAAAATGAATTAATGTATATAAAAGCAATGATAATGAAATGAAAAGCACTATAAAAACTATTATATTACAATCAAAAAAAAAAAAAAAACTATAATTTCAGTTTCTCGATTGAACTTAAAAATAAAGGTACAGAAATACATAAGAATTATCTAGAATTCGCTATAAATTGCAGATTAAGAGCCTTTTATTTTAAGAATATAAACTCTGTTACAAAACTATAAATGCTCCGATAAGAACACGATTACAAGAACGTGGTAATCTGAATATCTAAATAAACCTTAACACTAAAATGAAAACAAGCAAATTTCACTTATTATATGGTCTTTCTATAAAGAATTACGATAATATTAATATTTCGTAAAATATATTTATTCTTTTTTGTCTACAGTTGTTTGGATAATAATGATTTTAGAAAAGATTTGACGATAGAGAATATCTAGTCTTAGTGCAGTTAAATATTTCAAAAAAGTTTTTAAGTTAAAATGTAATTAAATCGGCTTCAACTCCATCATCATAAAACATTCCGATTTCTTTGCACTTTCGGTAAACAAGTTGGCTAAACAATGTCGTCCTAACTTGGTGGTGACGCAACCGCAGTTGGCATGAATTCTCCAGGCCACTAGTAAACGACTGAAAGGCTTCACAATTCATTAGAGATTAGACGATGGAAACAAGAGTCGATTACCTTTTCATCAAGGACGCAGCGCAGAGGGCGGCCTCTGGTGGCCATTGCAGAAACGGAATGCAAAACAAGTCAGATAAATCTTAGTTAAGAAAAAGATTTCAATAACATTGCTATTAAATAGGAATCAAAAGAATCATTTAGTTTTTATGTGAAAACGGAAAAAGTAGTTAATAAACATAAACAATAATATTGTACAAACAGTTATATTAAACAAAATAAATAAAATAAAATTTTACTTATTAAAATATTAAACTGCAGAAAATATCATTAAACTTTTTAATTCGTTTTTTTAGAAAATAAAAAATACAATTTTAAATTGAAAAGTACTTTATTCGGTTTTTTTCCAATTTTTTGGGCTTAAGAAACATTCGAAATTATAGAATTTTATCTGCTTACATAAATAAATAATAATAAGAACTTAAGGGCAAACAGTTTGAGAATAACATTAACTTCAGTTTTAAATAATAAAGGAACATAAATGAAGAAAGTTTAAAATAGATAAATAAAAATATTTAATATCTAATCACTAACTGCAACCCTTTTAACAAAAGATCATCATTTTTTTAACCATTTTTTTTTCTAAATTTCTGTATTTAATGTTATTAATATATTTTTTAATTTAGTTCTTTATTATAACCGAGATGTTAATACTTCTGTTATTAAAAAAAATTAACGATTTATAATATTTACTTTTAATAGTGTTTAATCTTTTATTTTTATTATTTATTTATAATTCTTATTTCTTAAAATTTGAATTAAGTAGCTCTGATAAAAGCCAGATTGAATAACAAGTTGCCACGGATCGAAAACTTAGAATGTTTTCTATTATTTAAAAAAAAATATAATTATATTAAAAAACAATAAGATTTATCAAAATCTAAGATTATAAATATTTGTGTAATCGTAACAACACTAATAGATAATCATCAAAAAGTTTACAAAACTTAACTTCGCAGTTATGACTATTACTGTTAATTAGTAGAATAAAATTTTATTTTTTACTGTGAGTTTTCAGTTAATAAGCTTTTTTTAATCGAATTATTTATTTATTTATTTATTTATTACTGCATGTCATTCATTCGTGGTAATTATTTCTATTAAAAGAAACATAATTGTAATTATTGATTGGAATGATGATATTAGCCAACAATTGCTGCCGACATGAATTCATTTGATGTGGATCAATACAACAATGGCGTCACTTCCTACAGCAAGAGATGCAACTCAAAAAGAACCGTTTATAAACTCACAAGATTAAATCTTTACCTTTTGCACCAATCATAGACAGAGAAACGAAACTTCAAACTGAAATAATAACCTCCCCTCAACAGTAAAAACTGTCCGAGAAAATTATACAGGACAATTAAAATAATGTTTGAGATTAATTCAGAGGCTTTAATTACTTCTTTAATTATTTATCGTAGTTAATTAAAATAGTAATAAGTTATTAATTAGTTCGTTTCTTAATTTCAGGAACAATGAATAACATTTAAAATTACATTTCTTATGCAAATTTTAAGAAGTTAATTCAAGTAATTGATGTACTTAAAAATATTATTTTTTCCCTTTTTAATTAAGTTTTATTCGATTTATAGCGGGAATGCTTCTTTAACGAACTATTTCTTCTGAGTCTTCAACGTTTTAAAAGAAAGGCATTAAAATTATAAGTTTTTCCCAGTTAGTTATTTAATTAGTTTTAAACAATGTTCAATAATATTTAGCAAAATTAAAGTTGACTCACATAAAAAGTAGTATTAATAATAATTAAATTCAGAATAAAAGTTTTGCAAACTTGTATTACATTCTATTTTTAATTTATTAAAGGTGAATAAATAAAGGAGATGCTCTGTTTTATTATAAACATTTTTATAATAAGAATTCAAGATCTAAATATATTTATAAGTTTGTTGCATTAAGGTTCTTTTATAAATTATGATGTTTCTTGATTATTATTATTATTTTTGTAAATCCTTTTACTTTCCTTGGTTTTAAATATATTTAAGTTATACTGAATTTATATGTTTATTTTAAATTTAAAGATCTTTATTTATATCAATCGTGAAAACTTAAATATAAATTTATAATAAAAATAGTTCAAATTTAAGAATTACGATTCTTAGTTAAAGACTTAGAGGTCGGTAGGAATCTTTATAAAAATAGTTTTATTTAATGAAAATATTTTCTGAATTTTTATTAAGAAATTCCACTCAAATTCCTTGAGAATTAAGTGCTGCATTCTCCTCTTTTTTTCTGTTTTTCGTGCAATGCACTTAAACCATCGCCAAGTGTCATCCTCCTCATTTGTCTCATTAGCAATCCAAATCATGCAATTGTAATTGCATATTTTTAATGTAACTTCTCTCGGCAATCGATTAGAGGCCTCGCTATGATCAACTTCCGGCCTGCGCAACGAAGATGCGCACAGCGAACGCTAAGGCCAATTGTTTGTTTCCGAAAAAATGGAAATTAAAAAAAAAAGAGCATCAACGCACGAACTGTAACAAAGCAAAAATTAACAGCTGATAACGATGTAGTACATTACGGAGCCCGCATAGCGTTCCCACAGTGGCTGGGAGACGGACTGGAAATGATTATGGAAATGAAGAAGGCCTGCATCGACGAAGCCCCCTTGGCTGAAAATTAGATTTTAAAACGCGCTCAGAACGCATCACTAAAAAGAAATGTATTTAAGCCAGCGTTTTATGAATTTATTCATCGAATAATTGGCAATGGTGATTTGAGAAGGAAACCAATGATAAGTCGCTATTAATTTGAAATTCACGCTGAAAAAATACAAATAAAAAAATTTCAACACTGGAAAAAAAATAAAATAAAACCTAGAGAAATTTTTTTTTTTTTTTTCAGACAAAATATTAAAAAAAAATATTTTGTATTATATCAAGGTTAAAATGGTCTAATTTATTAAATATTATTACTCTGTAATTGTGAAATGGTAACAGTTAGTTCTAAAATACAAATTCAAACTCTTAATAATAATAATTACAAAACTGCTTCAATTAATCTAGATTTAGTTCTTATTTTAGAAGAGAATTTGACGTTTTTTAATAAAAGGATGAAAATTGGAAGAAAAGTGAGCGCTAGTATAAATCAGATTAAATAAAAAAAAAAAAAAAACATTTAAGACAACTGCCGCTAAAATTTTCAGTTGTAGGTAACATAAGTAGGTAATTTCAAAATAAACACATTTCAAATCTTAAATGTTGTCGTCAGTCGAAATCACAAAAGTTTTTAAATTGAAATTATTACTTGTAATTAATCAACTAATCAAGATGTTAAGTTTTTTTGTTTTGTTTGTAGTTATAGATTTGTATCTGTTTTCTTCAAAGACATAAAATTTAAATTTTCATTAATTCTCGAAAATTAATTTTCCCTGAAATTAATTAAGCTAATATACTATCGCAAATTATCGACGCACGCGCAAGTGAGTGAATATGCAAAGTAGTAAAAACTTGACATTTATTTTGGGCTTTATTAAATTTTTACAAAACATTGTTGTTGTGCATTTGGGGGCCACTAAAGTTGACCGCTCTCTTCGCCCGCAATACCGGTTTGGCAATAAAAGTACCATACGGGTAGAGTGTGTCTCGTACCACCCAAAACAAGTAATTACACAGGAAAGATGGGGGGAGAAGAGGTCCTGTACATGATTGAAACCGTAAATATGAACATTAAAATCTGTGCAACTGTTTTAAGATAATGTTATTATAACAACGACAATGTAGCTGAGAAAATTTTCAATATGTATACCTTTTTGACAATTCCTGTTTGTTGAAGCCGATATAAGTTTTACGAAACTAAAGTTTCTAAAAAAAATGAAAGCAATTCATTAACGCCATCTATTGATACTTTTGAGAAACTCATCTTTACTGTCACACGAACACCTATTGGCTGAACAAGCAAAATAATCTCGCCCTGTTTCTAGCATTTGCGTATTTAAATGTTCCCGGATCCGGTTTCACCACCCGCCTGATGAACGCATAAAATAAATACACAATAACCCTGAAAAAATTCGTTCATTTAAAATTCCTCTCATCTTTTCAAAGTGCTAGGTTGTTTTTTATTTATTTATTTATTTTTTTCCTCGTGCAGTTTTATTTTTAAATAATTCATCCGCTTTGTTTTCGTAAACAAACGAGTGTTGTGAGCTCTTTTTTTTTTTTTTGCCCCTGTAAATAACTCTTGGTCGTAATTTTATTTACGGAATGAATTCACAAAATGGAAGAAGGAGTCTTTCTTTGGCTAATATCAAGAAGCGATAAAGCTAACGCCAAACATCCTGTTGTAATGAAGTGGCCATAAATATCGCGATTGAAAGCGCCTTAGGACAAGATGTTCAAAACATGGCCGACTCCAACAACCAAAAGACAACTTAATGTTCGGAAGAGAAATGAATTCCAGGAGAAATATTAAATATTCCATTGAAAGTTAATTAATTACGTATTATTTGTTCACAGAATACGAAGTTATTGGGTTTTTTTTTTCAGTAAAATATATTAATTAAATTCAAAATTATATCATTTTAATGAAAAAAAATTAAAAAATTATATTAAAAAAAAAGTTAAAATGCATTAAATAGGAATAAAAAAAATCTGAATTTTCATTTGGTGTTATTAAAAAGAAATATATACATATATATTGTTTTTAAATTTATATTTTTCATATTAATTTGAATTATATTTTCAAAATATTTATAAATTTGGAATTTTTTTGTAAAGCATTAAATATTAACAATATAGAAGTATTTTACGTGAACTTTTTCATTATCTCTTCACCTACTTCATTAACAACAGCCTCTGTAGATAATAAACAATTTTCATTATAACAAATAAAATTATATCAATTTCGGCGTAAATGTCTAACGAAACAGTGATGATGTCGATATATTTTACTGCAAATATATTAATAATAAATAAGATTTTAAAATTAATTATCACATTGCTGTCACTGTGCTGTATTATCACAGAGATAACGAATGTACCATATATGTCAATGTTTATTCGCGTTTTCTATTAACTAATTTCCCTTGCTATTTTTTTTTTTTTTATAAATTATTGTTCTTTTGATTTCTATCTATTATTGATAACTGATATTATAAATAAAATCTTTTAGCGGTACAACTGGCTAAACCAGTCATTTTAAGTTAAATTAATATCACTTACTATTTTATTTTATTTATTTAGAAACTTAAATGTGTTTAAGGATATTTAAAAGATTTTCTCCATCTTACATAAGAAATATTAAAATAAAAAGAAAATAAAAGGCCCTGAGCCAATGAAATGTTAAAAATAAACTTTAGAATTGTAGAAATAAAATGTTTTAGTAATGGGTAAAAAGAATTCAGGACAGAGAAGTCATTGTATCACGTGGACAGGGTGATGAATGGTATGGCAATGGCGTCTGCAAAATGGAAGGGCGACTTAATTATTCCGAATCTTCCAAATGGCGCGCGTTCGCTGGGCCTCTAAAGTGAGTATTCACGATGCTAATCAGCGGACCCACTCGTGCCCAGTCGCGCCAGAGGTAAACTGCCTACAGGACAATATTCACCCGACGTGCAACGGCCATTTGCATAGATAATAGAGGGACTGAAGTGGCAAGAGAGATAGAAGAAAAATCGAATGAAGTAGCACTAATTGATTCAAAAGCAACTAAACCTGCGCTCACAAAATTAATAAAACTTGGAAAACGTCAGCATTTAAGTTTATCGGAAATGTGAATGGATTAGGTTGTGGGGGTTGAACGTAGTTTTTAAAAAAAGAAATTAAGTTAAAGTTAAGACGAACCTATTAAGAAGGTAATTGCGTTTAGTTATATTTTATTACTGCTTCTCTAAGTACGAAAACGATGACAAAATAGCAGAAATAAAATTAAAAAAGCATGTTTTATTTATCGTAGATATAAAAATAAATTAAAAGACGATAATATTCCTAAAAATAATATTAATTATATTAACTATGTAAACTTTTAACGTGTGCATTAATTAACTATTAACAGTTGAATTAATAACACACTTTAACCACATTAACCAACACACTTTACAATTAAACTATAAACTTATATACATATTAAAAGTACTTTGAAAGTACTTGTGTTTTTGTTTTTTTTTAAATGTATATAAGTTTACAGTTTAATTGTAGAGTGTGTCGGTCACAATTCAACTATTAATAGTAATTATATTAACTGTTAATAGAAATTCTTTTTCTTTTTAAAAGAAAAGAATTCTGTAAAAATTTTATTTTACAGGAATTTTCATTTTTCATTTTCAATACTTTATTATACAGTACCTATTTTGTAAGTAGATATAAATAGCGGATTTTTTTTTTTTTTTTTTTTTAATATTTTCAATTTATTTTAATTTAATAATTAACAAAAAAAAAATATTCTAAACTTTTTATTTTGCAATTAGATTTAAATATTTCAACTTTAAGCAGCCTAAGAAAATAATTTAAACATTATTTAAAATTTCGTTATTAAAAATAAAGACAACAGAGCAAAATAAACATCTCTTGCTATTTTTAATTCTACTGCATTTTCAAAGATACGATATTAATATCATTTTGCTCTGCAGATGCTGTCAGGATTTCGCATCAAAATATGTAACATTTGGATTTTTTTTCCCCCTTAAATAACAATAACATAAATGCCATACAAAATATCTCCTTTCTGTCTGTATCTTTGAATTGTTACTGTAATGGCTTCCTAACGCTCATTGCTTTTTAAGGAAAAAGAACTTAGAAAAACAGTCTGGACAAAGATCAGGATGTTAAGTCACTGCGGATATGAAAAACACTTAGAAATATTACAGATAACAAGGATTTTTAACTGAACTCAGAAATGATATAGACAGTTATGTAGCATACAAGTCTTATTCTTTGTACGCTATATTTTGTATTCATAGATTTAAAAATTACATTTAAACGTCTTATTTACTGATGAAAAATGTTGTTAATTTAAGAAAAAGTTGTAGAAATGCAAAATATTTGTACTCCATACTTTAAAGGAAATACATAACATTAAGAACAAAAACATTTTACCGGAAAATAGGAACAATATAACAATATAGGTTATAGATGAAAAAAAAAAAAAAAAAAGATAATGTGTAAATGTTTTAATAGATCTCAAGACAGAGCACATTAAATGTTAACTTTATTAAACATATGTTAAGTAAACATTGTGTTGTTATACTGTATAATGTAGTTATATAGAACTTTTGTAGTTATTAAAGTAACAGTAACAATTTTGCTACAATGAAAAGTTTAAGATCAAACATAAATTAACCATCAAATTAAATTAAATAATTGAAATCTTTGGGTTGGTTAGTAGATTTCATTGATGTCTTTAAGCCACTTCGTTTCTTAATAAGGAAAGGAAAATTCTCAGAAGCAAAAAGAGAAAACTCCAATGAAATAAAAGGGGTAGTGAATTAATAACATACTTTTTTTTCCCCCTCCCCATTCCTTTGGGTTGGGCAGTCTTAAGTTAGGGAGGGGGAGACAGAAGAGAAAGGAGAGTGGGAAAGGTGAGAAGGAACGCAACATCACATCGTGTAAAAACTCAAATATGTACGGTTGATCCACAGTCGAAAAAAAAAAATCTGAAATTCTTTTAAACTGAAAAGCGAAAAACCCTTGTGCAATCGCTGTTTTATTTATTACCCATATAAAAAATAATAGCGCGTTAGAAAATTGAAAAGCGGTGGTTTTCAAACTCAGATGCGCGCTCAGGATAATTTATACAACATCCATAAAATATTTTTTTTTGTATCAAGTTTATCTTTTATTTAAAAAAAAAAAAAATAAATAAACTAATTTATATTATCTCGATGTAACAATGATTTTAAAACTGTGGAAATATTATTTTGATGTATTTGATATATTTAATATATATAATGATATATTTTTATTCCGTGAAAATGTAAATAATTTACTCATTTTTAATGCTTAATTATTATTTATTGTGTGAGTAAAATAGCTTATTTTTGTTGAAAAGTACAATTTCTTTAAGATATAAGTGTAACTTTTTACTTAGTTACATCTAAATAAATGAAAAAAAAAAGGGGGGAAAAGATTTAATAACATTAAATATTAAATTATAATAACTTTCTACATAGTTATAAATTTAAAAAAATAAAAAAACAGACTAGTAAACAACGTGGGTTCTCTGAAACGTATGTTTATAAGAGCCATGTCTCCTCCTTATTCGGCCACTGTGGGACCAGAACCCTGATAGATAAACAATTGCCGGTTAATCTGAAAACTCATTTCAGGACTATAAATTGAATGAAAACTGTTTAGTCAGGTGTTGAGTAATCTCTTTTTATTACAAAATAGAGGTGTATTAATGCACTAAATAAGTAAAAAAAAAGAAAACGAAAACAATTATGTACATAAATCTGAGAAAAGATACTCCGTACAAACAATAGGCAACAATTCTAGTGAATAAAAAGAAATATGTACGTAATATGGAACAACCGAGACCGGATAAGACGGAGTCTACTGTATATGTATATGAATGCATACATACAATACGTTCGCAAATGCGAACAACATATTGTAACAGTTTGTATGTAAATATTTTTAGAAATCATTTATTTGTATTTTTGTAGAAATTATTTATCTGTATTTTATTCATTTTAATCTTTACCGTTATTGATTTAAAACATTCCTTTTCTGTTTCCTAATTACTAATGTTCTGTTTATTTTTAAATTCTTTTCCGTTGCAGCCATTGAATCAGTTAATTAATTTAAATTCGTTATGTTGTTGTCCAATCATCATATATAGTTTTAATTATTTAGCCAATCAAATCAAACTATGTAAATACTATAAAAACCAATGTTGCATGTAATAAATTAATCGAATTCAGTTCCAGAACTTAAGACTCGTTGTTTCTCCATCTCAACGACTCTCTCACAAACACAATATTTCATTTCAATATTTAAATATATTAAATTGGAAAAAGTAATATTTCTTTTCTGCTCTCAATAGGGGAGGGGGCCTGACAGTGAAAAGTTTACCTACCATAACACATTTAGGCTGATGTTATTGAAAATGGATATTTATTCTTAATTAATGCGTTTTCTTATTATTTACAATTGATGTTTACAACGTTGGGAATGACTTTATATTGATAATCGAAAAATCGGCCATTGTTGATAACCTTATGAGACAGTGGCGCCCTCCTTCGAGTAATGACAGAAGTTCAAATGCACTGCCAAAAATGTAACGTCAATAGGTTTGTACGGTCCTCCGAAATTGATTGACAGGTCATTCCGAAATTTCAATTACGAGCTGTGCATTGACTGTCGTTGAATAACTTGGCTCTTACGAAACAAAACAAAAAAAAATAAAAATAATAAAACTGCAACGTGAATTTTCGTGAATTAAAGTTTAATAAATTAGGCTTAAAGTAAACTAAATACCGTAATCTGATAAAGGTCGTTCTCTTCTGCGAGGCTCGCGTGTAGATGGGCCTCAGCGCGCGATAAGGATGGTTTTAAAGATAGAACGATCCATATGCCATACTTTAACATTAAACAATTACTGTAGACGTATAAAATGCTTTCCATTATTATTCCGACGTTTGTCAATTGTCAATTACTATAAAAATGATGAAAAACGCGATAGTGGAACAAAATTAGATTAGAATTTTTTTTTTTTTGTCATCCCACACATCGTTTTCGAAATATATTACTGTACAGGGCGTGCCTTTTCAGATGTTCTAATAATTTCCCTCAAATATTAAAAGTTTTATCGTTGTAACGGCGCCCGTTGATTATCTTTGTCAGGTTGATGCCGATTTGCTTATAAATCGCTGGCCTTCTGTTTTAGGGCTTAATCCTCTAAATGTAATTGGTGAGCAACATAATCATGATTTAAATTATAATTTATGCATTTTTTTTAAAAATAACTAATTACTTATATATGCAGAATAAACAAAGAAAACAATTGTATTAATGTGTTATTTTTTTTTTTTTTTAAATCTAACCATTAGGTGTACTTTCTAAAGATTTATATATATAAGTGTGAAAATTTAAAACACTTTTTAGCACTCCCTCGACGAGACCTACTGTTTGTGAGATTACTCCAGATACTACTGTACCCCGTCTCAGAATCTGATGCAGCGAAGGCAACGAAATAAAAAGCGATTCGTTACATAATACATAATAAATAAATGATAAATGTAATGAATATTTAGTTATTATTATAGAATATTGTAACATAAATACATCTAAATTTATGTTACAGGATATTCTAACACATTTATATTACACTAGGTGTACCCGGCATGCGTTGCAATGACACTCAAAGAAAGAAAGTGTTTGTGTTTTAATTCTGTTTATTGAAGTGCTTTTGGATACACAATATTTTTTTTGTTTTTCCGTCTGGTGCATACACGAATAAATCAGAAGGTTTTCGGACTCGTGAGCAGGCCACATACAGCTGTCCATGTGTGAAGCATGGATTTTCCAACTTTAGTCCACACATTTGTAGCGACGTCCCTGTGCTTTGTTGATGGTCATTGCAAATGCGAGTCGCACCGGAAACTGCAAACGTTGAAACCGGAAGTACACTTATTTGTTGAAACGACTCGCGCACCAGATATTGTAAAATGGTTCTACTAAGTCGGAAACCTTCGCGGGCGTGCTCACAGCAACTCACCAAAGTTTCATCGCCATCTGATGAATGGTATAGGAACGCATATGGGACAAAGAAACATTCATTTTTATATATTAAGAAATAATGTATATTCATAAATGCTCTTAAACACAATTCGTCTATTAAAAAATTGATGGAATTTCCTGATTCTCTCGGTGATAAAACAGACGGAATAAAAGCTATTTTACGAGACGTACTCCCAAAAAAAAACAACAGTTCAAAGACACAAGACACTGGATTTTTCGTTACTTTCAGCAAATATTGTCTTTTTCTTTTCACTGTAAGAATAAATTAAAAAATTATTTTTGTTATGATAGTCATTTTATTGCTGTCGCTTCATTGTCATTACAATAAAGATATGATCACATTTTAGAAATCCAGTGACCTTCAAATTACATTTTTTGTTTACATTAAATTTAAACATACACAATTTTCATCAGAAATTTTTTTAAAAATGTTTAAACTATCAAAAAGTATTTGTTTGTTTTGTAATTACATTAAAAATTCAAATTTTAACTTCTTAATTGTTATTATCATAGTGTGTGTGTAATGTAATTATTACAGGACCATACACACCAATTAAAGAGAACTAACTTTATGAACCAAAACATAATATCAGTGACATGTTTCGAAGATTTTTTATATATGGATAATAACAATTTATATATTAAGATTTAAGATAAAAATAATTTATTTACTATTTATAATAATTATAGTTCTTACAAATTAATTAGTTTTTTCATTCATCCAATGTAATTATTGATGAAAGTAATTTATTGAAATTGTCTCTCTATTAGTTTTCCATAGAGGACGCCCCAATATTCAAAACTGGGAGAAAAATCGACAGTGTAATTTTCGCGAAAGGTGCTAAAACGCATAGGAGAGGGAGGGGTTAAGCTACTTTGCTTTGAAACACCGCCACTAATATAAAAACAATTAGTTTATAGCGGTGGGTGGGACAGTCAAGTTCCGACGTCCAAGTCTGGGGAATGGAAGAAGGACGAACCCCAGTGCTGTAAACGCTATTTAAAAAAAAACAAAAAACGGAGGAGTACGCGAGTTTAGGGGTAAAGAAACGTGCCAGCAGGTTGTCTTCCAGTAGCGTGTTTCCTGCTTTTAGGCAAAAAAGAAAAAACGAAATCTATTTTTTCGTTTTCTTTACGTTTTCTGTTAAAACTATTTGAAAAAAATGTCGTTAACGTTACTTTAATTAAAAAAATATCCCGTTATTTCGTTATGTTACCCGTAACGTTTTCCGGCGCTGATTTGATGTATTTTTTTTTTCACTGACAACAATTACTACAACAATGAATTAGGACTATTAATTGTTGTAACTGTGGGCCCGGTGGAGGACGGGGATATTCCACATTCCATTCTCCTCCAAACGGGTTCTAGGATCTACCCAGCCCTCTGCTGAATGGGTACCGGGTTTCTTCCTCAAGAGTTAAAGACAGGCGGGCGTCGGGCTGACCACCCGACCTCAACTTAGTTCCGTTGGTCACGGAACGCCGGGAGCCTTCCCTCCCGCGACCCTACATCTAGACCTGTAGTGGGACACTTTTAACTTTTTTAAATGTTGTAACTATCTAATACGTCAATATACAGCAGCCTAAAACGGACAATATCTATTTTTTTTTTCCTTCTTTCTTTCTTGTTAAAATGAATTTTTCGTAGATGATGCCAGATATAAATTTGCAAATAGTTTCCTCGAGCAGGTGTTAGAAAAGGAAAACGATTCAATAACAGTAATTTAATCTTAAGTATCGTCCAATCTAAGGTTCATCTACCTGTGCCGGAGGTAAGAGAATAGAAAGCTGCTTTCCAATGTTTTTCCGAGGTTTGAAGAAAAAAAAAAAAACACTCCTAAGTAAAGCAATAAAATAAATCTACATTTTTGAAAAAGAATTTGCGATGTTTTCATCGAACAGCAGCAACAAAACAAAAATCCTTGAATAATTTACGTTTTACTTAGCAAAGGTGAACTTTCCATCTTAATGTTTATTAAATACATTTAAGGTATTATTAACCTGTACAACGAATTCCTAAGACGATTGGTTTCAGGTCAGTGTATATAGTACTTTTAGGAATTTGTTGAAAGGGAAAAAAAAAGAAATATTTAAATGAAGAATTAATTTTTTGTGCATAAATATCTAAGTCAAGTTTCAAGATGATCCGTCCAATGGAGAAAACATATTTACCAGTTTTTAATAGACACAAAATTCTATTTCTTTCCTTAACTGAAAACTGTATCTATCAAAAATGTTTAAAAACCCCAGTCAATGTAACCATAAACCTTTAATATGATCAAAGTATCCTTTTTTTTAACTCCGGTATACACTGACTAAATAAAAATAAACAAATAAATTATTGAAGTTTTCGAAATTCAATGGATCAAAATTTGAATCCTTCAGTCATTTTCGTCAAAGCGCTTAAAAAGTCAGTTGTCTTGAACATCTTAGGTATAGACATGATTGTCTGTTCCTAGCTCTGAAGATGATTTTGGTCTTTCCATCTTGTCCTTGGTCGTCCTCTGTCTCTTTTTCCTTTGGGTTTATATTTCAAAATTAAATTTGGAATCTTATCGTTGGACATCCTTTCAACATGGTTAAGCCAATTTTTTTGGTAATTTTGAATTTCTTGAATTAAACTTGGAGTTTTAAGTTGGGCTCGAATATCATTATTTTTCTTTTTGTCGAGACGTGTAAATCCTAATAACGGTCTCAAAAATTTCATTTGTGCAGTTTCCAATCTTTGTTTGTTTCTTTGTTTCAATATCCAGGTTTCACTCCCATATTTAATTGCTGCTTTGGTTGTAATGTTATGTAATCTTAGTAGTGTTTCTTTCGTCAAAAATCAGTTAATTAACCAAAAAAAAAAAAAAAAAAAATGAGAATTAAACATAGTTTTACAGCACACATCACTTTAAAATAAAAAAAAAAATACGAGAATTTTTATTTTGTGAAAACGGATAGTTAACTCTTTATCCGTTTTTCTTAACCTGTTGTTTAATATTAAACGTGGGCAATTGCAGTTCCTGCGAATCGATTAGCGGGTCGAAATCCCCTGATGTTAGCCAAAGCATTTCCGGTAACATTGAAGGCTCGACCAGACAGACAACAACTGTAAACTGTTTTAATTCAAATTCATATTAACTGAATAATTCTTTTGTATTAAAAATAAATATCATCTTAATTATTAAGGACGTTTAAGTCAATATTATCAAATTAATAACAACAAATATTGTTAAGCATGCATAAATCGATTGGAAATAAATATAATTGTCATTTTTCGAAGACTGTGTGTGTTCTATCTGCATGTTTAATGGAGTTGAATATTTCATGATGTTTAGTAGTTTTAAATTCAATATATTAATAATTCTTTATTGACATTTAATTATGTAAGTAATAATTGCCTACAATGATTTCTTTTCTTTAATCGACTTTTTGTAATGATAATAACAACCACCTTAATCTAAAACATTTAAAATAATGATACTAACTGTATTTGGTTTGTTTCTTATATTAATCTCATAGAATGCATTTATTTAAAAAGATTTTTTTCTTTTATCTCTTATTTTGTCTTAATAATAAAAAAAAAACTATCGCATAAATTAGTTTCTTTATTATTATTCCGGGAGTTTGGATTGCTGTTTCGGATTTTCAAACATTAGAACACATAATAATAATAATAATAATAATAATAATAATAATAATAATAATAATAATAATAATAATAATAATAAT
>JAFIDM010002131.1:83108804-83144580 GCA_023159025.1 Thereuonema tuberculata | reverse complement strand
GAAAATTCCGTTGACGATGCAGAGAAAGGGAAAGAGTTGAATCAATAATGCCTGCATTGCCTCCAGAATAGCTCTTTCAAGCCTCATTAAAAAGTCACAGATACCACCCCCGAAAGAGCAGCAAATATTTAAGAGATTTGAAGAGAAAAGAATAAGAAATTATCTTTAAGAGATACAATATAAGGGCACTTATTCTTTTCATTCTTGAATTTCTGTTTTAAAGCTTATTATTTTTTTTTTATTTAAGCTCGTGCTTATTTATTTATAAGTCAATTTTATATATTTATAGATCTCTATAAATAAAAATAATAATAAAAAGAAAAAGAAATTCAGTGAGTGCTTTTTTTTTTTCCGTTTCTAAAAAAACATTGAAAGGAATATGGTAAAATTTATAAAATTCCCAATACTTTTTAATTTATAAAATTCTCAAGATATTATTAAATGCTGAGAAGATATTAAATGAATTATAAAGAATAAGCAAATTTCATTTAAAAGAGGAAAAAAAAAAGTAATTTTTACTTGAACGTTTTTATTATTTAAAAAAATAAATAATGAGTTAATAATTTAAAAGTTGCTTTTATAAATAATAAAAAACAACAACAATATTAAATAAATGATAATAAAGGAGGAAAAGTTAAAATTATAAAACTATATTTAAATCTATAATTTTAACTTTTCATCATGTATTATTATTTTCTTAAATTAAGTATAATTTAAAATATGTTAAAGTAATTACTATAATAATTATTGAATTATTGTAAGATAATATTAATATAAAGATTAAATTTCTTTCTTTGTACTTTTAATTAGCCTTTTCTTCCTATTATTTTATGCAATTAAGCAATTTATTAAAATTATTAATCTAATTTAAATTATTTTTTTTGTAATATATTTAAATTAAACTATCAGTGCCTATATTACAGATGTGCATTTGTATAAGCACACCTAATAGGACTGAGGAACATGTAAAAAAAAAAAAAAGTATTATTTTGTTTTGTTTTGTTTTTTATTTAAAAGCAATTTTTGAAATTCTTAATTCATTTCTATAGTTAATGTTTGATGTAAATAATATTATAACTGTTCAAGAATTTATGCAGTAATAAATAAACGTAATGAAAAATCATTCCACATTTTTTGGTAACTTCCAAAGAATTACAATAAATAACAATGGAAAAAAGAAAATTAATTAATTAATTAAATAAATAAATAAATAAGATTTAGGAATGCATTTGCTTTTCAAACAACTTTGCAAAATTTACATTTAAAGAACTTCGAAACATTAAAAAAAAAAAAGTCTTATTGAAACGGAAAGCTTATCTACAAACATTAGATTACGTCCAAAATTAATTTTAGATTCATATTCAAGAAAAACAACATAAATTTGCCTTATCTTGAGAAACTGGCTTTGTAATTTAAAGTAAACGAACGAACACGAAGGTAACTTTAAGCCAACTTAACATATGTTTAAATAAAACAATTTAGCTTACAAAATTTAAATGATAAAGGCTAAATTTTTAATTTGGAATTTTGAAAACAATTTAAAATGTGCCATGTGAATTCACCAATAAATGTAATATAAAGATTCTGTATTTTTTATTTCATTTATCACTTCTTTTTTTTTTCCGTATTTATTATTTTAACTCCAAAATGTTATCATCTGGTATCTGTATTTTTTGTTTCCAGTGTGGGGGTGCCTTGTTTTTGCAGGTATTGTGATGGTTTTGCAAATGTATGACCAGGAGATCTATTTTTTTTTTTTTGGGGTCTTCGTTGTGGGCCTCAGGTAGGCTGTTTGCCAATGAATACCTGTCAGAGGGGAAATCCACCGCCCCAGGCCCCTCGCCAATGACAAAAGAATCAAAATATTAGACAGGGAAAAAAGGTACAATGTTTCATTTAGATGAAAGCCCGACCATTCCAGAGATAATCTGAAGAACGGTGATTCGGTAAGGACAAAAAAAATAAAGAGGGGGCGGACGAAACAGAATATTGTTAAATTCGCCGTTGAAAATGGTCCGAATAATGTTATAATTATGTAGTTATATAAATAATTCTTTATTTGTGAATTAGAAAAATTAACTGCATGATTTAAAATTAATTTGTGAAAAAGAATTTAACTTAATTTTTTATAATTTACTAAACTTGAATGTAGGCTATATCAGTATTTTTTAAGATTATTTAGAATTCAAATAAATGTATTATTTCACGAATGTGCACAAATACTTAAAAATAAAAATAAAAATAAAAATAAAATATATATAACATTTAGAAGTTTAGACACATCTTTATTTCTATTTTTAAAAAATAGTTTTTATTGATTTTTCTTTATATAAATATTGAAATTACGAACGACTAAAAATTCCAAATAATTAAAGATTATAAGAGATTAATCAATGAACTTATCAATAATGTAATATTGATAAAAACAGTTGATATAAAAACAATTAATATATTGTTAAGAATGTATTTTTAGAATATATTAATTAATTCACTTGCAAATTAAGTTCTCATTATAAATTATTAATTACATATCAGTCATAAAAAATTAGAAATCCTGATTGGTAAACATTTGCCAGATAAGTTAGAAGAATTGTTATGATATATTATAATGACATTGTAATATCTAGTCTTTGTTACTCGTAACATATTTCTTTAATATTTAAGTTTTTCTTAAGTATTGTTACAATCCTTTAGCTCATATTCTGCAGTAATTCTTTGTGTCCTACATTTAATTATATGTTTTGTTTTGTTTTTTTAAGAAATAAGAAAAAAAAATATTCAAAAACAAATTATGAAGATCTTTTGGCCTGTGTAAATATTTCGATCTTTAAGCAACTGAAAAAATTTTGAAAATGTTACAATGAACAAATATTTATTTATTTTAGTACGGTACTAGCAATTTTATCCGAACCAAAATAAAATGTAATATTCCAAAAATCAACGACTAATAACTTTTGTAAAATAATTCGAATATAAATTAAATTCAATTTAAATCGATCTTCTTTAAGACTCCACATAAAATCTTATTTCTAGAACTCTGAAATTTGAATAGATTGCTAAAAGAAATGATGTAGTGTCGTGATTTATTTCTGTTCTCATTTAATAAGAAAGAATATTAATGAAATTAGCTAACTGCAGTTCGGGTTCAAGGTCTTGCCGTGAGTTGCATGACAAAGGCCATCTGCATTGTGAGAATGGGCCAGAATATTTACAAACCAAGAAGACCAAGGGGGGAAAAAAACCTCAACAATAACATACGTTTTAGCAATTGGTGGATTCTGTTTCATCATTTGGCCTTCAAACAAAGCATTTCCTTTAAAAGTAAAACAGTTGAATGCTTTCAATTTGCAAATGCGGAACTGAACGAATTAATATGTTAATTCCCATTTAATTAAATTCAATATTTCCGTCAAATCGATTCCGTTAAGTTTTTTTTTTCCTATTTAAAGGCCGAGACGCTCTGTGTATCACTTATTTCACTAGGAATAAATACAAAATGAAATAAATAAAAATTAAAATTAAGTTATTTATAAATTAATAATAGAAAATTTTAAATGAAATGTTTTTTAAAATAATTATTCAGTAATTATGTTGGCAAATAATGAATTAGATTAGATTTTAAGGGGAAAGGTTAACGTCTAAGCACCCCTTCCCCTATTTACTGATAATAAATTCATCTTCCCCCCCCCCCCCCCCCCCCCCCCCCCCCAAAAGAAAGAAAGAAAGAAAAATATCCCATTCTTTTTCTACCGTCAAAAAAATAGTAAAGTTGAGTGTTAAAGTTGAGATTAAAGGAGTCAATAATCATTTTTTTGGCAGGAAATAATCTCCTTAATAACAAGAATGTAACAATAACAAAAATATTTTGACATTAAAAATACTGAATTTGTTTTTGTTTTTTTAATATTATAATAAATAAATATTTTTAAATTTTCTTTCTACTAATCGCTGGTCAGGAGGCGGAAGGATAAGCGATACTAAATATTTATAATATTAATTTATAACATAGATGAATTGTAACTACACTGTAATCTGTTAGCTCTTCTAGACATGTTAAAATAAAGGATGCTGAGCATAATCCAATATCTAGCAAAAGAGAGAGAGAGAGAGAGAAGAGGTGTTGATGGGAAGTAGCAGATTACTTCACAATTTAATTGGAGGATTAAGAAACGGATTAATTCTGCGTTCCTGATTCGGCTAATCTCCAACTGCTCCTGTTGTCGAACCTAATCCGTTTCATAAAAATGGCTTTTAATAATTTTTGGTTTAAAATGAGAAAGGTATTTTTTTTTTATTATTATTAATATTAATGATAATAATCTTTTGCTGAACTAAATCCGAACAGAAAAATATGTTTTTAATGAATGTTTGAATAGAAGCAAAAGCGATAAAAGTAAAGCCCTGATAAAATTGAGCTCTTATTGATTCCGATAAAGACATCGATTCCCCTCCACAGACTCAAGCAGATGGAGCCAAAGAAAAGAGGCCAAATGATTCCAAGAGAACTTTCCCTTCGATATGACAAAAGACAGTCAATTAAACAAATTCAATAATAACAGAAATTGATACCTTATTAATCACAAATAGTAAATATTGAAAACTACAATGATGCTTATAATTACTAAGGAAAACAATTATAAATGTTGTTTATACATCAATTTAAACAATGCAAATATTTAAATTAAAAAATTAAGTGTTTTCTTTTTTCAGTGTTTAAATTTTATAAATTTAATTAAAAGTTTGCAATTTTTCTTAATACTTTAATTGAATTTTAATAACGCAAGTTTAATTGTTTTAATGCCGTAATTTAAATTACCTCAACAAATTAATAAATTTGAATTTGATTAATGGGAAAAAAAGACTGCAACAACTCTGGCAATAATTTATTATTATTAACTATTGAGTAAATTTATATACGTTAATTTTTTTCTCTTTTATTAGTTTAACATAATTCTATTTTATAAAATTATTTTTTTTTATAAAATCCTATAAAATTTGCATTTTACACATTTTTTTTATAAATAATATAACTATGTATAATTTATAAAAACTGTACTTACAATTCTTGTAAGTAGGGGTCTACATTATAAATTTTAATCACAGCAATGCCATTTTAATGCAGTTCAACATATATTTATATGTAAAATAATTTGATATTAACACAAAATTATCTATTTCCAACACTGCAAATTTAGGCAACAATCAATTTTGAAAATGCAATTAAAAGAAGAATAATTTAATCGACTTTTTTTTTTTGTTTTCACATTCTAATTCTTAATGGCATATCTGACATCCGCTAACCCGTTGGAACGAATAAAAGTCTGTTAAATCATCAACTGACAATAAAAAAAAAAAAAAAAACTGTTTTCCTCCGCGGGAATTACGATAGAAGAAAGGCATTTTCAGGATGGAGAGACTTCCTCGCTGTGGAGACAGGATTTTATCGCGTATAAAATATATCCTTTGCTACAATGGTAGCGTTCATTAATCTAATTTCCCTTCCAAAAACCTCTTCAGCCTCTTAATTTACGAACGACTCTCAAGAAATGAAACTCAATGAAATTTGTTTATTACATAAAAAGAATTTCTTCAAAGAGCTTTGAAAGAATAAAATTTATAACTTGAGAATTCAACATTAATGTGTGAAGACAATGATCGAATCTAGGAAACTGTTTTATCATGAACGAGTCTTCCTAAAATCAAATAAAACTCTTACGAAGCTTACGATGCTCAAAATGGAGAATTACTAAATTTATTATTATTATTTTTATGTTTGTTTTTAGAGATTTTCTATTTTATAAAGTAATTAAAGTTTTAGAAACGTATGATAAGTAAAATAAAGAATAAATGACAATCCCCATAGGGAATTGCACCCCTTCTGAGGGAGGGAGGGTCGCCAGTAAGCTATTTATATGGGCCAGGGGGTCCAAGGGGGCTCGGGGCGGGAATGAAAATATTACTTGCATCTACTAAAGGATTTTATATATATAAAAATCAGAATTATTATAGGTCTTTTCAACTCTGTATTTATAGTTTATACAAACATGGGCGGATTTAAGGCTTTGCAAGGGGGGGGGGGGCACCATTCCGGGGGGTCCGGAAACCCACCCCCGGAAAATTTCAACCTTAAAAGACTATGTTTTGACTATTGTTTTTTAGGCTATGTTTTGATGTAAAAATCTTTTTTAACTGAAAATACAATATTAAACAACGGTCTATTGGGATTTTTACTTATCATCGAGGTCAAGGGGAAGGCGGTCTTCCCCTCCTCTCCCCCTTAAATCCGCGCTTGTATACAAACTCTGTCTAACTATTGTTCTGCACAATGAAACGACTGCTGTTCAAATAAAGTAGAAAATATAAATTTCAAAGATTCCTTTAATGCAGTCTTACTCAAACTACTTAATGTTGTTTTCAAGTTATACTGAAGCAAGCGATGGAAACCAAACGACAAGGATTTGACACAAAGGATCTCTTGTTGTTTTGGATGAGACGACAATTTTGATTTAGTTTCTGTTGAAAAGTTTGCGTTTATTTGTTTAGCTCATTTAAAAAACACCATTCAAAATTAAAATAATAATAATAGTAAAAAGAAAAAAAACAGTAATAATTTAAAGTTAGGTTAAGTAGCAACGAATTTTTTTTTTTGGAATTGCAGAACTTTAATTTTTAAAATCAGTAATTAAAAGAAGAAAAAAAAAAAGAAGGGAAAACAGAAAATTGTAATCCAATCCCAATAATTTCTCCCTGGTTCTGAGTTAATGAGGGTTTTTAATCCAATTTCGTCGGCTTCCATCGATTGGGCCAGAGAGGAGTCTTCATTTTATTTCTGCCTATGCTTTACACCTGCTCACTAATTACAACGACACATTACTAGTATAAACTAGTATCTATTCGGGTCATCTAATAAACCTGAATTCTAAGAGATGTTAAATGTCGTTAACGTGCTAAACTGGAATCTACACGAGAAATGTATCGATTTGCAACGACTACAAAGGAAATGATTTGACTGTAATGATTATTTAATCCTTTATTCAGAATTGTTAACTTGTTAATGTAATCATTAGAGTTATTTCCATTACTTCAATTCCTAATTACTTTTTTCATTGAATTTATCTTTTTTCTTATCTTAAATAATAAAAATAATCACGTCAACACAGCCAAAAATTACTTAAAATGAAACCAAAAATGCACACAAAGTATTCAGTTTTAAATTGTTAAATATAAATTAGTTGTTTATATAAATGTTGTTGTTTTGATTAAAACTTCCAGCACGTTAAATTTATTTCCTTAGATAAATTAGTTAGTTAATAACTAGTTTTGTTCTATCTGTCATTTCATTTAATTTCATTTTTGCATTAATCATATGTAATTACAGGAAAAATTAAAGAATCTTAATGATTCCATTCCTAAATCCTACTGTGCTACATTTTATTCTATGTATTAAATTAACTGTGAAAATTACAAGAATGGATTGAAATTTCATCAAGGCTTTCAGAAATTTATGTTTTATTTGTCAAACAATAAAGAAACTTAAAACTGGAAATATACAATATTTCTGTTAAAATAATTCGCTAAATTAGAATAGGTATAAAATTTATGCCGCGCTGGTGTGGTCGAGCGGTCTCAGGCGTCGGTCTGTCGTGAGATCAATGTGCCAGCGCCCGGGTTCAAATCCCGGTAGCGAGCATGGATGTTTCAAAAATTTCCTTTCCTGTGTTGAAGCCTCTTCTTCACTTTCTCTTCGGTCTGACGTCATTCCTTAATGGCGTCCTGGGGAAGGCCACGGGAAACCACCCCAGTATCTTTCCCTTGTAATTCTAGGGAGTCTGCTAGGGGTTCGCCGTCTTGGGAACACTAGCGCTCCCTGGAGCACGGATGCTTCGGCAACGAAGCTCGCACTTCGGTGCGAACCGACCACACACATAAAATTTATACACTTTTTTTTGGTTTTTTTTTGTTAAGAATTAGAAATAATGTAATAGATTCCTCAACGTTAAAAAAAAAAAAATCAACCTTCTTGTGAAACAAAACAGTTTCTTTTTATACTTATTTGTGCTAACATTTATAGAAAATAAATAGAATAAACAAATAAATAGAAGAGGAAGCTGCTTATTTTACATTTTTTTTTAAAAAACGTTTAGAAAAAATTACATTATTTCTAATTCTTAAAAAAAAAAAAAAAAAACTCTTGTAAAATAAGCAGCTTTTTTTCTACTTATTTAATATTTATTTTCTATAAATATTAGAAGCACAAATAAGTAGAAAAAGAAACTGCTCTGTTTCACAACAGCTTGATTCTTTTTTCTTTCTTTTTTTTTAACGTTTTTTAAAATATTTGAGCCGTATATCTTGCGCCAAAACTTAGAAACCACTGGCTTAAACTATCCTTATGAAGACGTTGAGTCATTGTGTTGGTTTATTAATAAAAATAAACCTAATCAAGAACAAACTAAAAATTTTGTTGAGGAGAAAAAAAAAAAAGCTTTTGCAAAAATAAATTCATTAAAAATGTCTTTTAAAACTTAATTAATTAAAAGGTTTTTGTCCAACTTATAAGAAATGCTGATTAAAACTGAATTGTTGGCAGAGCAGATGAAAAGAAGATGCTGGTTAATGATGCCATTAGTGGATCTCGGGGGAAATTTTAGAGAATCTTCGTAAAATTCGAGTCCTAACATCAATAACGAGCTTCACACAAAACCTATCTTTGTAATAGATATAGAAAAAGAAAAAGTTGTAATTTTAACAGAAATCAAGGCACAAATTATATTTGTAAAGTTATAATTGTGAACTTGAAAGTAATTTTAAAAGAAAGATTAAACTTTTTCTACAAGAACAAATCTTAATCTTAATAGTTTACAGTGGCAATTGTAATATCATTTGTGAAAAAATAATTTTCAACTAATAATTTGAACTAATAATTTATAAATTAATTAGGTTACTGTGGAAGACTAATTACCAAAATAAATAAAGATCAAATACTTCCCCCTTCCCGCTTCACATATTTACTTTAGTCACTTTTCAAAGATATTATAGAAAATACCGAAAGGGTATAATTAGACTTATAATACTCTTTGTTATAATGTTAATCCTATGTTGTAATGTTTATTTATATGTAAAGGACAATACTGGGGATAGAATATTCTATTAGGAAATAAAATTTGAAACAAAAGAATTGTTAGTTACTCCGGCGACCGCTTGTTGCAATTGGCGCTCCAAGCACAAACAATAGCTGTTTATATTGTGCTAGTCTGTACTGATTTACGATTCACTAAACTTTCATTTACGAAATTTACGATTCACCGAAGTAGTTATAACACTGCTCCGACATAACACAATGCAGACATTGACAGGGACAGAGTCCATCAACCACCCAAGCGCCATCATCCAAACACATTGGCCAAATAAAAGAACATCTGAAATTCAAACGAATCAGAATTAAAAGAGTAGGGAAAAAATTTACGTCTAAATATGGAAACAATAGATATTCGATTTAACAAAAATACCAACTTTAATATTAGTAATTAAGAAATCATAAATAAATTTATAAATATTGATGAAGTGCACGCAAAAACGCAGTTTTTTCTTAAAACCATTATTATTCCTAAAATTATAAAGAAAATTATTATTATTATTCGTAAAAAAAAAATGTTAAACTAAATTATTTTTAATAATTTTAAGTCTTTTTTCTAAATTTACTAATATTTTTTAAAATAATTAAAAAAAAAAAAATTTTTTTGAATATTTTAATTGTATTATTTTTATGGTTATTTCTGTTATTTCACGTAATTATTTTAACGTTATTCAAAGAGAGCTAAAATAACTGTTATTCACATAATCTTAGAAATTACAAAAGAGCTATTTACAGAACTGATTAAGAAATGAGGAAGTTCTTACATTAGTTTCTATGTAATGTTTTTTTATAGCTCTTTAACTAGTTCGTCTTTTTCTGCTTTAAACTTTTATGAATTTAATTTACATTATTAATTACAGCAGGATATTCAAAACCACATTTTCTTGGTCTTTCCACTTGTTATGAATCATTTTAAGCCGGAAATGACATGAAATCATTACTCATGTTCAACCCGTTGACTCATGCAGCGAAACCAGCCTATTTGTGTGACTTCAATAAACTTTCTAAAACTTTCATAAATATCTGAGATTTTCTGATTGTCGCTTTTTCCTCTTTTGATCGGCCGCATTTGTCAGTCTCTGCCATCTTTTGTGCTTTCCCTTCAGCAGATACTTAATTTTTTTTATACTGTAGGGAGCTTTCCGACGCCGTATTTCCATCAAAGACGAATGGGACTCTTGAATTAAGAACTTTCGGTTCCCGAGTGCGATTTTAATAACACCATCTTCCTTATCAATATCAAACATGGCGACCATTAATCCAGCATTTTAAACAAGGTAAATAAGGAAGAAAAAATATAATCTAAATAAAGTAAAATAAAAAAACTTCTAAATAACTAAAAGCCTACTTTTTTTAAAATGTTATTACTTACAAATTTCTTTTCTTTTTGCCCCTAATTGCGAAAACGACAAAAAACAAAAAGTCTAACTTTATTTTCAAATTATTCTATTTGCTAAACAAAATTAAATTCTGATTATTAATTAAATTGTCCGAATCGGGACAATTGTAGTCAAATCTAATTACGCGCAATTTATTTAAAGATTTAATTAACATTGTTTTAAGATAATGAAAAGTTAACAGAATTAATAGAAAATCATTGTTTAAGAAGCTATTCTGTGGGAATTTTTATCACCTCGTTGAGTTTCGATAATGATTTCAAGTAAAACAAGTCATATCGTTTGTAGTCCTAAAATATGCATTTTAAGCTTCAAGAAGATCCATCAAAGCATACATTGGACTAAAAGCAACACTAATATACTGTTAAGCAAAAATGAATAAAGTTCTAATTAAAAAGAATTCTACAATGTTGTACATGTGTCTATGACGCTGCACCAATGGATTTCCGCTGTTGTAGTGGCCGGGGGTCTCTGAACTATTCTCCGCCCGTATAACAATCTAATACAGAGGATCGCGTCAAATAATTACAATCAGGCTGCGTTCGGTGTGGAATTCGCCCATTTAAGCACGAGGTCCTTTCCAATTTCAATATCGCAATAGAGAATTGCTTAATGAATTCCACACGTGTTAAACATAAATCCTGTGTTTGTGGTGGCTTGTAATGTTTTCAATCGCCAATTAAAAACGTATGAAACAAGGAATTCTAAATTAATAGATAATGCAGCTATTGCTTAATTGTTTTATTTTAATACAGGGAGATCTAATAATGGTTTATTTACCCATCGAAATGCTGCCAATTTAAAAACAAGCAGGTTGACAGTAGATCCTTAACATTCGCGGTTTTCATCATTCGCGAATAAGGATACAATAGACATAAAAAGCCGGATTGCGTAACGCTACAACTATCAGTTCCTCATTAATAATTAAATACAAACAAAACACGTTTCAATAACATATAATAAAATGTTATCTATTTATTATAGAATCGACTGTCTAAAAATGATCGTTTTAAAATTAAAATAATTTATAATAAAAAAGTTATGTATTTTTAAAATAACCATTTTTGGAAAATTGATTCGATAATACCTATTTCATATCATTAGAAAGTTCTTTTATGCCCAATGTACGTATTTTGAATTAATAATAATTCAATGAACTAATAAAATAATTAATTATTGAATAATTATTTGAAATTTTATTTGCTTATAAAAGAGTTCTACTATGATATGTAGTAAAATTCAACCCTTCAGTTAAAAATTAGAGGTAGGAAAAAGTTTAGGAATTGTAATTACTAAGAATTATGTAATTATTATATATTTAAAAATATATATTATATATTTAAAAAATTGTTTATTTAGAAGTTTTAGAAATATAATTATATATTTAATAAAAAAAATAATAAGCTTTTTTAAAATCAACATATATATATATTTGTCTAATTCCACTATAAATTTATTTAATGCAAATAAAAGTTGTGTTTAATTAAAAAATGTTAATTACTCAAAGCATAATAATAAACTCAATGCTATGATGATCAAATTAATAATATACACTCATGGACAAAAAAATTAGCGCACCAAGAAGGAGTCGTCAAAATGAAACGAAAATTTACATACGTAATGACTACTTTGATATAAGTAAATGATTAGAAAATCAAAGAAAAAGGATAATTTATTTCAGAGAAAAAGGCAAAAGAACGGAGGAGTTAATACTCCGTTGGACCCCCTCTAGCGCGAATGCACGATGCGAAACGATCGGGCATTGAGTCATACAAGTTCTGTATGATGTCTTGAGACATTTCGTTCCATATTTGCTGTAACCTTGCCTCTAGTTCGTTCAAACTCGTGGGATGCCCAACTCGTCGTCCCAAATGATCCCAGATATGCTCGATTGGAGACAAATCTGGGGATCGGGCAGGCCAAGGAAGGGTAGTAACAGTGCGGAGACAGTCTTGTGACACCCTTGCCGTATGAGGCCGAGCATTGTCTTGTTGAAAAATGGCTCCTGGGAGCCGTTGCATGAGGGGCAACACATATGGTTGCAGGATTTCATGAACATACCGCTGGGCTGTCATGGTGCCACGGAACAATACTAGGGGTGACAGTGTATTGTAGGCAATGGCACCCCATACCATCACACCAGCTGTGGGAGCGGTGTGTCGCTGTACAGCAAAGGCAGGATTGAAGCATTCACCACGGGCTCTCCACACACGAACACGATTGTCATCACTGCCGAGATTGAATCTGGATTCGTCGCTAAAAACGACCTGGTTCCATTCCGCTGCAGTCCAGTTTCCCCGTGCGCGGCAAAACTCCAAACGGAGACGTCGATGGGTGGGCGTCAAGGGCAGCACACGTAATGGGCGCCGCGATACCAACTGTCCTTCAGCCAGGCGCCTTCGTATGGTTCGAGAAAACACAGAGGCCCCTAGTGAAGGTGCTACCTGTGCCTGGATGGCGGCCGATGAAGCAGTTGGCTGTACGCGTGCATTTCTGACTATGAGGCGGTCTTCTCGACGACTGGTCTGTCGAGGGCGTCCTGAGCCTGGTCTTCGTGTACATGACATCTCTCGGGTCCACTGGTCCCAAAACCTCCTCACAACACAATCAGAGCGGCCTAATTGACGAGCTACTCGCCTAGCTGACCACCCAGCTTCCATCATCCCGACGATTCTCCCTCTCTCAAACTGCGACAACTGCGTATACTGATGTCGCATGTCTACCTCAGCTCTTCCTTTGTAAATGATTCAGCACACTCAAACAAGCTTTGGTTACCTGTTTTATACTCCACAGAGTACGATATTCAACGCCCTCTACCGGCTATACCTAATGCGCAATCACGCTGCATTTCTAATCATTTGCATATCTCCCCGACATGTACCTTCATTGCAAGTTTCGTTACGATCCCGCAATTATTTCTTGGTGCGCTAATTTTTTTGTCCATGAGTATAATTAAAAAAAAAATGTGAAATAAAAAAATTAAATTCTTGGTATATAAGTAGTTATTACAATATCTGATACATATTCATTATTCATTTAAATTATTTTTCCAAATAGTAGTTGACAAGCAAAAGTAAAAATTAATGTTTCACTGAATAAAAAACAAAACAAATACTTTTTTTTTTCTTTCTTCCATTCTTTTCTTTTATTTCTCGCCAATGCTTCCAAAACAAAAATAACCAATATTTAAGTTGTAAGTGTTGAAATGCATCTCTTAAGTCAGTTGCTAAATTTAAGTGAACCCCATCTGGCTTTGTAATTCCAAATGTTACAGTGATGGCCGCTGTCAATGGAGATTTTACAGACGAGGTATTTTTATGCCTGCTGTCGACTTGCATATAAGGCACTGGCCACTTGGCTTAAAGGATAGCTTTCAAAAACAACAGATTTCGCAATATCTTTTTCTTTTATATATGTATATATAATTAGGCGTTAATTTTCTTTTTAGTATCATTATATTAATGTGTAATTATCACATATACATTATATGACTTATACAAATTAATTTGTTTTTCTTCACTCAAAAATCCTAATGTATAAAAATATCATTATTAAAAATAAATAAATAAATAAATAAATAAATAAATAAATAAATAAATACTTATTACAATAATAATAATAATAATGTCAATTACCATAATAACTTCAATGAAACTGTATAAATGCTGTATACGCTAATATTACAGACGAATAGTGATTTGCAAACTATTAAACAAATCATTTTAAAATATTATCATTAATTATCTAATATTTCGAGGAAATTACTTTACTAACAAATCGGGTTTTTTTTTTCTGTAAAAGAAAATTAAAAACTTAAAACAAAACAAAAACAAAAAAACGTTATTTGATGAAAAATTTAAAGTTGTGAAATTTTATGTCAAAATAAAAAAATAAATTAGTCAACAATGCTTTTCAGAATGTCATTAAAAATAAAGATAAATTAGATTATTATTCTGTAGAAGCGTCAGTAGCATTTTAATTACAACATTCAGATATTTAATTACACTAATTATATTTATTTTGTTAAGTTAATGCATTTTATTTTCTGTGAGATTATTTTTTTCCTTCTGTGAGATTATTAAATGCTTCCCTGTGGAAAAGATATTTTTATTTCCTTTTGACCTGAATACACTGAAATAATTTACATAAGAGAAAAATTATTTTCAAAACTTCAGATGTGGTTCAAAAGACATTTAAATACTTACGCATATTTAATATATATATATATATATATATATAATTTAGAAATTAAAAAAATAAGATAAAAGACTCATACTTAAGAGGTACTTCTGAAATATAAAGTCAAAAACATTCAAAATAAGCAAATAAAAATATTTTACTTATTCTTGTTATGTAATGTACAATGTTTTTTATTTGCTAATTTAAGACATAATTAAAATTTTAAAGCTTTATCATTAGAATAAAAATATTAAAAAATTAATATTTTGAATTGATTTTAAATTCCGATTTAAGTTTAAAAGAAAAAAAAAAACAAATATTGTTTTTTTTTTAAATTACTTATTTATCAAAAATTATAATTATAATTTATCAAATTATAATTAAAATTAAATTTTTTATTACTAGACGATAAAAATTCTATTATTTATAGGTATCCAAATTTTCTGAAATTCACTTGTGATATATATTTTAAATACTTCGTGCAGACCCTTTCTATTACCATATGAGCTACGAGAGGGTTACTAAGTACTACTTGCTTCCCCTGCTTCGCCCCCAATGGACTCGTCCGACAACCCTGAGCTCATCTAATGTGGCGCCCAGTCCTTCTTCAACTCAAAGCAGAAATACCTCATCAATGTATAATTATCTTTCACGATCTTTGTTTGAGAGCGACTTTAAAAAAAAATGGCGCAACTTAAATGAATGACTGCAAATATCTTAAGAAAAAAAAAAAAAATAACTCCCCGGATGTAAAACGCAATGGTTGGAATATTTTCGAAATTGATTGAAAACAGAGATAAAAGACGGATGAAATCTGAATAAAATTTAACAGGGGAAAAAAAAAAGCAGAAGAAGAAATTCTATAAGGAAATGGTTAAGAAATGCTATGGCTTTACCAAATGCCTGGACGCAACAACGAATTTTATTGCCAGAGGTCACGTGAGAGCGATTTTAAGGCAGGGCTTTGTTACGACATGATTAATTATGCATAAATCTTAAAACGCTTTTCGGAAAGACTTAAGAGAGATTTATTACTCATCAAGTATTTTATGGAGAATATAAAATTTAGAACCAGAGAAAGGTCGAGAGATTTTTGTTAAAAAATAAATAAAAATATACGTAAATAACTAAACACGCCCTGTAAAGTTTATTTTCAACTTTAGATCTCGAAATTACTTCAATATTTAACAATAAAAAAACAGAACAAAGAAACACTTTCTTGAACAAAGAGACTCTTTATTAAATAAATCGGATTTCTAAATGATTTTAGTATTAATTGAATAAGCACTCAGACAAGCGTCTGTAAATAAACGGGATTATTAAATATCATTTTATTTAATAATGCTAACAAAGTTTTTCTAAATAAACAGATATTTTTATTAAATAAATACTCTAAAAATGAAATTACTTTATTAATGTTGATGAAGTTAAATAAATAAATACATATTTAAGAATTTAAATAAGCATCTTTTTTTTTTTTTTTTGCAAAAGTGATAAACGTATTTTACTTTTTTTGGTTATTTTGTAATTTATAGATTTTACTTTTTCTTTAGTTCCATATTTTCCATATCTTAGTGTTTCTATAAATAATACATGATGCCGCCTTTGAAAGCCTCTTATTCCAAATTCCTTCCAAATGACACACAGTAACGCCATAAAAATGTATAAATGCTATTAATTTTCAACAGTCAGAATTTGGGGAAAACCTAATTCATCAAAGCTTAACAATTCAGCTAATGATCTTTTACTATCTGCTATGAAACTGAAAAATATAGTATTCATGTTAAAACCTAGGAGGGAAAAAAAAAATCTTTGATGATACTAGGCTTAAAAGGAAGTGAAAGCACGAACATACGAGGTTGCTACGGAAAAGTTTGACTGCGAAATGTTGTTATATTTTGAGGAAGCAACAAAGAAAATGTAGTGTAGGAACTAAAAAACTAACTTTTTCTTAATTATTTTCCTGAGATCTCGGCAATCATGAGATTTCATGAAGAAAGCATAATTCAGAGACTTAATAAATAAATAAATAAAAAAGCTTCCCCAAATTTTTATTTAATTATTTATTTATTTCTTACAGAATTTTAGGTTAAATATTGCAATGGTCGTTTCACTGTTCTCCTTGTAAATTATTTGTCTAGTACGTATTTAAAATTAAAAAAATAAATTATGTATTTTATTTTGGGTTAGTGTAAATAATATTAAAAAAAAAAAAAATCTACAATTTTAATCAAGACATTGTTTATGAGTCAACTTTTGAAAACTCTGGCATGAAAAACGGAAAAACGATGAAAATCCAAAAGGACAATGGATAGTCAAAATCCATAAACTTTACATTCACATATCAGATTCATTGGATAGTTAACTTGATCAAAAATAAATAAATATTGCATTTTAAGACGTTTTTATTTTTTCTCCACAATTAAGAGGCATTACAAAATATCAGACAAAATTTTAATCCCTATCTTTCCTATCAGGAAATAATTTAGTATGCTCAAGACCTAATTTAGTAAAAATAATAATAGTAATAATAGACTTACTTTGGTTTTTAAAATAAGGAAATTTTGACAATATTAAAGAAAAGAAGAAAGAAAAAAAAATAAAGTTTAAGAAATTAAAAAAGTAAATAAATAAATAAAAATTATAAAAGAAAAATTAATAAAAACAAAAACAAAAAACAAACACTTAAATGAACTACAAGTAGGCCTGTATATCTAACTTATTTGAAGCAAAAATATTTATAAATTCAACACAGAAAAATTTGCATTTAGATAAAGTTTTACTTGTTTGAATTTTATTTTTCTACTATCCTGCTATTAAACATTTAAAAAAAAAAAAAAAAAAATCTTTATGTAAATGATGTATGTCCATAAAAAAGTCAAAAGTTTTTTATCACAACCTTCATAATTACATAATTAAGTTCCAAATTTCTATATAAAAAAAAAATAATTAAGAATTATGTAGCTATGTTTTATGAGAACGCAAAGAATTAAAAATGAATCGAAACTAAGCTATTTTGGGATTTTCGATTTCGATTGAAAATAAATTATATTTTTTTCCTCATAATTTCATAATAATATGATAAAAAAAATACGTTAATATAAAACTAGTCTCAAACATTTTCCAATCATAAAGATCTGCTTAATAAAAACTTTTAGGATTTTTTTTTTTTTTGTTAATTAAGATTAAAAGCTTAATAAGGTCTTTGGGAACTCGAATAGCAGAGAACTCTGGAAAAACTTGACGATTTTGCTGCGAATATTTACAAACAATATAGTCCAATCTATATATTTTCCCTCCTTCTATCTCTATTTCAATCGATAAGCCATGGACGGATGTTCAGCGAAGAACCCCCCCTGGGTGAATAGAGAGAATACAATAGACGCCTTCCAATTCATAATCGGAAAAGAATGTCTCCGACACTTTTGTTTTTGTGTAACAGAGATGGACTAACTAACAGGACTCTCCTCTTTCCTAGAAAAGCTGAATAATACATTTATTATTCACTTAGCTTAAAAGATTATGAATTATCACTATGAAGTAATGTTTTTAACTCACACTTTTACTTTAAATATGTGAGGAATTGGACCCTATTCCTTTGCTCCCGCACAATCTCCTCGCAGGAATTGCTAGAAACATTATTTTCATAATATCAGTTTTTTTTTTTGTTTTTTTTTTTAATGATACAATGTAAATACTTCAAATTTATTAAAGCCGTGCTAGGAAAGTAAGGCTTACAAATCATTCAGTCCTTCTGTGTGTGTGTGTGAACCCCTACTACTGAACCGTTGGATGAATCATCTTGAAACTTAGTAATGATATTTTAAAGTAAAAGAAACGATCTAATTTTTTTTCATATTGAAATCTTTCCCAAATGGAAAGAAGGCGACATAGAAAGAATTGGATTCTAAACAGTGGATTTCTACCCTGTTTCTGCTATTTAATATTTTAATCTAAGTAGCTTTCTAATTAGCGCCCGTCTTCATGTCCACATCCGATTTCCCCAACTTACTGTTCGTTTTTGTTTACGAGAACCTTCAATGCTTTTGCGCATGCGTCAGGTCTCCTTCGATTTCATCAAAATAGGGGTGAGGAGAAATAAAGAGGGGATGTTTACTTTTTATCAGTTTTAAGTTTACTAGTAGTTGCGTTCTATTTGCGCTTTTCGGGAAAGAATTATGGAAAGAATAAATACTATTGCAAAATGCTCCTTCGTTATTTTTTTCTTAAAAGCGAAAATGTCCAAAAGAATTTCTTAGGAAAATGCCCATCTCAGCGTATCACCCCTCTGCGGAGTAAAATCGTCCGCCAGTGGTGAGTCTGCCTTTCGAAAACGAACAGGAAGTGGGTTTCGAGGATTTTTATTTATTTATTTATTTATTTATTTAGAAAATAGGAAAATTGTATCGTTTTGTCGTTTTCATGCCTTTTTAAAAAAAAAACAAAAAAAAAAACTTAAAAACAAACAAACATATAAGAACTTATTGTTTTTAATTATAAATAATAAGAAAATCGAGGGACCATAAGCATGACAAGTATCATACTTATAAATTTTGTTTCTGAAAAATCCAATATATTGTTGCAAATTACGCTAAATTAAATAGCTGAAGTAAAAACAATCTGCTCGTGCCAATCAATTGTTGGCTAATTAATGTTTCCTTGTCCTTCTTTTATGAGAAGAGGGGGTAGAAGCACTACAGTCAATTATAACTTACTACTGTTGCGAAGTTTATTTTATTAATTTCGTTTCTATTTAAATTCTAGTTAAATATTAAGCACTTCAATATTTGATATTTAAACAGAAATAAACTAAATAACCCTACATTTCAGTGCAGTTTGCACGCTAAAAGCTCGTGAAATTCTTCCCCTCATCTAAATTTAACCACAGTTCAGGATATATAAAAGTATTTACGACAGCCTTCTACGCGTATAATGATAACTGCGGAAATGTTCTCGTCAGTCTCGTTAAGCACGAGACCTCGACAATGGATGTTATGTATTTACTTTTGCACGGCATCTGAAAACGCCTAAATTAATCATGATTTTCAAAAGCGGGGGCCAATGCCACAAATAGTTTTGGAATCGCCCTTGAACGCCACCTGTCGGCAACGCGCATGGCAGTTAGGTGCGGAATAATTTACAGCCATTCATAAACCGAACTCCAATGGTTTCCAATACAACAATAAAGAATAATCAAATATAATTAGGAAAAGCCATGCACCACGAGAGCACGTGGCGACGCGCAATTAACATTAAATTTAAATGGAAAAATGAGTTCGCCAAATTAAGTCCGAAAACTGGAAATTCATTTGTAAAAATGCTTCGAAAACTGTTCGAAATTATTTTTACAACGACTAAATATTAGTTTATTATTTTGAGATTAAAACAGAAGTTATCAAGCGTAGTAGTAGAGTTATCAAGAGTTTTATTGCGTTTTTCTTTTGCCAAAGAAATAAAAAAGAAGTTTAAAAAGTCTGTAAACACAAGTCAACATCTGTCAATAGGAGGGGGCGGATAAACAACGCATTATTATGGTAATGGCAATAAAACTCACTGAAATAAAAACCCAGGAATGTCACACAAAAAATGAATGTTAATCATATTTATAAATTTAATATTATTTGGATATATTTTAACCATTTTTAATAATGTATACAAATGTATTATTATTCTACCTTTATAAGGAAAATTGGGCTTTAAAAAAAGCAAACAAACAAACCAGTACTTTATTTTAATTCTAGTTAAATATTAAACACTTCAATATTTGATGTTTAAATAGAAATAAATAAACTAAATAACCCTACATTTCAGATCTGTACATGTTTTTCTCCCTCTAATACTTGTGAACCGGTCTTCTTGAAAATTGGCGTGCATATGAGAGACAAGACACGACCTAATTTTTATATACTTTAAATATTTCCCTATCGAAAACTAGGGCGTGAAGATTACAAAACATTAGACGTTAATCAATAATCGATAATAACTTCGCATATTAATCCGTTTAGGGTAATCTGCCGTCATTTGCACGTGCTTTGAGTTGATGAAAAATAAACGGACCAAAACAACTTAAGCAAGTATTTATTTAATTTCCGTTTCATCAAGTGAAAAATTACAGATGTTGCTTTGTGTTTGATAGATATCATAATTTATAATCTACATTACTAAAATCTTTTATTTCTCTGTCTGTCTGTCTGTCCGGCGCAATTGTTAATTTCCTGTGAAAAAATTACAATGAAACGCTACCGATGGGAATCGAACCTGCAACCTTTTGATCCAAAGTCAGACGTCTTATCCATTAGGCTACATTCAAATTATTGTTTCTTATCACTTAATTATTGTTTCTTGTGTGTGTGTGTGGCGCAATGAGAGAAGAGCCAGAGAAAAAAAAAAGAAAAGGAAATAACTCATTAATTTTAGCCTACTAGATTAAAATTTAAATTTCAATGTTCATTTTTTTCCAGCGACCACCTGATGAGTCGTTAGAGACATATCTCGACATGAATGAAGAAATTACAAATGACGAGCGTAAATACTCTATGTCAACTAAAGCCGTCCCATTGTTATCCCGTCATTGTTGACGGGGCGTATATATTATCACTAGTATTCTTATAAAATTTATACTGTATCCTTACATTGTTTAGACAAACCAACTGTTAATTATCCTTACAGAAATAGAAATACGGCTTTCTATTAAGAGTTTCACAAAATTCGGTTTTATATAGTTTTGTAATAAAAGTTAATTTTATTCTTATATTCTTTATTATTTCAAAGTTGCAACTGACTATATGCGAAACTCATAAGAATAGTATTTATGAGTGTTGCCATTCGAAATAGGTATAATCAGCATTTTTATTATTTATCAATTTTTTTTCTTTTTTCGCAAAGAACCTATTTATGTTGTTTTTTCGGTGAGTTATTTTATTCTTTGCTTGAAGCGCTGTAATCAAAGGAGAGGGATTTCATGTGAAAGAGTCCAACTTGGCTGCAAAGGAAGATCTCGTCTAAAAGACGTTCATGTCACTTGTCGTAAGGACATTTGCCCGACCTCACAATCGCACACCGATGGTCACCGTCAAGTGGGTGGCCGTATTTCAATAGACCAGTGTCAAGTGAAGCCCCGCAAAACTACAGAAACTCACAAAATGGACGCCGTCAGAACAAACGAAAACAGTGTTTGTGATGGATTTTTTAAAACTCTGCTGTCGAATGAACATTTTTCTTTTTTTTTTAATTATAAAAGTAATTACTACGAAATTAAATGAATAACTGCTAATTATTATTATTATTTGTAAAAAAATTCATAGCCTCCCTCATATATGCAACAATATTGATCATATGAAACAATTTATCTAATTAATAAAAAATTAACAAATTTAATAACTAAAATCTTAATAAAACTGTTAAACTCAATTTTTAATTTGACTCAATGTTATTAAAAATCCTATATTTTTCATCATTCCTTTGTGTTATTGGAGGACAATTAAGAATTCAAATTAAAGTTGCACGTGTTTTTACAGCAATCTAATTAAAGATTCTTTGTAGTCTTTCCAGGTGAATTTCAATCATTTAAAGATATATTATTGTTCTTGCATTTACACTCATTTATATATATGTAATTGTTCTCATAAAAACATTCGCTAAATTGGATAATATAAGTTTTAACTCAATTCTATAAATCTATGATAATAAACTGAAAAAAAAATTGTAACTGATAAATTAAAAAAAAAATATTATCTATACAATGTAAACTGTTCCTTTCACATTATCAGTATTCAGAAGACAATGTCATGCAATGCCCCAAGATGTTTCAGCTTCTAATGTAAAAACGCTTTTGATTAGTCACTTTACTTTTTCATTAATTAAACATTTTAGAAAAAAAAATGAATATTGTGTATTATATTATACGTATAATACATTTAAAAGAAGCTGTAGTTTAAGGATTTTTTGAAAGCATTTTTTTCCCCAATTCTCGAAATTATTATTAATATTATTATAAATTGTTGCTCAGTTTTTGACTGGTGGTTTTAATATGATCTTTCATCGGAGTTCTCTTTCTCAAGACGAAGGTCGTATGATGTTCTATGGTTTCTAACGAACTGAGTTCCCATGTAGAATTTGCGAACTACATGGCAAGTACTTAGGAGAGTAGCTTTTTGCATTTGCTTTGATTATGTTCGGATGCAGAGTCAGTAAGTTAAAGCTGTGATTCTTTGGGATTAGACCTGTTGCTGAGACAATGATCGGGATGGTGTAAACTGTTTTCGTGTGCCACTGTTTTTAAATTTCTATAGCAAGATCGGAGTATTTGGATAATTTATTGTGATACTTGATAATATATTGTTATTACTTTGGGATGGTTACATCCATTAAAAATAATGTTTTCTGTGCTTTGTCAATCAACGTGATATCTGGTCTATTATGTGCAATTGTCTAATTACTATTATTATTATTTAAGAAAATAATGTTTGTTTTATCAGAAAAGTAATGTTTGATTGTTTTATACTGATGAGGGAATTAAAACAGCTAAAAATTAGCAGAAGAAAAAGACGACTGGGACTAGTAGCAGAGCCCTTCGAACCTTTTCTGAACAAGGAAGGTTGAGTTAGATATAAATCCATTGAAAGGCTCGATAAATTTAATAATCCCCTCCATCTACAAATTAGTCCACCCACCCTCGATAATTGTATGATTAGAGAATGGCACTGGTTACATCACGACGATAGCATCAAGGAAGAAGTAGAAGGGCGGGTAGGGTAGAGAGGGTGGAGGGTGAAATCGATTGACATATTTCTAACGCATTAGCACATCTAACCCCTTTCAGTGTGAAGCCGACTTGAAAATTACTTTTGAACTGCATTTTATTCGATTTATTTCATTTGGGGATCCACTGCTACAAGAAAACGACCAATGAGATCGAATAATCTCACCTTTACGGACGATGAAGGAATAAGAACAGAAGTCTTTAATCATTCAAAAAAAAAAAAAAGAAATAAATAGAAAACAAAGCAAATTCACAATACTGACATACACACAATAAGTCAATTTCAAAATGAATTCATAGTTTTCAATAAAGAATTTTAAGAAATAAGAGAACGTACATACATTTTTTTTTAATGTCACAATTTTTACACACGTTAAAATTTTAATTGAAGTAGTTTCTCATTGTAATACTAATATAATAGTCCAGCTTTGTGACTATCCCAATACAAAATATTGCAGGGGCGTGTCCAGGATTAAAAATGGGGGAGAGGAGGTCCTATCCCTTCAATAAAAAACAAAACAAAATAAAAATTATTGTATTCTTTTTCCGATCTTTAGCTACAATATTCATGATTTCCCTAATTGCAATGTGGGTAATGACACATTCAGAAAATGGCTTCGATAATTCACAACGTAAATTTCAACAAACGTCAATATAATTTCTAATGATCGTTGGTTGATGAAATGCAGAGATTCTCTCTCTACCCCCACAACCAAATGTTGAGTTGATTCTTCACCAGATTGGCTTCAAAAACGATCATCTCCAATTCTATTGTGACTATCTTCCTTCTGTGGAGGATAATTTATGGCAAATCCCAAATGAAAACCAGCCATCCCTAACCGAAGGGTGAAGGAGTGTAGGGATCCACAAACAACCCTTTCTCTGTCTCTCTCTCTCTCCATTAACTATCGTGAATCCAGTTATGGTCTGTTTGTTTTTTTATGAAATGTTTTAAACGACTACATGTTTAGTTTAAGTTAAAAATTCTCCTAAAAATTCGGATTCCAGAAGATTCCAGAAAGAGAACGTTAATAGCTAGGAAAAGTATTAAACTTGCGAGAGTAAGATCGTCCTTGCATTTCATTGTTTACACTGTCACGTCGTTGACATAGAAGTCTTGAAATATTGGTTTGGAATAGATGGACGAGATCGAAATACATACACTTCCAAATGTAAACAAACGAATTTCACTACAGAAGACCGACAACTTTGGATAAGATTATCGCTTTCTTAAGACGAAATAAATCGTTGAAATATATATAGTCCTTCTCTAAAATGAAATAAGTAATTTATTTCAGATATTAAAAAAAAAAAATCACAAACTTTGGTTTAGTGAGATATATATGTAATATATAACACAACATTTCGGCAATTATGGTTCTAATTGCCATTTTCAAGTTACAAATAACAGACAGAAAATAGTAAATTGGAACTGTAATTGCCGATACGTTGTGTTATATTTTAAATATATTTATCACTTAACCAAAGTTGTGTGATTTTTTTTAATTATCTGAATGGATTTTTACCTCTCACACGTTAAATTTATTAGACTAAAAGTAATTTATTTATTTAACGAAAATTCATGAAGGAAGTTAAGAACTTGCTAATGCCGGAGTCAAAATCGGCGGCTGAAATACAAACAAAAAGTTGGTCATCCATCTTATACATTTATATTATAATGGTTATTTTTTGTTTTTTTTACTTCCGAGTTCTGTTTTTCTTTAATAACCATAAACATTAGACACCTAAAGTGCAAATCAAAAACTATTGACTAATGAAAAAAAAAATGAGGAACAATATTTTGCCTGAAAATAATTTACACCGATTTCTGTGTGTTCGAATATATTATGGTTTGATTTAATTTCAAGCTGAAAAAAAAGAAAAGAAAGCCAGAGTTAATTCAGACGGTTTACTTCTCTAGTTTTATTCTGCTATCGTTCGTACATAGGTAGTCTCAGCACACAAAGGCAATGGCTATCTTAATGTTACTGATTAAGACCTATTAAAAACCGTTGTCTAATGCAGTAGATTAGGGAACCACGAAGCCAAAACCGTAGAATTGCTGTGGATTAGCAAATCTTGGAATAGTTGGAGTTCTATGTCCTTACCAAAGTGGTCAGAATGTAGGAAGAAGACTCAGTTTAAGTTACTTCCAACGAAGGTGCTCTACTTATTATTATTAGCTCATGAAAAAGAAAATTAAAAGCTTTAATAATGTTAATACGTTGCATTATGTTTCATAGCATATAGCCAGATGATATTTCTGCAAAGATAACGGAGGTAGTTCCTACCTTTGGTTTCTCTGAGACGCCCGTTCTTCAGGTCCTCCACTTCCATATTGTTTTCTGTGAAGGCTTCGACCAGAGCGTCTTTATCGGGAAGGTTGGTTTCTTCCAGGAGACCCGGAAGTCCTTTGTCCCATTCCACGTCGTCCACCATCCAGTCCACGAGATCGTCAAGACGCAACACAGCTTTGGTAGACACAGCAAGGACCTCATCCTAAAAGAAAGAAAAAACAATGGTTGAATAAAGTACATTCCAAACAGTGTTTATCGAGATTAATAAGTATATTCTAAGGGATCAATAAGATAACTCCAAAATAAATAAATAATAACATCACAATAAAGGACTAAATGAGAAATTTGTAAGTCAGTCCTTCAGCCGGCCTGAAATGAATTTTCATAGTGCTTAAAAAAAAAAAAAAAAAAAAAGGTATCAAATTTACTAATAAACATCAGTATCACCAGGAGCATGAAACAGCTGTTGCAGGATTAGTAACACTTAATCTCATCCGATCATTACGAAGACTTACACAATACATACTATTTTCCCCCCAGAAGTAGTTCTTAAGGTTGGGTGCGAGACATGCTAATTTTTTTTTTTTTTTTTTTTTTTGAAGATTAATTTTGATGTTTTTGAAGATGTAATAGAAAAGGACTTTTATTTTGCATATTCAAATTTATATATTATTAAGATTTTTTTATTATTACGAAGGTTTCCCTAATTATATGCCAACATTAAAATAATAAATATTATCTTTCTCTCGTTCTTCTAAATTAGATTTATTAGTTATTACTAGTTTAGAGAAGCAACTTTTTTCAATGATTATGGATAAGGATTACGAAGAGGTTTAAGAATCACTGGTATAGAGTGTATCTATACTCAAACAGATTGTTCTATATTTTTTCCACATTTATAAACAACTCTATTTACATATGTAATTTACAATGGCTTTGATCACGTTTAAATAAGGCCCTACAATCCTGAAAAACAAAAATAACGTTTTGCTTATTTTTGAAATAACTTTTTATCAATAAAAGTTAACCATCCTTTTATTGAAGTATTACAATATAACGATACAATATGTTATAATATAACGACGTGTGTAAGATTTTATGTCGGGGTGGTTAAGTTAGGGAACCGAACTCTTAACAGACTTCCCCCTCCCAAAGTCCTATTTAAAATTTCGAGGAATTTTAATCCAACCCAAAAACACGAAAGAAAACAGGGTCAAATTTTATACATTTTACAGATTGAATCCAAAGAAGGTAAAAGTAATCAATATACGTATTAAAATACTTTACTTCACTCCAGACTAATATAAATACACCAGAAATGACCAATATTTCGTTCAAGTCTTCACCACAACCCAGATCCGTTAGTGTACGTTATTTTTGAAACGAAAGATAGATACATGAGAGGAATATTGGAATCTTGTGCCATAAATTGCTGCAAATGTTTAAATAAGCACAAATCACTTAAAGCTAATGAAATTTCATTGGTTTTTTTCGAAAATTTTTAAAAGGCAATAAAAGATTAAGTGAAATTTTAAAATTTAATTATTGATCTGTTTTTCCCAATAATGGTCTATTGTTTTAATTGTTAATTATGTTTATTATTTATTATTTGAAACAAGGACACGATGTGAACTGCTTGTTATATTTTGTAATGGTTACAGAGAGAAAAAGATTCTTTTCTTTCTCCTTTCTTATTTATTTTAATATTTTTAGTTTCTTTATGTCGAGACCTAGAAAAAGTCTTTCGATTGGATAGACGAAATATTGGTCATTTCTGATATATTTATATTAGTTTGGAGTGAAGTGTCTATCAGTTTTTGTGAAATATACGTATTAATGCTATCGAAGGGCCACGTGTTTTTATTTTAATTAACAATTTCTACGTTAATTTGCATGTCTTAAATTTGGTGCGGCTCCATTCGGATGTTAGAAATTCGGGAACGGCTGTGGCTGGGTTCTGGTGAAATGGGATATTAAAGACAGATCTGGCTACATTTTACCAACATATGCCTTTATATCGACGGGAACCAAAAAAATTTTAAGAGAAATCAAAAAAGAAAAATTTTCAAAAAAAAAAAATATTTCTTAAGAAAAGCGATTTTAATTTATGTATTTTAAAATAATTGTTATTTAATTAAATAAAAACAAAAAACAAAATACCAATCAATTATCAAAATATCACAAAAATCAATACAGAAAACTTAAAAATAAAAAAAAAAAAAACAGTCAGAATCATGGATTTAATTATCAAAAATATTGTATATGTATCATTTATAGTAGTAAAAAATATTGTATATGTATTATTTACACTATTAAAAAATATTGTATATGTATTATTTATATGGTTAAAAAATATCATAATGACTGCATTATTAAAAACAAAAGAAATATTTTTTATTTTCAAATAAAAAGAAATATCTTATTTGAAAAGAAATATTTTTTGAATTTTTTTTAAAAATAATATTTGAAAACAGCACAATATATAAATAATTCAATCGTCAGTTCATATATTTTAAAATTCCTCCGTTGTAACTCAAGCACTTCATGAATAACAGCCAAATATATTCAAATGAATTAATGCGCATTCGGGTCGTTTATTAATAAACCTAATTTTTTAGGCCAAATAGTAGGAAAAGGCAAGCGTAGAGAGAGCTCTTTGGAAATACGGACTTGGGAGTCAGCACGGCTGAGTTCGTTCTCTCAGTTTCCGACCGCATTGAGTGACTTGATAAGTGGTTGTGGGGCAGAAGAGAAAGGAAAGCGACCAGTGACGCAATGACCGTTTTTGCTGTCCCGGCAAATCGAGGTCAAGGACTGGATGAGATTCACCTGTTAAAGTGTTACCGCGGCTAATCTCCCCCCGCAAAGCAGTGGACTCGCCCTTGCTCGCCAACCGTGATTTTTTGGCTTTTATGTCATTTCCTGTTCAGCAGAAAAACAAGGAAAGATGGGATGGGGGAGAAAGAAGTAACCCACGAAGGGTAAACAGAAATGAACATTCTTAAGATTTAATAGGAGGTCAAAGGAATTCAAATATTAACATTAAAAAAATTATGGATAAAAAAAAGAAATATTATTATTAAGTTAAAAAGTAAAAATCTTCAAACTATGTATAAATAAGTAAATAATGAAAATCAAAAATAAGTTTGTTATTTAAGATAATCAAAGTAAAAATAAAGGTTTAAAGATTAAATAAAGGTAAAAATTCAACTATTTGTTTTTTAATTACATCAAATTTACAAACGTGGCTTGTTTTTATTAAATAATAAAATTTCATTGAAAATGGTATATTTAATTAACAATTAAGCAAGACCCTGGGGTTGAGTAAACATTTTGTAACACTCAATTTTTGTAACAATTTTAGAAAAAAAAATATATTTATACTTATTATTTCGAAAGTTAACTTCAAAAACAACTTCTAAAATTAACTTTTTGAGAAAATTTGTGAATTTCAAATTTTCTTTTTTAAATAAACAAACAATTTAGCTTTATTAAAAAAAAAGGGAATTTTAAATTATTTATTTATTAGCCTTTGTTTTATCAATAAAAAGTAAGCGAGAATGAATTCAATTATAGCAAATTTCCCACATTTGGATGTAATTTTAAATTTAATGCTTGAAATTATTGCTTCTTTTTTTCTTGGGTTTAAATTTTTCAGAAAATTCGGAGAAAAAAACCCTCATTAACGAATATTCAAACAAGCTTAATTTATAATTAAAGATAAATAACAAATTTAATATTATCCCAATGCCATAAAAAGGGTTATTTACTGATGACTCTGGCGTCGAAAATAGGAACTAATAAAACTAGATTATTCTCAATATAAAAATGCACTTCGAACAATAACTGATAAATAATGTTAGAGTAATAGGAAAGTCATAAATGTAATGAAAACAAATCGTAAATTCTTTAATAATTTTAATTACTTCAAGTTCTAAAATGTTCAAAATATATCAGAAAAACAAAACACAGTCTTTCGCTTGCGCTATCTCCTTTTATTTATTTGGAAATTGATGTTCCAGTAATCAATATTCCAATAGAAAGAGGAAGCAAATGGCGGACAGAAAGTTTCGGAGTCTTAATATTATTCTTTTTCTCTTTTCAAAATAAAATTAATTTATAGTTAATTGCCGAAATTGAAACACGAGAATAACAAACATTCAATTAACTAACCTAATTTTTCATTCATTTAATCATTAGTGATAATAATTTATTTAAGAATATCATAATTAAAAATTAAATTAATGCTAATATATGTAAAATATATATTGCATTTATTTCATATATGCAATCAAGACAAAAGCAGATGTTTAAATAATTAATATATTAAAAAAAACAAACAAACCTAAAACTTGAATACTTTTAACAATTGAAAGTTAAAAAGTATATTATATTATTTAAAATTTAATTAGTGAATTTATTAATTTAAATAATAAATTTATTTGAATTTAACATAGAATTTTAATTATATTTAATTTATACTCTATAATGAAAAGAATAATTCAACTTAGAAAATAAATAAATAAAACACTTTAAATTGTTTTTATTTATTTAACTCCAACCCTTGCTGTTCTCAGAACCTTCTAGAATAGTGTTGTTCCTCATTAAAGAAACGCATCGAATCAAATGACAGATAGAAAATTAGCAGTTTATTTTTATCCAATCAGGACAAAGGATTTCATTATGTGCATTTCCTGCTGCATAATTTGAGTATCTTCTGCATAATAATTATGGGAAACGGATTCTTCACTTGCTCGTGATTTTAAATGGGATTTTCCCACTCAATTCAAAAGGATTTGCTTTCTTTCTTTCTTTCTTTTTTCGTTTTCTCTTCGTCGAAATATGTATTTTGCAGAAGAGGAAAATAAAAAAAAAAAAGCGATCTTGAATAAAAGTGATGTAACTTCAGTTACGTAACCATTTTTTGTAATGTTTTGATTTATATCAATAAAAGAAGTGATCCTGGAACATAATAATAAAATATTAATGAAAAAAATATAATAAAATGCTTTTATTACAATAAAAATCAACTCAAAATTTCAATTTAGAAAATTATATATAATTCAATTTTTCTTGATTTAAATTTTTAAATTAAAAATATCAGTAAAAATATATATATATATATTTTAACATTTCAGAATAAGCCTAATTTTGGAATTTGACAACCAATTAATTTATAACTTAAAGCAGTGATTCTTAAGTTTTATTGCTGTGCGCATCCTTTTGGTTCTCAAAATACGTTTTTGCATCACTTGCCAAACAGATCGCAGTGACTCCGTCTTTAAGTTAATGTTTTGTTCAACATTACTAAAGTTAGTACAACATTAGTTTTTACTAAACAATTTTCAAATGACAGAAGAAACATTATGTAAGGATTTTATTTCCGCTTTAATTAGTGAATTAAAAATTCCTGAAAAACACCCTTATTTTATATTATTTTTATAAGAATTTTATGATTTTCTGAGTTGATAAAACTAAAGGTGCTGTCCTTTTCTGCAAGTGATTTTTTATTAAACTTCGATAAAAATGTATTTTTATTTCATATCATAAGTTAAGAATTACTGTTTTACTAAAATTTAATATTACAACAAAACTTAAAATAAATAAATCAAAAAATTAAAAAAAAACAAAAACGAAAATGTTGGAGATTTGACCTTTCCAACAACGAAATACCCTATAATCGTTATAATTACATCTTTAACTTATAATAAAAATGGTACTATTTGAACTTCCAGATAAGGCTTATTTTTTATTTTAACAATTACGTAATTGTGCGATTAATATTAAACCGTCCGATGATTAGTGGCCATTGAGGAACCCAACTGAGAAGAGAGGAAATTGAGAAGGGTAGATGGAGGTAGGGTCCAAAGAGTAGAAGAGGGGAGAGAGGTAAAACATAATCACCATATTTATTGCCCTCTCATTTCGCCTTTTTTTTTTTTTGGCTGCTATATGATTAAATCTGAGCAAAACTTTTAGGCCTTATATTATTATGCAAATTCAATAAGAATTTTCAATAAAAAAATAATAATATTATATAAATTATGTAGTCATGCAGTGATTTTAAAAAAATGTATTAGGTTTTTGTAAGTTTAAATATCTTTTCTTTGTCTTCCAACAAGTTCATTAGTTGTCGAAATTAATACTGACTCGATTAAATTTATATTTTTACTATTATTAAATTGCCCCACAGTATTTAAGGGAATTATACTTTAAAATTACCAATATGTAGTACGGAAATGATAAACTGAAAGACTGTTGAAATAATTAAAATAGATTAATTTTTAATTTATCTTATTTATTTTTAATTTTATTATTTTATTTTTCTCTTTTCTAAAGCTACTTTAAAAACCAGAAATATAATGAATAATAATAAAGACATAAATTTTTTTTTTACATAATTCGTTTCAAAATATATTTGAAAAATATAATTTTTCTTTATACAAGCTCTTGCAATTCTAAATTTTATGGTAGTTTTACATTAAGCTTGTTACTTTATAATTTACTATGAACCATGAATCTATTTTAACTTTTCACTTAATTGTTTGTTATTGTTTTTCAGATTTTAATTACTAATTTAAAGCTTCATTTAACTTTTAACACTTTTGTTAATGAAATTTAACTGTTAAAATTAAATAAAAGCTTTAAAATTAGTAATTCAAATCTGAAAAACAATAACAAACAATTCATTTAATTAAGTTAACAAAGTCAAGCGAATACAATTAACAAATTAAACAAAGAAAATTTGCATAAGGAGATTAAAAAGTTAAATAGATTTAAGTAAATAAATTAATACATTATAAATAAAGAACTCATAAGTTTTCAATTATTGTCTAAATTTCTGAGCAACTGGAAAAATACTTTAAAAATTTAATATTAGTCATCTTCAATTTCTTAATAAGCAAAAAAGTAAAAAAAATAAAATCAATTGGCCTAGTGTAATTTTTCGTTTTGAAATTATTCTCCCCTATGAGTTCCAATCCAATTTCTTGATTTCTCTCTCTACTTTTTTTTCCTTTTTGATCAAAATACTCTAGCGACTTCTCTATCGATTATTCTGGTCCAAGGAGCAACAGAACTTTAAGCTGACTGGTTAGCTGCGTCGCTCGCCCTCAGCTTAAGTTAATTTGACATTTATGAATACAGTTATGGGGCCGTTACTTGCTTTCTTTCTGTAGCCAACATTGCACTAAATTATTAACAAATACAAGGCCACTAACATTTTTATAAAATTGTGAAATTTAAGTGATTGGCTTTTAATAGAACAAGAAATATGACAAGCCTAATAAAAATACTAATAAATAAATAAATAAATAACATTCTCAGAAATAAATGAATTATTCCTGACGTGCATGCATTATTCTGTTTTTAAATTTTATTTTTAATCTGATTTTAATTTAACTTGTGTAGTTCGAAAATTAAATTTTCGTTTTTAATTATTCAGTTATTTCAAAAATCAATTACTTTGTTTCTCCTTTAAAGAAAAGGTAAATCTCATTTTGCTATTACAAAGAATTAAAACACGGCTAAATATTAAATTTTAAGCATTAACAAGCAGGCAATATTATTTTTTTTTTTTTTTTTTATAAAATATATCTTAATTTCATTGATAGCCAGGAGTTATCAAAGATAAGAATTACAAAGCCTGTAAATTTGAAATAAATAATGTACAAATATTTATGAATACGGTATCAAAAAATTAATAAATAAATAAATAAATAAATAAATAAATAAATAAATAAATAAATAAATAAATAAATAAATAACAAATCTTATTTTTATCTTATCTTTGAATTAAGATAAAGAACTTAAGAACACTTAAGAAATTCTTAAATGATATTTCAGATATTATTTAGTTTAGAACTAAGTTCCAAAAATATCATTTCTTCTTCCAATTATTTTAATTTAAAATTAAAAAAAAAAAAAGCCCTGATGAAAGCATCTGTAAAAACCAAATTATTCTCGTTTCATTTAATCTACTTCTGCACAATAATCAAAATTTTCAAATAATTCACCGAAATTTATTAACTTAATGTTTTATTTTTAACATTTTTCTAATAACGAAGTGAAAATTTAAGAGATTTACTACTACTTTAAGTCATTTTGGCTTTAAAAATTTTTGGCTCGAGTAAAACTTTAATATTACTACCATTTTAAAAGACTATACTTCTAGATACAATTTATCTGCATAGAAATACTTCCATTCGTTTTTCCCCTATTCTGAATATGAAAACACGAAACTTATCTTTCAGCCAACGCTGAGAAATCATAAAAGTGTTGTTATCGGAGCCTGGCAGGGATTCGAAATCTATTTTCAGTCAGTAACTGAAGTTTCTATTTTCACAGAGAGATTCAGAGCCACAAGAAAATGATTATGTCAATTGATGTAGCACTTCCAGAGTCACTGTGCTTATATCGAGCGATATCATTTGTAACTAACTGTATGTATATGTACTGTATGCTTGTTTGTATTATATGTATGTATTGTATGTTATGTATGCATTGTATGTTATGTATGTATGTATGTATGTATGTATGTATGTATATGTATGCATGTTTCTTTGTTTTTTAATTAAGTCTGTTTTTGTAATTGATATCTGTAATTTTGAAAATTTATACCTTGTATTTAAAGGAGTAACATTACAATTTTTATTGTTTATTTTAGCACTTCTGTTTAATATGTTATACTTTTGTAATTTTTTCATCTATTTCTTGTATTATATAGTGTTGTACACGTTTTGGAGTGGTGCACTCAATTAAAACTACTTCTTCTAAGTCTTTTTTTGTCTAATTTTCAGGAAGATTTAAAAAAAAAAAAAAAAAGTGCAGACTAATTTAATAGAATAAAAAATGACGTAATAGAAAAAAAAGTAAAATCGATAGGATTTACTATTTAAATAATTAAACAATTGACTACAGAGAAGTATAAAATACTCAGTTACTTAACAAACTAACGAAGAAAATTAAGTATGATAATGACTAATGAACAGATTGTAAATTTTATATATTTAACTACTAGTTAATATTTTTATTTTATTTTATATTAATTTTCAACTAAATTACATAAGGATTTCATAATATAAACTGGGATAGCAATTAAAAGAAGAATTAACAAAACACTAATTTGCCGTTCTTGGATTTTAAAAATACGACTTCCAGCACCATCTAACGGGCATTAATTGCATTCATACAATCTACGAAAAATTTAACAACTTTTCTCATTGAATTTGATTATGAGTTACAATAAATAAGTAATAAGTTCTTAATTAATTCCTTCAATTAAAATCCCTTTTTTTTTTTCCTCTTCTCACACTGAAGTGAAGTTTTTTTAAGATTTTTTTTTTGCTTGAAATTCTAATTATAAAAAATTTATATTATTATCTTTTTATTTATTTTTAATTATCTACGTTTAAATGAATTCTAACCTTAGTTTTATATATATGACAACCGAAAAAGCCTAATTATAAAACCGACATTATTACATTTTTTTTTTTTACTTAAATTTAAATAATAAAGTTAAAACAGCAAAAACAAAAAAACAACAACAATCAATTTCCAAGGAATTTAATCGCTAAACATTATAAAATATTATGTAAATATGATAATGATACTCATTCTATATATAATTTAATGAAGTAGAGAGATTGACATTGAATGGCAGTTAATTTTCATTTTCTTTTTTTTTTTAATGTTATGCCAGTCCTATTATAGGTTTACGTAAATGAAACTGTATACCTGTGTTATAGGTGCTGATTATTTTAATCTATTTATTCAACATTAACATAAAAAAATTAAGTTTAAATTTACCGTTAATCACATCTGATATTAAGTTAGCTTTGATATTTTTAATTTTTTCAGAATTGTATCTATCCCAATTCAATTGACTGAAGAGGTCATTGTAAGATTAATTCTTAAAAGAAATTAACTAAAACTAAATATAAATATATATATAAATTGAATAAGCAAAGCTTTTCTATATATATTTAACAAAAGATTTAAGAACATA
>JAFIDM010002131.1:83068098-83108404 GCA_023159025.1 Thereuonema tuberculata | reverse complement strand
TAAATCTTTTGTTAAATATATATAGAAAGTTTTGCTTATTCACTACCAGAAATTTATGTTTCTGTAATTTCTTTTTAACGAAGTTAATAACGCTAGGCTGAACGAAGCGAAGTGAAAAACATAATCTATTTTAATTCTGTAATAATGTCGATTGAAAGGCAGAAGTGAAGGCGCTTTTTGGCAAAGGGCCAACCGTCACAGCAGGCTAATATTTCTGTAGTCTTGGGCAAATCTCGGATGGTTAAAAGGTGGAGTCCGAATAGGCCTTGTTCTAAGAAATCGTTTTTTCTTATAATGCAATGGAAGGAAAACGAATTTACCAGAAGATTCGAAATAATTAGAATGGGAAAAAACTCAGGGATTCGAATACTAAGAAATCTGCTTCGATGAACTACTTATTAAGTATAAATAATAAATTAAATATTTTACTATATACAAACAAACCATACTTCTTCCTTAAATCTTCTCTTTTATAATAAATATTATTAAACATCATAACACCAGAAAATAAATGTCAAACTACATTTATTAACTGAAAAAACGAATTTTCAAGGAGATAAAAAATTAACCGTCTCCTCTTTTTCAAGCCTTTTTTACAATAATAATAAATTTATTATTATTGTATTGACGTTTTTTAACTGTTAATGTCAATATTTTAAGGTCATTGTTGTAATAGAATCTCGTCAATTTATTATTATTGTAAAAAAGGCTTGAAAAAGAGGAGACGGTTAATTTTTTATCTCCTTGAAAATTCGTTTTTTCAGTTAATAAATGTAGTTTGACATTTATTTTCTGGTGTTATGATGTTTAATAAAATTTAATATTTTTTTTTACACAACCAGTGTTATAATCTTTATAATGGGCGCACTGAAATAGATTTTTTTTTTTATTTAAAATTATTATAAGATTAATATTTTAAATACCATTACGTATAAATAATTTCCACTGATTCAAAAATTTTTAAATAAATGTAAATGCCTGTAGTCATGTAAATAACATTTACTATTTATTTTTAATGTGATTTCTGATATATTTAAAGAAATATTACTAAGAATTTTATTTCATTAACGTAAATCAAAATGTATTCACTGTGAGTAGATAATTACAGTTTTTCTACATTGATTATTATTTTTTTTACTAAAGACATAAAATTTGATTGTTTTGATAATCAAATCAAAATTTGATTTTCTTTGTATCGCGAACAAATGAAGTAAATTGTCTTAAAACTAAAAAATGAATACTCAAATTATTATATAAGCTAATTAGAATTTGTTCAAGTTGAATATTTTAAAAAACAAACAGAATTTAAAAAAAAAATAATATAACTATTTTAAAACAACTTTTTTTTAAAAAAAATAAAAAATAAATATTTTAAATATGAAAGTACGTAACATTATTGTGTATTGCAACAATTGGAAAATAGTTTTTTTTTTTGGTGGTGAGATAGTAGTGTAGAATCGATAAGATCAATTAATCGATTATCTGCGAAGGAAGAACTGATTTTAAGTGTTTTTCTAAAAATTCAAACTATGTAAACATTTTTAAGAAATGCAAAACGAGGCATAATTCCATAGAAAACTAGATAATAACGACAAGGCCAGTTGTTAATAAATCGGAAATTCGGCGAAGGTACCACCTGCCTTGCGCACTGGCTGTTCGAATGCTTCAAGAATGTCATCAGGGACGGCCTTCGTAGCCTTGAATCACGGGCGATGCCAACAAGAGATCTTTGCAGCAGCAGCGCCATAACGTCGATCTCTTAACAAACAAGTGCTTCGACTGTTTATTAATGGCACACACACACACATCCACTCCATACAAAAAAAATCGCGCCTCACGAAATAAAATTAAAGAAATAAATTGGGCGGAGGAAATAAAAAAAATAAAGACTAAAAATTCATAAATAACATCACATCACCCTTAAAACATAAATAAAGTATTTAAAATATGTTTTATGACGCAAATTTTCGGAAAGAGTACTCGACTTTCCTTTTTCAAGCTACATAATAAAATAAACAATTAAAATAACAAAACAGGATAACGCTGAGCATTAACTTATTTATGAATTAATATGACTGTTAAGAGAGAAGAGATAAAGAGGAAATATCGATTAGACTAAAATTATTAAAATATTAATTTTTTTCTCTAGTGATAATAAATATTTAATAATTACTTAATAAGTTTGCAAATTGTCAACAACGCTGGAAATACAACATAACAATTGATTATTAAATAGATTGAAGTAAATGTAATTTAAGAATCAATTAATTTTAAAAAGGCATAATTAAGAGAAACAAAACTATATTAAGAATTATTTTCTTTTTTTAACAAAGTTTGCAATTCAATAAATATTTAAGAGTATTTGGTACTTTCGTAAATTAAAAAGCAATTTCAGTAATTTCGTAATAAATAAAATTAATTAACTGAGTTTTAAAAATGAGTTACCTCAAAAAGGAAAATCAATGAAGAATTTCTTTTATTTACTACAACAGAACTGATATTTATAGAATTATATACAGAATTATTTATTTTTGCAACAATACAATTAATTAATTACAACTAACTAAAATCGAATTATGAAGATATTATTACTGTTAACAGCAGTATTTTATATTTATATAATTTAATAAAAATCAATGCTTGATCTTTAGTTTGGAATTATTAAAATAATTAAATACTGTCAGCTTTTTACAAATTAAAATTAGCTAAAACATACAATCTTAGTTGACGATTAATTCTAAGAACCAAACAAAGTTTACTAAGAAAAAGCATAATAACAGTAGTGTATATCAAGCACTGCAAAAATTAAGATGATTAATGAAAAAATTACGCAATCGATATGTGAAATCTTTCAGAATTAAATTTTAATCATAATAATTTTAAAATAAAGCTGGGAAGATGTATACATACATAAAAGTTATAATGGCTTACTACTTTTAATATTCCGTTTGTGAGTAATTCATTATTTTACATTTATTGCAAGGCATGCGTTTTTATTTTGTAATAAAACGATTTCCCATTCTAAAAGCGTGATAATAAAAACTGAATGCTTCCACAGTAAATAAAAGTAAGTACAAAGAAAAGTCTATATAAATAATATAATTGTCTGTTTGGATTTTCAACGGCTGTCTATTAACATTTTATACTTTATGAAGATATTGCTCTTTGTCACTAACTCCCGAGGAAGTCAAAGCCGTAAAACTTTTCCTCGTTTTCGGAAGATTTGAATAATAACACCGTAGAACCATAAATATGGCGAGAGTATATTACATTCAAAGAACGAAAAGATTGAAGGAAAACAGCAATCAATGGAATGAAAAGTAATTCTCTGAGTACACAACCAGACTGCACAAGCTTCTACAATCTCTGATCACTTATTATTATTATTAATAATTGTTTATATATCAAGCATTTAGTTAATTCATTCTAAGATTGAGCTGTTTTAAACTCAATTCACTATCAATGAACTCTAAAAGAGACAGTAGTGCCATTCTGCTGGACGCTATTGTGATGCTTGTGATGGACTGAAGTCCTTACACACAAGAATTCTCCTCATGCCAAACCGTACGGGCAAAAAAAAAAAAGAAAAAGGAAAGGTATTTTTTTTTTTTTGCAATTTGAAAAAAATTGGCTGCTGTATCGAATCCTTCTAAACAATAAACTATAGATCTTGCTATTTTCAAAACTACCTAATAATGCTACAGTTTGAAGAACTGCAGTTTGCTTATACAGGGTGTCTCAAAATAATGTACTAACACTTCGATAGTTAGTACATCAAAGTGTTAGTACATTTTTTTGAGACACCCTACATAAGTAAACAAAAATAAATAAATAAAATCCTTCAGATTAAATCCAATCTAAAAATATTACATCAAATTGAATTAACAAATATACATGAAATACAAAGCTTTATATAATTCTTTTTTTTTTTTTTTCCGTGGTACTAATTTCGACAAAAGAGAGAGACAGAACTTTAAGCACTACAAGAACAAGTTGCCTAAAAAACATTGTAAACAATTAAAAATTTGGCTAAAAAAAAATTAATTGAGAATAATGGGAGACAAAGAAACAAATCCATAAACAGTATTTATGGGAATCTCGAAACATGCAAGCTTCACGATTTTAATCGCGTTTTGATTAAAAAAGGCAAAAAAATATAACCAGAGAATTTTAATGAAATGTTTTCTTAGGCTAAATATTAATTTGAAAATTATTAATATTATACATTTCTAAAAAGGTGATATTCTTAATAATTTTCAAGTATAAAAAAAGTATGTTTATTCTATTTTTATTTTTGTTAATGCAGTTCTGAAGCATTACATAATCAAAACTTACAAATTAAATATTTCATAAAAAAGAAAAAAATTTGCTTTTTCTGTCAATCCATTTGTGCTAAGATTTAATGAATACATTAGGATACTACGTTAAATTCTGTAATTATTGGAATTCTTTCATATTTCCATTTATATATTAAGTTAAATAAAAACTTCAGTTCTATTCCTTTCATCAGAAACCTACGATATAGCTCTTCTCATCTCAGAGACTAACTAGAGGGCTCTTTATGTATAATTATTTCCTTATTCTGATCATTTTGTTTTCTTTGCCAATGAGAAAACATTAAAAACGGAATAAATTTGGAAGAAAAGTCTTTGAAAAATATTTTTTTTATTCCTAACCAATTCCATTTTTCAAATTTATTCTTAAAAACAACAATTAGAACGGAAAATCCATACAAACGCTAGAAATAGAACAGTAGTACGTCATTTTAGCAATTTCTGAAATTGGTCTCAAACAAAACAGCCGCGGGGGAAAATGGACTGAGTGAAAGCCATCATCTTCGAATATTGATCCATGCCCATAAAATGCTACTGTTGCGAAGTTTTGATTGAGAACATAATCAAAGAAATGGAAGAGCCTTTTTTATATATATATATATCCCTTTACAGCCTTACGTACGGCAAAAAAAAATATTAAGAAACAAAAAAAAAACTTTATTAAATTGATTCGGAGGAATTATATCTTAAAAACATTTCATCATTTTCCCCTTCCTATGCTAGAGGAAAACATAATATGCTTCCTATGTTAAGAAATGACAGAAAATCTTATTACAAAATTTTAAATTTTAGCCACTAATATTTTTACTCACTTCTCAGAACTTTCAAAATTTCAATGTGACAATTTCACATATTTTATGTATTTTTTTTTTTTTTTTTTTTAATATTTGTTAAGTTTATTATTTTCTTAACTATTCTTCTAGCCATTTAAAACTTTAGAAATTAGGTATAAATATAAATATTTATTTTAAAAGGCCTAAAACTGGAATTATAAGCATTAAAAAAAAAATAGCAAAATATTATTTTGTAGCGGTTGATGCTACTATTTTTTTCAAACAAGTAAATTAAAAAATAAATAAATAAATAAAAAGAAAGAGAATATATATATTCTTTCTTTTTCTTTTTTAATTTACTTGTTTGCAAACATAGTAGCATATATATAATCTCTGTATGTCAAATATTCCCAATCGTTCAAATATGGATTTGTATTCACAGTAGATAGTGACATTAGTGACAAATGTAACAACAGAATTATTTCAAGACATTCGTAGCTTAAGGTAGAATTTTCTCGAAATTGGTATCCCTCATGGATCTATTCTTTGTCCGCTGCTATGTAATATTAAGTTATTGGTAATACCGTGACTTAGTATTGGTTTTAAAAACTCTACTATTTAAATAAGTAAATAAAATTTAAAAAAAAAGGGAAAATTTGAAAAAGAACGAAATTGAGATTCCGATCTCTCTTATTTGTTTGTCCTCAAAAAAGAAAAAGAAAAAAAAGAATAAGGAAGATGTTTTTATGGGACTATTTTGCATTTCCTTCAGTTACTGAATAAATCATAAGAGCTCTTTCATCTTGAGATGAATAGCTAAACGCGAGCGTTCAAAATGCCGAATACATTATGGACCATTTGAAGCAAGCAGTTTGATCGGATCAATAAAAATAAAATCAGCATTAAAAGAATAATATTGCTCTGCATTTCTTTCGTTTTCTATTGAAAGATACGGAATTTCATCGATTGTTTATACCTATTAGAAGTAATCAATTCTAAAGGTAATCGATTATCCGTTTGTTACAAAAGAACTTTTTTTAAATTGTACTAACGTAGGGTTTAAGCAAACAAAACATTAACTTTTTATTAAATTGTGGCGTACATTGAAGATGCTCGTATTTAACATTTTATTTAACATTAGTCTATTCTAATTATATTGTACGAGAAATTTTGATTTATTTATTTATTTTTGATTTAAGATCCAACATGTAAATTAATGAAATTATAAGAGTACCATATAATAAGTTCAATTTTACTTTTTTTTTAATTAATTACTTAATTACTGTTCTTTTTATTATTATTATTTAGTTATTAATATTTATTGAATTAATAAGCGCTATCCTTATTAACACTTATGATTAGAGTTTGTGATTCGTTTTTAATTATTATTATTATTTTATGCCTTTTTCAAAAATACTATTTTATTTTTGAATATTTTTTTTTTTTTTTTAAGATTAAATTTACGAATTTTCAATTGAATAAATATTCAATTCATTAAATATTTAGCTAAATATATAATACAAAGCTGATAAATTTAAATAAAATAAATAAATAATAAGTCGGTTCTATTCCACTGTCAGCCAAATAGTAATATTTTATTAATTGTTTCCCAAATGATGGGGGTAGCACTGAAACAAGTGGTTTTTCTTTCTTTTCTTTTTCTTTATAACTACACAAACTAAGATGTAGTAAAAACTGGACAGACGAAAAGGGAAGCTAAGACGCTTTTTTTTTGTAATAAAACATGGGGTTATTTTTATAAATGATGTGATATAAGATAAACACGTCCATGTTTATTCACCGAAATTGATTTTTTTTTTAATTCTTCCATTAAATTGATGGATCATTCAATGTTTTTAATTTATTCTATTCAATCACTAAAAATTCTCATCCTCACAAAATTCGGATTCAATAGTCAATTACACAATGTTATTAACAAGCGATGTAGTAATCGATGTTTTAGTTCAATTCACTTATGAAATCCTAAAAAGAGATTGACCAGATTGCATCGTTAACAATTTCGTTGTCCCCACCTTCACGCCCCCAAAACAACCCTATTCAATTGAATTTCATTTTTCTTTTTCCTTTCAGTGGTCACTGGTTTTCAGGAAACCTTGCAAAGGCAAGCGCCAGGCCTGGTCTTGGGCTCATTCGCACTGACAAGGTTTCCACTCCAGTCCTAATGAATATTGATCAACGCTTTCCTGCCCTTCATGTTATTCCCCTATCATTTCTCAGATTTCCAGGATCGAGAAAAAAAAATAAAAAAAGGATCGTCAGGAACAGAACTTCCTTTGAACCACATTTAAAATTCAGATGTCTTTAATTAAATATTGAAAGGCCCTTCTTTTATGAGAGATTTTTCATTTGGGCTATAAATAACCTCTCCACTTGCTTAGGAATCGTGCATGTGAAAACTAAAAAGTATTCTGCGCACGTAGCAAAACTTTTAAACAAATAAAAAATTAACAATTTAATAAATATTTTGGCTTCAAATACAACGATTAGTTACTAATAATTACACAAATTATATCTAAAATAATCATTATTTTTAGATCTAATTTATTTAATTATTTGATTAATTTTACTTTGAAGATATTAATAATTATTATTTAGTTGTAAACTAAATAATGATTATTAATACAGTATCTTTAAAATAAATAAATTTTATTAATTTACAAATTTATTTATAGCTAACATCTCAAAAATAATTTTTATTACTATATAACATTATTGAATTTATAATTTAATTAGATCAGTTTCTTCGTAATAAAATTCTCCAGTTGCAAAGTATGAGTTGAGAATGTAATTAAGTTCATTAATATCGTTTAATTAGCTTTGACAATAAAGAATAAATTGGAACTAATCTCGTGAAATTATTTCACGAGATTATTGCCCAATTATTATTGTCACTTGTAATTTTCTTAATTAAACATTTACTTTGATATTAAATATTTTTAGAATACTTAAAAGAGAAAACGGCTGTTAATTAAATTGATTAACTTATTAAAAAATTGTACGACTGTTTAATATATGAATACATTTTGTATTTCCTATAAAATCGATTAATATTAAATCCGATATTTAAATCGGAACATATTTACTGTTCCAAATTAAAATTTCTTGCTAATAATCAGAATGCTTAAATTAAGTGATAGCAAATTAAAACTAACTAAGCCTTTCTATTTCCTGAATTCCACAGTTCAATGTCTGACCTTATTCCATTTCGTAACTTGGTGGAAAGGTATAAAAAAAAGGACCACAACAATAGAACTCATTAAAACAGCACTCGAATATCACGCAAACACAATATCAAGATTAAATCTCGAAATTCCCAAACTAAGAATTCGCACTCTAACAATAAAAGAAAGAATAAAACTATCTTTCATTATACAAAGCTATTTTTGTCCTGTAAAATTACTTAAACACGAACGAGAAATAATTATAATATTAATTATATAAAATTTATCGATTTCCCAGTGCTTGAGAAGCTAAAATTTCAGTATGGGAAGGGTTTAACACTGAAAATTCCCTGAAAATAAAGGAATTTAAAATAAAATACTGTAAACAGCATTGAAACTCGCGGAAGTCTAAGATTTTATAAAATCATATTTCTAAACTTATCTCTCAACTAAACATTTTTGTAGGATTTTTATAGAATTATGCGTAATAACTTATATTTATAATGTAAAGATAACAAAAAAATCAATAAAATTTTAAGAAACAGACTAATTTGTTTTTAATTCCAATGCTTATTCCAATTTTATGTAGTAATAAAACAATTATTTTTAATGAAAACTAAACTTCCAATTGACTTCACAAAGAACAAATAGTTAAAAGAAAGTTAAAGATAAAAAAGTAAATGAAATAATTTTGTTAGTGACATCACAGAAAAGAAAAAAATAACAATAAATAAATTAAGTTTACAAAAAATTTAAAGTGTACTTTCATACAATCGAGCCTGATATTTTTTTTATTTTTTTTTCTTCTAAAATTTTTAATTTTAATATAACCGAATATCGTTTTAGTTTATTTTTTTTAATTTTATGAATAAGACCAATTAATTTTATTTTTCGAGTTATTAAATTTCTCATGGTTTTTATTTCAGTCTTTGAAGAATCTTTTTTAATCTTCAGTCTCTCGTAAACGTTTTCCTTTGCTCTGAACTTCAACGTATCCATTTCCTTTCCAGCTTAAACCATCGATTGCCACCGGGCAAGTAAGTGACCATTCCCTCCCCCACCCACCCACCATCTCCCTTATGCTCAGGTCAAAATATAACCTCACTTTTGTTCGGCCACTCTTTGAATACAGATAAATCAATGGAACAAAATTTTTAAGTTGTTTTTTTTTTTCCTTTTTTAAGGGGACCTGCGGTTTCGATAAAATGCAGCAATATTAAAGCAGACATATTAAAAATTAAACATTTTTACGTAAAAAATCCTACAAAACTCTGAAATTTCTATCATAATAATAATAATAATAAATTAGGAAATTGTAAATACCTTTTTTTAAAAAAAGGATCTAAAGGAGAGATAAAAATATTTATATATATATATATTATTTTTTGCATAATAAAAATTTACTTTTATAAAATAGGCTGTAAATATTCAATTCATTTGGCTACAAATAATTTGTGATCATAAAATAATACTTTTAACTCAACTTTTCATCCAGACTATTGAATACAAAAAAAAATGTTAATAATATTATTTAACAATTTATTCGAGAGAAAAGAATAATTGATTAAGTCACTAAGTTATTTAAGTAAAGTTTTATGAAAAGTTCATTGTTTTAAGATGTTGTCATACCGAATAAATTACATTTTAATTCAATAATAACCTGAAGTAATTAAAAAAATTAATGAATTAATTTAAAGCAATCTTCTTAATCACTTTATCACAGTTAAAAACTTCATCAAAAATTAAAACAATTAAGAAATTTATTAAGCAAAATAATTTGAGTCAATAAAAAAAGAAAAAAGATAATTAAAACATTGAAGTTTAAAGTGGAATTACATTAATTTCCACTTGAAGATAAAATATACTCGTTATTTTGCATGATTTCAGGTCTGAACTACGAACACGGTGTGTTGCATGGGAAATCGATGCATTTATATCTTCCGCGAGCGAATACGACAAAGCACTTGGGGTTATCATGTACATCTACTTGACTGCCAGGCAGCCATCTTTCCCCCAAACCTCTGCTTGCAAAACTTCTTCTACTTGACGCCGTTTTGTTTTCTTTATGTTGTTTAACAGTTTGTAAATGTAATGCTTTATTTAATCCCTTAACTAATTTTAATTTAAAATTTAACTATCGTTTTATGTTCTTTCTTGTAGATCTTTAATATTAAAATATTTGCAAATTTAACAAGTTGTAAAAAACAGAATATTTTTAATATGATTGAGATCTATTTCATAAATTAGTCGAAATCAGTTTGCTGAATATGCCATTACTTTCCATCAACTAATAATCATTCAATTTGTTACTTAAAAAAAAAAAAGTAACAAAGAAATAAAGTTATCACAAATAATTAGATGTGTGGTTAATTCTAATAAAACTGTAAATTATTATTTATACAAATTAAATCACTATTGAATTATTAATGTTTGCAATTTTTAAATTATTTAAATAAAATAATTTGAAATCTGAACAGTTTCTATATTTTTATTTAAATAACTCCCCAGAAACGCAAATAACTCCTGATGACATACAATACCATACAATACCAATTTCACAGCTGTGTGTAAAATTGGAAAATAAAATTAGCAATAATAAATAAATAAATAAATAAATAAAAGATCTATTGAACAAGATGGTAAATAATGATAAAACTATTCAGATGACACTTAATTTCACCGATTTAATTGTATAAATTACTTATAAAAATTAATTCACCAGTAAATGTGAGTGACAAAATGAAAATTTCTTTAATTTATTAATAACAACTTGACATTGTTGTAGCATTTCGTACTCATTTTACAATGCGTAATATCGTAAAATTTCCTCCATTTTTAATATAACAGCAATCTGTAAACTGGAAAAGTAAAATTTGAAATTTACTGCATTTTCTGAAGCGAATTTCTAAAAATTAACATTATGTGTGTTCATAAATACTGATAACTGGATAAGATTTTTTAGAACTTTTGTTAGATGTTAGCATTATTTGAAGGGTGAATTAAAAAACAAAACAAAAAAAAACTACATTTTTAAATTGTATTTACTAAAATACCTACAATAATTTTGAAACACATTTTTTTAATCCATAAATTTTATTTAAAAAAAATACCCAACTGATGAATCGAAAATTTAAAAAACAACAACAAAAAAAAAAACCACACAATCTAATTAAATAAAAAGAGGCCATCATTGAAGTAGTCTATTAAACATTAATTTTTTACTAATTTGATTTCTACATTTTAAAGGTCTTTTACACTGCGCTCAACTGCAGTATTTTTATCCAACGATACCGAAAAATATTTTACGAGTTAAATACGTCTATTTTGAAGCAATGAAACGAGCAGGAACAGTTACAGACGGCCCATAACACCAAGTGAAGATTGAAAACCATTCGAGCACACCGTAACCGAGCCTAAAAAGCGTGACAGCGCTGGCCGAATGCCACCGATCATTTTTAGGGAGAATGACTTCAACTCCCTCCGCCAGATGTCACCCATATAATCTCACGGAATCTAAATGTGCAACAATGCAGCCTTTGTTTAACGAATCACAAATATCACAAAACTGCGTTTAGCATTTAAAGTTCTGATTTAAAAGCCTCTTCCCGTTAGGCTACGTGCATTTGGAATGGCCGTTTAAATGAGATGATAATGTAGAAACAAAATGTCCTTAATTGACTCGGGGACCGGTTTCCATAGCCGGTCTGTCTAGGTACAATTCATTGTCAATTCAACAAAACGTATTGAGTTACATTTACAACTATTTTTTCCTCTTTATTTTTTTCATAGCGTAAAAAAAAATTAATAATAATGAAACAGTTTCTAAGAATAAATAAATCACGAATGTTATATTTAACAACATATTTCAGAATTTTGATAATATTTAAAATCTATGGAAAAAAATAATTTTAATTGACGATTTTAGAAAACTAAAACAAAGTTATTTCTTAATATAATTTATTAAAATTAGATCTAATAAGCGAGGTCATCTCAATAAAGATACTTATCTTTATAAGGGGGGGGGGGGTTATTAAGTTAGTGAACTTAAATTATAATAATACAGCAATTGTTATATTGTAATAGATTTCAAATGAATCAAAGTAAAACTTTTTTTTAACAATATCAATTTAGAAAAGTAATAAAAATTGGCACTGATTTGAAATTTAAGTTTGAAATTTACATATTTAAACTTAATATTACAGATCATAAATATTAAAATAAATTGCCTGATTATTTTATACTTAATATTTTACCAACCGTATTATGATAAGTGCTAACAGAGTTAACCATTTGAATCCAAAATAATGAACTTATAAAAAAATGAAATAAAAATAATCAATAACTTAGAATTTATTAATACTTAATGCGTTCTTACGAAGAGTACAAATAATTACAAATGTGTACAATTAAAAATATGTACAAATAATTGCATTGTTTCCTATGTAAAACGTTTTGAGATACCCTGCAGTAACAATATAAGCATTTTTTTTACATATACCTCCCTCGATCACTGGCTACGCTTGTGAATTCAAACTACAGCATCTACGGAGATTTCTTTTTCTCTAGGATTTAAGTATTTAGAACGAGGACCCAGATTTAACAAACAATAATAATAAATGGCTAAATTATATTTTTTATAAAAATACTACATCTGTTAATTTAAACATATATATATATAACACCTTAAAATGCCAAACATATTTTAACCTATATTCCTTATCAATACGACTGGTTCATTTCCTTTCTCTGCACCAGAGTTCAATGGCAGCAAAAACGAAGCTTTTTATTACACGTAAAGCTATTTTAAAATCAGCTGTTGTGAAATCCCGATTTCTGATGGAGTCTCGTCATGCCCGAAGGTAATCTATATTTTCGTGAATTATCCTCACTTATTTTATTTTTATTAGTTTTAGTTTCAACGTGTTTCCTGTGAAAGACTTACTCCACTTTCCAAAAAGCGACACCGAGGTTAAAAAGTCGGACAAAAATAACAAAAGTAATTGTTTACAAAATCAATATTTTTTAGGACGAAGTCACGTAAGCAGATCACTCCAAACGCTGCAACTGTATTAAGTATTTTATTTAAAACACGTGAATATTATTCATGTCTTTGTAAATATAGGCTATTAAATAATAGCTCCAAAATGCTATTATATCGTAAATGTAAAATGTTTTATGTTTTTACAATAATGTTTTTTGAGTTATCGTTATTCTTACGTTATCGTTATTCTTTACGTTTAAATTTTATTATAATTATAATCAAATTTAAACATAATCCTACAAATTAAGAACATAAAAATATAACAATAATTCAAATAACATTGTTGTAAAATTTTAAAATTTAAACAATACTTTAAAAAAAAATATTTTTCCCTTAAAGTCTCACATAATTACTTTATTAAGGTCTCACATAATTATAACCTAATTATAATTATAAAAGTTATAATTAGGTTATAATTTTGTGAGACTTTATGAAGGGAAATATATATATATAAATAATTTTTTTTAAAGAATTGTTTAAATTTTAAAATTAATGCGTTTAAAAAAAAGTATATTTAGAATTTTTAAAAAAAATTGATATTTTAAAAATTGTGAAACTGATGAAAAGGCTTAAATAAGTTTTCTTTACACTTATTAATCTTAAAATTTAAGTTCTTCAAATTTTTATATTTTGTGTATAAATTCCTTTGTATTCTATTTGTATTCGCATTCTATTCTACTTGTAAAAAATTTAAATATTATTTAATAAAGACTGATGTAAAACATCCGGATATCTAACATTTCACAATTTAACCTCACTAAGCAAATAAATATTTAACATTCATCTACTAGCAATAGTTAATTAAAGGTAGTAATTAACAGTAAATTCTTAAGACACTGGAAAATAAAAGAAAAATAATAAGTTTTCGAATAATCGATTAGAATATAACAACTAGCAGTTTATAAATTTATAATAATAAAAAGCTTTAAGTTGATAATTTAAAAGTTTAAACCAGTTTTCTAAAACTTTGTAAATACGTTTTTATTGTTAGATGGATACAAAATTAAATAATTTTAGAATTTTTTTTTTTTTATATATACTTTTTGGATTTCAGCAAATCGGTTATACTTAGGAAAATGATTTATTCATCAAAAGTGCAAAGAAATCGATTTTTTTTTTCTTTTCTTCCTAAGAGATTCTGTTCTCTTTTCATTTTAGGAGTTTCCAGTCTGGATTTCACACGATGCCCCTACAATGCAAGTTCAGCTTTTCTCGAAAAATCGATGCCAGTTTGTCATTCATCAAAAGTCGAAGTAGTCGTTTAATGGAAGAGCAAATGATATAAGAAATCATTCGCAGAACTACATAAGTTCGACTCGTAATAATATATATTTATATATATTATTTTTTAATATGTGAATACATACAATTTATCAGATGTATAAATAGAGTCCGTGATGGCGATTTTGTTTAATTTAGATAAAGATCTGGAGGCAATCCTTCCCACCAGATGGCTTTTCATGTTGTTCTGCTGCAATTTCGCTTCGATTCGAAAGATACAGAACGAATTGGTAAATAAAATAAGAAAGTAAATAAAAATTCACAAAATAAAAAAAATTGAAAATTTTTTCAGCTTACTCAGTTAAACGAATCTAGTAATCAAAATAATAAATTGTTTTTTGTTTTGTTTTTTCTTTCAAAGTTATCGAAATAAAAAATAAAAAATAAAAAATTGCAAATCACGATTTCTAAATTTAGTCAGAATTTAAGTATCTATTTTTTTATGATCAACATAACATTTTTTAAATAAATATTTTATATATATATAATATATTTATATACTAAGTTAATTTGCTTACAAAATTTTCGAAAAAAAATTTACAATTTCACATTAATTACTTTCAATTAGAATTTATTTATTTAATCAGCTAAAATACAAGTTAATTTTATTTTTTCCTTTTTATAATTCCCTCTGACTTAATTAAATAAAAAGTTCAACATAGGAATTCGGATTATAAGTTTTTACTATAAGTCTGCATTAATTAATATTTTTAATATTTAATTAATAAAGATAATATAAATTGAACTTTTCTTGACTAATAATTAGAAAAGTTATCGTAAAGGTATTGGAAGTTAATTTTTCAATAAGAAAATTATATTTTCTAATGATTTCGCTATCGTTATTGTTTATAAAAATAATACGTTACATTGTAACAGTAACAAAAAAAAATAAACAATCAAGATTAAAGAGATGACTGATAATAAGAGACTAAAGAAAACAAAAGAATGACATCTTAATATTTAAATCCTAACAAATACTTTATTTTTAACAGAAATCTTTTAAGAGCTAATTCAACTGAAAGAGTTGTATTTACTGCACAGTAAAATTATATTCAGAAGAACATTCAATTGGGTCATCTTTACACCTGTCTTAATCAAGTTTATTAATTAAATTAATAAAACTTTAATTACTACATGTAATTAAACCAAAATATAAAGCAAGCTAATTTCATCTATAAATTATAAATTCGAAAGACATTAAAGCCTATTTTCCTTACTATGTTATTTTTCTGTAATTTTTTCTATTTTTTTTTTTTTTTTAATTCGTGAAAACTTGAATATCTTTTGAATATAAACAGTAACAAACTTTCACTTTTTTGGAAAAAAACAAAACAAAACAAAAATGTTTGTACTGTTTATATTGGAAAAAATAAATAAATAAATAAATTTCCAGAAGTCAGTTAAATTTGTCTAATTCGGATTAATTCTCGAGCAACTGAGTTAGCTAAAAGGACAATAAGAGATTAACAGTAATAAGATAGGAATCCATTGTTTAGATTATAAGGCCTTTTCTACGAGAATTTTTGTTTTCGTTATTTCTCGAAACGGCCCCTTTTAGTAAAGATTTCAAATATAAATATTAGATCGTCCCTAACCCTAGAATGTACATACAAAGTTTCAAGAAGACCCGTGTAGCAGTTTAAAAGTTATTAGGGAGGGACAAAGAAACACCCACACTGACTAATTTGATAAGCCATAATTTATTACAAAATAGGCTAAAAATAAATTATAAGTGTGTTTAATAAATGTTATATGTTTTCATCATAAAGTTGTAAAGTTTTTACTAGCAATTTTAATAAACCATGTAGGTGGTTGTATTTTTTCTTCTTTTTTTCTTAACAATGGCAATGTCATTAGATTTACTTTTCGCGGCCTTTGTTTGAGTGGAGATCTTCCACAAAACCGAAATAGGTCAACTGTATTCTCGAATTTCAATTAAAAGAAGGTGCGATATCATGTTGAAATTCCTTATTTGTTTACTCGTTCTACATTTCAAAAGCGCTACGATGGATGCTAAAAAGAGGTTTTATCTTTCTTCCTCTTCAGACACAAATAGAACAACAACAACTGGTTGAAAAACTTAACCATTTGGAAACCATTCATTTCCCATCAAAATTGGAATTTTACGAATTGCTTTCAATTCTGACAAATGGAATTACTTTTTAAATTTTTAAAGTTATGAATTCCTATTAAAATATTAAATAAAAGAAAACATTAAAAGAAAATATGTCTTTAATATTTTTATTATAATTGTCATTTGTTTTTTAATTGATAAAAAAAAAAAAAAACTTAAAAAATGAAATAATTGTTGTAAAATTAAAATTGTCTCACAATAAAATAAAAACTCCAGCTTATTTTCATATAATAACACTGTATGAAAATTTATTTATTTCTTAATTATACTGGTTACATTTAATCAGTTTTTAAACTGGAACTTCATAGATTTGTTCATTTTACATATAAAAATATCAAAATAGTAATAATATATTAATTGTTATTATTTTGTAAGCTATTTGTTATTTCTAATTTTGAAATAACAAATCCAAATTTCTTACGAATAATTTCATAATACAGTATATATTATAATCATGTAATGTGATTATATTTCAAATGAACTGTTGTTCTATTTACGTGAACAATAAACAAATTATGCTACTCAATAATGGTTCGAATATAAAGCATAACAATCGTCGCAAGCATTTCTTATAACTCAATTATTAACAATAATAATAATAAAAATAAACACAGACAAGAAAACTAATTAAAAAATACTTAATATTTTCTGTAACTGTATTAATACTGTCGACATGTTAAAAAAATATTAAGTATTTTTTTAATTAATTTACTTATGTGTTTATTTTTATTATTAATATTACTGAACTTTTTATTACACGGTTATTTGGAAAATCCATTATTAACATTTCTTAATTATAAATTGAACTAATATAATGCTATCACAATTTATATAAAATGCAGAAAAATATGACTGACAGATTGATTTTTCAAATATAGTAAATAAATTTGCAGATTCAAGAAATATTACGACTTATTTTAATTAATTATTACCTATAATAATTCTTTCAGCACATTTCACTATTATCAATTAAAATTTGACGAAATTACAACAGAATTTGTTACATTTCTGGTAATATTCAAATATCAGAATTTTAAAGTATTATTATTTTGTTAATATACTTTTAAGAATCTGGGAAATTACTTTTAATTTTTTTTTAATAAATGTCAGAAATACTTAAAAGTATACTAACAAAAAAAGTGGTATTTTATAAATATGCATTTTAAATTTTTATTATTTTGTTAATATAATTTAAAGTATCTGACAGTTATTTTTTTTTTTTTTTTAATAAAAGTCAGAAATACTTAAAAAGTATACTAACAAAAATAGTGATCTTTAATAATAAATTTAATAATTTGTTATTCTTAATAGAATTAATTTCTTTCTCTTCTCCAATAGGTTAACTCTTTCCCCAATAGTAACTCAATCATCGTCAAATAAACGTAAACATTTTTTTTTTCTCTTAATTTCAGCTTGATTTTTGTTTTATTTTTAGGATTGATGAAACAATGCTAACAATCCGGATAAGAAGGCAACTGCTGTGATACGGATACAGGGAAAATGAAACGGAAAAGGCAGTGACGTCATGCGGAAAAGGAAACAAATTTCGAAAAATGAAATAAGTTTCGTTCCATTGGAACAATAAATTATATATGGAACAGAAACTGGAACGAATGCGACACTGTATTGGAAGGCTAATTTTAGCGACCTCGACAGTAATTTCCACAGGATTCAAACATCAAAAGTTGTTGTTGAATCGAATAAATTCAAAAACAAAAATATTTGAAAACATGAAAGGCATGAAAGGATTTAGGAAATGAGGAAAAAAATTACAAATGTTGAAACCTTGACACGTCATCTTTAATCCGTTAATTTTACTAAAAAGGTTAGGGGGTGGGGAAAATACACAAAGCCAAGGGGCCTTGAGAGAACAAGTGAATGAACTGCAGTAACATCTTGTTATAACGAAAATTATCTGAAAGAAAATTTTGAAACATTTGAATAATTTTCAATATTATTTTTTTTAATTAATATTTCAAAAAATATAATTTTTTTTTGAAATATAAAAAAAAAAAAAGTTATTACAAAATTTTACTGCAGTTGATTCACAACGCCTTAATCCCTCTTAAGAAATAGAACAACTTTAATTCAATCAATTTAAATGTTCCAAAATGTTAATATAACGCATAGTGTAGAACGAAATTTAAAACGTAAGGATTTTATTTCTGTTGGAACCTGTTTCAACTCAATTTAAATACTGGAAAAGGATTCTGAGGAATATAATATGAATAAATGAAATTATTAACCTACATTAACTTTCATTCTAAAAGAGTTTTTTTCTTAAAGCAAATTCTTTTTGTAATGAAAATTACAACTTGTGAATTTTTTAAATATTGATTTTTTTTTTAAATAATAAAAAAATATAATAATATTATAATAATAATAATATAGATAATTATATTTCTTTTAAGTTCAGCCAAAATACCAATGCAATCTGCATAGAAAAAATTAAATAGAACGAAATTATTCAAAGAACTAAGAATGTAAATATATTATAAATAGTTGCTGCAATAAATGTATTTATTTATTCCTAATATGTCAGTTATTTTAAGATTCATTCTTCGTAAATTAAAAATAATAACAAAAGCCTCTTTATTTTATTCTTATTTTTTTTTTGGGGGGGGGGGGGAGTTAACTTAAAAAGGACACATTTAATTGATTACAGAGAAATGGAAAGCAACAAAGGTTATTTGGAGACACACAAGCTGCAGCAGATTAATTTGTATTCTTTCCGCGCGGTGGCACTGAAGTCAGACTTTTGTTGCCATGATTCAGTAAGTCAGACAGATTTCCTACAGCTGTAAATTTTGTGAGTGACAGAGCAGTAAATATGACAAGTTTATTGTTTCAAAGCAAGATGGGACGAGGTCGTTTGCTCTTCGCGCTTCTTTTGGGCGATTAAAACTCAATGAATTCTTGGGATATTTTCCCCTGTTTCCACTGAAATATTTGCGGCCCCGAATTACAAATTTCCTTTGCATACATTGATCACTGATAATACAACCGGAGGAATTCGAGATAAAGTGTAAATGGTAAACAAGCCGCGAAAACGAACAACAACAAATAATACCATCCAAATAGAATCTAAAATAACAAATAAAGAGAAGTAGCCCTTGAAATTTTGTTTTGAAAATCTGTAATTGATTTCTTTACCAGAATAAAGCCTCGAATAACAATTATTTCTCAATAAATATGGGCTGTCGTTTTTGATAAAAAAAAGTCCTTTCAATTTACCGTCTCAATGTTACCAAAGTTATTTTTAGGAGCAAAAATTTAGCGAAAATTAAAAAAATAATCAAGTTTTATTAATTTACTACTTAATGCAAAAATAATAATATTTTAACTAAAAAATTTTTTGATACTGATTATCCAAAACTTAGAATGCAATTATCCAATTAGTTTATAATTAAATATAAAAACAGAGCTAAAATTATACGGACATAAATGATTATATAAACTGCGGAAAGCCTTATATTTGGTAATATATCTGTCTATTTAAAAACCTTGGCTATTATGAGTTGCAATGAGTAGACAAGTAAAAAAAAAAAAAAAGTCGATACTTCAAACTAAATATATAATGAGTAATTAATTATTTTTATATAAAGTAATATTTTTAATGGAATAACAAATTTTTAGATAAAAAAAAAATCATCTTTTTTTTAATTAAATGTGTTTTACTTAGAATTTTATGCATTTTTAACATATATCTGTGTGTGTATGAATGTATATTGATAAAAATACTTAAAAATACCTTAGATTTATATAAGATTTCGCATTGTTTAAACTATTGTCTCAAATTAGGAAGCAACTTTAAACATGTATCAAGTTCGGTTTTAAATTAATTATATTTACGTTATTTGACTAATATATATATTAAGTATTTGGCACAAGTATTTTAAGTATTTGATCTCACATCATTTATATATTGATTTTTGATTGTAATCAGTTCATTTTTCTTTGTTAGGTTTAGCACTCACTTTTGTGGAAAATGCTTAATTGTTTCAGATTCCTGTTTGTTTTTTGTTTGACCGATAAAGATACTAGATGAATGATTACTGGAACAAGAGAATCAAAATCCATTTCTGTCTTTTATTGATGCAATCGACAAAAAGACAAGGAACGGAGCTGCAGCAGCAGTCGATCCAATTCAACGCTGTCAGCGTTTGAGACGAGATCACGTGGGGAGATGAATGAGGCAGCAGCCGTCATTACCCAGGCAAAAGCGGCCTCCATCGATTGCTTCTCTTCGTAAAAATAAATATTCAAAATTCAAAACGAATAAGTAAAACCAAACCAAACCAAAAAAAAATTTTTTTTTTCGTATTTACTTAAAAGAGTGGATAATTATCAGATTAAATGCAAGAATAACAAAACAGCGTAAATGTGTGAAATCAGAATGCGCTAAAAATGTAGCATTAAAGAGAAAAAAAATAGAAAAGATAAATAAAGAGGGGTGGTGGCTCATTAGAATATTAAACAGACAGAAGAGCATTAAATAAATAAATAAAATTAAAAGAAAAGTACGTAATAAAACTTTAATTTTTAACTTTAAATACATAAATTGTATAAGAAATTCTTATTGCAAGAAACTAAACTAAAAAAAATTACTGAATACATTACGAATGTGACGTAAGCGTGAAAAGAAATATTATTTATTTACTACACAAGCTAAATAAATAAAACTGGATGCTGATCATTAGCTATAGAAATAATAATCAATTGAATGAATTCCATCGAAAATGATAAATCAAAATTATATATATATTTAATAAATGCTTCTTTATTTACATATTTAAACTAACGATAAACTAATTCAAAATATTAAAAAAAAATCAGAACAATGAATTACATAAAAAGAAACATGATAAATAAATAAATAATAAAATACATTATTTTCAGTCTTGAATAAAAGAATTATCAAAGAATAATAAACTCGGTAATAAATAATTAAAAAAAGGGGGGAGGATTGGGTGGCGATTAAAAAAAAAAGAGTAATGCCATTATTAACAAAAGGATTTTAATGATCGACTATAAATATTTTAGAATGATTTAAAAAATTCGAAATATTTAAAAAATAAAAAAAATAAAAATAAACGTACAATTGAAAGTAAAATAAGTCATTTAAAAAAACAAAATACACAGCTATTTTATCGAATCAAGAGAAACATGTTAATATTAATAAGTGTGCAACCTATTTCAACAAAGAGAACAAGAAATGAAAGAATTATTCAATAATTTTAGAGCTGCTTAAAAAAGTAAAATATTACTAAGTTTAATAAACACAAGTAATAAAAAATGGTGAATGTAAAGCATCAAAATTAAAACCATTATTTTAAATAGACCATATCAATCTCTCTTTATCGGCAAAATGACTAAAGCAGTATCTATAAATAACTTTATAAATAAATGCAGAATAACTACTTATATTGATCCGCCTGACAAAAGATAATAAGGAATAAAAATATTTATTTCAGCATGGAAGATTTTCTATTGTTCTAAATTAAATTTTGCTGAAAATACTGTGTCCTTCAAAAAAATATTACTTACCACTGGGACTGACAAAACTATAATTAGTTGATACGGAATATGTGAAGGAGAAAAACCAAAGAATTTATTTTTAAATCCGTCAAGGTCATCTGGGAGTTGAATTTATGATAGGCATTAAAAGCACCCTCCTCCTCCTACATTGAACAAAGCACCCTGGGCTGCTATTATCAAATCCGTTCAGGTTTTTAAGTTTGTTTTGAACATTTTCTATTGATAAAATTCCACCAATATTTAGATGATATTTCTCAATGTAATGAATCGTTCTCCACGTGCTTATTTAATTTCTTTTTTCATTGTTGCATCGGAGCTCTCCAATTAGAACAGGCTTTATTAGCTGAAGCCATTTATTTTTTTTATTTTTTTCCCTTTTTTTGTTTACGTCAGAGACCGTAATTTCGTTCTAAATATAACGTTGTCATTAAACAATTTTAAGCTGAAATAATTGATGTAAATGTCAATAATGTGAAAAAAAAAAAAAAAACTTCAATCAATAACAATTATATATAACAAATACAATTATTTAAATTAAAATCATTAAAAAAAGTCTGTCAAAAGTTTGTGAACTTTTTATCACAAGAATATAATGAATAATAATGATTAAAATCTAATAACATAAATTAATAAATGTTGAAATTAGATTTTTTTTCTCTCAAATGCTAACGAATATATTTTAATGTCATATAATTTAATTGCAGTTTAAATTCATTTTTGTTATTTACAACAACAGTAAAAGCAATAATAATCTTTTTTATCTTTGTCAGTTAAAAAGTCAATTTTTAGATTTAAATAAAATTTTCAAGTTTTTTTTTTTTTTAGATTTATATGCTTGTTATTATCTATCCATCTAAATAAAATTTATATATAATTTGGAATATTTGTAATTTTTTGAGCAAAATAAATTTTCATATTTTGTATTACGAAGCTTTTTTCATAAAACGATTACTGTTTTATAGTTAAAAATATAAAATGTATGACAATAAAAGAAAAAGTACAGTGAATTTTTAAAACGTTTTAATACAGATGTTTTAAAATTTAAAATCTGTATTGCACTTATTGAATTGTAAGCTCTTCCAGGCTATGTGGGATGAAGGGGCAATCGAAATATGATTCTGTGACAAAGGGGAGAGAGTCAAAATTTGACTTCGGATGAAACAAGTTCTTTGTGACGCGCCGTTACCTTATTACGCGCTCAATGGTTTTGGGCAAGAATGAACTAACCAAATAGGAATGTCCATATGTTTATAATTAAAAAAAAATCTGTCTACGATTTTTGATGAAACATCATTAAGTAGATTTTTACTCAAAGTTACCGAAGCATTGGAAGCTTTATAAAAAAAAATGAACGGACTGTCAAATTTTGGTCAATATTGAGGAAATACGAGCCTCAGATAGCTCCAATGCAACAAACGCATCAGAAAAGAAATATTCGGACAAGTTTTTTGTTTAAAACATTTTTAATTAATAATTCTAAATTTATGATTTTTTTTCCAGGTTTTTTTTTTACAATATTATCTATTCATAAATTTTCATAATATAAAAGTTAAAAAATAACAAACTAATTAAAAGTTATATAAACGAGACGCTTTTAATAATAATAGCATTGTGAGGATAAATATTATTATTATTTAAATAAAACTGATGTCAAAGATTTATTCTGAGAACTCTCTTCGTAAATTGTAGAAAATAAGTAACTAAATAAATTAATAAATACAAATCTGAAAACTCTTCATGAAGCGCCTCATAATAATTGCCAAAATCGTGTATGAACTTATGAAAAAAAAAAAGATAATTGATATTTTTGTCTAATTTGGGGAATTATTAATTTTAAACTATCAATAAATCAAAATACGTTTCAAAAATTAAAACAACGACGCTTTCACTTATACAAAAAAAAAAAAAAAAAAAAAATAACAGAAATAATATTAAAGACATGTAAGTTGTAGAGAACTTGAAAAAAAGAAAAAAAGATGGTGAGCACAACTTTCGACAATCACTAACTTTTCTTAGTTATACAGTATTTTCATTTTAAGAAATTCAGTTGTCTTAATTTTTATAATAACGAAACTTCTCATAAAAATAATAACAAAAATTATACGGAGTACCATTTATGTTAAATTTAAATAATTAAAAAAGAGAAGTATTTCTAATAGAAAAAGTTAAAAAAAAAAAAGTTAAGAGAGATGTGAAGGTGCATAATTAATTTTTTTTTAAATTTCTTTTGATCGTCATAAATTATTATTCGCAATGCATTCTGGTAGTACACCTTGTTGAAAACTCTTTCCTGAATAGGAATGACACCATACAATTTGATGACCTTACTCCACCCATCTGAAATCGTCATTATCATGGCGAAATAATGGGTGCTTTACTTAATCTATCTTTCTATCAATCTCTCTGTCTCTCCTAATACAAAACCTTCGCATTTTTTTTTTTCTTTCCAGGGCAAATTTAACTTTTTTTTTTTTCTTTTTTTCCAAACTGTTCCTTCTCCCGTGGGATTCGTGTGATTGTTATTCTAACCGACGCCGAAATGACTGCATTTGCGCATGCGCCTCTCTCTCTCTCTCTTGGCAACCTATCATGAATTTATATTGTGTAATTGACCCCGGGCTGAAAGATTTACTTGCGACAGAAATATTCATACAGATTTTTTAAGAAGGCAAAAGAGACTTGGAAATTAATTGCAGAAGAGAAAGAAAACAAAAGAACACAAATAAACAAAGCAACTAACATATAAAGTAAATACACCAGTTCGAAATAAAAATCCGATACCAAGAAAGAGAAAAAAAAACATAAATGCAATTATGAAAAAGGAAAAACACTTTTTCAATTACGAAAGAGATTTAAATTACGTAAAAAACGTCAGTTATTCTGACCTACATTATTTCAATGTATTAAGAATCTTCCAAAGTAATAGAAAATGTCAAATTTTTAGCTTTTAAACAATATGAATCTTATAATGAAGTATTTCATATTCATTATTAATTATAATGAAACAGATTTTGTAGTAATAACTTTTAATTTCATAGAACTACAAATTTTAATTTAAATTTTTAAAATAGCTCAACGTACAAGACACGAATTTTCTTTTTTGGATTTAAAAATTTATAAAAATTAATTTCAAAACATCTGTATTCTAAAATTTTTCTGTAAATTAATGACTAAGTCCTGATGCATACAATTATTAAGAAATTAATTAAAATCAATATGAAAATAATAAAATTAAAAAAAAAAATAATTAATAAGGTTTCACATTAACTAAGCAAAATTAATTATAGCTTTTTAATTAGCTCTTTTATTTTTTTGCTTTTGTTAACAAAACAAATCAAATAAAGCGTTCTTTTATTAATTAACTTTATTAATTAATTTATATAAAGAATTTAAGAAGAAGATAAAAATTCCTAGTTCCATGATAAAAATAATAAGAAAGCTCTTATGAAAGAAAGAATTAAAGAAATAAAATGTTAAAATTTTTTAAAATAACGAAAATTTTAAGTTTTGTCGTTATAGCAGCGTAGTTATGCCAAAAACATTTAATCTATTAAGATAGTTTAATTTTTTTTTATCTTTTACTTCATGAGAGATCAACTTTGGCAAAGGTTGAGTTTTGGTCGCCATATTGGATCAGTTGAAGGCAAATGCTCTCTTTACGACTTACGAAGTAAATCAACCAATATTTTTGTTTTAATTTAGTTTATTTTAAAGAAAACTTTTATAAAAAAAAAAAAAAAAAAAATTAAAATTATTTTAAAGATTGAGTATTTTCTTCTTTATATTCTACGTTTTAAAAAAGAGAATGTGTTTTACTTAAAACATGTCGAAATATTTTAAGAATATTTTAATTTTATTCGGCGAGTTTTTTATTTTGCATGATTTATTTAAATTTCGATAAATGTAATTAACCTTATTCTGATAATGATGCAGAACGACTGAAGGACAAAATGGCTGTAGAAAAATAGAACCTTAATGATTATTTTGCGCTATTACTGCTGTGTTAAAACATGAAATAAAATTTGCAGCTGATATCTCTGAACCAATTTTTATTTAAAAAAAAAAAAAAAATACCATATATTCAATAAAACAAGATATAACAATGAGGCCTCAACATAAAATTTATATTAATTATTACTATTTTTCTTTAAGAAATATCTTAAAAAAGCCCGATATTTCTATTAAGTATTATTTATCGGAAGTTTCAATTTGTATCTTTAAACAGGAATGGCCATGTTTTCTTAATGTTGTAGCACCTTCTCTTTGCTTCTCATGTGTTGGGCAAAATTGTGTTGCAATATTGTCGAGGTGCGAGAATCACGAGTTACAGAAAGAAAGATAGGAATAGAAAAAAATTAGCTTAATTCTAAAATAATAATCAATTTCCATAAAACTTTTATTATTATTCAGTATAGCTTATTCTAGTTTTTCTATTGGGGCTTACGTTTAGTAATATGATACCGTGTCTAAAATTTAATACCAATATTTGTCGGTGGATACTCGATGTAGTTTTTAAATACTACGAAATCTAAGAGAATGAAACTTTTAACACAAAGGGTGATCAATAGTTCGGGAAAAAAAGTTAAAAAAGTTTTTCAGGTCGAAGTGTTTTCGAGAAAAAGCAAAATTTCTGTCGAGTTAGTCAAACTTTTCCTGAATGGAATCCGAAAAGATATTCTACTTCTAATCAATAGAAGTGAAATAAACAGGAATTATCAAGTCGATAGTAATGATGAATTCGAACAACTAATATAATTTTTAAATTTTTTTATAAAAACTTCGTAAATTACACTTTCGGAAGAAGGGTTCGTATTCCTACATCAGAAAACAATAAGAAATCCAAACATCACAAAATAAAAAAAAAAAAGAGTTCCTTTCTTCTGTTTAATTTTTTTGCTCAGGCAACTTCGGATTATATTTCCTAAATAAAAGGAAAAAGAAAGTTGTGGCAGTTAACACGATAATCTTGAACGTTATTATTGTATAAAATTGAAGTGCTTTTGAGATAAGCAAAGTTCATAAAGAAGAAAAATAAAAATAAAAATAAAAATCAATCTATGATTGGAAAAGTTAAGACACAAAATGGATTCCTACATAAATGCTTTTATTTTGGTCTCTTCCCGTAAATGGTTGAATGACAAACACGGCGTCGATTTGATTTCCGTTGTACAAATAAGCCTGTGATTCCCATTCAGATGACGACCACTGGCTCAGATCCAGCCACAAGCTCACACACACACACACACATATAATGGAAGGAGTCATCCACATTGGAGAAATGATACAGGAAACAGGAAAAAAGGTAGATTCAAAAGAGAGAAAATTAACGGAAATACATCGGATAATTCCTCTTTTTTCTTAATTTGCTCAGTTAAAGCTAAGGTAAAATAAAAAAAAAGTTATCAACAATTTATGAAATAAAGAATTCCAAACGATAGGGTTCAAACTATATAGGAATACGTTAAAAATCATATTACAGAGTCTTTTAAGAATTCTCCAAAAGAAATTAAAATGCAAAACCACAAGCATTAAAACTTAGAATGAGCTTTCTTTAATCAACTTTTTTACTATTTTGTTTTTAATAAACAATATTTTTTAATGACTTGGTTCTTGGTTCTTCAACTTTCATTTTGAGGACAATTCCTTCTCAATATTTTTGTATTCATTGCCTGACGAAAATGTTGGAATACTGGAACTTTGAAAGTCGCCTTGTTTTAATTTTAATTATTAATATAATAGATGCATTACGGTCTCTACGTTTAATTAGTTTTTATCTGCACGTTAAAACAGTTTAATTAATATTTAATGATTTATTAGAAAGTTTATAATTGTTGAGAAATAAATAATTAGCACGATCAATTTTCTTTAATCAAGTAACTGTAATAAAAAAAATATTAAGCATTGTTTAAAGATTCTGTTAATTTTGCTTATTTTATGTATTGTTTAATATGTTTAAATTAATAGAACTTCTTTTGTTCCTCTAAATAAATTATTATTCTTTGGGAACAATGTATTGTTGAGTGCAAATAATGACTCGTGCTTTTCCATTGTTATATAATTAATTCTACCATTGTTTAATGCTTCTTTTTCGCATGAAGGAAATTGTTATTTACTAAGATTTATTTTACTTACAATAAATTCAGATCGTTATTTTTAATTGCGCCAACTTCATAATCCGAAGAAGAAAAAAAAAAAATAGAGCGATTTTTCTTTTCATCTCTATATTGCATTCATTTATTAGTGTAGTTGTTGTGGGTGTTTTGCATTACAGCGTGACGTCACTCCTGCATTGGCCGTGCAACGTGATTCGGGCAGATGTTGGTTGCATTTAATCCAATGAATGGGGACATCTCATTTCGCCGCGAATATTACCATAATAAAGCATTATCTGAGACAACGGCACACAACAAGAGGCAGTTTTCTGCTGCTATCGGCACTATCTGTAACAACGTGCAATGGCGGCACATAACAGATTTATCTGCTGGCGTTTTTTTGGGCGTCGGTTGCCAACATTACCGATTTCTAAACTCCTTTTGAGTTAGATCTATTTCTCCAAGTGGGATTGTGGGTTCTAGGCTGCCGATAAAACGCGGCTCGCTACTAACAACTAAATGAGGAGGAAATATTACTCAATAAAGAACTACATAAGGCAAATGTCTGCTCTGGAAAAGATACTTTACTGTACTTCTCAAGAAATAACACTTAATTAGAATATAGATAACATCTTTTATGTAAATGTAATTAATATTCTCAAATTTATAAATTTATCGAGTCTGCTTTATTTTGGAATATTCAAACATTTCGATTTTTCTTCAATAAACATGTAAATAATTTTGTCAACAATTTCAGAAAATCTACACTGGTACTTAGTATTGAGCATTTAATTATTTTTTCTTTGTTTGTTATTTCTTTTGGCAATTTACATAAATTGGAAATCACTTTGTAAGCTATCTTTGAGTGTCTACAATTCCTTTCATTTTAATTCCTGAGATCTATCGATATAATGAATTTGAATGTTCCTTTCTGCAATTTCAACTGATTTACCCAATAGAGAAATAAATAACTCACAAATACAACGAAAAGAGTGTCCGCAAAAGTGCAACCTTCAATAGCAGCTGGATTATTTTGTGGGTCCCTCTTTACTGTAATTAATTAAATCCCACTACTTTAATGTTACAGTAGATTTGGTATGCTAAACTGTAAATTTCACTTTATTTTAATTGTACATTAATTTTATAATGCAAGTTATCGAAGCTTTTTTTTAAAAAAAACGAACAGGAAATAAAGAATATTTTGTGACGTCGAACTTCGGTCGAATTAAAATGCGTCATCCTGTGAAGAGACAAAGAAATTCGTGCCAGATTTGGTGAACAGAAGCAACTCTTTTTTTCCAGTTTTCAGAATCACAAACAAACAACTTAGAAAGTATACGAGGTAAAACTCAAGGAACCTCAAGAAACGGGAAATTCTACAAAAAATTACCACTTAGGCAATAGAGAATTTATACAGTTTATCAATGGCGTAGAAGGGGGAGGCGGTAGGGGTTAGAACTCCCACCCCTTTCATTGCATCCGAAGAAAATGGAAGAAATCTAAGGATTTTGGAGCTGTTATTTTGATTGGAAAATTCATCAGTTCGTTTTTAACCCCCCCACCCCTAAGAAAGGACAGGACATTTTTTTTTTGATAGTTGAACGACTATTATCATCGTAGCCCCTCCCATTCAACAATCCTGGATATCCCTATGGTAAATGCGGGCTATTTACCAACGCACGAAGAGCTGATCTTATAGTGTAGTAGACTGATAAACTTATCATGTTAAGACAATAAGGAGATATTAATTTTTTAAAAAATAGCCGCTAGAAACAAGGTTTGAGAAATGAGAAACCCTGGCATCTTTGCTCAGAAAGTGTAAACATAGCAACGTGGATTCATTTGTCCTCTCGAGGGCTGCTTCTCCGATATTGATTTTGGTGGCAATCACTTCTGGCCTCATTAAATTTCAACGCATCATCTCCTAATTTAGACGAATGTTAAGTAACTCTGCCGAACCAGTAGCCAAATTTCTAACAGAGTTTCATTAAACTAAATGGAATTAATTTGTATGCTTCTAAATTGTAACTGCAAACTTACAACCCAAAAATCTGCAAATCTTCTACAAGAACGGAAGTAAAGATATTGGTAAACTGAATATAATAGTAGTGCCCACAGCCATTTTTAAATTTTTTTGTACAATCACTAGTGCTGTCAATCGGTACTGTTATGAATGTCAAAGCTTTTTTTCTTATTTAAATTTTAATTAATTAATAATTCTTGTATTAAATTCTTTTACTAACAACCATTCTTTTGACTGGAGAGGGGTTTACTAATGTATGTGTTTTGATATTATATATAATATATTAATATATAGAATATATATAATATCAAAACGCATATAAAATATTAACATTTCTTAATATATATATATTAAGAGTTACACTTCGAGTTTGGCCATCATATATATATATATATAAAGAAATGTAATATTTTTCATTCTGATAGCTCTACATTTGTAGATGTTGTTTGTGAATATACTCCGTTGATAACTGAATTACTCTAGCTGATGAACGTTAACGATCATAGTTTCAATAAAATAAATAAATTAAATAAATTTCACATTGCGCATTATTTTATTTCATTTATATTACTTTTATCTATAATTTTTATAATCCAGCTCTTTTATATTGTATTTTCTAACGAATTTAAACTTAAGATCTTATCAACCGTGATTTACTTTTAACATTTTTTTATTTTTACCTCCATTGTTAAATAAAGACCATCGCTTTAACTAAGCAACAACTTTATTGTTGTTATAGGATAGAAAAACCAAAGAAACTTTCATTACTAATTTTTTCTAGACACTATATCTAAAATTCTTACGGAGGATTGACCTTATGGATTACAATCAAAGCCACTAGAGCTAAATCCTGGCCAGAATCTTTTACTAAACTAGTTAGTAAATTGATGTCATAAATGGCTGTCTTGTCCTTCGCCACAAAAATCGATAAATGTTAAATCGATGAAGAAATAACTGATACCATGTAATGTTTTCAATATTTTTCAAATATCATATATTACATGATATTTTTTTATGCAAAACTGATTATTTATAATTTAAATTAACTTTAATAAGTATTATGAATTACTTTGTAGAAGTAATTAATAAACTTTATGTTGTTTATTAAGTTCAAGGAAACTTAATTCAATTCTAAAGTATTACATTAGCCTTAATTTGTTGTAATAAGCTTAATTAAATATATCAAATATTTGTACTTATTTAAAAAAAAAAAAAAGGAATAGTGACGAGTTGAAGAGTATTTTTTAGACAGTTGAATATAAATTTACAATAGCAGTCCGTCAACCAGATATTTTATATTTCTAATATTATTAGAGTTTGTGTTATTTAGGTTTTGTATTAAATAAGAAGTTGAAATAAAATTCATTTTATGCTAGTTTTGATTAGTTTTAACTTATTTCTTAAATTACGATTTTCAAAAATTTAATTAAAAAAAAATAAAATAAATAAATGTCCGTTTATGGTATTGATCTTTTTTTTCTGCTTTTTTTTTTAAAAAAAAAATATAAAATAATAAATAACATTTTTCAAAACTGTAGAAGTGACAAGTTGAGTAGAAATGTGTGGAGCAGCTTTGTCTTTCCGATTGGCAATAAACCGTATGACCTACATGAAAGAGAATGAAGGGGAACTGACAACACTATCCACCCACCCCCTCTCCTCCCTGTCTGATTACCCTTCTCACTCCCTTTCCCCCTCTTAATTCCAAATCGATTCTGACCCTTTCGAATAAAAATAGTGCTTTCACCGTTTAAAGTACCTGTGGAAAAAGAAAAAACCTGATTACACTTACTCTAAATTTCTCATTATTTATGCGTTAATTATTTAATCAGTTTTTGTAAATTTGATTTTAATGCAATCAAAGTGTGTCTGATTCGTACAGTCTACCATAGCAGTTTTCACTGATATTTATTAGCAATATTAAGCACCATGTGTACAATAACTTATTTGTGTACAATATATTAACTTCGAAATTAAATTAAATAAATAAATTAGCGTAGAACTCTTATAAAGATTTTAAAACGCTATTAGAACTTTTGTTATCTTTTTCTTTTGTACATATGTTAGATTTAATTACAAAACTTTATCTATTTTTATGTTTCTTATCTTAAAGATTTAAAATATATTTTATAATTTCTTGTAATTTGTTTATTATGTTTCTTAATTATATAAGAAATTACGTAATTAATAAATTCATTTATCTATTAAATTTTAATAAAAAAAAATTGAAAAAAAATCTCAAAGATTTGGTGTAGGTTTAATATATTAAAATTTTGTCCTAAATTACTAAATTTTGAAGCATTAAAAATATAGCAATTCTTTGAAAATTTTCAATTAAATAAAGGAGCTTATAATTGTTTTTTTGTTTTTAAACTGAAAGCGGTTTTTACATGTTTTTTTTTATTTATTTATTTAAATTTAAATAAAAAAATAATTTTTATTAAAACACAATTCTAGTAAATCATGTTTTCATAAGTACAGTATATTTGAATATTTATGTTTATAAAAATAAATAAATAAATGAATAAATAAATACATAAATAAATAAATAAATAAAACAAACTTGGCAAAATTTAATAGCAGGGGTAAAACAAATTTTGGCAGAAACTAATTTATTAATTAAAACCTAAAGTAATAATTGTGAAATAATTAATTAATCCTTTTGAAGGACAAATAAATTTTTAACCTATTAAAAATCACGTCTTTGTATTTAACCTCGTCAAATGTTTAATTAGTGAATGATCATCGATAAGTGACATTGTTCCCAATTTCATAGGAGATAGTTTCAGAAATGTAGGTTCTGGGTGATGCGGGGAATGAATTGTTGGCTGCGAAACCTACAATTAGCAACACAATGGAATACGATTACCTTTTCGTAGAAGGAACAGCTGTTGTTTTAGAAACAACCCAGCCTGTACTTTGTCGTCACAATTACAAGAAGAAGTAAAAAAACAAAAAAAAAAAAAAAAAAAAAAACACCCTGCGTGAGAAACAATTACGGAAGAGACACAAAACTTTAGTAAGAATGGACAAAAAGATAAAAAAAAAAATATATCATTTAAATAAAAAACATCTATTTCCTCGTAATGTAATATAGTAAAATGAATCTTATTTCTAGTACTGAAAATAGTAATTTGCAAGTAAAATATAGTGCACTGACATTAGTACTAATGCAATTCAATGATGAAAATCTTGCTTTAACTTAATTATTTTATATTTAATTAATGATTTATTTTCTATAAATCCAGTTTAAGAGTTAAAAAAAAAAAGCAAATTTTAAAATTTTCTAGGATCTGTGTCTGAATACTAAAAAAAAGATTTTAAAAGCACGGAAAATAATCCACTTTTTAAATGAAACAAACAATCACAGCACAGTTACAGCGGCTAGCCATCATCAGTTTACATGAATTTTAAAAATAAATTATGCAGCCTAAATATGTTATTTAGAATCTCTGATTATTATTAATAAATATTTTCTAGTTTATACAAACAAGAACCCTGGAAAATTAATTTGAAATTTAATAAAACGTTTCGAGATATGTTGTGAATGCAATTTATAATAAATTAATAAGCCACGATAAAAGAGTAAATAACATTAATATTCTTTTATCGTTTGGCAATATTTTCGTTTTAAATCTTTATTTATAAAATGTTTGAATAAATATTTAAATAATAATAGCATTATTGTTATTTAAAAATGTAAATAAGCCAAAGTTTAAAAGCCAACATTAAAAAAAAAAAAACTGTTTTCGGTGTGATTTACTGCTTATTTTTCAAAGATAAGTAATGAAAATATTAAACTAGACATGTTCCTTTTCCTGTCTGCGATTTTTAATCTTAACAAGGCTTTCTATTATGTAAATACAAATGTATTCCAGCGAATGTTAAATTATTAATGCGCTTTTAAATATCTCCTTTGTTTGGGAGAGGCGGTAACTTGGTTAGGTTGAATTTATGAAGGATAAGCTTTGATATCCGCTACAGTACGCTATTAAAATAGCATCTGGACTCTTAATATTTTTATTAAAGAAAAAAAAAAAGAAAAAGAAAAACCACCACGGAATGACAAATAAACATAGGGTTTAGAAGGAAATGTCCGACAAATATGTATTTATTCTAAGAAAGATTAAATCCAAATGAAATGACAATTTATACATTGTCTAAATAAAAGGCAAGATTTATTTCATTTTTTTTTTCTCAAAAAGCTGCAAACAATAAAATTACAAATATTTGAAAACATTAAAATTTATTTTAAAAACAAACAAACCAATGGACATCTGTACAATAATACGTAGTGTTCTGTATAATAAAAAGAATTTTGTTTTTTAATACATTTCTTTTTAAACCAAAATGTATGTTTCTTGAATTTTATTTCAATATATTATTAATAAAAAGAAAGAAAACCCAGATTTTTTTTTTTTAAACTTATTACCAGTTCCTTGACAGTTACATAGTTTAATTTGAGCGTTTACAAATATCTGCTTTACCAAGACAAACATTTAAATGTTCAATTGTACGTTTAACCATCATTAACTTTAATCTCCTTGATTACTAACTGTTATAAGATTCTTTCTAATACAAGTTTCGTATTAATATATTTTTGTTGTTTTCCTATGAGATCTATTCAGCTTTTTAAAAACAATTAGTCATTTACTTAATTATCTTTAATTATAATTAAATATCATTTATTTAATTTACAATTATGTAATTCTAGCATCTAACCTAATACAACTATGCAAACGAAATTTATTATAAAGCAATTTTACTGTTATATTTAAAATGTTTCTCGTTTTTACATTTTATTTTCAATATTGTTTCTACGCAATTATTTTACTTTTTTAAATTGCATGTCATAAACATTTAAAATAATTTTACTTATTTTCCTTTTAAAAATTATTATCTAATGTAGATTTCTTTTTCTCAAATTGATGTAGCAAGTTGCTTCAAGGAAATATTTAATAAACTACTAATGATATATTGGAGGAATATCCAAAGAAGAAAAACAATGACTTAAGAACCGATTATCGGGTGTTTAGGATAAGACAGACCAAGCAAGAACAGTGTGGTGTTTATAACAGATTTTTATCTTCTCAGGGCAGACTGCTATCACGTGATAACCAATCAAAACAAAGATGTCTGCTTCTCATTCGACCAGACTGAAATAACGCAAACAAAGCTGAATAATTTTAAATTTAATATTCAATCTAATTATAATAAGATAATTTATTTTTTTAATAATACGACGGAAGTGTAAAAATAATTATTATAATTAACACAACCACGAGCACTAATTTTGTTTAATAATTTATCTAAATAAATTAACTATCTTTCAAATAATTAGCAAAATAATTAATCATGCGAAATCAAGAGTTAATAGAATTATATCAAACAATTCTCTTAATTCTATTTTATATAACTTTATATACTGCCTAAAAAAAAACGATCTGACAAAAATTAGTTAATTACCACTTAATGAAGAATTAATGTGTTAAACATGAAGATTTCAAGCACCTTGTATGTTTATCTCTTTTTAAGTATTATTTAATTAAAATCTTTATTTTTATATTATTTTGTTTCTCTTAAGCGTTCAATATAATAATAAATCTAATTTAGATTATCATAATTATTATTGAAATGAACTGTAATTTGTTAAACAAGCAAATAATAATAATAACGATTTAAAAACCGAGACCACGTCTTTTATGTAAAAACAGGAAATGTGATTAGGATACGACGTCCAACGAAAAGAAGCCAATACTAATTTTCCACTTGGAACAACTGACTCTAATTCATTGGATAATAATGTCACTTGCTTTTTTAAGTTGAATGGTTTTCTGGGTTACAAAAAAAATTATATATGTATAATCACTTTCTCTGGCTTAAAGGCATTGAAGAGATCGACTTGTAATTAGTTACCAGGAATTACTGAGTTACGTTTCAAATTTTATAATTATGTAATTACATATAAACTTTCATTTTAGTGATATATAAAATTTATTTATTTATTACTTATATATATATCACTAAAATGAAAGTTTATATGAAAGTTTGTAATCATTTTAGTGATATATATAAGTAATAAATACATATCATATTAAAATATCCAATTAAAGCACTGACAGTTTATTTGAATAAGTATTTAAATTAGTTAAAATAATGGTAACTTACATTATTAAAGCATTTAAATATGTAGATAAGTATATTTTTTTAAAACATAAAAATTAATAAACAAGTATTAAGATAATAAATTAATTTTAAATTTTCTTTAAATAACCACTTATTATTTAAAATTCCAATTTAAAAATATAAGAAGCTCTTTATTTAATTTTCTTATTTTGAAAAAAATATCGGACGTTAATAAAAAATTAAACTGATTTAAATTGTATAAATAACGAATTACGTTAATTTAAGTAAATAATTACTTTATTTATTAAATTAATAAAAAGATATTTTTCTACTTAACTCATATTTGTATTTAAAATACTGAAACTCAATTAATTTTTTTTAAATCTAACAGTAAGTAAAACAATAAGTTAAAAATTAAATGATTGCAATTAGTTGAATTTCATTATAAAATATTAAATCTTTTAATAGATCTTGAAAAAGAGAAATAACCTTCCATCTAAATAACAATTAAATAAATTATAATGATAAATTAAACTAAATGGTGTTTCGTAATCATATTTACGATGGCTGACAAGGAAGCTAAGTGTTTTTAACTTTATTTCTATTTATTAAAATTTAGAAAAAAAAAAGTTTTTTTAATACTTTCAGATAACATTAAAATTTGAAGATGAAAAATATTCTTACCGTTTTTTGGCTAAATCAAGCAAAGAAAAAAAAAATAAAACAGAAAAAATTATAACTTTTGATTATTATTTGAATACAAATATTTACTTAAAAGTTAAAATTTTAAGTTTTATTTAGATTAATATTGAATTCTTAATTATATTTTAAGGAAAGAAGATCAAGATTTAAGCCTATTTATTAGTATTTTTTTTCTTTTTTTTACTGTTCATTCAAGCTCTAATTTTTTTTTTTTTTTTAAATTATTGAGTCGGAATTATTCCTTAGCAGGTCACACACCAAAAAAAAAAAAACCCTCCTAATGCTTCATTTAAAATCATTTCAATTCAATCCTTGGTTGGATCGATAATTGCTTGGTATTGAAGGCTGTTTCACGTGCGATTTCAATAATTCGTGACTTTTTTTCTTTTTAAAATCTGAATCTCAATGGAGATATGGAAGCAGCATTGATAATAATGGATTGATAGTTAGATAATCAACGGAATAAGTCTGTTATTTTAGATGATGCTTCCTGGGGGTGACGGTGGTGGTTCTGGACTCAACCATTGCCTCGCAGCCATGAGAATTTCATTAACATCACGCTGTCTAAATAAAAACCAAACCGAAAAACCTGTTTCTTTTGTATCCCCTCAAGGCTTCGCACAAGAGTTTAGTCTCAATAGAAATATGTCATAATGAACACAATCGGAACCATTAAAAAAATAAGAAATTGTTTTTTTTTTTCTTTTCTATCTTCTCAACTGCATTATTTCAAATTAATATTTAGCAGACATTTTACAATATAATTCTATTTATTTTGCGATAACTATGTATTTAAATAAAAAAAAGTGTTTTGTACATAACTAAATGAGATAAACATATTGAAAATAAAGACACAGTTGATGTACCAATTTTCGAATACCCGCATGGTTTCAGACCCTCTCCTTGGTTGGCTATGTAATCACGAAGAAATATCTTCTAATAAATGTTATATTATAATTAGACTTTTCTAATTTAAAAACCTTTAAACTAAAATGTCACCTTCATAGAGTCTGTGTAGTCTTTGAGAAATCTTAACAATACACAATAAGACAAACAAGGGACATGAATATTTTTACTTAAATGTACATTCTAAAACTTTTATGTTTTTTTTTTCCCCTCCTAAGCATATTAATATTACAAATATTAGTCCAAATCTTCATTGCTCTGATAATACGCGGATGTAAACATCCAAATATATATAAAATCTGACGTTTTGATAAATTTCGAGATCTTTTTCAAACTAAACATAAATTTTAAAAGACTTTGAAAAGTTCTTATTGGTCACATTTTTAATATTTTTATATAAAGGCTGAACACCATTAAGTTAAATATCCAACTATTACCTAATAACTAATGAAATTTAAATAAAACACTCTTAAATTCTAAATTTAGTTTTGAAATAGAGAGGAAACTTTTACATTAACATTAAAACTTATTAAAAATACTAAATTATTAGATGTAATACAATTAAACAAACTGTTAAATTATTTTTAAAATTATTAAGTTCAACTAGTTTAAGATAACGGAAAAGCAGATTTAGGCAATGAAACTGTCCTGAATCATTATAAACACAGTTTTTAAATTTTATCATAACTTAAAAATTAACGATAATATCCAAATCCTCTGATATTAGTTATAACCGCAGAATGTTCACAATTTTTTTTTTAAATTTCACATTATTATAAAAAAGTTTTAGGCCATTTTATTTATTTCTAATTAACTTTATCTTGATTAAATTTAATAAACATAAAATTAAATTATTATCTATTAATTTACTTCTAAACTACTACATTATCTTTAATTATTTTAATAAACTTACTTAAACCCATCAGTTTAGTAAAACGGAATTAGAAAGTATAAAAATGATAAATAGGAAAATTATAAACGTATAGTTATTATCTAGTCAACTAAAGGTTATCACTTCATTTGTTTTAATTAAGTTGTTGCATTTGAATGACAATTTTCCGAATTTCATGTTTGGAGCCAATATTCTTATAAATATTTAAATAGACTGTTTTCAAAATAAATATTTATAATAATTTGGGCTTTGCTATTCGATATTTGTGTTTTAATAATTTCATTAATTATAGAGCAGATAACTTTAATCTATATTACTTTAAATGTTTAATCGAAGCAGTAATTGCCTCAGATAAATCGATTGAAATAATTAAACTTGCGTTTCTGCGGACACTGATTCAACAAGGAAAGAATTTAATAAGCAGCGAAGGATTTTATGGGATAATTGGAAATATTTGCATCCATTTTGCACTTGGCCCCTTCCAAAATTAGAACTTTGTTTTTTTTTTTTTAATTCAATTAATAAAAGTTTAATAAATACACGTTTAAGGAAGAAAAAAAAGGTACAGTTGGCGTACCAGCTTTCGAATGCAGAAATATTTGTAAATACATTCGAAAAAGGTAGTAGATAATAATCTCCTCCGATATACAAATGGTAGATCAAGTTTTCAGCAATGCCCTTTTGGTAGCTAATCTTAATATACGAATACAAGTCGTTAGTTCGACCCCGCCCCCCCAAAAAAAATCGTTATGTCCTATTCCGTTGGGGGGGGGGGGGGGTATAAAAAAAACGACCACTTTCCAAAAAAAAAAAAATGGTCCTTAATGCTACATTTCTTCTATTTTTCGAATTCTATGATATGTGTATGTTTCCATCCCTCCCCCGCAATGTGCCACTGCAATTTGTATTAAAATCAATAGGAAATTCCAATAAGTAACAGCCCACCTTCAAAGTCTACGCCCTCTGAAACAAACAGCTATCCTTGGTCAATTCATAGAAACAGGTATGGGCGACATTTTGCAGCCGTTGCTTCTTATTAGTAAATCCGATATCTGGGAAATTCAAGACGGATCTTCTATTTTAATAATTACAAAATTTTAGCTTCCTGGGTAAAATAGTTTTTGAGTCATCTTCATCAAAAAAAAAAAGCCTTTTCGATGCATGTTATGGGATATTTACAAGTTAGACCAAAGTTTATAATATTCTTTGGTAATCATTATTATAAACAATTGTAAATATATATATATATATATATATATATATATATATATATATATATATA
>JAFIDM010002131.1:83048675-83068088 GCA_023159025.1 Thereuonema tuberculata | reverse complement strand
ATATATATATATATATATATATATATATATATATATATATATATATAAATAAATCACATTTTGAAAACAAAATCGCAAATGGTGAATCTTCAAACTTTTCAGGCGTTGCAATTTGTGCCTTAAAAATTCAAAATTAAAAAAAAAAAAATAGAGTATTTTGAATGGCAACTTAGAAACTTTTTCATAAAGCAATGAATTAACACTTCGTGCTTAAATTAAAAGGTATTAATTCCTAACAAAGTCAATCTCCAACAATCAAGACAAATAAACACAGGGCTCCTGCGAAAACATTTAAAACAAAGATCAAAAACTGAAGCTGATGTTCTGTTGTTGAAAATAGGCCTGAGGGGAAATTGTCGTATTATGTTAAACCATGAATATTCATAAACATGAGAATTGGTTACAACAAATTAAGATTAATAATTAAAATCCCCGAAAATCTGATTTAAAGTAAACAGCCCAATATTTTGAAGCGAAACCATTCAAAATATTCGAAGTTTTTATGAAATGGTCATTAATTGGAATATGGAAAATTTAATTCTACGTTTAATTAATAGTGTTATTAATTAACGGAAACCGCGGTTTTTTATTCTGACAGATTATTTATCAAATATTCAGTAATATAATTATGAAGGAATACAATCTGTTTTTATTATTGTTACGTTGCTACGGGCAACAATTAAAGTTAATTAATCTTAACTATTATGTAATTAACAAGTTACTCTTTTATAATGTAATGTAGCATTGTTACATTATCATACAAACTTAAATGTTAAGTTTATATATATGATAATATTCCACAGAAATTATTTGATATTTTAATACAAAAAATAAATAATTTTATATAGATATAATAAATATTGTCTTACTATCAATTTAAGCCCTTAAAAAGAATAAATATATATACTGTAAAGAAATATATATATATATATATATTTGAATTTATTTTTATATATATTTATATATATATATATATATATATATACAGTGGCGTAGAAAGGGGGGAGGGGCGGTCCGCCCCGGGCCCCGCCTGGGAGGGGCCCCACCTAAGGAAAATTTCCTTTTTTTTTGGTTGTTAAATAAAAAATTCCCTTTTTTTTTTGGTTGTTTTTTGCAGCCAGCCTAGGGGCCCCACCTAAGGAAAATTTCCTTTTTTTTTTTGGTTGTTAAATAGAAAATTTCCTTTTTTTTTTTTTGGTTGTTGCTTAATAATGGAACTCCCGCCCCGGGCCCCCCCAAGGCGTTGCCACTGTCTATATAGCCGAACAGAAATGTGGAATTTGTAAAACTCCATATTTCTCTCCGACTTTATATAGTTTTATAATGTAAGTTAATTTATTCTTATATTCTTTACTATTTCAAAATTACAACTGATTAAATGAAATCTTGCAACGCCAAATTCGTAAATAGTTATGAATTTTCGAAATAAATAAATAAATATAATTATCGAATATTTATTTTTTTATTATTCATTATATATTAAAGCCTATCTGGATTCAAATAAATTTCTTTTGAGTGTTCATTATTATTATTGTTATTATTATTATTAATTTCTCCTCTCCTACGATTTTGATCTTATCTTTACAGGGAATCTTCCAATATTTCAGGACACGTCTGAGTTTCACTACAAATCCTGCGAAATCGCTTTCTCATCGATGAATCGATTAATAACATCGATTACCTGTCATAAAATAAATGAAATATTAAGGGTGGTCTTTAAATGAGAAAGAATCCAGAAAGAAACGTTTTAATTGAGATACAATGTACTAAATTTAATACAACCTTCTTCAAAAACAAGAGCTTTTTTTATCATAAGTATACGTGATAAAATTTCACTAAAAAACAAAAAGTTATCATTTTTAAATTTATTAGATTAAAAGGAAAAATCCAAATCTCATTTTTTTTCCTGGTAAGCTCATTAAACCATAGGCCTATATTTTTAACAAATATATTACAGAGTTTTATCAAGATAGAATTAATAGAACTATTTTTAATAAATTTTATGCACCACCCTAAGAATACATAAAAATATTTGAGTTAATCTAAATTTCTAATTCGTAAAATTATCTTAAATTTTTAAGAATCCTTTCCCTTATCAAAGCAATTATTTTGATTAATAAAAATTAAACTTAATTTTCTCGTATCAAAGAAAATAAAACTTATTAATGAAAATAAATCTTACAGAGTGTAATTACAAAATATTAATTTATTAGGAAATATTTTATTTACCGAATTGCATTCATGTCTGGCAACACCATTGTAATATCATTATGCGTTTAACATTGAAGTATTGTTGAGAGAAAAAAAGCGCGTGCTTTGTATATTGTTATTAATTTCAAAATGATAACATTACTACGTCTTCATAAGATTCGTATTTTCTTAATTAGGTCCTGGATGCATTGTTAATAATGTTTATTACATTTCAAAGTAAATTCAAACAAAATATCGATGTTGATCTTTACACATTACAAAAAAAAAAGGATATCTTCCTTCATTTGTGATTCATTAAAATTCTAAAGAAACTTCCAGAACTGAAAGAAAGTTGGCATAGAGTCAGAGAAGCTTCTCGTTTCAAAGAAAAATTCAAACATATTGAAATCTCTTAATTCCACTATAACCAAATGGAGGATGAAAAATGGCGGAAGCTCCGAGATTATTCAAACAAGACCGAAACCTTCGCATACTGATAAAAAGTAGTAGAGGATTCAATAGAAAAACTTCCATATCTTGGAATTTACAATGTCTTCTTAAAGAAATGACGGAGCAAAAAAAAAGAAAGAAAGAAAAAGAAAAAAAAAAGCGGTTTTTCCAAGTCATTTCTCATTAGGGATAGTTGAGAGAAGCAATTTTTTTTTATTATTCTATAATTAAAAGCATATTTTTTGATATTTAAAAAAAGATATTTAATATATTTATTGTAAAATACTATGGAAACGCAAAAAGAATTAAAATATTTAAATTAGAATTGTTGTAATTTCTTAAATAATTCTATTAGAATGATAAAATTTAAATTATGCAATATTTCGTTGCTAAAACTTTATTGTACATACTGAGTAGTTTTTACAAAAATATAAAATTAATCACTAAATAAAAAGCAAAGAGTCCAACAATACGTATAACAAGTTTCAACCTTCTGGATTTCTTTAAATAATACATATTTCGGGCAATGTATAGTTCTATCTAGATGCTGTCCTCCACAATCATCTCTTGAGTTCTGCCCCGAAAAAATGCCGCTTGCTATACAATAAGGATATTAGAAAAAGAAATTCAATATCGAGCCGCGGGAACATAAACAGAAATAGTATTGCTGATTTATTAATTAGGAATTAAATAATAAGAAAGGTCAGGTGAATGCAGCAACGTTAATTAAAAAATGATAATGAAAGGAATTAGAGGCAATAACTGCGATTTTCTTATTTTATCTTTGAAAAATCTCATGGCGTCATAAAATGATATAAAAAATGCCAGAAACTGAATATATTATTACGTATTTCTAACTTTATCTGATTAATTTTCTTAAAGGAATTTGTAACTTTGATTGAAAACAAAGCAGTAACAACAACACAAAAATATTATGTACAAGATAGCTTATCCGCTACCGTATTATTTCATTATAATTAGAACCATAATCTTGTAATCTTGAAAGAATTACGATTTGAAGATTAGGGACCGGAATGTAAACACATAAACAGAGAATGTTAAATTTCATAATTGATATATTTGCTTAATTCTGAAATTTCATGTTTTTCATTCATTTATCTATAAAAAGTAGCCATTATGCTTTTTTTTTTTTTTTTTTTTTTTTAAACTTAATGGCTCCTTTTTATAGATAAATGAATGAAAAAAATGAAATTTCAGAACTAAGCAAATGTATCAATTTTGAAATTTCGCATTCTCTGTTTATTTGTTTATATCATTTTCATTTTAATATCTATTATTATCTTCATTTAATATTATTCCATTGGTATAAATGATTTGAATTTTTTTAAGATAATAACATCAATAAAAAAAGAAATTTAACGAATTTCAAAATGAAACAATTATATTGATGTTAATCTAATTTAAATTGTAGTAATAAAAGCCGCTTGTTTGAAGATTTATTGTTATATTATTGTTATTTATGATAACTGTCAATTGTAACTTTTGTTTTGTTAATGTTACTTTTAAAAATTATGATTAAATGTACGAATATTCAAAAATTACAATTTCTAATTTCAGCTATTTCCGAATGTTTATTTGATGTGATTATTAAACAATGCAACAGTATTTTAATTAATACAAGTCTAATTTGAAGTTATTAAATGTTAATTTGGTTATATTTCCCTTCTTTTTTTTAAACTAAAACAATTTATAATGAAATATTATTATTATTTTGTAATTTCTTGATTTACTTAATGGCTATTTCCATTTTCAGCAACTGTTAAATGATAATGGATAACTAATTATTATAATTTGTAAAGCAAATTTAAGTAGTTTGATTAATATTAATAAGCATTCACAATCTACAAAACATCAATCACAAATTTGTAAATAATAAAAAAAAAAGAAAAAGAAAACATCTTTACAGCACAAAAATTTATCTTTTTTTTTTCTTATGAGCGCGCGCAAAATCTTCCAAATCAGTTGAAGAGATTTGTTTTTTAAGTTTTCCTTGTTGCCTTCCTTCCCCGGGCGAAATGGAAGACACAAGTGAATGAATGCAGGTGTGCGTGTGGGAGTGGACAACTCGATTGACTGACTCATGCTCAAAGAACAGGTAGAAACGAAGTAAGAACTATAAAAACACAGCTACACTTTAATTGCGAAGATTGTGCATCACATTTAACACCCATTTTCCCCAAATAAGATAAGCCCCCGTTCACCCCCCTAAACGCAAAATCGACTTTTCCTCACGTAATGGTTGCTGCTATTTGATACTTGCATCCTCTCTCTACTGACAAGAATTCTTTCTCATGCTTACTGATTTTAAAAATAAATAAACAACTTATCAAAAAAAAAAATTGGATGAAAATTACGTGTTCATCATTGAATTTCATGAAAATATCGGTAAATTTTAAATAGCAAATTCAGACATTTAATTCCATTCAATTTCTGAAATTAAAAAAATAAGTAAATATAGTAATGACTTCTGAACACAATGAAATATAAATTTCCTTAATTAGTTGTACAGATATATAGATTAAAATTTATTAATATAAATGAATTAATGCGTCTGATAATAATTTATCTTTATTTGCACTTACATTTGATAATATCAGCTTTTATTTGTAATTCTTATGGATTTAATTTCTCCTCCGCAAAACAAAAAATCCTCCTCATGCGTCCAAATCAATCACGTTTTTTCGAATTCTATCGAACGCTTGCTTCTCAGTTACTAACCAATCACAAGACAGTTCTCAATTAACCATTCACGAAGCCGTTCAATGTTTTTTAGATCTGATACTGTTTCTGATTGGTTTTCCGGTATGTGCGCTACTGTCGTCATGGAAACCGACTAATCCTTCTGGGTGCATTGTTATACTAGACATCACAGGAAGTCGCCATATTGCAATCAAATTCGAAAGCTGTAAAAAAGTTTTAATTAATTTTGCTTTTAAAACCAATCACTACAGTTTTAAACGTTGGAAGAAGATAATTTTTTATTTAATTTTCATTTACTTCCTGTAATTTTAAAATATAAATAATTATTTTAAACTTTGGGAGAAGATATTAAATTTTTATTTAATTTTCATTTATTTCCTTTAATTTTAAAATATAATTAATTATTTTTGAGAAAGTATAATTTTTTTAAATTTTGAATTAAAAAAATTTTTTTCTCTCAAAAACATGGAATATTTTTGTGTAATTTTTTTAGTAGTTGTACAGAATAAATAATTTTGTAACTTACAAAACTGCATTATAACTACAATTATTTAATTTATTTTCAGTAAAAAAATAAATCAATCTATGTAGATTTAACTACAGTAGCTTAAGTAAAAAAAAAAATTGTAAATTATGTTTTGTAACACTACCTCCTTACTACAATATTTGTTATATGATTTTATATAAAAATTACAATAATATCGTCTATTAATTATTATATAAGGGGGATTAAGGGATTATTTCGCGTACATAAAAACAACTTGCAAAAAACTGAAAGGCTTCAATATATCATTGTCTAAATCTACACATAGCCTCTAAAAAAATCTCTTTAGCGACTACAATTAAAATAAAATCCATAATCGAAAGATATTTTACATTCGCGCCCACCGCCACACTTAATTTTGTAGCGGAAATCTGAAAGGAATTGGAATTTAAAAAATGACGTAACTATAAAAAGTTATAAATATTATATTTCTATTTATAATCTTTTTTATTTACAATTTCTAGTAAGTGCAAAATTTAAGCGAGTGGATGAAAACATAAGTACGAAATAACCTTTAAGGTTTAATGTATTGATTATTCAAAATCAAAACAGAAGACCCAAGTGTTCACTGCAAATAGTCATTGTAATACTTACGAATCAATGCTTTTAATTTCAGATACTTCCACGTAAATAATGTTATCCTTTATTAACTTAGATAAATGACTTATTACTGAGTCAATTTATTGAAATAACAACGTTTACTACGCTCTGGCGGCCTCCGTTGGCAAAGAACCAAAAGAAGAAAGAAAAAAAAACCAGCGCCCTTTTTATAACTATTTACAAGTGAATACAAGTTTTTACTTCGGAATATTAAACTAAACGGACTCTCGCTGAAGGGAAAAACCTTTACACATCAATTCTACGAAACTTTTCGGCCAGGATCAAACAAGAGATATCCTGGGGGCGTAGACTGGCGTAGAATGGCAGTGGTGAGGAAGGATTTCAATCTATGCAAGCGATTTTTGAATGTTTTTTTTTTATTAAAGATTTTCTTCCTGTTTTGAGTTGATATTATTTAATGAACACAACTCTATTAAATTTAATAATTATTGGTTTTTATTTCACATTTATTTTAAAACTTACTAAGCTTACAATTTTATTATTATTATTATATTACGCACGCTTAAATTTAATATTCACATTAATAGCATTAAATAGAAAAAAAAATCACTGCACATTAATTACAACAATAACTGAATGCCAATAATGTTTATTTGATATTTCCATTGTTGAATAGTGTACAGAAATTTCCTTGGCACTTAACGAAATTATACTCATTGCAATTCCCTAAACATTCAAATTCTGTCAGTAATTGAGTCTTTAATTCAAATGTTTCAGATTCGATTACATCTACGACGAGAATAGAATTTGGTGAGTTAGAATGTTAGCTCTCTTATCAAGTCAACGTAAGATATATTTCTTTTAATATGTTTATCAAAATCAAAATGGAGGACAGGTAAGATATTAAAAAAATAAAAAATAAAATAAAAGCTAGGAGTTTCATCAATACTGAGGCAGATTACTTGGATTCAAGTTAATACAGTTCTAAATCTGTCTCTGAGCGTCAGAATCAACGTCATTCAACGAGAAAACAAAGGGAACAACACGAGCAGAGGAGAACGAGAACAGAGATGTGTAATTTTTACGCTAAATATAGGACATTCAGCGTTGCTAATCAGTCAAATTCTGGTCGTAAACCTCTTTTCTTAGTCCGCAATAGCTATCACTACTTTAATTCGCCATTCTTCGCTAATCAGAAGATCTCATTCAATTATCTGATGCAATTGTCACCTATCTCAAAATCTTCAATTAAAATAACAATACAAATACAGTCCCACTAAGGTTTTCCTTACTTCAATTAGACCCTTAGCAAGAGGGTACGAAAAGAAACAAAAAAATATTTATTTATTTATTATTGTTATTTTTTAAAAACTAGTGTTAATTTTACCGAGAGTTATATAAAATGGCTACAGAACTTTTGAAACAAATAAAATTAACTAGTTTAAATTTAATGTATATTAAATTTTGAGGATTTCTTTTAAAGCTTATTTCTCTTAGGGATGTGAATCTCATAAAAAACCCTTTTCCCAAATAAATTTTGAACCAATGAGCGGATATTTCTGAAATTTTGGCACATTTATTTACAAGCAACAAACTTTTTGTATTGGAATAAGTAAAACATAATGCAACATATAAATAATATATATGTACACAAGTTAGAAATATTCAATGATGTATATGTGCCACCTATCAGTGAATATTTCTAACTTTTTAAATATACATTTTATATTTATATTTATTTATTTATTTATTTATTTATTAATTAGTTCATATCAAACATGTTCGGTTTAAAAAGTGATTACATTTAGTATCAATCTACTAACTATTCCTGGTTATCTTTTATCTGTTTTTTTTTTTTTTTTCAAACATTTTTTTGGAGACCACCTATTTTTATTCATAAAGATTAAGCTTCCCAGTTATTTCACCTTTTTTTTTTTTTTTTTTTTTTATTGAGTGTCCTCTTCTAATAAAAAAAAAAAAAAAAAAAAAGAATCATCAACATGCTGTGCACTGAATTAAATCATAAAAGTGAAGTAAAGATTCCATCTAAAACAATTCTCTTTCAATCTGCTTTGTAAATCTGCTAAATTTTGTTAGCGGATGCCAGGATGAGAATACTTTTGATATCGTGAATTTATTCTTTTGATCTATTATTAATAGAGGTTTTTACTTTTATTTTCTTGTTTTTCTTTGTGGTCAAATGTCTGTTGTGGGGAGCGTTGTGGCTGCCCGATAATTTGGTTTCCATGTTTCATATAAAGTATAAAATGAGTTTTATATTGATTTCTGAATATAATTATTCGATTTCAGAATTTTAAATAAGAAAGACATATTAAAATATTATATAACATCAAATTTGTACGTATTTATACTCGCAGGAGAGTTGGAAGGGATCAACTATTAAAATAACCGTAGGAAACAAAATGATCCCTCAAAAATTAAAATAAATAAATATATATGTATGTGTATGTTTATTTTATTTTTTAAGGGATCAAATTATAAATTTGATGATATATAATGTTTAAAATATTTATAATATTTTAATACGCCTTTCTTACTTAAATTTCTAAAATCGAATAATTATATTCAGAAATCAAACGAATTTTATACAAAACTCATTTTATAATTTATTTGAATGGGTATTGGAATTTTCTCATTATTGCTGAATTGGGTTCAGATTGACATTGATAGGCTGCTTTGAAAAACGCCTTTTTCATTTGCCTGAAGCAACAGAACTCCAGTTGAGAATGAAGACAGATGCATTCCACTCACGAGAAGGGAGGGTGGGGGAGGAACTGGAGGAGCAGAACTTACTTCTTCTTTTTTTTTTCTAAATAGGAAAATTATAGTTTAATTCACGAATAAGTATTTAAAATTAAGTAGTTTAATTTTATCGATGAACTTATTCTGATATCCAAAGAAATAAGTAAACAAAACAAATTTGCTAAAAAAAGGAAATACACATAAATACACATAAGATAAACTTTCCGCTTGGCTACAAATAAATTAAGCAGGCTCATTGAAAAAAAGAGCCTATGCGTTTAATAATTAACATTAATAAATGAGATTATTAAAGACTGATCCAAACTAATGAAGTTTTTTTATTTTTATTTTTCATTTAATTTGTTTAGTTATTACTATTATTAATATCCACTCTGATAATTCAGTAAAAAAACATCGAGGGAATACAGAAATTAATTTGATACTGAAATTATATTTTATTTCTTAAAAAGTAATTACAATAGTAATTAAGCAAATCATTAGTAAAATATATTAAAAAGAGAATTTCGTTTTATAATTCTTTAATTTTATCATGAATAAGTAGAAATTAATTATCTTCCTAACTAATTTCTAGATAATAAGTAGATTTGAATTAGTTATCAGACCATACGTGGATCTTGTGCTCAAGGACACTGGGGGAAGCTCTCCACAGTGAAAAAAAGCGCCACCAATGAACATCACAGGAACTACTGCAAGATTGATTATCTCTTTAAATAATAGATATATCTGTATGTTACTAATGTGTACTATGTCAGATTTATCGGATGAGAATATCCATATTATCCGAAAGTCATTTTACATTTTCACTGAAGTTCCAAAATAGCGTCGTAAAAAGATAAATGTATGCGTTATTTGACTACAAAAATATCATATTTCATAATAATGTGAACGACGTTTACAAATTTGCAATTAATTTTTCTTTTCACTTTACAACAGCAATTCCCAGCGTACGAAGAGAACTGGTGAACGAGATGAATAACTGATAAAACTGGTGACCTAGAAAACATGTATTCCGTACGATATCCGGTCATTTACCGGAGTCCATTGTTGTTTAGTTGCTTTCCGGATTTGTCATTAAATCCAGTATCCATTATATATATATAAAGTCATAATTTTTAATTGAAATCTCTTTAAATTGTGGAAGATATCAGTAAACTTCAAAGGAAGCCGCAGGAACCCAAAAAAACCCATGTAAGATTAGAATTAAGGTTAGTAAAGTCCTCTCCTTTCTCTTATTGATGCTAGAACTGACAATGCGTTCATAAGCTTAATCATTAAGGCTGTCAATAATCACTAAGTAAACTTTTTTTTTTTTAAAAAAAACATCAAAACATCCCATTTTGTCTCTAAATTATTAACGAACTCTTCCACCTAACACTTCCTTAATCTTCAACTAATAAACATTCGACTCCAACTCATTTATGGGATTCATGATTAACTTAGCCGCGTCCATGAGGTATTATATTATTAGAGCTGGCACAACTGCATCCCCAATTCCCCAAGAAACAGGAGAGCCCAATGGTGGTGAATGGTACACATGTCTGGGAACGTGACTAGGCTGTAAAAAAAAAAAAAAAAAAAAATCTTCCCCCCAATCCTTCCCCCTCATGGTCTGGCCCATTAAAGCCAAATAATGTGTGCTCATCCATAAGAGAATTTTTTAAAAAAAAGATAGAAAGATAAAAACATTTTCAAGGAACTTTCATTAAAATACGAAATTTCATCAAAAGCTGCAATGTCAACTAAGTGTTTACAAAAACATCTTATTGATTCCAGAGAAGATCCTCTTCATTTATTCCACATCAAAGTCAACGCTCTTAAGTTTATTAGAATAAATACAAATCTCCATTATCAATATTCGCTTATCTTATTTATATTATCTAAGCATATTATATTATCTTATTTATATTATCTAAGACTGTCAAAAAAAAGCTCACTAATTTCGAGAAAATAAATATTAACAGTCGAAATTAAATTTATCTTTTATTCGTTTTAGAATGAAAATTAAAGAAATTATAAAAGACCATTGTTTAAAAATTATTAAATTAATTAAAACATTAATTATATTCGCGTGCTAAAGTCCCTGTTGAAATAACTTTTATTTTATTAAATTTCTTTTCAAAGTTATTAAAACAAATCTATACTTTTTTTAAATTTATTATCAGTTGATTTTAGTTTATTAAAAATTTGTATTCTAGCAAATATGTGCAAAATTTAATAAAATTCCAATAGTAAAATTATTTTAACATTAAAAAAAAATTGAATGTTTACATTATAATGTAATATTATGAATGTAATAACAAAAATTAAATCAGTTTAATGTTGCAATTCCGATTAATTACTTTACTATTTTCTTGTAATTGCATTAACGTAATAAACAATTAAGACAATATTATTAAATAAATTAATAAGAACGGAAGTTAAATCGACAAAATGGACAAATCACATCTCACGACAAAAAATAATTAACTAAATATAATTTCTTCATAATGAAGAAACAAAAATTACATTAGCAAATGCGGCACAAAAAAATTATTGTGCAATCGACATTTGATGAGATTTTAATCTTAGGATATTTACGACGAAATGCAATGAATTAAAAAAACATTTTGCAATTATCTGTCGCTGCAGAAATAAAAAAAAAAAAAATCTTTTAAAATAGGCGAGTGATGAGGGCAAATATTTTCTGACTTCATTTCTTGGCAAATAGCCAACTATGGCGTCTCTTGCACTGTGATTATTCAGTGTCGACGCTGCCTTCGCAGAATTTACTGCATAATTAAATGCGCAAAATATTAGCTTTTCAGATTTTTAATCAATATAAACGACGAAGGGAACTATACATATTTCAAATTATAAATTCAGTATTAAATTTTAACTTTCGCTAAGAGCTAGGTTTAGGTGCTTTAATACGTTATTATAAATATCTTATTAAAAAAGTTTAACGTGCAACAAATGTAATTAAAAAGAAATAATACACACACTAAGTTAAATTTACATTAAATGCTACAATTCATGTTCTATCTTATTTTAAAAATAATAATAATAATCTAGAAAATATTATTTTTACAAATCAAAAAAGAAATTAATATTTTTTTTATATTTTAATAACATCTTAAATAAACAGAAGCTTATAATATTTTTCAAATAAGTAAATTGTCATTTTAATATTTCTAATTCTTAAAATTATGCTGAAATACAAATTAATAATTTTATTTCACAAATTAATAAGATTTATTAAAATTATTTTCTAATTTGAAATTTAGGATATTAATTAATGTAATTTTTATTATTTCAGCTTCTGCGTTTTTTTTTTTTTAAATAATTATTTTAGAAATTTAGATGCTTAGGCAACAATTAAAATAAAAAATAAAAATAATTCTTTAATTAAAACTTGAAAATGTATATATTATTCGAGACACGAGAAGTTCAACAATGAGTTAATTATTATTAATTGTTGATTAATTGCAATATCAGAAGATGTTATTGGCCAGGGATAAACGATAATTAATCAGCAACTTTGAACCTCTCGCAAACTGAAAAAAAATCTTCAAGAAAGTTTGTCTACATTCAAATAAACTCATGTAAAGATATCAGCATTTCAAGATAACACAATCAATCTTTTTTTTTTATAAAAAAAATAATAATTCAGAGAACTTGAGATTAGGACAATATAAAAAAGTAAAGCAAATAATAACTAGAATGCTGACTTAACTAGACTTAAACTAAGAACTTTATATTATGCTTTCATGGATGAATTACTTAAACGAAATTATGTTAATTATGAAGTTATATATCTATAATTATTAACAACAATGTATTAAGTAATCACTAAAAAAAAATATGTATAATCACTTGTAAAAACGATTTTACTTTTAAAAACCTTTTTTTTAAACAGCATTTAACGTAATTTTAGTAATAATTTCGAAAATAAATTACAAGTAATATTTATAAACAATGTATATAAAATACAACGATATGTTACAATTTAAATTACAACTTGAAGTAGTTTAATAGAAAAGTTAATGGAGACTGTATAAGTCTAAATTTCATAATTAAATTTAAACATAAAGACACAATTATAATGTCTCAGCGAATCTGTCAGAACGGTGTAAGTCATCGTGTTATTTTTCCCCATTCCTTCATTAATGCTTTCTAAGCAAAAAATAATACGAAAATTTATAGGCTCTATTCGTCTTACCGGGCCAACGTTACAGCGCATACAAAAAAAAAATAATAATAATAATCAACAAGTCACAAATACTTCATCTGAAATTATAGTAGGTGGAATATTAATATCTTAATTTCAGGTTTGTTAATTTGCCTTTTAATACTTTTCTTCTGCAACAAAAGTGTCTACCAAATCTATGGCTATATCTTCCTTAATTCTTTCTTCAATGATACTCCTTGTTTGTCCAATGTACAATCTTTGACAATCATCTTATTTAATCAAGATGTAACATAATAAATTTCTTAAAACATTGATTGAAAAACGAATGTAGTCATTATTTAAAGTTCAAACCTAGTAAAGAAACTTTTCTAAATAAAATATATTTAACCTATATGAATATTTAATATATTAGATTTATCCGATTAGTTTATCTTTTAAAATATAAATTAATTCGTTATCGAATAAGTTATATCCAAACGGAAAGCTAATTACAGAATCCAGTTTTAACCATTATTATTCAAATTAAAATTGAAATCTTTAATTCTTAAAATCGATATTTAAAGTTCATTGCGGAACTGTTACTTTTTATTTTCTTTTTGCGATTAATTTTTTTACTGATAACACTTAAAATGATATTGCAGTTATCAAAATCTAAACTAATAACATGTGATTTTCGTCATCCATGGACCGGGGCCAGACAGCTGTTCCATTTGCCTCCTTCCGAAAAATCAATAAGGCGCTTGGAGCAATTGGAGTTGTTCTTCTACAATGGCTTCTCTACATTTAATTGAGATTCATTTGGGAATCCATGATGGATTACGCGAAACTTGAGAGGAACGCAATGAATTGAGGCATTCCACCGACGCAGGGGCTACTGTTCAAGCGTCAAAAGCTACAAAAGACAATTATTGATTCGGTATAACTCACCGCGACCCGCTTGTATCTAAATGATGTTTTATTATCGATCTATCAACGGAGATAAACGATTAATAGATTTTAAAAGCTGTTGGACGGCGAATTCCACTGCACGCAAATACCTCTATTATTCTAATGGAACAAAAGGAAAAACGAACAGAAAAAGAAAAATAAGAGAATCAAACTGAGTCAGCAGAGAAAGCTGTGATACTAAAGTCGACGGCAGCCTACTCTGTTTTAATGCTTCTGTACGCTGAGTCGACTGGCAACACTAAGTTAACGTTTCACTTGACTATCTTCAAAAATCCCTATAACAACAGCGAACCATTCTACAGTTGTCTTTAAACGAATAAATACAGATTTTTTTTTAAAGGTCGTAAATATAAGATTTATTTCCTGCATATTATATTTTTTTGAATGTTTATAATTTCCTCATTTATTTTTGAGATTCTCGTAAACTTGTTTATTCTACAAATTATTTCTTGAAAGTTATAATGGTTACGATTACTTTTTTGTATTTAATATTAATTATAATTGTTATCCGTAAAATGTAATTTATTATTCTAAATACATTTAAGTGCTGTGCTAAAATATTAAAATAATAGTAAATTAATACTAATACCATTTACAAATATTTCTTTTATATTTTAAGTTCAAAGTAAAATAAAACAATTATATATATGTGTGTGTATGTGTGTAGTTTTCATAGAACTAATTAATTAAAACAATATTTGTAACAGTAGATTCTCATGCCAAGACAACAATATTTTAAAAACTAATTAAACTGAAACTTGACCAATAAATTGTGTAAATAGCATTTAGGTCAACAATGATTCACTGTATAGTTAGCTTCTTCGTGGAGAACTTTAATTAAGGCACCTTCAATTAATTAACGCTGACTGGATATAACGTCAAGAGCTGTTATAAAGAGCGGTAAAGAGAATCTTTCAAATGTTTGAAATTCTAACGTTTATTATAGAATATTTCACTTTTAAAAAAAAAATTCCGTTTCGAGTTTTAAGAAGTATTTTTACATTTAACAAAAAAAAAAGATTGAAAACCCAGAGAACTAAAGAATGTCCATTGTATTTATCTGACTGAATCCAGGCATATGAAGTCAATTAAAAACGAGATTTATCGTCATTAAGAACTTCCTTTTAATTCAAAGTCTTTTGGAATTCAGAGTTAACGGAAGTCGTTGATAAAATGCCTAAAATTAACTGAATTAAAAAAAAAAACACAAGGTCAGTTTTAGAATTTTTTTTTTTAAGAACTTCTCTCTTTTTATGAGATTATATATTAAAACAAACAAACCACCCAAATAAATAAATAAGCAAACAAAATACCTGTTTAGTAAATATGAACAGGCATTAGTGTGTATGTAATAAATGATGTATATACGTTATATAAAGGATTATTTTTCTAGTTCTGTTATTTTACATAACATTTTGAAATAATAATTTAAAATAAATATTTTGAAACTATATTTCTAGTTTTCGTTTATTAAATATTAAGAATATAGTTGCTGTGACAATTAAAAATATGAATTTCATTGAAAAATTTAAAACATGACAATAAAAGGAATACAAAGAATTGTAGTAAAGGATTAAAAACCTGTTGGAAAGTATATTTATGTTTTATTTTCCAAGAGATTCCAACGATAAGTATATGTTTACATACTATTAAAATAAAAAATAATTTTAAATCTGTTATATTTATTGGTTAAGGTGTTGTAATTGAAGATATACTCAATTTATCTTATCAGCAAAAAATTTTATCTAAATAATAATAATAATAATAATAATAATAATAGGAAGAGTGCAGGGAGTTAAACAGAACTGGGTTAAGCAGAAAGGATAGGCAAGAAAAAGACAGAAAAAAAAAATGCCTTTAAAGAAGGAAAAATAAAAGAAAGAAAAGAAGAATCTAATTATATTTGAAAGATCTTGGGTTTTTTATTAGAATAATAACATTGAAAACTGAAATGGTTGGTTAGTAGATTTTATTGGCGCATCGTTGGCTGAGCTGCACCAACTGAAAGTGAAACAGTGATTAATATAATTTCTGACGTAGTAGCAGATGTAGATCAAAGATTGAATGTCAGAAGACATAAAAAAAAAGAAAGAAAAGTATTACAGTTTGAATTAACCTAGATGTCTTGGAAGTTTCTTCATAGCTGAGAAAGGCTTAGCAAGAATTATGCATTTTGCAAAAACCGAAAATTTAACGTGTGGCGCAAATTTAGGCCCAGTGATAGAAAAAGTTGGCACCAATTAAATAGAAGCGAATCAACTAAGTAAGATTTTTCCAGGATGAAGCGTTAGGCCAGTCCGATGTTTACCTGCCTCGCTCCTGTATAAGGAAAATGGATTTAGCGAAGTCCAGAGAGAGCCCTTCTAAATGAGAAGTATTTGGAAAAAGGCTCGACCCCCGAATCCTTCAGTCTACCTTACTTGAAAAGCCGGACCACAGATAAGTATCATTCTTATTGATTTGTTTTTAACACTATTTAAAAGAATGTACGTGAAAATCATGGAATATTAAGCCTAGCTGACAATCTGCTAATTCTAATGACTTGTACATCATTGCTGCCAACATTATATCATATGATGTTCAAATATCTTTAAGAGAATCAATAATAAGAAGCTCTTGAAACTGTTACAAGCAAACAAACATATGACAGCAATAACGCATGAAAACTATTTTATTTACAAGTTCTTCGGCAACCAAGTTGAGAGAAAGAAACATCCATGTCCAATATGGGATTCGAACCGAGATCATTTTGTGGAGAAGATAAAATTGAATTATGCATGAAATAATTATAATAATTCCACTGTAATTCTTCTTCTTTTTTAAAAGCAAACGAAAAAAATAAAAGTATAAAAACTTTCTAATATTTTATTGTCTAATGTTGTCGAAAGGGATAAAAAAAAAATTTAAAAAAAAAAAAAAAAAAAAAAAAAAACTAAAGAAAAACGCTACAAAAATTGTCGTAATATTTACGATGGAACGGTATCATTTTTTATTTTTTACTAAAAAATTGCTAGTCCTAACTGATAATCAACAAGGTTAAAACTGCTAAATATTTTATCTTTCTTTTAAAATTTTTAGATAATCTAAAAATTATTAGATAAAATTTCACTTAATTACTAATATTGACTGAATTTAACAAATACATTTAATACAAGTATTACACTGTTTTACGAATTAAATCACCTCTTGTCTTCCATTAAATTTCTTTTTTTCCCAATAGTTCTCAAAATGTTAAATATACAACTGTAATCTAGTACGAAGCAGATCTATAAAAAATCGTAATTAAAATTATCTCCAAAAAATTAAAATCAATCGGCAAAATTTTTATGCCAGTGCCCCAACGATATTAAATCAGCGATATTTCAATTAAAAGGTTATTTTTAAATTGTCTGCTGCGCGAATTACTGATACTCCATCACTCCACAATGGCAACTTTGGGGTCTCCCAACACAAGATAACACAGAACACATGCGCAAACAAAATAAACACATCTACATTAAGAAAAGAGAACAAAAAAAAAATGTGTGTTTACTCAAAGATAAAAATAAACTCAACACTTCTCGCACTGCTGCTCGATTGTCAATAAATGCTGAAATAAAATGCAAAATTAATATTCAAAATAATTCAAAGAAAGATTGTTTGATTACAACAAGAAATAAGAAGTTCGAAAAAATTTAAAGTTCAATACTTTTCTTACGATGTTATTTCTTAAAATTGCTTAATTTTTTTTCTTCTTTTTAAAGTAGCGAAAAACAAGAAAAACGAAACGTCAAACATTTATTTTCAAATTCTAATATTAATTGGATATAAACAAATTTTCCATTGTCTAAAATAAATAAATAAATAAATAATCCGCATTATTTAATAAAATTGTCGAAATCAGATTAATTTTAATAGGATCGAACCACGCGAATTATTCACTTAATATTCATTGTTGAAGACAATGAAATATTAATAGAAATCGCATAGAAATCCATTGTTTAGATTTCAATGATTTTCTATATGAAGTTTTTGTTGCCTTCACACGCTAAGTTCACGTTTGATAAAAAAATTTCAAATTTAAAGTTTACATCGTCCAAAGTTCTAAAATGTGCATTATAAGTTTCAAGAAGACCCCTCCCGCAGTTTAAAATTTATTAGGTGAAAGGAAACACGCAAACAGACTGAGTGATCTCACGAACGTATTTTCCTACGAAAGAAGACTAAAAACATACCGAAGTGAATTTTATTATCAACTGCCATGTTCTGGTTCTGTCAAAACATTACAAGAAACGAACGAAAACTATTATTAATGATCACGTCACTATTAAAGGTTTTTTTTTTTTTCTCCGTTGACTCAGTGGAGATCATATTTCATTGAAAGCTAACTTGAAAAAAAAAATTCCTCGAATTAATATGTTGAAAGGAATCCAGAAATTCATTAAAGTGGATGTTTTTCAGCTTTTATTAATTAAAAACAAATTTATTTAATCAATTTAGTTATGATCGTGAACGCATTATGAAATTTAATTAAAATTTTATACAGAGTAGTAATAATACGTCAATGCAGAATAAATGAGAACAGTAATTGAATTTATTTATTAATTAATTAATTCTTCTATTGAATCTATGTAAATTTTTTTAGAAAAATTGCAAAAATTGCAAAAATAAATAAATAAATAAATAAATAAATAAATAAATAAATAAATAAATAAATAGGTCTATAATTTTAAAAATGCATAAAGTATAAAAAATGGAGAAAATCATACATTTTTCACTTGCAATAATAATAATAATAATAATAATAATAATAATAATAATAACGTTACTTTTTTTCAAATACAAAACTAAGTTAAAGTCCCATTATTGAATATTGAATATAAATATAGTTTTAAAATATTGTATTCAAATTATATATAAGATTTATATCAATACATGTCACTTAATTTTTATCAAGATAATAATAAAAATAATAATGATCATTACAAACTAATGTAGTTTGTAAAGCTTTTGAAACTTAGATTGTGTATTGTTTGTTTTAATTTTAAGTCGATTTTGCATTTTTTTT
>JAFIDM010002131.1:83026507-83038999 GCA_023159025.1 Thereuonema tuberculata | reverse complement strand
AATCCTTCCTTGTAGCGTTGTGCCTTCGTTTGCTTACTCAATTCTTTAAATCATCGGGCACGTTAAAAAAATTTTTTTCATTAAATGATCGATGTTTAATCGCTTGCTTGGAAATGTAAAACTCGTCAGATAAACATATGCATCCTTTATTATTATTATATTTTTTTAAAAAACTGTCCGTTATAAGCGATGTCCGTTATAATGAGGTTCTACTGTATATAGGTTTGTAAAGTCCAAGTAGTTGTAAAAAATTAATGGCAAATTTTGAGCATTTTTTTTTTTTTGCAATTTGTGGTAATAAAAGGCGTTTTTCAAAGCTCGTCTATTGATAGTGTTTGACTCCTGTGAGTCCAGTTTCTTTGAAAATCAACAGGATGGTTACATTTAGTATCGTTTATTATCATTACGAATTCAAGTTTCTAAAAAATATCATTTCCGAGTTCTCGCGGTTTTTTTTTGCTTTTTTTTTTTTTACTTAATTTTACTTATTTGCTTAATTATTTGCAGTGACCCCCGTACACGAAAAATGTGAAGGGGGGGGGGGGGGGAAGCTCTTTGTTTTCATTCCGTTCGTCTGACATCGTCTTTAACAGCTCAGACAGACGTGAATGATACTTTATTGGAACCCTTACGACTTGTAGAGGTGGTGGGAAACTTTTGTTCCGGTCTCGTGATAATACTTCAAAAAGAGTATATTCTTAACACCTGATCAGCATTCTGAACGGCTTTATTCAGCTCCTGATCGTAGCCGTGATCATGGCAGTGCATGAATAGCAATATCACGGCATACGGGGTCTCTTCTTTCCCCCCCTCCCCCGTACTTTTTTGTTTTGTTTTTGGAATCATTATTTTTTATAGAAAGGTAGCAAACATGGAATCACGTGACCTTGGATTCTATGATAATTTTCTCACCACCCGTGACCGCGACCGCGTCTCGGAGATCTCGTGTTTGATCGCAATTCATGCGACGTCCGCGGAGACCCTGGAAGTCATTTCAGTTGTCAGCTATACTTTAATCGGTAAGTTGTCGGACTCACGTCCTGAAGGTTGTCGGTTCGAATCCGTATGCTTACTGGTTATTTTTTTTTCTTAGGCATACGCATTTTCCTAACTTTTTTTAAAATTTTTTTTTTTCCTGTTTTATTATTTTTTTCTTACTTTAATGTTTTCCATTTTTTATATTATTATTTTTATTTTGTTTTATAATTATGAGTCGCCCTTAAATTTATGCTTTAGCACAATTATTAATTAATTCACTTGTTATTAATTTTTTTTTTTAATTTGAAAAAGAAGCAAAAGTAAAACTGAAATTGTAAATTATTATTGCATTTTCTAATCAAGAAAGAAAAACCCAAACATGGGATTGTTAATTCTATTTTGTTGCGACTTCAGAAAATTACTAAAAACAATCTTTCTGATTTTTAGGTAAACAGGCTTTTATCTCTAGTAATGTCGGAAAAAAAAAAAAAAAAAGCCAATTTATCAAAATCTTTTTGACTTGTATCATGGTTACCGACTTCTTGCGGAGCCCCACTCGGCGTTTGCTGCCCTAAGGCAGAGCTTCTCAACCTGTGGGCCGCAGCCGAGTGGTTTGCCATGAGAATGCCTTTGGTAGGCCGCGAGAAAATTCTGAGAATGCTTCTGTAATCAACGTTCAACTTAACCCTAGTCAAGTGCTGGTCTATAGAGTCAACGATTGGTGTGCTGCAGGATTTCTCGAAATACAAAAGTCGCGAGCAGAAGCTATGCCGGCTGTATATACTTGACAAATGTAAGCGTAGATATCTGTCCATCCTGTTTTTCTTTGTCTAAATATTCATCTGTTTATTTTATTTTTTTAATAAATTGATTGTCTGTTAGAATTCCAAAGCGAGATATTCCATCATCCTTGCGGAGATTTCAGTTTGATTCATAAAGTTAAAATTAGAATCGTAAACCACCAGATTCTCTAAAAAATAAAAATATGAAAAGATGTTACTTTATTTCATTACTGTAGTAGCTATTTCAATAATGTTAGAAATAGTTCAATATCAGTTTGAAAATGTGTTATTTTCCTAATTTTTCTCTTAGTTATCAGCTCACAAATCTTCAATCTTCGAGGATTGAAGAAAATTTATTTATTATAATTTTTATTTATGTTCCAAAACCTGTTATATATATATATATATATATATATATATATATATATATATATATAGACACATACAGTATATATCTATATTTATTTTAATTTGAACGATGTCGGGTTTTTTTTTTTTTTTTCTCTCTCCAGATACTTTCTGTGTTTAAGTAAGTTATGACCATTTATTTAAATTATTCAATACTTCCTCAGAATATTCATTTGGACCAACCATGACATTTATATATTTTATTGTATGTAAATATAATTCTAATGCTTCATATTATTTCGTTATTTTTATCAATATATTTTGCGATTCATCCTCGTGGTATGATCACTCCAAATTAATTCTATTATTTTCAGTCCATTTTTTCTGAGATTTAATGTTCAATTATTGTTTCGTTTATTACTGGCGTGTGGAGATTCTCCATTACACCTGGAAAAAAGGAAGTAATCCAGCATTTTTCACTCGCCCCACCTCTTTCTAAATGATTCCGATTCTTTAGCGAAGATCTTATAATATTGTGAAAATAAATTGTGTACGTTGGGCGGAAAACGGCCGTTGGACGAAACATAGTTTCATAGGTTTGGACGTTTCAAATCTTTATCAAAGCACGAAATAGAAGTTTAGCAGTTTTGAAATAACTAAAACCTAACATTGTGCAAGTGGAAAAAAAAGTGTTGAAATAAATGTCAGTAGTACATAAAGAATGCATTTTGAACAGAACTATCTGCAGATTCTACTAACTTTTCAAAATGCTGAATATCTTTGAGGTTTTTCATTTCTCCAAAGAAGGCCAGTTTGAATTATTAAACTTAATGTAATGGTAGTTTTGTTTAAGCAAAGTTTCCACAGCCCTATTTGATAAGAACTTATTTTAACTATGATTCTGCAATTGCAGTAGTTATTCGTCAATTTCTTTTGCAGGAATGCCGTACATTTTCATAAACTGCTCATCAGTTGACCTCTGCACTAAGCTTCAAGAACTCATGAGGTTTAACAGAGGTTACGTGGTCTTTTTCGTCTGCATTGTATCCATTGCCATTTCTTGATGTGCACAAGGAAATGAGAACTTGTCAGCATGACATGGAAAAGGCAATGCAATGATGACATGATGAACAGTTCTAATTTCCAGTATATAAAAAAAAAAAAATCAAATATCATTCAAGACAAGCACTATTAGGAAAGACAATGCAAACAGTGCCTGTCTTTCTTGATTTTTTTTTTTTTTTTTTTTTTTTTTTACTAATACAAATTTCAGACTATTTTTTCATAGTAAGGAAAAACTAGTTCCTTTTCTGCCATCTCTACAGAGCACCTGTACACTCTTCATTCTCCAATTCAGAGATGGTACTGATTCGAAGCTATTGTTTAATAATGTTTCAATGTTCTTTTCGTAATTTCTGCCTTTGAAACAGTGGAATTTTTTAGTGTGAATATAGAAGCTCTCCAGACATAACTTTGTGTAGTATCATAGAATAGATCAATTTATCGTCTTGAGTTGAAGACATTCCTGCTAGTGGCCTCTCATGTACATCCTATCCTTTTAAGCTTCTTTTTTCAACTGAACTGTCCACACAACTTATCCACATCCATTGTTGCATTGCACTACCTATTTGTAGTTTGTCCACACATCTAATTTGATGATACTCAGCATGTAAGGGGTGACTTAATAGATGAATCAGTGTTACATTACCGATATCCCCTGCCAGAGGGAATGAGGTCGGTTGTCAGAGCACGATGGGAAAAAGAAATTTCTAGTCCTCACCTGACGCTTTGTGCTTTAAACTGTATAATTCATCACTGTCGCATAATATCTAATGTGATTCCCACTCACAGACACTATTCTAAAAGTTTTCAAATCTATTCTTATGCAGCTTACTCCCAGTTTGTAGGCATTTCACTTTTATGAGATTTCATATGCTTTTCTTAATCATTATTTAATTTGTAAAATCCACAATAATAGTATTTGTAATAGTATTTGTAAAACAATAATAGTATTTATAACAGGAACCAATGCATATAAGAAATCAAAAGTAATTGATTTACTTAAATAATTTTAGCTTAAAAACATTATTATTATTATAGTCCCTTATAATATGCAATTTTTTTTTTTACTTCTTTCGTTTTCATCATAATTAAAATATCGTATCCCATAATTTAATTTATAATTTTTAATTTTAAAAATTGATTCCAGTTATAAAGTGTATTTTCATTGTAACACAGCTTCTAGAATGCTCATTTAATTCCTAATAAGTAGAATTTTCAATTCCCGAAAAGTTAATAAAAGCCTTCTACAAAAACTGTGTTTGTAAACTTTCAGATTTTTTGGATTTGTGTATCTTTCTTAACTTAACCTAATTTTTATTTTTAAAATTTTATCTTTTTAATGTTAAAATTTTACTTTAATTTTAATTTAAAAAATTTTTTAATTCAGAATTTTATTTAGGAACTATTAAGCTATCATTCTGGGATTTTGATTTAAAAAAAAAAAAAAAAGAACGAAATAAAAACAAAAACAAAAAACACTGACTTTTGATTAAAATACATTTTAAAAAATGTAATTCTTTATAAAGAATTTTTTTAAAATCTAAGTTGATTATCAAATGAAAGTTATTTAAAATTTATTTTAAGTTAAAACATTCAGAATTATAAGTCTTCTAAGAAATGAGGAAAACAACTTTTCATGAAACTGGCAATTTTGTAATTAATATTGATAAATATTTAATAAATAATCTGTAAATTAAAAATAATTATTATGAAACAAATTCTAAAATGAAGTGAGTGGATTGCTTTATTTTTTGGTATTTGTTGTGTTGTCTTGGGATCAAAGGCAATTTACCAAAAAGAAAGAACTTGATGCGAAAGGGGTGAGCAGAGTTATTAAGAGATTACAACTGGATTAGAAAGTGAAGGGAGCACTTTAATAGCACTTTATTTATTTAATATTTATTACTATTTATTATCAGCTACAATAATAGATAGTTGCCCAAACTTTTTTTTAGAAGGAGCCTCCAGTATCCGAAGTCCGTAGTTTTTGCTTATAAAAACCTACGATAAAAACAGCAACTTCTCATTCCAATTTATATTTTATTTTTCAACTATCATCAATAAGTAAATTATATACTGTTATTTTATAAACATGTTATCCATTTTAACGATTTCTTTCTTTTCAACAGTTTATCAAAATAAATCATTTAGTTTTAGATGTGATACTTGCTTTATAACACCGATTAGATGAGTCACTGAAAACAGAAAAATCCTAAAAAAATTTATTTTTTTTTTTTTGTTTTTGTTTGGATAATTCTACACTTTTAATTGTTCTGTAAACACAGCTTTTGTATTCAAAAATAATAGAAAATATTATTATTATTATTATAGATACTTTTAATTTCAAAATAATTTTATCAGAAAATGAGACGAAATTACAAACGAAATTTATAATAAACAAATAGAAAAAAATTATCTGTTAATATCTTAAAAAATTACCCAAACTATATCTGAGGATTAAATAGCAATGGGGAAAAAAATGCCATATTTTCTTGAACTTTTGGGTATATTTTTGTACAATTTACCGCACTTGCAAAAAAAAAAAAAAAAAAAAAAACCTCACAGAAAAGAAATATAAGGGGAAAAAAAAAACCTATTAGATCTAAAAAGAGATTCAGTGAAAACAGAAAAAAATCTAAATATTTTTTTATGATCTTATTTCTTTTATTATTATAACTCTGAAGTCGTATTTATCTGTAGATTATTAATGTCTGTAATTCTTCATTTTTATTAATATTTTTTAAATTTTTGTAAGCAAATTTTAAAACTTTTGTATTCAGAAATAAAGGAAAATATTAATATATTTCTTTATTTGTATACTTAGATTTCTAATAATAAGTATGATTACTAAAAATAATAATTTTAAGATTTTTTGTTTGTTTTGTTTTCAATGAATCGTTGTTTACATCCAATCGGAGTTTTAAAACGAAAATCTCATGTTACAGTTGCTTTGTTGAAACGAAAGTAATCGTTAAAATGGATAACAATGTTTATAAAATAAAAGTATATAATTTATTTATTGATGATAGTTGATAAATGAAGGTAATATTGGAGTGAGAAGTTGCTGTGTTTCCACGGACTAAAGTTAAGGACGACTCCGGATACGGGTGGCTCCCTCTATAAAGAAACAAAACAGCATTGAATCCTCTCCAGCCCTGACGAAATGTCTTTACCGAAGCCTTAATAACTTTTGAACCATTGGATGAAAATTTGTGTTCTATTTATGGACTAGAGACAACCTAACTTGTATATTTAAAATCTTTTCTAAAATGTTCTTTTGTCGAGAAATTAAGGTGACTAAAAAAAAAAAATATCTACAGAAAAAACATTAGAAACCGAAGCTTTGACAGCTAACAATGAGTCTATTAATCCGTTTATTGTTTATATAGATTTTTAAATGCGTTCTTTGATAATGATTGAAATTAATCGGTTATTGGCAGTTTAAATAAGCATTGCGGATTTGATTAAAAAAAATTTAAGGATTGAAAAATTTCTACTAAAAAAATTTCTACAAAAAGTTTGTATCGTTTTGACAACTTTTGAAAAAAATAAAATAAAATTTTAACGAACATAGGCTTCAAGCCCTTTAAGGAACTTCTTATTTTTTTATTTTATTTCTTTTTGCGTTGTTGTATATCGTTAGAAATAAAATAAAATTAAATGCAATAATTTGTTACATTTTAAAAAAATTTTACGATTAATTTGTTGATCTTTTGAGGCTTCATTGTTAAATTATGCTCATTTAATATACGGTCCCCGGATTGAACCGAAATTGAAAACGGGGGTGGGTGGGTGGCAAAGGGATGTTGCTCAAATACTCATGTTTGTAAACAAACCCTAAAGCAGTTGGGAAAATTCTAACTACATTATTTTTGTAAATCAATGCAAATTAGAAACTTAGGAAAATTCGAAGAGGAATTTTAAGTTCACTTCAGCGCGTTTTTATTAACTTAATCTCGTTACGAATCAACCAACTCGGGATTTGTAAACAAGTTTCCTTAATAATAATAAGTATTTGAAAGCAACGAAATTGAACGCTGCTTTTTCGAGTCTCCAATCACAGCTGTCAGGATTTGAGACGCGAACAGCGTTTCACCATATTTTGTGAATTAGGACCTTGAAGCAATGGCCTCGTTCTTGGAAACATCATTCACGTTAAAATTAGGCTATCAAATTATATATTCGCTTTCACCTGCTTTCGAGTAATGAATTCGCCCGATGCCACTTCTGCAGTGCACCAGAATCATGGAAATTAAAAACTAAAAATGCCTTGGCTACTGCTGTTAATTATTATATTTAATTATTATATTTGCTGTTATTATAAAGAAAAGAATTGCTATTACTTAATTAATTTCTTTACCTCCTCTTTGTACAAGTTAGATCAGCAAATAATATTAGTAATATGAAAGTTAACAAATTTAAGTAATCATGTTGCGTAAACAAATTAGAAAAATATAATAAATATTTTTATTAATTAAAGAAAAAAAGAAGTGCCTTTAAATTCTAATTCTCAAAATAGAATTCGATTGACTAGCATGTGCTTTTTAATTATGTAATAATAAATGAGTTAAAGCTTTGTAATTAGTTTAAAGTTAATGAAAATCTAGTATAATTAGTTAAAAATTTTAGAATTTGCACGAGGACTTGAATTGTTCAAAATAAATAAATGTAATACACAAATCGTAACAGTAATTCAGAGTTTAAAGAATAATTAATTATATTACGATGCAGTTATTGATTTTCAAATTTTGATTTTGAAAATAACTTTGTTTAATTTTAATAAAGAATCAAACAAAAAATAAACAAAAAAATCAATGATTTTAACATGTAATGAATCATGATTTGGTCCGGATTTTCTTGACGTGTCATATTTTCTCCTGATCGTAATCTCCATTTTTGAAGTTGATTATTTTACATCATTTTTTTTTTCTTTTGTAAAAATAATTAGATTTTTATCGTGCGTAAAATTGCATACTCTAATCTTTTTTTAGTTTTTAAGCATATTTTGATCAAAAAGCATATTTCGTTAAGAATAAAGGCTATTTTTACGTGTGGTAGGTTAGAGGAATCTTTTTGTAGCGTTAATTGGAGAGACGCTGAAGTCGGAGGTGGGAGTTTGTTTTTTTTAAAGTCATAAGTGCATGTGTACATCTTTAAGATTTTTGTGTAAAATCGAGGCCTTAATAAAAATGAAATCAAGATGAAATCCCATGTTAATTAAATTTATCGTCTTTTTTTCACTATTTTATTTATTTAGAATTATGATCAGTGAAATGTATAATTTCGTCAAAGATCAAAACGAAGGTTGTTGCCATGGTAATATTTCGCGGACAAATGACGTAGGAGGAAAAGTTTTCGGTTTTTACTAGAGACGCCTTGTAAACAACCAATGGCATTCGCAGAAGCACGAAAATGGATTTCATGAAAAGATTATTTAAACGATACGTAACGCTATTTGTCTGTTGAAACTATTAACTTCGGAGAAAAATAAAATCAAGTTAGTTGGGCATTAATGATTTATTTAAATAAATAAGTTAAATAATTTATTGGTTTGCAAAATTTTGTGAAGAAAATTTAAAAAAGTAAATGTAAATGTTTTGAATGCAAATTTCAATTAAACGTTGGAAAAGTCTAGACACAATTTTGGAGCTAAATCAATATTCAGAAATACGCTCTGTTACATTGATATTATTAAGATTTTTTTCAGTTAGTAGATGGTGGGAAATATTCGCTCTCAGTTATATACAGTTAAAAGAGACTTAATACTTGTCGAAAACGTTAAATGTGTGGTTTTACTTTTATTAAAATGAATCTCTGAATAATTACGTTGAAAATCATCATTTCGTATTCTTTCTTCTTTGATTGAGTCATCGTACATAAGCAAAAATAATAATAAGAAGAAGAAATAATAGAAAAATATAAAATAAATTAATATTAAAAAAAAATCTTAATTAATTTTTTAATTGCATTCCTCCTTTTTAAAATTTAATTTTTAAGAAAATTAGCTTTTATATAATTATATAATAATTAAATAACATGAATAATAAACAAATGCTGATTAAAAATGTTGACAGATTAACATAGTTGATTTCTTTTAACCTCTTATTTCTTTTCTTGCTGATAGATTCCCTTTGGGATTTGTTGACATCCAGAATTGCTGGATCAATGGAAGATTTCGTTTCAGTTACAAGCAGATTTGTCTTTTAGTCCATTCCGTAAGTACATTTTAACTCAAATTAAAGAAACAGTTAATACAGTTGTTCCTTCCTTAGAAGCAAATAATAATAAATAGTGTTATGCACACATGTAGAAAAGTTAATGAAGAAATAAAATCGATATATTAAACATGTACAGTATAAGCATTCCCCTGTATTATGTCATGTTAGGACTGTTGTTGTAACGCGAAAATCGTCGGATTGCGAAGCACCGTTTTTTTTCTCCCCCACTTCATCGATTCGTGTCATTCGCGTGCATAACTGCCTTGATAGAAATCAGTTCTGTTATCATAAACTGTCATTACTGTTTCCACTTTTATCTGTCAGCATTAAGTTATTTCTTATTTTGATCACAAGAAATGAAGAAAATGAAAATGAAAGTTATAAACAGTTTACTAGTCACTTGGCCACAAACGTCATTGGACACCGAATGTCGAATCAGACGCCGGGAAATGGTAGTAATTGAGCGAAGCGTCGGTAAGAGAATTGTCGCAAAGCGGGATATGGCTGTATAAAGTATTTTTTTAGTTTTTGCCTTTCGAAATCTTGGGCCCCTTCGTGAGGGACTAGTTTCAGACAAAAGACCACACGAACGTTTAATGCCGCGGTTGGAAAGTTGACACGCGAGCTGTTATTTCCCCACTGCAACAATGGTATCTCATTACGATTCCCATACAAAGCTAATTACAAATGGAGTTTATTATTTTTACCATCATTTCATCACAGTAGCAGATGATAGCTCGATGCCCACTCGGATCATCCTACCAATCAGCAGTTTCATGGAGTGCTGCTCCTACGGACGTGCTTTGCACCGTCCATCGCGAAGCACCTTCTTGTGAATTGCGTTCTTATCTTAAATGAGTACAAAGGGCTTCTTCTATCATCAACGTCATATGATAGATGTTGTTGATACAACGTCCCATTCACGGGCATGGCCTCCTACCACTCGTGACGGGCCGTGGTTAGAATCGAATTAAATGACCATAAATGGAGTTACGTTTCGTTTTTACTAGAGAGACACACTGAAAGGAAAAGAAAATGTAGGGAAAATAAGAAAAGATAGTGAAGGTAATATTTTTTTAAAAATTTTATATTGATTTGAAACTAACAAATTCCGAACGCACAATGTCGTCTTCCGTAAGGGAAGAATAGTCGATCCATCGTATTTATTTGGATAATCGTTTTTTTGTAAGTAATATTCTACAAATGACAAGCGTATCTGTGCAGAGGGATTAATTTTACAGAAACTTTAGTAGCGAGAGGACAGAAGTTGGAAACTTTCACATCCCCGTATTAGCAAGATCTCATTGCAAGACTTTTTTTGAAGCGAAGATTTGCTTCTGTTGTTCGACTTGTAATGAATCTTGTCCCGATTGGTGCGTCACAGTTTAAAATGTACATGAGAAAAAAAATGTTTCTCTTTCAGAGAGTATTGTGGATTTTATTTCTTTCTTATTCTTTATTTTATTTTTTATTTTTTTTTTTTTACCATACTTTTCTTGCATCGTAGGAAAGAAAAAACGAAACATATTAGACCAATAAGACTTCTGAAGAAATATTCACTGAATATGTTTATTTACTTTCTATATTTGTTATTAATTAAGTGATTTTTGATTGTTGGTTCAATTTAAATGCGTTTTTTATTAACAATTTTTGCAAACCAGACTTAGCATTTAACATATCTGTGCGGAATATCTACAGTCCGATATAAAGGAATATTTTTAAATGTTTAAACAAAATTTAAACTTTCATCCTCCCAGGGCATTAAAGTTAGTTTTCCACTACGACATGACCTTGGGGTCACGAAAGTTAAGGCTCCTAGTGACCAGCGGGACTAAGTTGAGGTCGGGTGGTCAGCCCAACGCCCGCCCGCCGTTAAACCCCGGGAAAAAAACCCGGTACCTATTCTACAGAGAGCTGGGTAGATCCTCATATCCGAGGAGAATGAGCGTGACCGAGGCCGGGAATCGAACTCGTAACCTCCAACCCGCAGCCAAGGACTCCTACCACTTCCAGGCTACCGGGCTTCCAGGGCATTGGCATATCGAAAGGGGAAGGGATTGATAGAGGTCGTAACTCCCCCACCTCCCTCGCTGCATCCAAAAATGAAAAACATAGGATTTTTGAACTTTTCATTTGGTTTTGAAAGTTCGCTTTGATCGCAGCCTCTCTCCCCAACCGCAAAAATATGTGACTTAATTTTTTTGGGGGGGTTGAATGACTACGTAAATCTTAACCTCTCCCATTCCTAAATCCTGGTTACATCTATGGTCCAAGGGTAAGAGTTTTTTTTTTTTTTTTAGAGGAGCTCTTGAGACGTAGAATAATTTAATTTGTCCAGCAAACCGTTTCTGGATTTGTAATCTAACATAAGATTATGTCGACGTAAAAATTGAAATACCTCCATAGCAGAGGACAAGTATTTACATGTGGAATGGTGTCTTCTAGAGCATCTCGACATGACTTGATCTCTTACTGTACGCTAATAAAACCGGAGTAGAAATGCCTTCCAGGACCATAACAGCAGTTCAGGAGAATAACACTCCCTCTGGAATGAGGTATGTTTAAAACTAAAGCTGTAATACTTCCTATTTCCAAGACGTCCAATGAGATTGACAGTCAGTGTAAACTACAAACTGTATTGCCCAAATATAAAAACCGTTGTTCCCCAGAGGAAGCGACCATCTGTGAGGAGGCATCCATTGCTACCAAAAGGTGACTTGTGTTCCTGATTTGTTGGCCTTTTCCGTGTTCTGCTCAAAAAAAGACTGAAGTAAACAGTGAATTTTTGCAAGTTCTAGTAATTTCACAATAATCAAGAAATAATTCTGAAATAGGTTGGAATGCAAAAGTTGAACCTGTTTGCTGTTTATGGTACTCTATAAAATTTACCACATATTTTGATGTTATGGCCCCTTTTTTTTTTTGTTATGAAAAAAGATGAATAATTCAGTGGACGGTTTATTCTTGCTAATATCGCATTATTATTATTAGTATTTTCTTTCTCGGAATCTTTCTTTCCGGTTTTACAAGTCCAAGTATGGGTGATACCAAGTACTTACTTGGAGACCCTTTCTGATGTCAATAAAAGATATTCATAAATTATA
>JAFIDM010002131.1:82959504-82987836 GCA_023159025.1 Thereuonema tuberculata | reverse complement strand
TTTTTTTTGGTAGGCTAGGAGATTCCTCCAAAAAGCACTGTGCTGATACGCAGTATACACTTAAGTGGTATCATTGGATAGGTGATGAAAAGATCTTTAAATTGACATTATTTTGATTCAAAAAACTTGCAAATCGCGAGTAAAATAAAACAAAAAATAAAAAAAAGCAAAAATGCGATTTTCCTGCTCTCAAGTGTATATATAATACATAATATTAATTTTTCTGTCTGGTATGGCTCCTTTGGTCAATTGACAATATCTTGAAAAAAAAATTGACATTACTACAATCATTTAAATGCAATGAAAAGCAGCTTGATCTTTTTTGGCCTATTTCTGCCTGAGTAATTTCCTACATTTTAACACTGTCACTACAATAATTTTAATTTTACTTTGAAATTGTAATATACATAGAAGGTTGATTTATTATTATTTATCTGATTTTTTTTCAAGGCAGAACATGGTGATACAGTGGGGATTCTAGATTTAGGTGGAGCATCAACTCAAGTGACTTATCAGATTCCATTGAACAGCACTACAATAACTGAGAATGTATTTGACCTGAAACTATATGGAAATCCCTATAAAGTTTATTCCACGTCAGCACTGTGCTACGGTAAAACTGAGATGGAAAGAAGGTTTAAAATGAATCTACTTTTGGTGAGTAGAATTTGTTTGAATTTTCATTTTCCTTGAATAATAGTTGTATATATCTTAACTGTACTAAAAATAAATAAATAAATAAATAAATAAATAAATAAATAAATAAATAAATAAATAGCAGAACTGAACTGCACTGGTTCATCAGACATTGTAACATGTTATAAAATAAGAAATCAAAATAAGAAGAAAAAATTTCAAACCACATATATGCGTAAGTATATAGTATTCTTCTTGTTTCAATAAGTGAATACTTTATTATTAATATTTTTTTATTAATTAATTAATATTGTATTTAAAGTTCTGTTAAGGAATTTGCAATTTCCCTCAACAGCTTAATACAGTAGAGCGTCGATAATCCGGATTCAATTCCGATGAAAAAAAAGCTCAAAAATCAATAACAGATTTTTTTAAGAGCTCTGATAATGTATAAACATGTATATTCTTTCATTAAAATACGTTATAAGTTCATATTAATTAATGGTTTTATTTATCTGCTCCAATATGTATTAACCACGAAAGTGAATTATTCACGGTTTTAGCAAGTTTTCTTTTTGCTATGAATTCAAACGACCTTTTTTGGTTCTTTTCGAAAATCCGGACATTTAGATAATCCGGAGAGTGTCCGGTCCCAATTAATCCGGATTATCGATGCTCTACTGTAGTTATTTTTCTTTAATTTGTTGACTGCAGTACAATTCAACAAAATTAGCAAGTTTTCATTTTTTTCTCTTATCAAACCATTGTTAGACTTGGAAAGGAATTTTTCATTTGCAATTTGAGTGCTTTATTAAGTACGATGCCAACTTTGACTTCATTAAATTTTAATATCATCCCTTATTTACAAAAGCGTCATTTTAGACTTGGGTTCAACTTTCCTCCAACCATAAATCTGATTCGTGATAATTGTTTCCTGAATTCTTCTATGAGACGCGTTATATGAAATAAAGATTCAATAAAAATATACAAAAAGAAATTCAGAAATGATGAAAAGAATGTTGGTTATTGGGTACTAAAACTTCTTACAGTAAGAAGGTAAGTGCATTTTAAAAGAAGTTAAAAATCAGTGTATACATTTGGGCTACCAAAAAGTAGACATTAATTGTTATTTTAATCAGAGAGGAATAATTCTTTGTATTCTTTGTTATAATTCTAAATATTATTTGTTGTGATTATAAGTTAGAATGTATTATTGAGTAAGAAAACCCATTTAAAGTTAAGAGTATTGACAGATTGCTGCTGGAAGACGTAAATTAAAGTGAAAGTTAGTTTTAATTTCTTTTAGATCAACTCTGAAACAATATATTTTGTGTGAATGGAAATGATTTTCTGTTAAAAGTTTTAGTCATTTTGTAAACTTGTCTGCCCTTATCTGCATTGGTCTTGTTGAGCTACAGTTCATTAAAGCAGACATCAAAGCTATAATAAAAGTGTAAGAAACGATTTTAATTAATAGTATAACAGAATGGAAGAACATAATTATTTTTTAGAACACAAGATTTCTTTAATGTTTCAAAATCAGTATTTTTGGAATTTGAAATTCAAGTTAAGCACTTTATAAAATTTCAAGATTTTTTTCATACTTAGCATTATGGATTATTGGAAAACGTTACTTCCAGATTGATCTGGTTAACTGAGCCACTTTAAATAATGCCAGAAATCAACAAGACAGGATTTTTCAAATTAAAAAATAAAGTAAAATGACATCAGTTAATCCTGACTGATTTTTTGAATGTAATAAAAAGGTGAAATAAAAGAACAACTGCCCAGTCCCTCAAAATGACTCAAAGAACAGTAAAAATTTTATTGTCACTTTAATTTCATTATACAGTAGAGCCCCGATTATCCGCGAGTGCCGTGAAAATTTTTTTTAATTACAAACCTCAAAAAAAAAAAACCATTTTAATGAAAGCCAACAACAGGGAAAATACAATAGGCCCTACAGTGCGAAGGTCGAAAATTACTGACAGGTTTATTGTGCATCGTGATCCTATAGGCCTTCTCGGAATTTGTGGATGCAAACGTAGAGCAAAGGTTTCTGCTTTACTGTAAATATTTTAAAAGTTTTACATATTATGATTTTTGTTCAATAAAACGTAGTTTTTAATGGAGAAATATTTTTTCCGTGCTTACACCTCATTTTTAGTCTTTTTTCGGGTTATCCATGATTTTCATTATCCGTGAAGCCCTTGCCACCCAATTCCGCGGATAATCGGGGCTCTACTGTATTTAGTTTCAGTATTAACCTAATATCTCAGTACATATCTTTACAATACTTCATTTGTACTGTGAAATTAATTATCAAATTGTGTAAAGATAGAATTTGAATAAATTTTTAGATAGACCCTTTTCAGTTTCCTAGATTAAGATTTGTCAATCATTTGCTATGAAGAGCTAGTCCAAAATTTCAAGAAAATCCATAATATTAGAGAGTTGCAGAGAGCCATCATCCAACCAAAATAAAAGTGTAGCTTTTGGGAGGCACAGATAATCCCGCAAAGAGCTGTATATGGCCGAGGAGCCACATGTTGTAAGCCTCTATCTTTAGAATATAGGGAGGATATCTTTCACACACATTGTTCAATTTTAATAACTTTAAAAATTACATAATGAGACATGGATTGTAGAATGCCCTTGAAATGTTGTCTGGAGACAACACTGTACAACGTACAATCAGTAACAAAACAGAATTGGACTTGAAACCACAGAACTCAGATAGTCAAAAGTCAGTACAGTAAAACCCGATTATCCGAGTTTCCGCTTTAACCGAGCTATCAAATATTTCTAGGATTTTTTTTTTCACAAATTAATCTTCGTCATCTACAAAGATTATCCTGGGTTATCCTTAAAAAAATGCCGAAACATTGCTGCAGAAAAACGTAACGTAAAACAAAAACAATTAAGGACTTTTTTAAGTAAAAGAACTCTTTCAATATGAATTGTATGTGGTGTATCTGTATAACTTTTGTATTCGTTAAAATATATATTTAAACCTAGACGATTTATTTTAATTATATTTTCGGTTTAACCGAGTTTTTCGGTTATCCGAGTTAATCTTGGTCCACATTAACTCGGATAATCGGGACTCTAATGTATTTTAATGAATAAAGTTTATAGAAAAGTTTTTAGAATCGTTTTTTTTTTATCTTGCAACACAAATCATATAACACCAAGGTTTCTGTAGGGAATATCTATGATTACGGAATTGAATTTTAACTCTTTTTATTAACGTTTGAAATTTTATTATCATTATCAATTTTTTTTTATCCCCCTAACCCCCCTTTGAGTAATTAATGGTAGCTTATGATCTGTTGTCTTGACGATGATTGGTTGTCCTGAATGGAAACCAAGATGATTGGTTAGACCAGCGGTCGGCAACCCGCGGCCCATGAAGCGTTTTGGTGCGGCCCGCGGGGCGTGTTGGAATTTTTTTTTTTTTTTTTGGTTGTTAAAATTTTTGGCTTAAGTGCGGCCCGCAGTAATTCCCACATAACATATTTGGCCCTTTTACAACAAAAGGTTGCCGACCACTGGGTTAGACGATTGTTGTCCTCTCCTTGCATTCCGTCCGAGGATGATTAGCGGAAGCCAGTCGAAACATGTTACGGCTCATATTTTTATCTATTTTATTATTTTAAGTGTGTTATTACATGTAATATTTACTAGCTATCTTCGCATGCGTTAAACGTTTTAATCAGGATTTTATAATAATTTAACATATATATTTATGTTAAATTATTATCTAATATTAATTTTCATTAATTCTTTAAGAAAGTTGCATTTATTTCATTTAAGCTTTGCAGGAAAGCCTTTGATTTTTGTATTTATACCTCAGAAATAAATAAATATATTGCATTTCAAACTCTTCAAAAGTCATCTCAGATTCAAAAAGCATCGGCAAAATTCTTAAAGCTGAAAATGTGAAAATATAGGCCTTTTGGAGATATTTTGCATTTATCAGAATTGCAGGTTTTTTTACAAACTATATATATCAGTGGCGTATATAGAATATATTTTCGGGGGGGGGGGGGCCCAAGATTAATATAATTAAGTAGACACCCCATGGAAACCGATCTGTTCAACCAAAAAAAAAAAAAAAAACGATGGAAACCTATCTGTTCAACCATATTTGTACTTGTAGATAATTGAAGAGATATAATTGGTTTGAATCTCCAACAAATGGATGGGCCTAATTAATGGTTTTTACTTTGTTTGCTCATTCTAAATTAAACATTAAGCAATTAAAAACAGAAATGTACATAAAAATCAGCAAATGACGATTTTAAAAATATTTACTTAAAAATTGCTTAATAAATATCTTTAAAAATCTTTCATTTCAGTAAAAAGATTTTAAACATTAAAGGGTCATGGCGAAATTTTTGCTTGGCTTTTTAAAATTGATAAAAAAAGGAATGCTTATGAGACCGGCCCCCTATGGATAAGCGAAATTTATTTAGTCTTTTAAAAGAAATTCTTGTGGTAATTATCAATGAAAATACGTAAGTTTGTAGTTCATATTAAAAGGAGTGGCTCCACTTGCAAAGGGAAAAGGTGATTCAGATCCTCCGAAAAAAGAAAGCAAATTGTTTTTGGTGTGTTGTTATTAAATTCATTTACAACAGTCATAAGTTAAAAAAAAAAGAGACTAGACGATTCACATATGGTAAATGGAATTGCTTTTTTCCGCTTAAGTATCACGTGATACCTCTTTTATTTACTTGTGCGTCAAAGAAGCAATTGTCGTGACATGACCATTTGCAAAATGTGAATTCTAATCCCTTCCCGAAGGTTATTTTAACTCTTAAACGATGCTAGAATTTTGATGAGCTGTTTATCGCGGCTGTATTTTTAGTTCCCGCGTAGCTTTTCAGCCTTGTTGTGAGGGTGTATCTAGAGTTGGTTTCCATATCGGGCTTTTATAGCGCTTGAATTAAGGACGTTGTTATGCATTTGTAGTTAATAAATTCACGTGCTGATCGTTTAAAAATATATATATATATATCTATATATATATATATATATATATATATATATATATATATATATATATTTTTTAACTTTATATTTTTTTAGTAAGTGAAGCATTATATTTTTTTTATTAGATAGTTATGTAGATAAGTAGCGTCTACGTCCATCAATACCGATGGGATAATAATGTGACGATTTTATTTTCAAATAACTGATAAAAAGTTCGGTAATGATAAAAATAAACACAGATAAGAAAAACATACGTTGACAATGTTAAACAGTAATATTGTCGACGTATTAAAAAATATTTTGTATTTTTTAATTAGTTTTTTCTTATCTGTGTTTATTTTTATTGGTAGTGACGATTTTGTATACAACGAGCTGTGCCCCGCGGTGTCACCCGCGTTAAATTCGGCCCTTCTCGGTAATGTTCGGTTCTCGTCTTGCGGCCAAGCCGCCCCGTCGCCGCCGACGCCGCACCCGTTGGTTTATGTTTACTTCTCCGCTCCTATTGGTCGTAGCATGATATTATAGAGCATATAATCTTCCTGAATAAACGGGCTATCTAACGCAAAAAGAATTTTTCAAATCAGACTGGTAGATCCTGAGATTAGCGCGTTTAAACGTACAAACTCTTCAGCTTTATATATTAGTATAAGATAAGATTTATGGAACGTCATCGAATTTTACATCAAAAACGCGGGATAATAATCAAAATCTACAGAATAATATATTGATTATTTAAAGGACCCCTGTAATATGAAGAACACACGTTAAATTACTGTACAAGATATTTAAAGCTTAATTTATGTATATATATATATATATAGGTTTAGTTTATGTATAGGTCTAAATAAATATTACAACGCCAATTATAGTCGGTTCTCCTGCTTTAGCGGCGCCTCCATCTGTATTCCGGAAGAACATTATATGTAATTCGCAATTATGAATGACTGAAAAACAATTTACTGACATCGAACTACGCTTGACTGTCGTCGATAGAAAGAACAATGGCGGTTGTCAACTTTCATACCGCTTCCAATAAACGAAGAGCTAGTTCACATTCATAATCACAGTAATAGGATAAAACGTTATTTTATTAATGCATTATATATCAAGGAACTAGAATATTTTAAAACATTATTTTTAATTGTTTAAAATATACTTTTTCGTTATTGCCTAAATGGGCGTAAAGGATTCTGGGGAATAAGCTCCCAGGAGTTTTTGATGGGAAACGGATGGCCTTGTAAAACACCTCGTTGAGACCGATGAAAAAGCGATAGCCAGCAAATTCCCATCCAAAATCCTGCACCAAACCACCCAATTCCCATCCGTTTAAAGCCCGCACTGTGGAAGACTGATTGGTCTTCCACACATCGCCTGGAGCATTGAAAAAAAAATTACCTGAGTCCTGGATTGGAAAGTAAATTGAAAATTCAAGGTCATGGATAGATACAATAGCGAAAATGATTTATTTCATATTTGGGAAAATTATATAATTATATAGTGATATTTAACCTGCAGTATGCGTAGAATACCGGTACGTGAAGGGCGTATGTGAAAAAAGAATCTTGATCAGAACCACATTAATTAATAGTTGATAAAATATTTAATAGATCAGTAGATAGGTACCTGTCGTTTCACTTCGGGCCTCTCATGTGTAACGGAAAACAAAATTTTATTTTTATTAAAAAAAAAATACATCAATTAAAACTAAATAAAAGTGTAAATTCTAAAGAATACATGCAATACAGTATTGAAATCTATTTGTAACAGTCGGAAATTTGCGCAGTTCAGTTGACCATGCCACAATACACCTGTTGCCTGACAACGCGCGTGCGAACTTCAGTTTTGCGTAATTATTGTTGCGAACGTACGCACACAAGTCATTTTTTTTTAATAATAGACATGTGCATTTGCTAAAACAACTTTTAATTAATGGGTGCTACAATTCAAGTACAGCTGTGTTCATCTATTAATTTTTATACGATAGGAAGAATAAGTACTATCTATATTATTAAAAAATAAAACCTGTAAGTTCGCAACAATTGAAGTTTGCACGCGCGTTGCTAGGCAACAGGAGTATTGTGGAATCTGGCATGGTCAACTCATGCCCAAATTTCCGACTGTTACAAATGGATTTCAACATTGTATTGCATGTTTTGTTTAGAATTTACACTTTCATTTATTTTTAGTTTTAGTTTATTTTTGATGTACTTTTTTTTTTTTTTTTGAATAAATAAAATGTTGGGTTCCGTTACATATGCGAGGCTTCCGGAGCTAAACGACGGGCTACATCTATAAGTGTATTTGTAAAATAAAAACTTACTGTTTAATTATTAAAAAAATCTTAAACTTTAAATGTATTAAAGTTTAATGTGTTGAATATAAATTCTGTAACATTATTCTGTAACTTAAATTTATTTCGGTTAAGGTAAATTAAATACTTTGAATTAAGCATCAATAGTTAAAGATAAATTATATATCTGAAGCTATGCGAATAAAACAAAAAACGTTGAACACCACTAACAAGAGAGATAAAACAAATGACTGCCAAATGATATTTTGTTGGCTAGCCCGTAAAATAGGACCATGTCCACAAGTTCGTTTACTGTATATGAACCCATCCTGGTATTCAATATCTGGTGTTGGCCAACTCGGGAGCTATCTTTATTATCCATTAACGGGAAATATGTAGAATGATCTGCGAGCCTTCCTGACATTTCCTACTACAAAGTGGTTTAGCCTGTTTTGCATAATTCAACATATCGTAATTGAAGCCAACCCAAACAAAATTTGTAGGGAGAGAAAACATAATTTCCTATGGAATCTGTCATCACAGTCTTCATCGTTCCTAAATTACTGAAAATCTAGGGGATAACACTTTCTTGGGCCACCGTATATATATATATATATATATATATATATATATATATTATTGTTTTATTTGTAATGTATTTATTGTACTTTACAGAGGCCTATATTTTTAAATCTTTTTCTGAAGATTTCTGTTCGAGTTCTTACATAAGCCGTCTCTCACTTAAAAACAGTGAATGAACTTCTTAAAACTTAGCGTAAAAGAAACCTGTTCATCTTTTGTATTTAGAATTTTCAACTTGTGGAGAAATTTCCACGGGAAGATGATAAAAATTCGCATAGAAAATGAAACAACTAACTCTCACTGATTGCAAATAATGAATTTCTGTTGATGTTTGATAATGCATTCTAATATATTTTAAATTTGCACATACTTTGATTTGATTAAATAAAGTATTTAATGTTACTAGGCCATCTCCCATGTTCGTTATAGATATTTGAAGAAGAGATTTATTTAGATGGACATTGGTTGATATAGATATTAAATGAAGATCATAGCTTATATACGATACTCCTGGCGACGAATTGATTGTGACTATTCTTTCGAGAGATAACCAAATTCTGATGACTTGTGAATCTAGACAAATTTTCCTCTTTGGCGGAGACTTCAGACAAATTTTACCTGTAGTCAAGAATGGCCGAGATTACGACATTATTAACAGTTCTTTGAAAAGATCTCATCCTTTCTCTCGTTGTCCATTTCGATACTAATTGATTATCGATGATAAAACGATGGTTTATATGAGATAATCCAAGAATAATCAATTCCAATGAAAGGGGTTAAAGCAACATTTTGAAGTTTTGAAGACTCTTTTCAAGCCATCTCTTTTTCAAGCATAATAAAATTGGAATAAGTACAACAAAACAAAATAGTTGGAAGCTTAAACAAATTTCAAAAACACGTGAATCAATAAGTTTAGTTGTTTTTACAAAAATATATTAAAAAAGGTACAATTCAATTATTAAAAGTAATAATAAGAAGAAAATAAAATTTAAGATAACCTAACAAAACTCGATTCCAAAGAAAGCAGTTAACGCATTATTTTGAAGTTCAATAATGCTCATTTTGAATTATCGACTTCCTCGAATTGTCGACTTCCTCGTGACAATAAAAAATGAAAAACCGTTTTCCATTGTTGCAGTAACATTGGGGCACAACAACAACACAACAATTGCGGAGATATAAGTCAAAAAACAATATGAAAGACTGTAGTCCCTATGAAGTCCCTATGGCCTAATGGATAACACATCCGACTTCGTATCAGAAGGTTGCATGTTCAATTCCCGTCGCGGAAATTTCATTGTAAAAATTATTTCTATTTTCCATTCGCACAGAAAATTGCGCCGGACAGACAGACAGACAGAGAAATAAAAGATTTTAGTAATATAGATTAGGGCTTTAGTGTAGGCCTAGATATTTGCTGATTTAATAATTTCCGTGAAAATGAAAAAAAAAAAAAAAATGAAGATGGATATTGTAATTACAATGCTGGCTTTTTTATGACTGTAAAAAATAAATAAATAAATAAATCTAATTTTTAACGAAATAAGCCTGTAAGTTCCCATAGGAAGTTCTTGTTTTAATAAGTTTAGGTTAATACTTTTTAACTTTTTCAGAAGCCAAGTCTCTTTTCGTATGTCGCAAATATGCAACCCCCGACACCCCCACCCTAACTTTACAAACGAATTAGAGATTTTATTAAACAATTAGCTGATTATGCACTTCTATTGAAAATCGGTTTGTTTGTTTATTTTAATTGGAGCCATGTCTGGAAACTGGTTTAGGCTATCAAACCTAATGGAGCCAAAAGTGAAGAGAGAACCTTTAAAAACCACTTAATCACGATCAACATGAAATTTTATGGGAAAGTTTATACTAAAGGGATTGACTTTGATATTACTTAGATCATGGTGAGGATCCTAGGGTAAGGTGACCAGACGTCCCGATTTTTAACAATTTGTCCCGCGATCCGCGGCGTTTTAAAAAAGTCCCGATTTTATATGTAAAGTTCCCATACTTTTTTAGTAGATCTTTCCTTCTAAAGCCTCTACTATTAAATATTCTAAACATCTCGCCAAATTTAAATGTAAAAAACTAACATTTACGTTTAAATTTGATGAGATGTTTAGTTTTTTTTTTTTTTTTTTTTTTTTTTTGAATTGGGTTTTTTTTTTTTTTTTTTTTTTTCCCGCTCCCCCCCCCCCCCCCCCGGTCAATGGTGTCCTGCTTTGCCAATGTAAAAATCTGATCACCTTATCCTAAGGTAAAAATAAAACGGCCATCACCAGTTCATAAAAGACATAAAAAATATTAAGATTATTCTTTTATACTAATGATAATAACTTTATTATGCAATGCAAATGATTTTTTTTAAAAATGGTAAACAATTTACTTAGGTCTGGTTGTTCTGGAATAATAAGACCCCTAAAAACATAAGATATAAATGAAATAACAAGAAAAAAAATGCTCCCCCCCCCCTCCACCCACCATCTGGCAGGGGCCCAAAGGCATCATTTTATCAAAATGTGACTCAAGTTACAAGGTTTTTGATGGGAAGTATCAGGAATTAATCCTCCATGAGGGAAGAATTGTTAGTTTCATGGGCAGAGCTCTTAGTCAATTTATTTAACGATGGAAGTGATGATGTAAATAATAATAAAAATAAAAGGTTAAATAAGGAAGGTGTTAATGTAGAGGAATAATCTTAGAAATTTAAATGATAAAAAAAGTCTATAATAAATTATAACAATTTCTTTTTCGTACATTTGCTTAAAAACCAATATGTACCTCATTCATCATTTTTTTTTTTAAGTTTTTCCATATTTTAAAAAATATTACACCAAAAACTCGTAATTCGAATCACATTTATCCGAAAATCCGGTTTATCCTAAACGATTTTTAAAATATTTTAAAAATACACAAAAGCATTTTTCTGTCGCTATAATCAATATTCAGTAGCATACACAAGCGATTATGTAACTAACTCTTTTAATAACTCTGTTAATGTACAGTAATTAATGTAATTAATTAATAATATGTACAATACATGTTAATACAATATATTCAGGATTATCCGAAACGGGTGCAGTCCCACCAAATTTGAATAACGACTTTTTAATGCAGAATTATTTCTTTCAATTATTTGATCAAAAACTATTTTTATTTTACAGAGTCATGATTATGGTTGGCCTTGATGTGGGTGTTGAATTTGATCTTGATATTAACCTTGAAGTTGATTACATAAAAGGCAGTTTTGTTCTCCTGACTCTTCGATCCTCTCTTTCCCTCTTCCTGGGGTTTTTTAAAAAAAAAAACAAAAAAACAAAAAACAACCTTCTTGGTTTATCTTGTTAGAGAATAAGACAAGTTCTGTTTTATTTTCCTTCCAGAGATAAGCGTTGGTTATTCAAAATTGGATGAAGATATTAAGCTAAAATAAATAAAAGAAACATTTTTTTTATAAGAAATACAAAGCTTATTTGCATTGATAAAAGCATTACAAACATTAATAAACTTTACACAAAACATTCAAAATTAAAAATCCTCTTATAACTGATTTTTCTTTATTTTATAGTTTACTTGATTAAGAAAAGAAAGACCTACTGTTATTGTAATAGTGAAAAAAAAAAAACACATTATTAACATTTAAAGAATAAATAAGTTTCAATGTATAATTCTGCCAATCTTAGTAGAACATAAATCATATTTGGAAATGTTCAGAATACATAAAATAATTTAAAATGTAATTAACCTCTATTAATAATAGAAAGTAAGTGATAAGTTGATTTTAATCCTTACTTAGTAAATTCAGATCCATCTGAAATGCTAATTTTTAAATCTTTAACAATATGGATGCTATCATATGTAAAACATTCATTGCATTACTAGTGTAATGACTAGATAAATATATATAAATTATGCAAATTATTATAATAATATTAATGTTCTTAATATTGACAATGAATTTAAATGAAATAAATATTAAGAAATTTAATAAACAATATCATTGTTATTAAATATCAGGAATAAGCAAGCTCATCTATAATTAGTGCAAGAAATAAATAAAAAAAACAAAACAAACAATCACAAAAAAAATCATTAACAAGAAATATAACCCAAAGAACAAAATATATCTTAGTCATTCACTTTGAGATATAATATGTGGTTCCTGACATTCAGTTTTCTTTTGTTTTCATTTTTAGCTGGCAGATAGGAGTCGGGTATTGTTGTGGCTCTTAATATTTTGGATTTTGTTAAATTTTGGACAAACGAATGTTCATAGAAAAAAGGTTGGTGACCTATGGGCTGTTCATTCATCCAGACTCATCAGGGAAAAAAAAAAAAAAAAAATCTAAGTTCACGCAGAGTTGACCTTAAAATTCATCAAGATGTGATAAAAGTAAATGATAACCATAGGAAATAAATGGAATAGTTCTAGATGCTTTCAAGGACTGTAGTTGAAATTTGTGATTATCAATTTATGTCCTGTGTATCCTGAGCCAGTACGCTTCAATAAATGTTTACTGTTAACCCAAAACTGTTAACTCTGCAAGAAGGCAAAACAAAATATACTGTATCTCTTTTCATAATGATGGCTCTGTGATACAGTGAACAATGAGTTGACAAACTACAATGCCTATTTACACTGGCGAGCAAAAAATCGACCGAACGTTCATATTTTCATTTGCTGCCTATTATTTCAGAAATTAAATTAATTTGAATGAAAATATATATATCATTTGAAAGCTTATAAAGTACACTTTCAAATGGTATCACAAGTAATCAGAATACAACAAACTTTTCTTGTATGATAGGACCGAGAACGGAAAACAGGGAAACATGTTGAGGAACGAACAATGAAATGGAAAAGGGTTTGTTTGAAGAGAAAATCTAAAATACTGTAAAAAAAAAAAAAAGTTATTTATTCAATATTTGGTGTTGCCACCCCTAGCTCTTATAACAGCTTCCATACAGTTTGTCACCAACCATATTAACTTCTGCACTGTTTTCTGATTAATGGCTTTCCACTCCTCTATCAAGGCCCGCCTGAGTTGAGCGATGATACTAGGAGCGGGACTTCTGGCTCGAATCCTTCTCTTCAGCTCATCCCACAAGTTCTCGATGGGATTTAAGTCCTGGCTATGCGGAGGCTAGTCCATGGTGGACATGCCGACTCGTCCACATATTGTTGGACACACCTTGCAGCATGTGATCTTGCTCTGTTGTGCATTAACATGAAGTCTTGACAGACAAACTCTGCATATGAAACAACACAGTCGCCTATGATGTCCCTGATGCAGTCATCTGCTGTCAAACCACCTTTGTGGCCACCACCAGCTATCATAACAAGATCTGTTTTCGCCTTGAGGGAAATTCCAGCTCTTAACATTCAGAATCTGCCACCACTGCTCACTTGTTCTGAGATACAGCATTGGGCATAATATTCTCCAGCCCTCTTGTATACCGGAGCTCTTCTGTCGCTGCCGTGCAAACACATTCTGCTTTCATCAGAAAACAAAATGTTGCTCTGTGACTCTAATCTCCAATTGACGTGCTTGCAAGCAATAGTTGACATGCTTGTCAATGGGCTGCCATCAAAAGGGGCCTAATAGTCTTCTGACTGTCCACTCACTGACATCCACCGCCGTTCTAGTCACAGTTCTTAATGTCAGTTCTGGTAAAGTGATGATTTCGGAATGAAGTGATCGTCTCTCTCCAATGTGGACCATGGTCTACCTGAACTTGGTCTCCGATTGAAGGCACCAGTTGCCCGATACTTCTGATACACTCCTGATATGTAGACTGGCCCGTGTTCAACTTCCAAGCGACATGGCACTGATTGTGCCTCTCTTGCAACAAGACAACAACTTGAGCCGCTTCTTCAGGTGTGGTGTCCATTTCATGAGTGAATAATGCAATGCAATTAAAGATGTGTACTAGTCAACTTCTGATAAGTGACTGATGAGTAATTTTTGTAACACTCTGTTTGTATAGGTAATAGTCGCATGTAGACCATATATGACATTGCAAGCCTTTGAAAGCAATGCTGAGATTAGGCCCAATATCATGTTGCAGTTTTATTGGATATTGACTTTTGTTGTTCCATTTGAAAGCTTATTTTCTGCGATTTCAGATGATGTATAATTGTTCACTATAAATACATTCCTGTCTGACATAGTTAACAGTGAATGCAAATATTACCGTTGTCGATTTTTTTGCTCTCCAGTGTAATTATATCGTGATCTGTAACTTAAAAAACAATAAAAAACAAAACTTTTTAATATTTTGCTTTGATTCAAAATTGTATTTATTTATCCTTATTTTTCAGGACATTCCGGAAGGAAGCATTGAAGTACTGAATCCATGTGGTTATATAGGGAAGAATGAAACAATACATTCTGCAGCCTTTATTAAGCATGAATGTCTCAAATTAACACATTCTCAAATAAAATTAGCAGAGGTAAGAATTGCATTGATTGTTATGATGTTTAACATAAGAGTATTATTTATATTCAACTTAAAAATTTCAGATTAATAAAATATTTAAAGAATTACATTAGACAGAAATCAGTATATATTTATGACTAAAAATATTTAGTCACATAATTTAAATTTAGGATTCGAATCAAGTAGCAATTGGGTATTTTTCATCACCCTGGTGTTTACTCCTACAGAAGGGTTCTAAGGTTCACTCAAACCTCTGTTATATAATTTCCCAGGAGCCTGGTGGGAGAATGTCTGACCTTCATTGTATCCAGCTTTGTCTTATGTTTACTGAAGCCTGTACCCCATTGTCCCCTTCAGGCCCTGCAACACCTGAAATATATTATCAAAGTGAATTTTCATTGGTAATCAGCAATCAAGAAAAGTAGATTGATGGCTGTCCCAATGACTTCCCTCGAATTCTCTGGTCAAAGAGAGAGGGGATTGTGGACTAAAATCCACTTTTCAACCAAGTTGCAACTCGGATCAAACTATGCAATTTATATGATACATTTATATTATTTACTAATGTTATATTTCAACTAACTTTACTGAATCCTATTATTCCTTAAGCTTCTTTGACAAAAATTTAAATGTGAAATAAACAAGTAATAATAATTTATTTATTTTTTTACCTTTTTCTTTTTCTTTCCAGAATGTAACATTTATTGGTGATAGTAATGCAGAACAATGCAAACAAAAAGTTGAAGTTTTATTAAATTTTAGCCAATGTCAAGATAATTATTTGCATTGTTTTAATTATCAGGACCTGCCAGAGATGGCAGAAACCTCTTTTTATGTAAGTACAACTACAACACATAGAAATTCCACAGTTGGAAATATAGTTCTCCTAATAATCATAATTAAGTGACAATTCAGATTAAATGAGATCTTTTAATCATGTTTAAGTGAAAATTAGGTTAAATTAAAATAAAAGGGAAAAAACAAAAAACAAAACAAAGCATTAAAGTGAGTTGGCTCCTATTAGACTTCGATGCGAATGAACTCAACCACTTTCTAGTTGTAGAAGGACACAATAAGAGGGATCCAGGAGATATCAATTTTTTATGAAACTTTTTATTAAAATTACTTTTAACAAAAATCAGCATGCTCATCACGACCTTTAATTTGCTACCACTTCATTTCATTGATGTAGTATTTAAAAATTTGCATTTTTTTTTGTATAAATTCAGAAAATTATCCTTCATAATTTTTCATAAACTTTGATGATCAACTGAAGTAAAAATTGTTTAAACAAAATGCTCGTGTTTTTTACTCCTAGATTCTGGAAAACGAGATAATGTGTGACCAGGGTCATTGATAGAACTGATTCTTGCATATTGACAATATCTGTTTTAGACTTAGATAATGAGAACAAAGCTAGTTAGAATCATAGTTAAACTAATATGTCTTAACCTTAATTATCTCATAAGGGTTCTCTTAGGAGTAACAAGTATTAAGATTATGGATACACTATAAAGGGGATCAGAATTCAGTTAGCCACTATAATAACAGCATAAGAAATTAAGTTAACGCTGCTTATGTAAATTGGAAAGATCCTTGTATTGGCTGTTCTTATCATTTCTATTCTTTTTTTGTTAATGTAAAATATTTTTATGACGTAGGATAAGTTATGCACAGGCTGTACAAAAACAGTTGGATATATTTTATTACATAATGAAATGTAGTTTGAAGTTGAATAACATTTAATGTTTCTTATGCATTTTCTTGTTATTTTATTTATTTAGTAAATTTTATGCAATAATTACATTTATTTGTTTAGTTTTAATTGTATTGTGCTGGTGGTATTATTCATAGAATGGGAGACACAGAGGATATCCATACAATGGGTGGATTAAGAATAACTCGGCCTTACTTATGTTCTTGTTTTAATGTTGCTAATTTGGCTTTGTGTGGGATACCTTTGTTAATTGAATTTTATTGTAAGGATGAAATTTCAGAAATATGTATGATATCAAACTTTAATACATTCGTGTACTCTTAGAAGCAGTACACTTATTAAACTTCCTTTCTTATTTATTTATTTATTTATTTATTTATTTATTTATTTATTTATTTATTTATTTATTTATTTATTTATTTATTTTTACGTTTTGGACTATTCATGCTTTTGAACTTAAGGCAAAATAAATAATTTTTTATTTATTAAAAACTCTGAATTTATTTTGATAATTACACTTGAAACAAAAACAACTTGAAGTACTGTTGAACAGTATTTTTGCTTTATTTCTAAAATTTAGTGTTTGATGTTTTTCTTCATTTCAGGGTATTAATGGATATGTTTACGTTCTGCAGTTTTTTAATATTTCTGACAAGGATTCGCTTGATGATGTTGTAGAGAGAGTGGACAACTTTTGTAATAAGACATGGGAAGAAGTAAGCAGATGCCTTATTGTTTTCTTTTTCTTAATTGTTATTGGAAAGTCTAGACAATATACAAACACATTTTATAATTATTATTACTTACCTTATTCCTTTCTTTTTAAAAATATATGTATAATAATGGAAGGATTCCAAACACTATATATCAAGGTAGAAATTTTCAAACAGTCTGATATGTTTGAAGTCTAGTAAAATTCCCTTTGCATTACTGCCAGTTACTTTGAAACAACAAGCTCTATCAGTTGTTGAACTTGTCTTTTTGGTATCGCCCTTGGTTGATGAGATGGTAATGGATCTTATTACAGCTTTCATCAAACACCAGATCACTTCATTTAACTTCTTACAAAAGTTTGCTTAACATGTGATATAAGAGACAGTGCTGCAAACAATTTTGTTTGTTAAACAACACACTATTTCTGTTACAGTTAGTCTATTTAAACATTTATACCCAAATTTTCTAAGATTGCTATATTACTACATTTTAGAGTATTGTTTTTTTTACTCTTATTCAGCCACTTTTTAGACCAAGTGTCTGGTGTACAATCATTGGCGCTTTCTGCATAACGCTTACTGCAACATGCTAGTGGCATGCTTAATTATTTCACGCATGTTATTCCATCAGCTGCAGTGATCATCAGTTGTTTCATTCTGGAACTGAAACATTTTCTGTAACTTTTCGTTGCAATCATATGAACTTTGAATTTAAACTCCTTCTATCTCAGAGAATAATGTGAAGTATTTCATGCTTCAGCCGTAAGTTTGATGGCAATTTGTTGGCATAATCTTGAGTGAGCCTTTCCTCTTTCTTGGGGTGAGAGCTGTAGCTTTTGAATGAATCATTCTACATTTCATCAACAGACTTCTTGGGCTTCTATCAATGACCTCGAAGTATGTGTTTAAGATGCCCAATAAAGTTATTGAAGTTGGTAAGCAAAGATGTTAATTGCCCTGACTAAGGTATCTAAGGTCTTATCTGCACTGAGTTTTAAGTGTTTTGCACACTTCATTCATTCTTGCACAACTTTCAATGTGCTATCCAGGCCTCTCTGTATCAACTTATGGTTGATGACAGCCAAGATAATTGTATAATTTATCAGTTCTAGTAACCTTTCCTTTTATTAGTTAAATTGATCTGTATTTGTTGAGGCTGAAGTCCTTCTGAATATCAACAGCAGGGTTTTTTGTAATGTTGATTACTTGTAACTGGGGAATTGACCATTTTCAGGCTATCCATTTAAAGCAGTTGTGTTACTGTGCTATTATCTTCTTTTCCTTTCTTTTATAGTGTAGGGCATATATATTTTTTTATAGCTATTATGTAGTTTAGAAATTTTAATAGAAATTCACTTTTTTGATCTGTAGAACGCAAAGTTTTTCAGGCAAGTTTGAAATTTAAGTAGCCTACAGTGGAACCTCTATATTAGTCAGCCCCTGTATTCGTGAGATTCGGTATTCGTCACATTTTGATGACAAAAAAATGTTTCCATATTCTTAAGTATTTTCCAAATTTGTCACTTCCACCCATACCCAGCCCTGGCTCTGCAATCGAAGAAAGAACTACGCCGAGAGAATTTTGGAAAAATCATTTTAATATCCTCCATTGTATGAGGATAATCGATAAGACATGGGGAGAAGTGTCTTCCAAGACAATGAACTCGGCTCTAACTGTGCCAAAACGCAGAATATGGTCAAAAAGTGGCACCCAATGCTGCCCTTGTCAACCAAAACATAAATGCATTCAATGATAAATGTGATTGACTACTTCAGGAAGGTTTTAAAAAACAGACAGATAGACAACATTGGACAAGTTCTTTGTTAAATCGAGTGCTACCGAATCATCGGCAAAACGAAACTTGTCACCAGAATTGGAGTTACCTAATGTTTTAATTGATGATGACTCTCCTTCTAAAAATAGCAACTTTCCTCCTCTTCTGCTTCTACCATCATCTCTACTCAGCACAATAAAGGTAAAGTTTTGACAAAATTTTTATTCATTTATGTACCATTTTTTTGGGCTGGAATGGATAATTGAATTTCAGTTATTTCTTATGGGAAAAACTGTTTCTATATTTCTCAGGCCCTCAGGAACGAATTATGACGAATATAGAGGTTTCACTGTATTCACAGTCTCTCTATTTAAAACCTTGTATGCATAACAACTCAAGTATACACAAAGTTTCAGTTATTTTGTCTTTAGAATAAGGAAAGTCTAGACTCTAAGCAGAATAGCTCTTTACATACTTATTTAAACTAGTAAATTTGCTACAAGAGTATGTAGGATTATTAAATAAAATGGTCATAAACTGAACTAAGGAAAAAAAATAAATAAAAAAGATTAAGCTTTAAATAAGAAATTTGATATAGATCAATATTTTAAATGCTTTGGAAAATGCAGATTACTAAATGAGGGTTTGCATTATTGTGTCAGGATTCTAGGCTTCATGCCAGCCGATTTATATTTCCAATATTTTTAATTCTAGGCATAGTAAAATATCTTTTTATAATATCTATCTTATACAGCAATTTGAAGTAAATGAATAAAACTAATAATAAATAATGTACATTATATTACTATCCTCCTTATTATAGCAGATGTAAGTAATAGCAATTATTTTATTAATGGCTTCCTTCATATCAAATTAAGTGAATTGAGAATTTAATATAAATGGATAAGCAGTTTAAGCGGAATTTGTAAATTATTATTAAAATTGACTTGTTTTGAACTAAAATCGGTATCAGGTTTATGGCTCAATTTAATAGACTCTGAAGTTCATTGAAGCATTTGTGTTTGATTTGTGTCCTTTAAGGAGATGTCAAATTTAATCAGATTCATACAATGTGACCACAAACTGTTAATATGAAGTTTGGTGTAAAACAGAGCTGTATTGTACTTTAAAAATAGTTTAACGTGCGAAATGAACTTCAGATAAATTAAAAATTGGAACAGGGGCATATTAAGATAAAAACATTTACTAAATAAATAAATTAAAATACACAATCGATTTCAGTTAGCAACTATCTACAGACGTACAAATATGATAAAAAAACACTCCAATATAAATCCATTAAATAACTAAATTACGTGCTTCCCTGCAGTGCCTCGACTTTATTTGAGTTAATTTGGTTATTTTAACGAATTTATATTGGAATATTTTTTATCACATTTGTATGCCTGAAGACAGTTAGTGGTTGCTAACTGAAATCGATCATGTATTTTAATTTATTGATTTAGTAAATGTTTTTATATTAATATGTGCGTGTTCCAATTTTTCATTTATCTGTATTATACTTTGTTGGATATTAACATAAATTTACGTAAAATTTACATAAATAAATTTACATTTATTTTAAGCTTTTATTCAGTAAGTTGATAAATATATTTTTTTTTCTTTCAAATCTCAATTCAAATTTTTAATTCACTTTTTGAGTAATGCATTGCAATACATTAATCTGTCATTTGTTTTTTGTAGGTTAAAGGCATTCCAGTTCCTAATGGAACACTTGAGTATCTTCTGCAGTACTGTTTCGACGGTCAGTATGTTCTTCATTTGCTAACGAAAGGACTGAAATTCGATTCCAGTAGCTGGAAAAATTTACATTTCCAGAATGGAGTGAGTATTAAGAGTATTTTTTTTTGTTTTTGTTTAAATTTGATTATGAAAAATTGATATTTCACATTTTGTAAAGAAAAAGAGAATGGTGATGTTTTAAGTCCTTAGGATTTCTCTCTTCCTCTGATTTGTTCTGACATCTTGAGTTCAGGAAAATTTATATTTCAATTCAAGTTGTTGTGTGTAACTTTCAGATTTAATTTGATGAACATCTTGTGTGTGTAAGGAAGAGAGGATAAAAAACCTCTTCTCTTATAAATGTAATGTTAGATCAGAAATTAATAACCATATCAATCTACTGAAAAATTCATATACACAAGGTGTTTCGGAAATGGTAGACAAAGTGAAGAGATATGGGTTCCAAAGGTCTTTTTGCGTCGATCATGTTCTACGACATTTTGTTATACAGGCTGTAGTTTTAGAGTTAGGAAATAAATGCTTTGAAAATGGCCCCCAATCAAAGAAAGCTCAGTTCACATTGGGAAGTGTAAGTAAATAAGGTAAAGGTTTATTACAAAAAGCAATCCGGATAACAAATGTCACGACTGAAAACAGGTAAGATAATGAAAAAAAATGCTGAAAATGGCAAGATCTGAGCTTTCTCTGATTAGGGACTATTCCCAAAGCATTCATTTCCTAAAACTAAAAAACTACTGCCCGTACAACAAAATAGCATAGAACATTTTCGACTCAAAACGACCTTTCGAACCAGTATCTCTTCGCTTTGTCTACCATTTCCGAAACACAAAATATATAAATGACGAAATTACGAAATTACTAGTTTATTTCTGAAATTTCATGTTTACAGTATATAAAATTAGTATTATAATATAAATTGATTCTAAAAAGAGCCTTTGGCAATATTTCAAAACACCTTCTATTTGCTAAATAAAAGTTCTCATTAAATAATGATTCACGTGTACTTAATGTAACAGAAAAATGAGAATCAATAAAATGCACAATCATTTGCTTTCACACTGTCATCAACGGGAATATGGGACAACAGATTTAACATCGATGATAAGTTTAGAGAGAATGAAAGGATGTGGATCCTTCTCGTGCTCTGGGAGTGGGAGTCACCAAAGAAAAAAACAATAAGAAAATCACTAAAGCAAGTATAGCTTTCAAAACCTTGGCCTGCTAAACACTAGTCACAAAAGGCACTTTAACAGAAGGACAGTTCAAACAAAAAGATACTCAAGAGTGGGAAAAGGATTCATAGCCTTTCACACTTTCTGCGTTATCGAAGGTAAATCTGGTTGATGAGTCATAAAAAGAACGAAACAGCAGTTTCCCATCGATGATAGCTCAAGGCATGAAAGCAAACAATTGTGCAATTTATTGATTCCCATTTTTCATGGTTTTCATTAAAATTGACATATTTGTCATTTGTTAGTTTTGGTGAAGTTTGCCGTTACTACAATTTAAATGAAGAATATGTTTAAAAATCTATCTAGATGCAAAATTGGAAAGAACCACACATGAAATTAACAGTTTAAAGAAAAATCCTATAAAAATTGCTTTCTCAAATGACACTTGATTTTGTTGCCATTAACTATAACAACTTAGCATTAACATAAAGCCATTGCTTTCTTTCAGACGGATGGAGTGAGTTTTGACTGGGCGTTTGGCTTCATGACCAACACCACTAATTCCATTCCGCAAGACCTTCCTGAGGACCAGCCACAGGAGTCCATTACACTGCCTGTTTTTGTGTGTCTGGTTGTACTGTTCTCTGCATTCTTCATAGTAGCAGGAGCGTTTGGGTATCACGCATGGAAACACGGACACAGGAGCTCTTCCTATCAGAGGTTCTCACAATACGGTGCTATCTAAGATAAAACACATATTGACAATTTTTTTTTTTTTTGGCTTTTGATAACTTTTAATTTTATTTTTGTTTATTTTTTTTTTTAAATTGTTAATTAATTTTTGTTGTTAAACAGAGCAGTTTTTTTTAAAAAAAAAAAGCTTTTTAGAACAATGAGATTTAAAAAAAAAAAAAAAAATCTTATTTTTTTCCCATTATAAGATAATGGTATGTTTTTATTAGAACTCCCCTCCTTTTTTTTCCATTTTGTGATTTTTTAACTTAATTTTTTAGTGTTGGCAAATTTCTTAATATATAGGTTTTGTGACGGAATTATTATAACAAAGTTGAGTATTTGTTACAAGATTTAACCTAATTGGTTCAGATGCAGTTACAACTATAATTCATTTCTACCCCCACCCTCATTAAATCTATGTTAGTTAGATCATTAAACTCTTAAATTCCCCCCCCCCCCCCCCCCTTTTTTTTTTTTTTTTTTCTCTCCTAATGGAATGAGCGAATGTTGTTGTGAACGTAACAAAACTATTAAGGACCAATTTAAAACAGCTTATAATGCACTTAAGAATTTTTTTCGTTTTTTTTGTTAATTTTTTTTAAACAGTCTGGGCTAATAGATAAAAATGTTTTGATTGACGAACTTTGACATTTGCTTGAGAAATTTTAGAACAGTGACTGATGGCTTGCGACTCTACAATGCAGTCATATTGGAAAAAAAAATCATCTGATTTTCCAACATTGCCTGAGTAACTTGTATAGAAATTAGATGCTTACGAAAGTTAACTTGCTTTGTGCACAGTAGTAATTACATCTTTTCTTTATCCTAAGAATTTATACTATTAAGGATAAAAAAGAGCTACTATGAGCAAAATGTAAACTCATTAATAGGCAACTAAAAGTTAATCAAAGTTAAGCAAGTTAATCACATTTTGACAGCAGTTGAAAATCAGAAGCTCAAGATTATAACTGCAGAGTCTACAATGGATGTGAAGAGGAATAAGTCAGCCATTTATTATTTTGTCTTAAATATTGTTTTTATATATTTCTTTTTATTAAGAAATTACTTTTTTAAAAAGCCACTCTAAAATTTTACGCAACATTTGCACGGATTTGAATTGCTGTATATTTTACTGTAAGCCTTGAGTTCTTGTCTTATTCTTCAGTTTGTATGTTACGTAATTGCTCAGTTATGTGTTACAAAGATGGGAGCAAATTTACACGAATGTTTATATTTAGGTTTTTACTCTAGTACAATTTCCACTTTCAGTATTTTAATGGAAACTTCCTGGAAGTTTTCTCTCTATGTGTGTCTTGTGTTCACTGTGGTTTCTATACTAGATGTCTGCTGATTTTTTTCTATTTTGTTTTGTATTTTTCCAAAATTTGGTGAAAAAAAAAGAATATTTAAATTATGTTGTTATTTTTGAAAATTTTTGACGTTTACTTAAAAGTTATTCTTTTGAAATCATGAATTGAAGTTTTTGGAACTTATATTAACATATTTATTTTATTTGATTCTGAGAGCATGAAAAGCAAATTGACAATGATAAAAAAAAGGCTGTGATACTGGGAATTGATACTTGTATATTTGTACTATTTCGTTTGAATTTTTATTGATAAGTGAGGTTTACTGTTCCTGCTGATAAATTAATGTAAAAAAAAATTGTATATGTAAATGCGAGTGTGTGGATCATGACTAATGGTGCCCACTACATGTCTTTATATGTATGTATGTTCTATCAGCTTCAGTGTTTGAATGCATATGAATACGTGTCATATGTCTGACTAGCTATAATTATTTGTAAGAGAAATTGCACTGGTTTGAAGTTGAGGAAAGCATGAAGGTGATGTGTTTGTTTTATTGCGTACAGTAGCATGCAGAAGTTGCATCCACCTCAGATTTTGGCAGTTATGAGAAAAGTGTAAGCATGATTGCTTTTTAACTTTTTTCATTGTTAAAAGAGCACTAACAAAAACATAGAAAAATAAAAAATAATGACCAATTTCACAAATATTCAAAATAACATGCAGTTTCATTAACTTTATTGGTAGGTGCCTATTTTGATGTTAATAATAAAAAACAAAAAACATTTAATAACCAAACTAAAACTGATAGTAAATTGGCATTGCTTAAATGTGGGGCATTGAGTTAGTCAAACTGGAGGGAATCTTTTCTCATTCTGACAAATAGCTAGTTTCATCTCATCTTATTCCTATGCTTTTGAGTTAAGATTAAAGTCTGGATTTCACACTGTATCGTCCTATAGAGATAGCAACACTCGAATCACACATGTCCTTACAAGAGGAAGCATATAGTTTATAAGAAATATCCTTAAAAACAACTAACCATAACCCCTTTTTAGGGGAAGCAGCTCCAAACCATTTGAGACCCACTGCCATATTTAATTGGGGGAATTCAATATTTATGACTCAATACTTGGTTTTTTTTTTTATGCTTTACGAACTTTAAAACATTCTCTCGTTACTAAATAGCACTTAGGTCATTATAAAGAAGACCAGTCTTTGTCCTTCTTAGCAAAATCAAGTCTTACTCTTTTGTTTTTCATGTACATCAGCAGCTTCTTAGCAGTTGGCCCAGCAATGAATTGAATATCACAAATTCGATTTTACTATATTGGGTTTGATAGTTGTACCGTTGGATGTATTAAATTATTCAGCAATTGATGTTATGGGACTGCAAAGATATGCAGTCAACATCTTCAAATTATTCTTCACTTTGAAATAGCAGCATGAGATTACCTGGGTTTAGACTTGATGCGAATTCATTTTTCTTTCTTCTAGCAAGTAACACTGCCCACTACAGCTGGTTTACTGATGTTATTCTATTAGGAAAGAACTCGACAACTTCATCCTTCAGAAATAGGAAATTAGCTTTGAGGCATCGTAAACGAAGCAAATTTGATAAAAAATTATAATCTACCACAAGCATAAAAATTAATTTATTTTAAAATGTAATCTAAAAGAGTAAGATCAAATGAGTTTATACTTACCAATTCGCTTACAAAGCAATCGAGTCTACGATTGTCTCATAATAGCTAAAATCATGACTGTGTGTATACTTCTATACTCTACAGTATATGGAACGATTAATTCTAAGTGAAAAAATATTATTATAAAATGTAAAAAAATTGGAAGGAGATGTTTTAAAAGCAAAATAACTAATTACATGTAATTCAAGAACATTTTGAGAGCAGTAACACATTCACATCATCTTAATGTATGCCATTGTATTCTGTATCTGCAACCTATTCTTGACCTGGAGAAAATTTCCCCTTACTGTGTTCAATTGGATTTTAAATTTTGATGGGTGATCTTAGAAACCTGTTTAGATGAAAACATGCTGTAGACTTACATCTATGGAGATTGGGACCAAAAATTTAGAATTACTGTATGAGAATTTATCGATAAAGTTAATGACTTGGTTTTTATGATGTAATTTCATAAGGTAAACATTTTAAATAACAAATTTCAAGAAAATGAAGTGCGACAGAAAAGTTCTAATTGTCGTTTGTTACTTTGAGTGATAAATTTTGAGTCTAATTGTCTTATTTAAACTCACTCTAATACTGATCCTTATATCAAGACTTGCTTCTTTATTATTGGTGTGTTTTTATACCATTACCAGTTTTTTTTTATGATTTTAATTATTTACAGGGTAGAGGATATTCATAATGCAGATAAAAAAATAATTTTAATTATTTATTTTGCAATTTTTTTGGCAAATGATTTAATAGAATGTGGCCGAATGTTTTGTTATTGCTCGGAAGTTTTTGCCTTATAATCATGATTTCTCTGTAAATAAATTACATTCAATTTTGTTTAATTTCAGTATTGCAACAAGCATCGACTGCTTCTGAAAAAAGCACTTAAAAAGTTCTCTTACTCCTTTCTCCATATTTTGTGTGTATGGTCTTGTAAATTACATATTTGTTCTTCTGCTGTATAATCTTTTAACTCACCTTTATTTTGAAAATAACAAAAATTGTGTTTATTTATAAATGGACACCCTCTCGTTACTTTCGTATTTCATGTGATCATTAACAGAGTAGGAACCAAACGTAGAATTTTTTTTTTGTTTGAGGCCTAAAAAAGCTAGCCGAATAAAATAAGCATTTCAGAATCATTTAAGTATTTATTAGCTTTCTGTTTTCGGGCTTTATTTGTGATGTTTGACCACTTTACTCTTTATTTTAATCATGTCGTGGAAATGGAAATCAGTAATGTACCACTTAATGTGCTTTAAAAATTCCAATTAATGCATTTTTAGAAAGTCTTTAATTTCCTAATACAGTTGAACACTGTCCGTTGCTCATGTTGTTCATTTGATAAAAACCTAGCATATATTTGTGCCTTTTTAGACATGGTAATGTGTCTTTACCATATAAACGTAGCTTGGTTTCTATATATAATTGTTTTTGCAAACTTGCTAATAAGGGTCCATCTATTTTCCTTCTTCTAATAGTGTTGTATATATAAAGCCTAAAGCTATTTCACACATTTTATTAAATAATTTTTCGTATTGAAGTTTGGGTCTTACTTTTACCAGATAACGATTAATGTTTTAAGTTTAAAAAAAAAAAAAAAAGAAGACAAAGATTGTATGTATTTGTAAGGTATTTTTTTATCAATCACTTAATGTCAAATATTTACTTTTAATTGAGGGGATGTATTTATTATGCTAATTTTATTTTTATAGTATTTACGAAAATGCTGATGACCAATGTCATCATTACCAGCATTTCTCTTTTTTTTTTACTAGCTTTAAGAAGCTTACGCTACTTCTAAGTAGTATTTATTAAAACCCTAGTAATGTATATATATAATATATATTTATATATATTTTTGTATTACGTGAAAAATATTTAGAAAACTTCAATTTATTTTGCAAACTATCTAATAATTATGCTGAAGTGATCCATTTTAATGTTTTCATTCCTGTTAAATCTCAGGGCTTTGACACCCTTTTTTTCTTTTCTGTACAGTTTATTTTCAATAAATTTATGTTGTTGGCAGCTTCTTAGTTATATTTTTCTGTTCATTTTCAGAAACCTAGTTTTGTATGTTAATGAAGAAATTGTAAAATTCATCTGAAGTGTGTGGTGTGGGTGGCAATAGGAGATCAGTCCCCAAATTGCCCTTAAACTGTGGAATGGTGAGGAAAATTTCGTCAAAGTTTCATATGGAGGACTAAGGGAGGATGGGACCAGAAGTCTGTTATTGCTCATGCACAATGGAAAGAAGACTTTGATATCCTCTCATACAAATGTTATTTAAATTCTATACCGTATTGTCCGGCGTATAAGACGACTTTTTAAACCAGGAAAATCTTCTCGAAAGTCGGGGGTCGTCTTATATGCCGGGTGCTGAAACTTATATGGCGAGTATATCCCAAACTCTATATTTTAAATGGAAAAATTGGGGGTCGTCTTAAACGCCGAGTCGTCTTATACGCCGGACAATATGGTACATATAGAGTGCTCAGA
>JAFIDM010002131.1:82941803-82959104 GCA_023159025.1 Thereuonema tuberculata | reverse complement strand
CATTCTATACAAGGCCTGAATTCCCTACTTTACCAGTAACATACACATCTTCGCTGTGAAATGAAGACTATTTTTTTTTAACTGAACATGTTCCTTAATAATTTTTTTTTAAAACTTAACTAAGTCAACTTAATTGCTTCACAGTTACTTTCAAAACAAAACCATTTCATAGTTTCTGTAGTAACTCTGTTCAATAAAGGTATCAAGAATAAGTCCTTGTGATGGGCTTCTCTGTATTGGTTTATGTCATACAGCGAAGTAGCATCTTCTTAACATTAAAATTGGGAAAGAAGAGGGTAAAAATAAACAACCATTAAATGAAAAATTTCAAAACAACAAGTGACCTGTAGACAATTATATGTAAAATATCTGTAGATCAATGCGTAAGCTTAAGATAATGAAACATTTTCTTGATACAGTGGAGCCCCGATTATCTGCGAGTGCCGCGAAAATTTTTTTTAATTACGAACCTTAAAAAAAACAATTTTAATCCAAGCGAACAACAGGGAAAGTACAATAGGCCCTACAGTGCGAAGGTCGAAAATTACTGACAGATTTATTGTGCATCGTAATCCTGTAGGCCTTCTCGGAATTTGTGGATGTAAACGTAGAGCAAAGGTTTCTACTTTACTGTACATGTTTTAAAAGTTTTACATATTATGTTTTTTGTACAATAAAACGTAGTTTTTAATGGTGAAATATTTTTTTTTTCTTGTTTACACTTCATTTAGTCTTTTTTTCGGGTTATCCGCGATTTTCGTTATCCGCGAAGCCCTAGCCACCCAATTCCGTGGATAATCGGGCTCTACTGTAAAAATAAAACATTTGAAACTACTTTCTGAGGCACAATGGCAGTAGACAGTGCTGTTCTGCAATGCAGATAATGATAGTAACTTCATGTTCTCGGAGTTATGCTGCTCAAAATTAAACGTGGTAGGCCACTGGGCTGCAGCTGGAGGAGCCAGGTTCAATTACCGGTGGAGATTGTTTCCTGGTATTTCCTCCTCCAGACAAATCCTAGGATTCAACCAGTCTTTTGTAAAATGGGGATCATGGGAGTTAAAAGCAGGTAAGAATTGGGCCAATCACTCGACCTCTAACTTAGTCCTGTTGATCATGGAATTCCATGAACCTTATCTCCCCAACACCCAAGGACCATGGAGGTCTACAGTAGGATACTATAACATAAATGTGTGTATACTTCAAGAAAGTTAACATATTTAGTCAGTTGATAACGCATTTAAGAAATGTAAATTCACAAATAAATGTTATTCGTTGAACTCGTAGAGAACCGTAATGTCAAACTTCTTATAATATTTTAAAGATGGAAAATGAAAACTTGCACATGGGTTAGCTTTCATGCCTTGAGCTTATCATTGACGGGAATCTGGTACAGCTATTTCGTCCTTGTTAGGACTCTTCAGCCAGATTTACCCTCAATAATAAGCTAAGAAAGACGTGAAAGTTTATGGATCATACTCTGGCTTCTAGAAGTGAGATCCCATAAAAATTAACAATAAAAAATAACTGCATCTAATATAGAATTTAAAAACTCTAGTCTTCAAACTTTCAGGCAATTTAAGGCTTTTAAATATAAAGAAAAAATATAAACACGGATGATATAATCATTAATAATCAATATAAAAGCATAAAGAAATAACACAGAAATGAAAAATATCTGAGCTTTCATCGGTGAGAGTCTGGGACGGCCGTTTCGTCCTTTTTGTTTACTCGTCAGCCAAACCCATTCACCAGATGAAAGGATCAGATATTGCAAAAGTGATAAGGGAAACCACTCCCGTACCCAGCTGTGGTCCCCTCCAAAAGAAAACACATTTAAAAAAGAAACCAAAACAGACAAAATTTCAAATCCTGGCCTGCAGAACTATCAGGCTCAAAGGATTTTGAATAGATTTTCTATTCAAATTCCTTTGAGCCTGACAGTTCTGCAGACCAGGATTGGGAAGTTTTGTCTGTTTTATATATATATTTATTGGAATATAATATCTGGGTGCGGGAGTGGTTTCCCTTATCACTTTTGCGTTATCTGAGCATTTCATCTGGTGGGTGGGTTTGGTTGATGAGACAATAAAAAGGACGAAATGGCTGTCCCAAACTCTCACCAATGAAAGCCGAGATATTTTTCATTTCTTAAGGCTTTTATATTAATTTCTGACACGTTAAATCTTTTGTTTACATTAATAATCAAAGTTTAATGTGCAGGCAATTATATCTTCAGCAGTGTAAAAACATCTTAGCAGTTTTCATTAATTTGTGCTTGGATAAACTTACAGAATGATATATCAAGAATTTCTGTGCAACAGAACAGTAAGGACCATTCAGTTCCGAACTACTTAAAGAGGGTTTTTAACCGTATATAATAATGAATTCGATTGCATGCTACTTGTTCCATATGATAATTGAACATGAACGAGTCATCTACCCACATGTTTCCATTCATGTATATTCTGGTAGGTGTTTTAATTTGTTAGTTTCATTGACGTAGTTCCTTAATTAAATGCTTTTTAGGTTAGATTAGGTGTATCTCACAGAGTCCTATTATGGTCCATCAGGGTGATGACAGTAAGGCTCCAATGTATCAGTGACCCGGGACTGAGATGAGGCCCGGATGGTCAGTCCAACACTCATCCGCCTGTACCTCCTGGAAAGAAACCCGGTACCATTCTATAGGGGCTGGGTAGGCCCTAAGACTGTTTGGAGAAGAATGGAATCTCCACCCTCCGCTGATGCTAGGGATTGCACCTGCCACCCAAACCTGCGGCCAAGTGCCTTTACCATTTGGCTACTGGGCCCACAAACGCTTTTTGGGAAGGCCTTTTCCATGCAAAGTTTAGTTATATGAAGATTATAAAACATTGTCGAAAGAACAGCTAATGATTAATAAATGTGGCATTTCCAAAGTCATACACCAGGTGAAGCATGAAGGCCTACTGGACAAGAAATCACCAATCAATACTCACCGGAACTGACAATGCCCTAAAATAACATCGCTGATGTTTACCGGAGTTTTTGCATGATCCCCCAGGAAAAGCCTCTGACACAAAGTTGCATGGTTAGTAGATATGGAACTTCACAGCCATATGTTTCTAAGGCCATCAAAAATGTTTGGGACTAAAGAAGATTCACAAGGTGAAGGACATGCCCTTCTGAAATGCCATTGAGTTGAGGAAAAAATGAACTGTTGTAACTCTATGTAAGTTACTTGCTGGGGACAAACGGAAGTTGGTGGTAACCTTGGATGAAGCATTGATTTATCTCATGAATATAATGAAGTACGGGTCTTTGGTCGAAAGCGGAGAAGGGGTTGAACGACTTTATCCGGCATTGGTTTCCCAAAAGGTTTCATGGTTGTCGCTGGATATTGTTGTAGGCACTGTAGATATAAATGGTTGCATGAAATATGAAAATCATTGTCTATTATCAGGAAAACATAATGAGGCCGATCAACACCAGAGAAATTCCAGTTTTCTATGGAAATGATGCAATGTCTGTTTCAATCCATATCTAGAATGTCCTTAGTCTTTTGTGAACGCTGGGACCTAGAAACAGGGATCAAGTTCATACTTTTCCATCACAACCCTGTTACGTCTATGAATGAGTCCAAAGGATTTTTTTAGGTTCAGCTTACTAAAATATATTTTGGGAAATCGGCATTGCAGCATACTTGACACAAGCCTTTGGAAAACTATAAAGATCCCATATTCTTCTGATATTCCTACAATGGAGTGAGTCTTCACAGTGGAAATATGCTACAGAAGGATCGTCTGATGTAATGGTGCACATATTAAACATCGTAGTGGAAAAGGAAGGGGGATTCTTTTAGAGATATGTCATGTTGAATTCCGTATTATATTTATTATATAGGTCAACCCTCCGTATCTGTTTCATTACGAGATATGTAGAAATAGATGCTATTGTGTTCCAGTTATATTAAAATTCCAGCTGTTTTTGAATGAAATGAATGTTGTTTAGGGCTTAATCAACTTTCTTACATTGGCAGCCGAACTTTGTGTTATTCTGGTTCGTAGGTGAACAATCTATTATAAGGTTGAAGTAGACTATGACAGCTTCAGTAACTCCGACACGGTGCCAGAAATGCTACCGAAGATGTTCTAAAGATGTTTGGATGATGTACTTTTTTTTTTTTGAGACTAATGTAAAATTATAATTTCAAAATAAATATTTATATTACAAAAGAGTTCTGTATAATGATTATTTTAAGAATGATATAAAATATTGAAGTGTCGAATTATATTTGTAGTATAATAGTGGTATCATTTTGATAAGCTAAATTGTAATATTTTGAAGAATTTACTTATCTTAATTTGTAATTATGGTGAAGTCTCAATTATCTGGCGTAATCCAGAACAGGGATGGTCATTTCGATTAGATGCAACATTATAAGCAATTTTAATGTGTGTTGTCATAAAAGTAAAGCTAATATTAAACATGGATATATAAATAATAAGTTTCATTAATTGTCTACATAGTTGAAATATTGGATAGCGACATCTTGAAATTGGCTTTCAAAGAAATGGGTTATTATAGCCGTTAAATAAAATGTTGAATAATCGAGAGCTTTTCTATGTTGTAATGTAAATAAGAATAAATACTCAAATGAGTAAATAAGAATAATTGTATTCACTTCTAAGTTAAAAACACAATCATTTATTACTTAAGAAACAATTCTTTAAAAAACATGTTTTAATTATATACAAGTAAATTGCAAAGCTGGCAGTGTAATGTTTGACATGAAAATGAGATCAAAGAACATGAAATCTTATCAACAAATTCATTGAATTGTTTCTCTTTGGCAGACACTGCAAGTAGTAAGTAAACCCTCGATTTAATGGACTGTTTGGGTGTCCGAAACCCGTTGTGTTATAAAAAATTATGTATATTAAATGAAATTTCAATATATAAGTTTAGGCTTATTTATCAAATTGGTAAAAAACATAATGAAATAAAGAAAAATGTATATAAATTATGCATGCAAAAGATACAAATGATCAAAATAGAAATAAGCGAATAGAACGAACTGAGTTGACAAAAGACTAAATTAGGTTGACGGGCTGATTCATTAATTCACACTGGGAACTTTAACCTAGATATCTTTATCTAGAGACAAAAACCGCCTAATAGGTTGACTTTTTCGTTCACATTAAAAATACAGGAGTTTTTCTAACAATAATAATAAACTTCAGTATTTTAAAATAGGGGCTTTCCCCGTATTGTAAAGTTTTCAGATTTTTCGATTTTCCTTGTTATTTGATAGTCATTTTGGTTTCCCACAACATGTAAAATTCGAAATTTTATTTCGTTAAATCGAGGATCTACTTTCACAACTTTTTCTTGAATAAGTTCGATTTTTAATCCTTCTTAATACTGATGCGTTATCCGATGGATATTATATGGTTATAAGAAAGAAAAAATGGTCGAAAGCGAAGAGTAATCATAAAAAATACTTAGTATCCGTGTAGAAACAACTTGTTAATTTCTGGTAAATTCTAAGAAATAAATTCTTGAAATCCTTTGGACAATGGGAATATTAAGGTAAAAACCCTGAGGCCTACCCAGCCTCCTAAAGCTAAACATTTGCTTGGATGTAAATGCAAGTGTAACGGTTTCTGTTTTAGGAGAGTAACTTTTGGTTAAACTTGCGAATGCGGCTCAGGTGTCTGTTTTAGGACTATATTCAAGATGGCGGACAGGTTTGAAAAGTTGAAATTGTTAGGAAATTTACCAATACATACATCCTGCAGCTGAGCAGACCTAATCTTACCTAACCTACAGCTAATTGTAGTAAACGATTCGGTCCTACGGACCTCGTTAGCATGAAAGTTGTTTTGAAGGCCGTACGAGGGTGGTGTATCGCTCAGCGCGATCTGCACCGAAGCACAATGTGAGCCGTATTCGCAAGTCTAGCCGTAACTTTTTATGGAACTTTACAAGAAAGTTCATTACAAGATATTGTCTTCCAGTTTGGCTCGATGAATTATTTTTCTACCAGTAGTATTCGATACGTAATAGTTCAAACGATCTTGCATCGCACGGTTTCACAGATAGAAGCGCCACCATACGGCAGAAAATTTAACTAGCATTTTCCAAAATGGCGGTGAGACGGATAGACGTATTTTAAAGAAATAACCAATGAAGTAATCTTAAATATTAATTAAACATTTGGGAATAAAAGTTCGGAATTCACTGTAAATATATATTAGAAAGAGAAAATAAGAACATACGAAATTGACTTAAAAATTGTCAAAACTTATGACATTCACATTGAAATAGTTTTATATTTCATTCGATCAACAAAACTTAAAAGAAACACAGTCAAAATTCTTATTAGAATTCTTATTTTTGTACAATCGAGCCTTGATCATGAATCACAGTTACTGTCCAGTTCTGCCAATTGTTCAAAGGCTTTTTCAATAGCTTTAAGCCTATTATTGTCCTCAAAATGAAAGATGACCGGCGGAAGTTTGAACTGCGCAGCCCTTCCGGTAGCTGATCAATTATGTTTTCCTGTCACAATGGACGCCCGTCGTCTGTTTTCACTGAGAAAGACATGTTGATAACGCCAAATTAAAACTTCTCTCGACTATTTACCGTTATTTCAATACCAGTTGCTAACAATAAGTATTTATATAAATAAATATATATATATTCTTTATAAATACAATGCTCTTTTGCAAAGTAACAAGCCTTTACCGTAATGGCGACGTCTAGTGATAAACTCATACGGAAGTGCCTGACCAGAGTAATCGATGATACATGCGCAGATCTCACAAAAACAGGGCGGCTATCTTTCATTTTGAGGACAGTACGTATTAACATCAATTTTATACCTATAATTTTTTTTTTTTTTTTTTTGTAATTGGTACGTCTATAGACAAATAACTTACTTGCTGTTAAAAAGAAAATGTTAATAGCTAAGAATTGATATTATACATGAACCTACGATTCTCCGTCATCACACCACTTCAATGCGCATTGGTCTTTGTTTTCACAGCGCCATGAAGAAAAAAGATACATGAAAAAAAAATGAGATCAAGATTTGACTGTACTTTTACAGAACAATTTCTGCAAAACAATACTTTTATAAAATTGCTCAGGGCGTCATCACGTTAAATGTATTTATTTATAAAACCTTAAAAAATCAAACCATGTAAAGATAAAAGCTTTTTCGACGGGAGCCGAGCTTTGAAAGGACGCAGAGAAAGCAAATCTTGAAGCAGTTCTTCGTTCTCGGGTGTTTGCAAAGTTAACTTAGATGTGGCACTTAAGTGATCCGAACGCTGACTTCATTCGACTTATCTGGATTTTGGTGTCTTGAAAACGAGACGGGGAACGATGATTTTGACGATGCTTTACAATACATGTAAACAGCAATCACAGCAGCGAGGATGATAACTAGCGATACAGCCAGCAGAACGTAGTAGATGTTAGACGTTATAAAATGTCCTTGGACCTTCTCAGATGGAAGTATATTGCTGATATTTGTAATATAGCCTAGTTGCCAGCCCAGAGTAACATCGTTGATCTGAAACGAGAAATAATATACATTAAAACATCGTATAAATAAATCACTGGATTTTAAAGCTACATGTAACAACTTGTAAGGAAACGACATGTGCTGTATATCACGAAATTTAATGCACTTTAATGCATCTCTAATGAGATGAACGTGTAGTGTACTTTCAAAAATATTTGAGAGTTTCAGGGTTAATCCTCCACGAATTTCAGATACTTGACACTTTTCATTGAATTTCCACTATTAGCTTAAATACAGTAAAACCCCGTTATTACGCTCGTCAAGGGACCATAACCTACAAGCAGGGCCCCCACAAGGGGGGGGTCAGTTGGTCCCACAGCACCGGGGCCCGGCCGTCAAAGGGGCCCGGGCTGAGATCTAACGGAGATTTATTTTTTGGTTGTCGATTTGGAGATTCTTTTGTTTTTTGTTTTTTGGGGTTGTTGATTTGGAGATTTCGTTTTAGTCTTAAGGTGACCGCGGCACTTTGGAGTATACTTGAAGTAGCCCTTACCTTACAAAAGTATACCCACCCCTGCTGTAGAAGTATGAAATCGTGTGGTATTTTCCCGATATTTTTGGCTAACATGGGGGGAGGGGGGGGGGAGGCCCGGTATTGCATTTGGTACCTGGGCCCGGAACTTGATGTGGGGGGCCTGCCTACAAGCGTAATAAGCGGGATAGTGCTATAGACGGGAAATGATTTATGAGATGGGGAAACAGTTAGACACCATTTTACAAGAAACATGTTTGATTCTGCAATAGATATAGTGCAAATATGAGCTTATTTCCTATTGAAAAAATCTTTGATTGTGGTTTCCCGTGTGTGTGTGTATTTGTGCTACTGTTATGGATTATGACATTTTCAATGGGTTCAAGTAACTATTAACATCAATTGATACACCAATAGGAGCAACACTAATATATTTTCGGAGCAGATTTAGTGCACTGCTCGCTATTTCATGCGCCTTTTCTTGAATGGTTGGGCCACTTAATGGCACTGATGCATCACGGGACTGATGAATCCATTCAATTAGAATTTCCTCGGCATCTTCATATTTTCCACACTTTACTTTTTTACGTTTGCAACCACCCTTCGCTGCATTAGTAATTCCATTCTTATTTTTTATTATTGTTCTCAGACTGGATGAGGGAATTCCTAGAGATTCTGCGAAATCCTTCTGACTTAGTGTAGAATTCTCGTCGTACTTACGGAGAATTTGCAATTTTTCACTTATAGAAAGGGATTTTCGCTTCGACATTTTGCACTAACTTACTGTATCACAGACCCGCACTTCAAAGAGTTCAAAGATTCCCTCCTACCAGGGAAAGAAAAGAATCTTTACTGTGTTACATTTCTATTCGATACAAAAGTTCCGATATAAAAAAAAGCGCTACAAGCGGGATTTGAAGCGTTATAAGAGGGTAAAAGTATACAGAGTTACATAGAAAATTGCAGGGACCGTAGGAAAGGAGCGTAAAGAACGGGATAGTGCTATAAGCGGGAGCGTAATAACGGGGTTTTACTGTATTAGAAATGTGACTGAACTAATAGGGTTGGCGGTGATCGGTCGACGCTGCAGGTTCGTATGATCGAGGTGTTGGGACCGAATCTTATCTAAATTTTTATTTCTTCATATTTTTTTAAACTTTATATTTTTTTTTCCTTACTTTAATGTACATTTTATTATTGTAATTTACTTTTCTGTCTTATGTTAGTAATAAGATTAGAATTGTAAATAACATTCCCTTTAAAATGTAAACAAAAAACATAAAAACTTGTCTTTTTTTTTTAGCCTACTTTCCTAGGACAGACAGGTTCATCAGTCACGTGTTCACGGTTTCCTTAATACCTTTTGAACCACTGGATGACTCTTCCTGAAACTTGGTATGCTCATGTAAGGACAAGAGATGATCTCACTTTTATATTTGAAAGCAGCCGTTCAAGCACAGCCTTGTGGTGAAGGCGAAGGCCTGCCACGAGACTCATACGTCTGAACTTGGTTCGAATCCCGGCGCATGGCTTCTTTCTTCTTCTTCTGTGTTTCTTTCTCTTCGTAGTCTTGACTGTCACCTTATAGGTGCGTCCTGGATAGTTATCCAAACGATAGCAACATGAATTACCCCATCGTAATCCGAAAAATGGATCTGGGGATAAGATCTAACAACATTTGGAAGTTTTTCCTTGCGGATCCGCGTCAGAATTAATATTATAATAGAAAATGGAGAAATAAAAAACAAAAAAAGCCCTCTGCTGTTAACGTTTATATTATTTTCACAAATAATATTAAAATAATAAATAAATAAAACGGAAGTTCTTAAGGAAATTAGTTTCCAGTTCTTTGAAGAATTTCTTATTCAATTCTAAATTTAATTCAAATTTAAAGGCTGCTACACACGAACAAGTATGCATGACAAGTATAATTGGTGCTCAAGTATGCCCAAAAACCCCCTCGCCACCACACGGTACTGCATACTTGACAAGTCTCATTTTTTCCTTGAAATATGTGGAGTTCGGACGCACGACGGATTGCTCGCTTTGGCTGCATGTGTCCTTATTTCAAAAAGGACAAAACGAAAGAAGAAACGTGGGATGTGGTGTATGGAATGTTTATTGAAAATAAAAACCTATTCGCACACTAACTTACTAAGTGAATTGGAAATATATCCTAATGGTTGGCATAATTATCTGCGAGTGAACGAAGAAACCTGTTTGAATCTTTTATCACTCCAAAAAAAAAAATCGCTCATTAAGACATATGTATAGTAACTTATTAAAAAATTAAAAACAACTATAACAAAGAAATATAATTACAGATCCATATAGTATCAGAATTGGTTAAGAAATGTTTGAAATATTCAATTCTTTCAATGCTGTATCTCTATTTATTTATTTATTTATTTATTTTCTTCACAGTGATATCCCGGTCGACGTTTGGATCAATGTTTTTATATATTCTTTATAATATATTAACCCGTAACTGGTATGGTGGGGTCTACGGGACCCCAGCAGTTTTATTTTTCGTGATAGTTCAAATATTTGTTGATCGATGAAGCTATCCGCCTCAGTACCTTTCGGTCAATGCGTCCTAATTGGTAGAGTGTGATGTGTATGTTCATTTTCATTAATTAGTAGTAGTCTATTGGCATTGTTTGTTCGCTTGGGGTCTGTGAGACCCCACCTTACCAATTGCGTTACTGTTTTGTACTCAACGTTATCTAGTTTTGGACGTTGTAATGGCGAGTTCATCACGGAAGCGAATGCGGACGGATGATCCGCGGTTTGAAGAATGGGCACTACAAAGTTTGGCCACATTGGAAAGTGATTTCAGCGGAAATCACGGCAATGTGGATCCAGATTATGTCAGAGATCATGACAGCAACTCTGAAATGGAAATTGGGGAAGAATAGGAAGATGAGGAACAAAACAAAGGAAGTAGAGCAAATAAATTAGAGAAGCAAGCCAGGTGTGCTAAGTGTCCACTTAAGCACGACAAGAAAACCAACGTAGCATGTGCTGTTTGCCATCTTCCAGTATGTGGAAGTTGTGCGCAAAGTGTCTGCGAAGATTGCTTAGAAGAACACTTGTAGTTTTTTACTTGCTATTATAGGAATGTCATTTCACTTAATTTTTTGTTTAAATTTGAATATATATTTTATGTTAAAAATGTTCAAAAATGTGTCATGTTTGGATTTTTAAAATTATATGAACTCAAAAAATGTTCAGCATTTCAGTGCTCTCCGTATCGGTATTTGTATGTTTTGAATAAAATTTCTCTTTATGTAACAAAACGTTTCATTTCAGATACTGTATATGTTTCACTATACCACTAAGTTACTGCAGTAACTATAAGAAATCCATGAGGTAATGTGACGTCATACATTTTAAGGCATTATGTCTGGGGTCTGACTGACCCCACGTTACCAACAACGTTCCAGATACTGTACCATACCAGTTACGGGTTAAATACTGTTTCTTTCTTAGCCTATTATCATGATAATCTTTAGATTTCATCCGCCACAGACAAGGATTACTTTGGTAAACTCGAATGAATTCTTCCAATACTTCTGTGTCCTTTCCGCAGATCATGTTGGGAGGAAACTACGGAGATGTTTCTCCGTCGACAGCTAGGTCACAAATGATTTTTTTTGCAAAGCGCATGCACAAGCCGTGGCTTCAAGTATAAAGTTGGAATCTTCATACTGCATACTTGAGCTCCATCAAGTACGAAATTTCCGCTACACACGATCAAGTATGCATGACATGCGTGATAAAACTGCATACTTGTCATGTATACTTGATCGTGTGTAGCAGCCTTAAGTCACGCAGGATTGAGAGCAGGACCGACTGGAGAACTTCCCGAACGAAAGTAGCTGTAGTTAAAGACCTCTTCACGAATACACCCAACCAGTATCACCCTACATCGAGAGGAGCGGTTTGAGTCCTATTTGATTACGATGGAAACACTGATCACCAACATACCATTACTCATTCCCAGGCAGAATCTGCTGTCATTACAGAAGACTACAGAACTCCATTCCTCCCTCCAAGGAGCCATTTATTAGCAACATTATAGACCTGTACGATGCACGTACGTGCCTTTAAGACTTACGTCAAGGCACGACCCTGTGGTCAAAGAGACGATTGCGTGTTACCATTCAAGTACTGTGTCCCTCGTGCTATCCAGAAACACGTCTGAGTTATACGTATCCTCTTCTTTTCATCGTCCTAATATTGATGCATTGTTGTGACGTCACGTCCAATAGCTCTGGATGGATTGTAGTTTTGTTTATTGGTTGAGTGAGATACTCACATTCGAAGTCATCCGCTATTTCTGCCCATAGAAAATTATTCTAAAAACAGCAACTTATCACTCCAATTTTACCTTCATTTATCAATAAATAAATATATACTTGTATTGTTGCATAAATTAAATGTAATACCTCCGATATTGAAATTTAATTAGTTGAAGTTGTATTTGTTATAAAATAAATAATTATGAGCTTGAAAAGAAAATTTAATTTTATTTTTATTTTCTTCCAATGAAAATATATTTCGTTGACGTCATATTAAATGAGAGTCATGACGTGTTAAGTAAGAAAATCATGTGATGATAGGGTGCAGTCGAAATGAGAATGTCGATTCGATATGTTGGTCTCTGACAGTGAAGAGAGGGAACTTTGACTGAATGCAGTTGACGCCAAAACTAAGGAGATAATATTTAAAGGATGCAGTCGACAAATGAAAGTAAGGTGAGACAGTCAAATTCCATTAACCGACTCGAAATATTAGGAGGTGACAATCGGCAATACGGCTGGAAAATTCCTAGGATGGAATGGACACCCCTAACGGATACATCGAGTGGCAGAGTGAAGAAATAACTCTGAATGTTTAAAGAACCTAATTCAACAACTTGAAAGTAAGGAATGGAAAATAACTTTACTTAATTCGAAAGGTTTTCGAAGAAATTATTGAAGATACAAGTTTAATTTAGACATTCCGTATTTGTAAGAAGATTCCATTACCAAAGTAGGTGTTAGCGGAAAGTAGACCGCAAGTAAGGATAAGAGCGATTATAGTTATTATTATTCCCAGTAAAAAAACTGAGCGAAGAAACTATTTGTTTATTAGAAGTAAGAAGAATTAATTGCCGAAAGTTATCGAGCAGAACTTTAACATTTATTAAATTAAAAGTAAATGAAACCTAGTGGACTCCGTGAAGTTTGGAGCAGTCCAAGTTATTCACGATACCAAGGGAAGAAGAATAGAATTCATTTCTTCGTACGAGAGCGTTAATTAGTGAAACGAAATGTTCAGAAATTAAGAGTAATAGGATAGCTATTGAATTTAGTATCCGAAAATGAAAGTGAAAGGACATTTGATTACCATAGCCCTTGGAATTATTATTAATGAAGAGTAAGAGTATGACATCAGTGTTTTCCAGTTAAGAAGACATCGTTATCAAGAAGTGATACTAGTGTTTCTACCGATAAGTAATATACAACGGAAAGTGCAAGTGTGCATGTGAAATAAGTTAGTGGATTACCTGCATGTGAATAAAAGTGTTAATTAGTGTTAATTAATATCCAAAGTAATAAGTGCAACCCAAGGTTCATGAAATGTATTCCGGACGTGCAACGTCATATGAAGTCGTCATTTTGTAAGTACATTACCTTTATTAATTTTGGAGGGATACACGAATCTAGGAAGCAATGTAATTACAACACAATTAGAGTATTAGCTAATTGATTAGAATTCAATTAAATGCCATTGATAGAATTCACACAAGAGTGAAGTCATAGATAGTTTTTTGCTATTGAGTTTAGTTATACAGTATACTAAAGAATATGAGTAAAGATATGCATACAAGTGAATTAGGCATTACTCAGTAATAATTCTTTGTCATACAAGTGAAATAAGATTTATCGAATGTGTATTAGAAAATTACATTGTGTATAACCACATAGGTGAGAAACCATTATTGATATTAATTATTAAACAGTAAATAGATATTGAAAGCTCAATGTTTAAATGTAACTAGTCAATGATAAGATTTGTTATATTGTTATGCAGCAATGAATTTAGTTTATCAACAATAATCGCTGAATAGATTAGATTAGGCGATAAGTTGTTTTCTTGAGGTTAAGAATAGTAACCTTTAGTATATGCTATCGTGCATATAGCTTATTGATCAATGTTAACCTTAACATCTTTTGTCAATAGTCAGAACAAGTTAACTGATGTTTATTGTAATAAATATTTTTAAAACCCTTGTGTCACTATTTTGGTGCACTTTTCTCTGGAAGTATGCGTTCTGTGCAAGTACCGCATCATGTATTTCATAAACTATATTTTGCTTCAACGAGCACTTTCTTTTCAACAAAGCTAAAAAGTTTATTTTAGATGTGATTCTCACTTTATAACGCTGATTAGATGTAAAGAACGATGAAAACAGAAAAATCTAATTTTTTTGTAATTATATTTCTTTTATTATTATGAATCTGAAATCTTATTTATCTACACGTATAGCTTATTAATATTTTGTAATTCCATACTTTTATTAATATTTTTATCAGTTCTGCCAACATATTTTAAAAACTTTTTTATATTTTTATTTTAAAAATCAATAAGATAAAAAAATACAAGATCATTAGTAGTGAAAGAGAGAAGAAGATACCTTAATATTCACTAAGACTGTTGCTGAACTTTGTAGCTTTAGATTAGAAAAGGACTTTGTCGTTGCTTTGTCACAATCGTTGCTTTAATGGAAGCAGATCCTTTCACAGCCTCTATTGTCCTCCCAATGAGAGTTGGCCGGCGGAAGTTTGAACTGCGCAGCCCTTCCGGTAGCTGATCAATTATGTTTTCCTGTCAAAATGGACGACGGCGCGGCTAACGTTTATAATAGGCTAACGTTTAATTATTGGAGAAGTTGTAATTTAGAAAAATACTTGTTTATTTAGAGAATTTCATTTATAAATTGTGTCTCTCAGATTTTAGGTTTTGAAAGTATCCCTTCACAGAGGCAAGTATTTCTCTTGCTTGACGACCGAGAGTCCTTCCAGGCTATTTTTCTCCGCCGACATGTTGATAACGCAAAATAAAACTTCTCTCTAACATTTAGCATTATTTCAATACTAATCGCTAATAATAAATATTTTATTGATGTATAAATACAATTCCCTTTTGATAAGTAACCAGCGATTAGCAGAAGGGCAGATTCCTGTCAGAAGATCAGACGGAAGTGCCTGACCAGACTAATCGATGCTAAATGCGCAGATCTCACAAAAACAGGGCAGCCAACTCTCATTTGGAGGACAATATAATTTTAATCCTTATTTTTCAAAATGGTCGTCACTGTAGAATGAGACCATCCGAAGTCATGTGCGATCACATTGTTAGGCTTACCAGCTTCATGTTGATTTATAACTTGCAACTTCGTTTCAAGATCAATTGTTAGCCTCTTTTTCTGTGATTCATCACTAGGTTTTATTGATTGGGTAGGTAAGACCATGTTGCACAAAACATCGCGATATATTTAATCATAAACACACAAATAACCTATTTCTCAAGCACAGAATCAACTGAACTGTTGAAGACACATGAGGATTGCCGACTGCGAGAGAAGTTGCCGATGAATGCACTGTTGTCACTGCGGATGATACATTGTTGCTAAATAGAAACCATTTTACTTTACGCTAACTTCCGTCTTTTCTGAAGTATGGTCGAAAATTTATTTATTCCTTTATAGGATCACGGACGTATCTTCGAGCGGGCGTAACTCGAGCGGACGTAAGTCGAGGAATGACTGTATTTTATTTTGATAGACTACTGCTTTGTTGAAATTGAAATAAATAGATAAAACATTTATTTCTAAAATAAAACAATGTAATTTATTTATTAATGATAGTTGATAAAGGTAAAATTGGAGTGAAAATTTTTTAGCATAGTTTTCCAAGGTCAGAAATTACTAACGACTCCGGAAACATGTGTCTCCCTCTATAACAAGATTGGTCATCCACCTATTCATTCCCCAGTATGACGAACGATTCATCCTGCTGCTCGCATGCGCACTCTATTACCACGTGCTGTGCAATTCCCACAGCACATGATAATATCAAGGACTGATATCCGAACAAGTTGTGCATCACTCTTTGACGACATTGCTATGATAAAACTGCAGTTCACTTAACGAAAGTTTGCTAATAAATTATTTTTTTAATTTTTCTTATTAATTATTCTTTTTTTTAAATTCATATTCGAATAACTGCGGTCACGTGCACTTCGAGGAATAATTAAGTGTTGTAGTGATTTCCTAATATGGCAAACATTCTTTGGTGGCAGCAACTACAGTAAAGTTATTGTAAAACCGAAGGATTTTTTTTCCCCAAAAAAAGAATAAATTATTTTCCAATGTCTTTTCTGCTTTTAATATTACTGATATTTTTTTGTCGATGTTTCAAAATTTTTAAAAACATTAAATATTAAATGAGCTGTTAACTTTGAATTTAAATACATTCTTATTCTTACAAAAAAAAATAAAAAAATAAAATAGAACTTAGGAAGATCACTTACCGTTTTTTCAAAACTGACATTATCCCATTTTTCGTTAGTGTCGAAGCCATAAACATCTGTTAAAATGTAATCCACATATAGTCCAGATGTACAGAACTGTTTAAGATGTTTTGGTTTCACATTAGGATTTAATTTTTGGAGCTAAAAAGAAAAAAAAAAGAAGAAAAAATTAATCTGACTTGTTTATTTCCCGTAGAATTACCTACATGATGCAAACATCTACTTTGAAATAAAAGGAGCCAATAAAATTAGGTAAAGTACAAGACAAAAATCGTAGAAGGCATTTTGAAAGCTTTGGTCCAATGTGGGAGCCCTAGGGTATTCCCACATCATCGTACTTTTACGACATTTTATCTCTTTCTCCTGATCGTTTCCTCTTGAGACTTAACGTGTAAAGGAACAAATAACATACCGATGTATGGAATTGAACTGGCATATATTTATAACTGGTATATATTTATATATATATGAAAAATTTATCATAATTTAAAATTAAAAAAAAAAAATGGAACCGCTGTGTAGTTTGTCCTCTAGTAAGGCAAGAATCCAATTTACAGTGCTCGCGCTTAAAGTTGAAACTCCTAGAATGCAAAGCAGATTATAAATTGTCCTTTCCTGGCCGTTCGCTAACATTGAAATAGAAGAGGTCGCTTCTCTTCTATTTCAATGT
>JAFIDM010002131.1:82909506-82941403 GCA_023159025.1 Thereuonema tuberculata | reverse complement strand
ATTGAAATAGAAGAGGTCGCTTCTCTTCTATTTCAATGTTAGCGAACGGCCAGGAAAGGACAATCTATAATCTGCTTTGCATTCTGGGAGTTTCAACTTTAAGCGCGAGCACTGTAAAGGGGCTTAACATACTGTGCCAGCAAGAAAGCGTCGTATTGGCATGATGCGACATAGGCACCAACAATATCTTTATTTCCGCGCCTAGGCCAGCATTTTGAGTTGACCTGTAGGAGTTTACGGCTACAATTCAATTGTATTTCAATTGAAATATTACTTCTATTACGTAACGGAAAGAAGGTGAGCCAAATATGAAGCTCATCTCTGTTAAGGGTTCAGAGAAAAAAATAATAATGCATTCCTTTCTTATTTATGTTCATTTCAACCTGAAAATAAGACTTTAGGTGAAGTTAAATCACCAGTGTTTTTTTTTCTTCCTAAGAATCGAGTTCCTCCAACTTTTATCACATATTAAACAGTAAAGTGGTTAAAATTTGAAATTTTGTAAAGTAGAAGAAAAATCGTTGTAATTTTAATTTTTAAAATGCTTTTTCCTTTAATAATGATAATAATTCCCAAAGTTGAACAAAAATATTAGTTACTTTTTTGCATATTTTAGGAAAACTTCAGTGAATGAAAATTAAGAGACCTTATTGCAATGTCATTATTTTGTTTCTGATTTTTCAGAACAAAATTCCAGATTTTTCAAGACTTGTAGATTACTCGAAAAGCACGAGTGGGGCCGGGGGATGCAGTTCCACTGTAATAGGTGTAAGGATTTTGTTTTTGAACCACAGTTATATCAGTGTTAGTAGGTTTAAAATCGATACATTCGAATATTTACTGAATCAGAACACAAATACATATTGATCTTGAATTTGAATGGACTATAGCTTAAAATGAAAATGAATGAAATAAAATGTTACCTCTTCCCAAGTTTTCGAACATTGCTCATTAGTAAGATCTCTTAATTGTTTGTCTGCTCGGCTTTTAAACTTATAAAAATCCACTGCATAAAAGAAACTGGAAACAGCCTAAAAAGAAATCCATTTTAAAAACTTTTTACGTGTGTTAAAAACATTTTGATTCTAAAATATATACAAATTAATTCATAGTTAAAATTACATATTTACAAATTTGGGAGCCTTTCAAAACTTCCAGAGGTTCATAGTGCTTGAAGATGAACCTCTGAAAGGTTTGAAAGGCTCCACAATTTGTAAATGTGTAATTTTAACTACGAATTAATTTATGTGTATTTGTTATATATTTTAGAATCGAAATCCATATTGCTACATTAAATGTACAGAGATATATATCTTAGAAAGTAATATATCACCTCAAAAATCCTACAATTTTATTGTTTTCTATGTCTGTATTGCTTTGAGTCTTTGCACGTTGGATAGCCTTGGTTGAAGAGAGCCTTAATAAACTCGAAACAGCCTGTCTAGGTTCTCAGCATGACTCAAAACTTTTCTTTGTTATGTGTATAGAGAAAAATGATTTTTTTTTTTTTTCATTTCCAATTCAAAACCAATATTATTGTCACCGTAGTAACAAACTTATGCAGCATATGCGGCAGCTGGTGTCAGTTTTTGTAACTAATTTCAGTAATATTAACAGAAGTGGGGTTCTGAACTGGAAATGAAAAAAAAAAAAATCCACTTTCCTACTAGGCTTAATTTCAAAATGAGATATATTAGATATTTAGACCGAGTCAAGATCTGGGCTCGCTATCCCACGTTAGTAATTAAACGCACATCGTATGCGTCGTGGTATGCTTTGTTTTCTGAAAGCAGTTATATCATTAACTTATTTTTAAAGCCATACAGTAAAATAGTTGGGAAATAGATCGCGTTATTTGTTTGCTTTCATTAAAAAGAAATACTACACTTATTAAAAAAAGATATTTAGTTTCTTGGAATTCAAATTCTTAAGATACTAATAGTTTTATAGCATTTTTCTTCTAATAAATCTCTAATTTTGAATTTGATTTGCAAATTTACCTTGAATTGGCCTGTCACAGTTGGCAGAATTGATTTATCAAAGCAATGCTGGTAATGTTTTTCACATTCTGTATTGTCTAATGCTGTTCTGATTTGGCCTAAACACTCTGCCTGGCTAAAAGCTCCTTGGAATGTAAAATTAGCGTCCGGGTTCTGAAAGCAAATTGGATTAATTAATTAATTAATGGATTAATGGTAAAAATTGGACCCATTCGGAAGAGAATGAAAGGTGAAAAAAATCCCCGCCCTCCGCAAAGACCGCGGATCGAAACCGCCACCTCCAAACTTCACATATCAAAAAGGAGAACATTTTGCTCTTCAAACATCACAAAGGAGGACAGAATTTACAAAAGGACATTTCTCAAGGGAGGACAGAGCTTCTAAAAGGAGGACTGTCCTCCCTTAAGGAGGACGGTTGGTCAACTTACTAAAGAGTATTATCCGGCTCCCCTCGTAAGGATGTGTGATTCGGTGCGTCGGCACCCCTCGTACGGCCTTCGAAACAACTTTCATGCTAAAGAGGTCCGTAGGACCGAATCGTTTACTACAATTAGCTGTAGGTTAGGTTAGATTAGGTCTGCTCAGCTGCAGGATATATGTATTAGTAAATTTCCTAACAATTATCAACCTTTGAAAATTAACCTTCCAAACACATTTCAGGATGTCCGCCATCTTGAATATAGTCCTAACAGCTCTGTGACAGGGGTGCCGGATAATACTCTTTAACCCTGGTTTCTTCCTATTAATAATTATTTTAACAATCTGCAATTATATATAATACATTTCTACAGTAACCTATTTCATTTATAGTTTATAGTAATCTATCAGTTTACGAGTAAATTTGTTCTTTGAATTTGACGGTAAAACGGAATACTTCTAATTTTTCGAATTGCCCAAACTTGTCCTTAAACTTAAAGAATTCACTTGATACAACGTAGCAAAATGGATAAATTATAGGAAACCAAATGAATGGTAAAAAATATTGCATTCAACGACATGATTACAACAGAAGTGTCTCAAAAATAGCATATGTTGTTTTGGAAAAATTTATAAGAGTGTAACAGAAAGATACACTTATTCATATCAACACTGCGAAGAATGCGAGAGAAAGAAACTCGTATAAGCGAAGTTTGCTCGTAAACTGAAAAACGAGTATTAACTGTGCATAACAAAAAATAGTAAATCGAGCTATTATGTTATATTATATTATATTAAATTGAAGAAGAATTTCTTGCCTTGACATTGGGTTTTTTATTATCCTTCAGTCCACAGCCTGTTTCAAATAAATCATTTAAGGTGAGTGTTTCAGTAAAACCTTGTGGAAAACAGGGATCCGTAATAAAGTATTCTCCTTGTGGTGTATCGAATTTACTAAGATCGCTCTGAAAGAGATAAAAACTGTTATAAGCAAACAAACATATCAAACAAAATTACTGAGGCTATTCGCGACAAAATGAGCTTTTTTTTTTTTTTTTTTTTTTTTCGAATTACTAATAATTCTTAGACAATAGAGGGAGGACGTAATAATTTACATTTAAGCTGCTATTATTTTTACTTGTTGATTAGCAACCATTTCTTTCTTTCTTCAAAGAACAAAATGTTAAAAAAAATAAAATAAATAAATAAATAGTAGAAAAACTCTAACCAAGGGATACCAAAGTACTTCCATTTTCTTGTTTTTTAAGTTTTGCTATTTTAATACTTAAAATCTGCTACAAAGACAAGACTTTCTGTGCTGGAAAAATGGAAATATTGAAACTAGAAAGAAGCGACTCAATGGACCACTTGAGGATAGGCGGGGCTTCGTAGTTCCAAAATATCCCACCAGTCTACTTTTTGGCTTGTGGGATAAACAAAGCCATGTGCTTCGTTTTAACCCTAATAGATATAGAGGCTGAACTAAGAGATTTGATTTGGATGCAACGATTGTAAGCCTTCCAAAATTTTCAGATTGGATATAGAGTTGATTATCGCCTATTGAAGAAGACGACAGCAATATATTTTCAAAGAAGGATATAATTTAATGGACCACTTGAGGATAGGCGGGGCTTCGTAGTTACAAAATATCCCACCAGGCTACTACTTCGCATGTGGGATAAACAAAGCCATGTGCTTTGTTTTAACCGGTGTTGATATAGAGGAAATATTATATTAAAGAAGGATATTCCAAGCGTTTTTACAGAATTATTACAATAAGGATCTGCACAGTACTGAACCATCTGTCTTGAAATATCAAAAATCGACGATTTTTTAAGTAATTCAAACAAAGTTATATGTTTGTTTATCGCACAAGCTCTCGCCGCATGTGGGATACACGTCATACGTGACGTCGATAGGGGCGTAAACCTCAAGTGCTCCATTGGGTGAGTTAACAGTGATTCAATGATTGCAGGGAAGAGATATCTTTGTATACGGAGTAAAGGACTCGAATTCAGTCATCGGTAGATATTGAATGGAAAGGTTTAGCTAGACATTCTACTTGTTGGTCATAGATGTAGCTGTCTATTTCAAAGATATACGAGCCTTTACATTGCATCTCAGAGACTTAATAGATAAGTTAGCAAATATCCTGTAATATTTTTTTCTTGATTCATGACTATTTCTGATAATAACACGGTTTTTCTTAGAAAACTCAGTCTACTTTTTCGGAGCGAGTTCCTCTCCTCTATCCCTCCGAATAAAGTAATAAAAAGCAATAAATGGAATTAAGATATTATATATTCTGAATATTTTACGTAATACAGTAAAACCTCGTTAAGTCGTCACTCAAGGGACCAAACATTTTTGACGACTTAAGCGGAGTGACGACTTAGGCGGAGTGGGAATTTTTGAAAAAAACAAAACAAAAAAAACAACCGAAATACAGTATTTTCATGAATTGCTGTAGGATTCTGTGAGAAAAACAAGATGTTCAGAAATCAATTTATGCTAATAAATGAGTGGAAAATAAAAAAAAAAAAAAACTTTTTATAGTTATCACATTTTAATCGTTTTAAAAGAAAGGCAATGTCTGTCTTTGAAACGTTCCAGCCAACTATTGCTGCCGCCGAAATCTTCAATGTTCAACTCCTTAGCAATTTCCATGCCTTTTTCTTTGAGAATCACGGCAGAAATCGGCACATTTTGCGATCTGGAATGTTTTAGCCATCGAACTAAAACCTCCTCGATCTCGTCAAACTTCGATTTCCTCATTCTCTTTCTTTTGTCTTTGCAATCAGCTTCTTCAATTACTTGTTTCGATAAAAGAATATCGTTTAATGTAGTCCTGGGAATATGGTGTTCTTTGGCAAAAGCTGTTTTTGAAACATTTGGTTTTTCAAAAAGTGCAATTAAGTCTTTTTTTTCTTTAAAAGATAACGAGGTAAGTTTTCGTTTCCCTGACATGTTACAAATGTAATCGAACCACGAAATTGCAAGAGAAAAAATAGCCCTTATAATGGGGTTTACTCACTATGAAATGAAGTCACACTCAAGAGCGGTCAAGAAAAACATCTACACTCGACAGAGTCGCATGGAGAAGTGTGCTTTGTATGATTAGCAGCGAGATTCCAAGAACTCAAATCCTCCGAAGGGGTAGGAAAGAAATGAAGTGACAGGCTTGATCGAAAATTCCCCGTAAAGGTTTGACTTTCGTAAAGTGAAGGGGCGGGGCTGAAAAGACAACACGATGGCATGCAAAATGGAGAAGAAAGAAGCTTTTGGCCATTTTTGGGGGTGACGAGTTATCCGGAGTAGAATTAAATTTGGAGACGTGTAAAGGAGGGTTATTTTACATTATTGTCTATGAGACTTTGTCGGGACCAAAGGAAAACGACGACTTAAACGGAGTGACGACTTATCCGGGTGACGACTTAACGAGGTTTTACTGTATAGTTTTAATTCAGACATCATTATACATTAAAGGACGAGTCAGCGGGACTTTTCCTCTCCTAATCAAAGCTAACCTAAAAGACCTGGTCTGTATTAGAGATACAGATCCACTATATCGGCGTTGGGATTGGATCGCCAGTCAGACGCCCTCCCACCTTTAACCATGGGTAAACCTTAGAATCAATCAGAGGGAGAAACACTTACAGAAGAACCCGGCTTCTCCAGTCCTCAGACCAACACAACGAGCGCACGCGAATCAAAGCACAATTATTAATTTCGATTGCTGTGTCTGTCTAGAAGAACATGAGACACAACATGTGTGAACTGCATCACATACGGACCCTTTCCGTATGAATCTAAATTACTAAACCATTTTTATTACTTTATTTTAAGAATTAGTGAAATGTTATTCACCACAATGCTGTTGGTTCGAAGCCTAGTGATGAATTGGGTAAGTCCAAAACACAGGAATGTGGCGCTGTAGAGTGTGTAATTAACGCTGAAAATCCGAAGTGTCTTTAACTGAGGAGATGGGTCCCACTTATCTACAGTGAAGGCTATTTGTGTAGAAGCACCTCCCATATCTAAAACACCCATCATGTCTTCGTCCTGAAATAAAACAGACAAAAAATTAAACTGGATATTCACACAGACGAAATGGAGAAAGCAAACCATATGATAAGTTACGAAAAATAAAAAGAAATTAAAACATTAGAAAAGTATAAAGATAAAACAAAGAACTTCCTCAAAGCCATCACATTATCATTATTTCCTTAAAATTATAGTTATTTTACTGAAGAAAAACAAAGAATTTAAAAACATTCTGTAAAAGTACAGCTCTTTTAATAAAGCAAATGAGGTTTTTTAGAAATATTGAAATTGCTACATTATTAATTTATTAAAAATATTTAATGATGATTTATTATTAAATTATTAAAATACTTAATGATACGTTATTATTAATTTCTGAAATTGTTAATTCCAAACTAAGAGAATCGCAGTACAAGAAATCTATTCTTCTTTATAGTTTGATATTTTATCAATAGATGGCGGCACTGTCACTAAATTAATCCAAGTGGAGCTCACACTTCGCCTCCAATTCGAAGTCTATTTCTACACTTACATTCTGAAAGTTCTTTAGAATTAAGTTGGCTGAAATCCACGCTGCTGCTCCTTCGTCTTCGCCCTGCGTGATTTCCGCTTGCTGTGGTTGAAATTTAAAACCGGATTGCGATAAAGTATCGCGGACGGATTCCATCACAGCTTCCGCTTTTGTGTTGTTAACTATACTGAAAGAAGCGAATGAACGAATCATTAGAATACTACACAGCACCCCCCCCCCCCCAATTAATATAGGCTTTATTCAGAGAAAAACAAACAAACAAACAAACAAACAAACAAACAAATAATTCGAAAATAATTTAACGATCAAACTCCAGATTGGACATCGGAGGGGAATTTGGACACCACTAGAAAGGGAGCTTTTTGAATTGCAAATATTTTTTTTTAAATTTTTAATCAAATGCGATGGCTGATGTAATTATTTTTCTAACAATATTGTTTGTCGAGGCTGTAATTTACTGCCTTCGTGCTTCATTTTAATGCATTACTGTCCAAATCTTTCTTAGTATCTTTTGTAGTAAAGTTTCATTTACCACTCATACCAGGACTTACGGCAGGTTAGGTTCTGGAGCGTGTCCGTAAGTCGAAGCAATATATTTTTCACCTATTATTGTTCTTAATTCACTGCAATAATTACATCACATAACTGTGAACACAAACGAGATACCAATATACGTAACAGCCTTACAACTTCTGTGTTAAATTCTACGAGCTTCTAATTTAATCACAAGAAAACACTAAAAGAAAAGTTATAAACGCTTAAATATCAATTTAATCACAAAATGAAATATCCAAACATGGAGAGGTGCGAAGCGAACCATCTTTGAAAAAAAATCTGAATAGTATTTATTAGTCATTCTATGAGCGGGGAGCAGCGTACACAAAGTGTACGTAACTCGAAATAAGCGCCTAACTTACGACTTTCTCGAGTTCTGCGTATGGTTCCAATGCAAAGTGTACGTAAGTGCGAATATAGGTAAGTCGAGGGTACGTAAACTTTGACCTAGGTTTGACCGAATTAAACTTAGCTCTTACATAGCTGAATCAATAATGAATACCAAGAATATGAGGCATTATTGTTAAGTATAAGCTCATCTATCCATCGTGTATTAGGAATTGAACATGCAGAGCTGGAATCAATGTTGAGGATTGGTGTGAAATCAAAATAGTTGTGCTCACATTGTAAGTTGAAATGTAAATAAACATCATACTTAAAACTTACAGAAATCAGTCCAGCCATTTTAAAACAGGATTTGGGGATCATTTTTGAAGGATGAAGACCAAAATATTTAAAGTTGGATCATACATAAGCTAGTGTCAAATTTTATGAAAATCTGTCGAATCGTTTTAAAGTGGTGCTCGATCACTCAGAGAAGAAATTTATATCTGAACGTGAATTATCAATTAGATGTTTACATAAACTTTACGCAAACAAAGATGAAATTTTGTCGGCGTTTCGGCGGAAGATCCAACACTTTATTGACTCACATGCAGTCAATGGTATCCTCCGCATTCTGCATCGTTGGCAATTTCGGTGGACAATCTTAGAGGTTACTTTGAGGGGTGTTAGCAATGTGTATTGAGCATTCCTGTGTTTCTTTTTCTCCCTTGGCTACACTGCGTTGTCTTATTAAACGATGATTATCAAATACGTGTTTTACACTTGCTCCTATGACGTTCCTTCACTGACCCACATCACATCAGTGGTGCCAATCAGAAGTACATCAAATACACTTTGAAACGTATATTCTCGAATTGCAGCGTTTTATAAATATATAATTAAATATATATATATATATATATTTAATTATTCATAGATTATAGTTGTATTATTACTCCTTCTGCAATTATTTATTTATTTTATTAGTATTTGATACAGTATGGTAAATTAGTTCCAGAACAAATAAAAATAGCTAAGGAATTATTAAATCTGAAGCAGTCTACAAAAGCTGGTGGCTTTTCATAATAAATAAATGAATAAAACAATATGTCTTCAATCTACAATCGCATTGTCAGTATTTTAGAGCTTTTCTGAAATTCCACTACAGTGGTGGTCAAAATTATAAGGACAAGGGAAAAAATCGCCAAACTTGGTTACAGTTGGCTGGAAAATTATGCAAATTTTATGGCTGGAAACCAACGATAAATGCAGCATTTTTTATTAGTTTTTATGGAAATATATTGGAAATTCACATTCATAAAATGTATTTTGGATTTAGATAGCACTGTGATATGGACGAAATTATAAGGACAATGCTATTTGTGTGTTCTAAAAAGCAAAATTTTCATGTTTTTTGTTCAGCACACGGCACTTCCAGACGATATAAATGCATAGTAAAGAGTTTGCGAACGTCATATTCTATTTTTTCAGTCATGCCACTAGGTACGAAATTTTCGGAGTTTTAGAAAGGGAAAGTGTTTGTTTTTAAAAGTTCAGAACTTACTGTACATCAAATTTCGACAAAGCTGAATAGATCGAGAACGGTTATTTATAATTTTCTTAAAAATCCCGAAAAATATGGACGGCAAAGACGTATAGGTAGGCCATCTTCTGTTTCTGTGCCTGTGAAAAGAATGATAATAAGGCGAGCTTGCTCCAAAAAACAAACAAACAACGGAAATTAAAGGGGAATTAAACTTACGATGCGGTGTTCGAACTGTTCGACATGTTTTACAAAAAGAAAAAAAGGTTCGTTAGGAAAACTTAGGTCACGACCACCTCTTACAAAAGTTCATAAGAGACTGAGGATGGAGTTTGTTAAAAAATGCATTACTATGGAAAAAGAAGTGCGATGATATTATCTTTTCTGATGAGAAAAAGTTTAATTTGGATGGACAAGATGGTTTTCGCTACTTCTGGTATGATCTCCGTAAAGAAAAAGAAATTTTCGCAAACCATAGATTTAGAGGTGGCTCAGAGGCTGGTCTGAAGAGGTTTCGCAACTGGCGGAACCACTGCAATAGTTTTTGTGCAGGGCAAAATGAAGTCTGAGAGTTATATTTACATATTGGGCAATAATCTTTTATCAGAAGCACCGTCAATTACAAGTGGAGACTTTTTGTTCCAGCAGGACAATGCCTCAGTACATGTTTCTCAAACTTCGAAAGCATGGTTTGATGCTAATTTCGTGAAATTACTTGATTGGCCGGCCAGAAGCCCAGATCTAAATCCAATGGAAAACCTGTGGGGTATTCTGGCACACGAAGTATACAAAAATGGTATTCAATATCAAAATAAGCAAGAACTCATGTCCTCCATCGAAAAAGCCTGGAAAAACATTTCTAAAAACGTTCTTAAGGAACTGTCAAACTCTATGACGTCAAGACTGATAAAAGTGATTGAGAAGAAGGGGGAGATTATTAATTATTAGTATGTTTTAGGCCAAAAACATTCATTGTCCTTATAATTTTGGCCAGTTTTTACAATGACATTTTTTGTTTAATACGGCAAATCATTCATATTTTGCATTTTCCTATTTTTTTTCATTCTACAATGATTTCTAGCATAAAAAAAGAATTTTATGTATACATTTCACTTTATTTACTTCAGAAATAAATTTTTTCTGTGAAATTTTCAGTTGTCCTTATAATTCTGACCACCACTGTACATATTAGTGGACATGCAATACGAAATTAAATCGATATGTGTATATAAAAGGAACCTACCGAGCAACAGAACGAAAAATCCATTTATTCTAAAGATATTGACTTTTCAGAAGCTTTGTTTTGTAACAAAAATATCTTGAGTCATGCGTTGAAATTTTTAAATTTCATTGATTTTTTTTTTAAAGTTTTCAGCGAAAATTTAATTGAAAATTTTTAATATTTATTGTTAGTTATCAAAGCAGATAACTGTATATTTTTCATTTACATGTGTAACTCTTAGAATAATTATCATTTTTATTTAAAGTGCATATTAAGAAATTTGAAACCTTTGTTCAAAATTAAATTGTGTAATTACTGAAAAAGATAAAATCATGTGTATTGAATATCAACTGTCAATTTTTCTATCTTTTATAAATAAATAAAGATTAGATACAGAATAGCAATAGAAATCATCTTCCTGCTTACATATAAAGAAATAAATGGAGAAACTGCTTGAAATCGTAGAATTTCAAATGGCCTCGCCAACCCTATAATACAAAATCTAATGTCTCTTGCCACGTAACTAACAGAAATAATAGTTTTTTTTTTTTTTTTTTTTTAGAATTTCTTTCAAAGCGGTATCATTTTTTTTTATTTAAAAACACAAAAAGTAATGTCCGAGGTCACGAATCAGACAGACAAAGCCAGCACCGGATCACGGGAGTATCAGCGAAGACGAAAGATAGCATTAGACAAATAATAATCTGGGCAAGATTTCATCATTATTAAAGAAAAAAAAAATTCCCAAGTAAAAAAATCGCCGTTATATTTTAATTTATTATTGTTAGAAAAAGTTACTATTAATAAGATAAAATATCAGTTTGTTAAATTGTCACGGTATTTTTAGAAAACTGTGATTTATGTAGCCTAAAGTAAGAGTATGCTAATAATATTGACTTACGTAATAAATTACTTTTTTGAAGTAATCAATCATTTAAATTTCTTTATCTTGATTTCTTTATCAAATGTTATTTTATGATAATATAAAGCGTTACATTAGATAATTCTGATAACTGTTAACTGTCATTAGGTCTGATTAAATGATTAGATTTGCGGAGATTAAAAAAAAATAAGATCTGAAATTTTTTTCTCGGAGAATAAATATTAATTTTACTTTTTACTTCGTTTGGGTAATCTATATATATAAAAGAAAACATTGGGTTTTTCTGTCCTCTACTCCTCCGAAACCATAAAACACTGAAATACAAATAAGGTGTCAAATGTTAGATATACTATTGAGGATGCCTATGTTTCATTTTACATTGACGTGGGTCAACCTTAAGTCACGTGAGGTAAGGTCAAAGGCTAAACCGTTCCTTTTTGGTCGGCTTCCCAGCCACATATTCTCACCACACACGACGGACACGTGACCTTGGATTCCGAGACCATTTCCTCAGTCAGCAGGAAAGTCGAGTGGGTGGCAGGGGAAGCCACTTAAAATTATGCGGGTTCTATATATTGATGTATGAAACAAAACATGGCAGGTTTATTGGACGGGTTTGCTAGTCCTAAATAAAGTTATTTCCCAGGTTTTTTTCTTCCATCACAATAACTAGCGCCACCGCAGTGAGTGCAGGAAACCTAACCAAGCTTAGCGACGGTTATCCAAATGAAATGTGTTCAGATGGAGAAAAATACATTCTGCGACGTCGCGTGTAATAGCGCTTTATTATTGTTATCTACTCATTATTAACAGGTTTATTTGCTAGTTACAAAAAATAGAAACTAAGACTTAACCATTAATTCCGTTTCTTTCTCTTTAATAAGTTTTCTAAACTATTGGAAAATAAATGAATTAATATCAATACACGAGAATTTATATTTACAAGGAACACTAGCACAGATTTTTCTTATCTTTTGGAGATCATCAGGATGTTCCTTACATCGTCTGTATTATTAGTTATTTAAAACATTGGCAATTCTAAATGGGCTCCTGAAATGTGGTAGTTCTCAAACTTTTACCTATTCTCCTTTTTCCTGTCAGCTCACCCAGTGACTTCAGTTGTTCGTGAATTATTGTTTAATCTATACTTTCCCAGATACATTAGGATCTTAGTCTGTGTGTGTGTGTGTACCCTCATGTGCTTTTTCTCCTAATAACTTTTGAACCGATTGGACAGATCTTCTTGAAACTTGGTATATATATTTAATTCATGTCACTTAGTGTTTATATTGAAGTGACATAGAATTGAACATATAATTTGAATATTGAATTTTCAATGAACAATAAGTGAATTTTAATCTCCTTTTAGCTGATCCATTAATTAGCGTGTAGTTTGATAGGATTAAGTTAATCCGATTCGATCATTTAATGTGGATTTAATTATTAATTTTTTTATTATATTCGGAAAATGCAAAATTTTTATACTTTTTGTATTTAGATTTTAGAATTTGAAAATGAACAAAGGCGTCTGGTTTTTGTCGTTTTCATGACTTAAAAAAAATAAAAAATAAAGAACGTAAATTTAAATTTAAACCATTTTTTTCCTGTTAATACTTTTTTTTTAAACAATTAACAATTAATTTAACTTAAAAAAAATAATAGTTTCTGAAAAAAAAAAAAACTCTAGCCTTAAGCCTAAATCCCTTCACTTTTGAATGGTGCCCACACGTTTGAGAAACTCTGAATAACGTAACTGAAGATAATGAAAATACCTACTCCAAAAGACGCATCCCCGCTGTAGCTCCTAAGAAAACATTGGATATTTTCTGACTTTCGGGTGGGATCAGAGTCTTGGCATCTTCTAAACACTTCAAGAGAGATTCACCGGCACCTTCGGGACGGTCAGCGTAGGAGGAAATACCATCACCTACGACATACAATACAACATTAAGTACAAAATATTCCTGCACATTTGTTATTATATCACTAGTCTATATCTAATTTCTTTTTTTTTTTTTTGGACAATTCTAATGTATATCATTATTGCTCTATAAACAATCAATGAAGCGCATTTAAAATTGATTACGCAGTTTTGACTTGTAACTGGTTCAATTTAAACCTCGTTACTTAGATCCGTCAGTCACGGCATTTGTAGTTCTTTTGTCTACCGCTCTAGAGCTATAGAGATTTTGACAGTGGACGATTTCCAATAAAAAACAAAACAAAGTAACAAAAAACAAAAACTTGCATTGGCCGAAAATGTTGATTCGGTAGCGTCACTAATAGTTATAAAACCACCTTGAGCAAAAACGCAATATAATTAATTTGGTTATTATTTTCTTTTGCAAAAAAAAAAAACAACCATTATATTAATTGAGAATTTTAAAGAAAAAAGATAAAATTCAGTAATTAAATTTCCATATTTAAAATTGAAGAACCAAGCTTGAAATCCTGGGAATAATCAAACATTTTAGAATATTTATTAGAATCCATATATCTTCTAAATTTATTATTTTCAAAAGATTGTAAATAGGTTTCCAAATCAGATTTTTTTTATTACAATTAAAAAATTTAATGAGACACATATTAAAATTTCTTAACACATTGAAAAGATTAAAATATTACGGTTTCAGCTCGCCTGCGAGCTGTTGACAAGTGATTTCTAACAGGATGAAAGCGCTCTGTATATGCAAATGGACCAATGGGAAAGCTAGAAAGTGGGGTGATATGAGCCGGCCTTTTTTTTTTTTTTTTTGTATTTTTAGAATACTCCGTGTGGCATTGCTGCTCCGGTTTTTCTGGTTCCTGTTCTTGATTCGTTTGAAGTGACTTCACCTTCAGTCCACCGATGCTCTTTTGTCATCATTCTTCCGAAGTTCCCTGCTAGATCGTCAGATGTCAGGCCGGCTCATGTCACCCCACTTTACAGCTTTCCCATTGGTCCATTTGCGTATATAACCCGCTGTTTCATCCTGTTAGAATTCACTTGCCAACGGCTCGCAGGCGAGCTGAAACTGTAATGTTTTAATCCTTTTAATATATTAAAATTTTTAATGTGTGTGTTGACCTCATTATATTTTTTAATTATGATAATTACACCTCATGCACATTAAATTGCTTAATTGATATTATTTATTACTCATTAAAATCTATTTTGTAACTCCACGATCATTTATGAATCATTTGAAACATATAGAATGCTTTTTATAAGTAATATGTATTAACGTGCGCTGAATATTGATGAGATTCAAAGTCCAAGCCCACGCACCTGATTAAATAATTCAAACTACAATACTTTATAATTTACTTTTTATTACTTAATTTAATTACTTTTTAATTTAATCAGGTGCGTCGGCTTGGACTTTGAATTTTATCATGTAGAATGCTTTATTTAATAAAATTTTTGAAATCCATTACGATAAATGTTGTTGGCTGGTTTTGGAATAGATTTGATTATTCAAGACAGTCGTAGTTTCCTTCCAAATTCTTGTAGTCTTTATCACTCACCGTCTACTTCGCACGTGGCGTGTTTCTCGCTAAATGGCACTTGCTCGATTACTGCCGTCTCTGAATCCACTTTTGGCGGCCATTTAAATATAGTGAGTTCCGTGTGCGTTGACCCTGCGTCGAATACAAGCGCAAACTAAGACAAAAGAAATAAATGAATCACGTTAATACAACAAACCTTAAATTCACGTTATAAAATTGCAAGTTAATGCAAGAACAATTGTCGCACAAATAAAGAAAAAACAAATGCCTCTTTTCTCCTTTTCCGAGTTAAATTTGGTGTTTAGCGACCCCGTAGGGAAGAGCTCTTCGGTTTTCCGTGTCTGGATATGTGTATGGTTGTTTTTAACGGCTTCCAAAGCTCAAACTGGAAGTCGGAGCCCCTTGAGTCAAATCTCATTGATCTCTCCTTGGCCTGGCGGTTTGGAGAAAAAAAATCTAACTTCCGGTCCAGGCCACTTCCGGTTTAAGGTGGCCATTGATAAGATCAGGGAAATAATTGATAATTTTACAAAATTCGGTCTATTTACACTGAATTAATTGTGCTAAGAATGAATACGATATCCTCTGCTCAATGTGGCAACTTACTCAGAGTCGTTCAATGTTGCAAAATAATTGTCTGGACATGACTAAATGAACACAATGCGGCCATCGCTTGAAATTGCACTTGATCTTTGAATTACAACGGCTTGAATATATGAGTCTTGAGCGCCAACAATAGTATTGTCACTTCCAACAAAAAATCCCTTGATTTTGTATTTACTACTGACTTTTTTGTTTTGTTTTAATTTCTTCCTCTCGTTCTTAAATTGCTCCTATTAGTGTGGCTACGTTTTTCTCATTAATATTGAACAGATCCAAGTAATATGTGAACACTCGTACTTTTGATTCAGTCTTATGCTCATGACTAACATTTTTATGCAGTAGACCCTCAGTCATAAGGAGGCCGTGAAGTTCGGACACCCCGCCCCCCCCCGAAAATTAAAAAAAATAAACGATAGGACTCGAGAGATATGACGTAGAGTCTGCCTGTAGGCGTTTCACGAATACAGCGGTTTTCAATTGTATCCATGTGCATTACGTTCAGCGTATGTCCCGTCTCGTCGGCATGATGCACTCAACATATTAGTCAGAGAGATTGCGTGCCGCATCATTTTATTACAATGTTAGAGTGAAAATATTGATTTTTTAAGGTATAGTCCACCAGACGAATCTTTACGATCTCGTTTGCTTGAGAATTACGGAAAACACGAGATCTGGCCACTAGCCTCTTCAGGAGGTGTCAATGTATTTAGTATCTCCTGGTTATGGAGGCTTTGGATATACAGGTTGCTTCAGCTACTCTGTCTTGAACTCTTTCCAAAGGAATGAGAGGTCCTCCATTTATTAATTCCCTCCGAAAATATTCTTCAACTTGCAATATTATTTTCCGTGCGCTGCTTCGTATAGCACTGTTTCTCGACATTTTGTGAGAAGACTTGGATAGAGGCTAACCTCGCGTAAATTACGTGAAAGCGCGAAAAAACGAGATCGTCAAAATCCGTCTGTTGGATTATAAGTATATCAATTTTTAGGCCTAACTCTGTTGCATAGTTAATATGATGGCATAAACGCGTATGCTGCTTATTTAACATTTGATATGGAAACGATTTCTAGCTTTTATGAGCTATGGCAAACGAAAAAATAAAATAAAATAAAATGGAAAATATCAAGAGATTAACGATGAAAATATTCAACAATGTCTATTCAAATTTTAAATATAAATCAAAAAAAGAAAAACAAAGAAAAAGAAAAAAATACGGAATATTAAAAATAAACGAAAAATTTATATATAAAATATTAATAAAGAATTATTTTGAGGTAAAAAGAGAAAGAAATTCCCTAGATGAAGAGTTAAAAACAAGATATAATTGGAACAAAATTTTTAAAATTGATAAAATCAGAAATAACTTCGGATACAGATTAAATAATTATGTAAAGTATAAAATTTTTAGTCAAGTAAATATAATTCATAAAGATAATATAACATTTAAAGAAATAAAACAGAAATTAATTTCTGATGTGGTGGATGGGTTAATTACATTAAAGAATGATTATTAATTGAATTAACTTATCAACAAATATATTAAACTCTCGGTCACATATCACAGGTATGCAGTTACTAAGCATACCTAATGGGACTGAAAAACATTAAAAAAACAAAAAAACAAAAAAACAAATAAAAAAAACACCATATTCTCTTTTTCGACGGTTTTTATTTTTCTACGGGAGTGGAACCAAGTGCGCCGTAGGGTCCTTTTGTAGATGATGTCAGTCGTAGTCGTGCGTAGGAGATAGAATCAAAATTGTTTCAATTCAGGGAGATCTGTTCAAATCCCATCTGCTTTAGTGGGAGAAACGGAACCATATTTGATAGAAAACACTCTTCGAATTTTTATAGGGAATTTATAAAAACAAAACAAACCTGAAAACGCGAAATTTGTTAATTGAATTATGTGGATTATATTTTGAAAGTGAAAATTGTAACACTTCTAAAACATTTTCCCTAGTGATGAGATTTTGAGTTAATTTTTTGTTTTTTGTACAATCACTTCTCCACTGTCCGAGAAGTATTCCTTATGAGTATTCAGTCATAATATTCAGATATTCTAGCCTGGTTCACTGAATAACTAGATAGATAGATAGATGGTATATGTTCAAATTTAATTATATTCAAGAACCTTTTAATAAAAAAAATTCTCCCTCCGTCTGAAAATATGGTATACATTTTAAAATTATTTGTTTTTCAAATATACACCACATTTTCGGACAGAGGGAGTATATTTCTTGATCCTTTTTGTGAATAACAAAAATCTTGTGTTAATTGAGGCATGAGTTTTATTTGATTACAAATTATTTTTCTTTAAAAACATTGATTGGAAATAGAGCTTTTTCATTTGAAAATATTCTTTGTAGATACTAATGTCGAACGAACAACCATTAATTAAAAAAAAATAGTTAATTACCAATTAATTACATTTGTTTTAAGTTGAATGTACGCTTTAAGATTCACGATTTTAAGATAATTTTTTAGTTTATATCTGAAAGTAAAATTTACTTATTTATTTTTATATATGTAAATAATAAATAAATAAACAAATAAATAAGCTATAATTTCAGTAAAAGTGTAAAAATAAGGAAGCTCTGAAAATTACAATGAAGATTTTTCACTGTTCAGAGAAGTGCTTGAAAATCCACTCGTCATTTCACGTCTCGAGGATGCTGAGTCTAGCATCTTTCTTGTATCGCTGACACATTGATCTACTCGATCACACCAGTATCGCTTCAGCACGCAAATGAATGTGCATTTCAGGATTCCTCTTCTTCGTGGAAAATCAGTCACAGTGACATAGTTAAAATATGTACTGTGTCCCTGACTCATCGGCACATTGTAAGGTTCAGTGTCAACGGAATACGTATAGCTTCAATTTTAAACACATCCACATAACAAAAAGAAATAGATTAATACAAAAAAAATTGCAGGTTGTTCTGAGGATGCGGAGGACTTTCTAACCTAAGTTTATGATTGAATAATACCTGATCAGGCAGGATCATCTTCGGTACAACGTAAAACACAGTAACCAGAAGTAGGAGAACGACTCCAGTCCCCAGAAGGGCGCTGGATACAGCAATTCGGCAACGGCGCTTTTTGCTATCTGCAAAATAAATAAATAAATAAATAAATAAATAAATAAATAAATATGTTTCACACCTGTAAATGCCCAACATGGCCGATCGAAACCTGGTCGTGTCATAAAAGTCTTTGTGTTTTTTAAAGTATTTGTGAGTCTTTTAATTACTTCGTTAATTTTACACACGTTAAATTAAAAATAAATATGTTACTGTTATCATTTGACCATTTTGAAAATAAAAAAAATACATACAAGATATAAAAAGACAATAAACTGTTGTATTTATTTATTAATATTTCCCAACTGAAATTAGAGACACAGAATGACACTGAGACGGGTTCGATCCTTGTCTCTTTGCAAGTCAAGCCACTCTTGCGGTCTCTCCACTGTATTATAGATCGCATCTTTAATATTATCAACATTTCGTTATAAATTTAGTAAGAGTACATAATTTTTGTACGAGAATCGGTCTTCCAGTAGTGAAGACGCTGGATTGTGTTCTCGGCGGAGGTATGGAATTCTTCCCTTGGTGTTTCTCCTCCAAACGGATTCTAGGGTTCACGCAACCCTCTGTGAAATGGGGACCGAATTTCTTTTCGGGATTAAAGACTGAGTTAAAGTTTTCCTCTATCCTCCCCTAACAACTCCCGAACGGAAGATCGGATCGACAAATGGACTCATCGTGTTCAGAGGCCAAACAACATTGGAACGGCTATTTTTCAGGGAACAACGCCACCTCATCCCCCCACCCGTCTTCGAGATATTTGACATTGTCTTCATTGGATTTCTGCAATTAGCTTAAATGTTCCAACCATCACATTTCAGTTGTCAGCATAGCTTGATAGTTAGTCTCAGACTCATAGGCTGTCGGTTCGAATCCGCATATCTACTGTTTTTTTCCCATTCTTTCTCTTAATCTGTTTTTCTCAATGTCCGCATGGGTTTTTTTTTTTGTTTTGTTTTTCTTATTTTCTTAACTTTTTTTTTTATTTTTCCTTACGTTAATGTACTTCTATTTTTTTTTTATTATGGGTCGCCCTGATATTTATTTATTAGCACAAAATTATATTCACTTGTTTTTAATATAATTTTGTTGTAAAATGTTTTGCAGTTATCGCTATTCTAATTTACAAATGATATTGCTGGAATACATTGTACTAATTTTCGAATCTTACATTCTTATAAAAATTCTCCTTATATATATATATATATATATATATATATATATATATATATATATATACTTATTTCAATATGTTTTGAACAATTGAAATGCACGTGGATTTAGATTGTTGTACAGTGCTGTTGTTTCTGTCATTTTTAAGAGCGGACTATTTCTCTCGGAAGGATATAAAAGACAAAGGCAAATTCACAGCTTTTCCTTTTTTTTTTTATTGAAGAACTTAAAGATGTTTTCCTTTGCAAACTCGATGTAAACGACTTTAAAGAAGGAATTAAAAAAAAAACCCAGGAGATAGCGAACATCTGAAGGGAAGTTGGAGTTTAATGGACTTAAATTCCACAATTAATCTTTGCTTTAGTTGCAATGGTTCCTGTGGGGTGTCGCTGTATGTCATGACGCTCCACGCACCATTTAACAATCAACTGAGAGTTGTTTGGAAATCTTATACTTTGTATTGGTCGTTTCTAAGAACAGCTGTTGCTAATGCATACTAAATTAAAGTAATGCATCAGCCGCGTGCCACAGAGGTTTTTTGTTTGTTTGTTTGTCTGTTTTTCTTTCTTTTTTTATGTCATGAAAATTTCTAAACTTTTCTTTCTTTATTTTTTACTTTTTATCATTTTTCTCAGTAAAATTATTATTATTATTATTTTGTAAAAGTTTCAAACCGTGGATTTCCCCAGCAAAGACAACATGGCGGTAAAGACGTGTAAAGACGTGTAGCAAGAATAGTTAGGGATGTGTGGTTGTATCCATAAATTTCCTAACTATGCATGTTGTGTTGAGTATCACAGCCTTCTGCAGTTGTGCATTGGGCTTTTGTGAAGTCCTAGTGTGCTGAGGCTGTGGTGCAATGTGTGAGGCACCAGAACAGCGGTGGACAGAACGATGGGTACAACACGTACTCGGTCCTGCCTCCACTGCTTTTGGAGCTGGTATTGGTGTATTTACTGATCTTGTCTGTGTGAGGTTTCTGCATGTTCTTGCTGATAGGCACTGCAATATCATCATCATTATTATTGGCTCATCCAATGAGTCATTCTCTGTATGTGACCCTGTATGTATCTAATAACTTTTGAACCGTCCGATGGATCCTCTTGAAACTTGACATGCATATTAAAGTACTAGAGACGGCCTAACTTTTATATTTGAAATTTATTTCCAATTGGCCTTGTCGAGAAAAGAGCGCGAGAAGGAGATAAAATTTCCATAGAAAAACATATTCTATTTCTCTTAATATCTCATTGTTTTAAACAATGACCATTAAATCCTTTTAGGTAATTCAATGCGCGCGATTTGATAGATTAAAATTAATCTGGTTTTTATAATTTAAGTAAATAATGCGGATTTATATATTTATTTTTCTTCAGAAATTGCAAAATTTGTGCTGTTGAATTTGAATACAACATATAAGCTTTCCCACGACTTTAAAATAAATAAATGAAATGAAATAAATAAATAAATAAATAAGTAAATAAATAAATAAATTTTAAGAAATAATTCCTTAAGGAAAGTAGGCTTTATGTTTCTTTCAGGCTTTTTGTTCTGTATATACGGTATATACAAGGTGATCGTAGTTAAACCTATTCAGAGCACTCTGTAACCAATAAGCGGATTGATACCAAAATTTGTATACAGAGTATTCAAAGGATGCGAAAAAGGATTATTAGTTCACAAAAGTTTCCCTAGGGTTCGCTTTACAGCAATACACGAAAAAAAGCAAAAAGTAAATAAACAACAAAAACACAATCAAAAAGCTTTTATTCGTTCCGGATGGGACATGTCTGCTGTACAGACTGTTTAGCGATGTAAGGAAGATTGCTCGACATGCTCCCATCGTGAAGTTGTAAAATTTGCAAGCGATGAACACTGTGTTCAGCTGCTGACCGAAGCTGATACCACGTGATGTTTCACACATGTAGCCTAATACGGTTCTGTAAGTTTGGCAAATCTGCAACAATTCCACGATAAACCATATTCTTATAATGGCCTCAGAACAGAGGTCAGGCAACAGGAAATTATCGACTAATCACCCGCCGATCGGTTGGCGCAAACAATGCTGTATAGCGAGTTTAATATATGAGCGCTCACCATCTTGCATAAAAATTGTAGACAAAAGGCATTGTCGCTGTTGAAGTTGGGATAAGGCAAAATTCTGGAGCATGTCATGATATCTGAGAGCCGTCACAGAACATATCACAAGGCCATTAGGAACAACTTCTTCAAAGAAGAATGGTCCGATAATAAAAGTGGAAGTGAATCCATATCAGTGCAGGGAAAGTTCCTGGAAAACACGCGGATTTTCCATGGCTAATAGCGACAATTCTGGGTCACTGGGTGTTAACTGAGATATCTTAAAGTCCATTACGATAAAAATGTGCCTCAACGGCGAAATTCACGAACAGCAGCCACAGCATTACCATGTTTTTGTAAAAAAGCTTCACAGTTAATGCACGTTCCGATAACGTGATAGCCATCGTAGGTGATAAGAATGTCATTCATTAGTTGTAATTATTTTAATACCCTGAACTCTGCAGCAAAGCAGGTGCTAATGAAAATAAGATTGCGTTTTCGTTGATTGCAGCGCCAAACGTGCCATTGTTTTCACTAAGTTTATTCGTAATGTTAAATGTCATTAATTTTTACCGTCTTAATTATTTACCGTGGTTTTTTTTCCGTGTATTGCTGTAAAGCGACCCCTAGGGGAATCGTCTAAAGGCAAATTCTGGTGTCAATCCGCTTATTGGTTTCAGCTACAGAATGCTCTGAATAAGCCAAGTATAATTACAAGCACTTTTATTTACTATTTGGAGATTGATTTTTCACGAACAGAAAATATGATTTCAATTTGAATTCCAAAATGATTTCTGCGCATGAGCGATCAATCACTTACTCACTTTAATCTATTTTGTCAGTCGACGCTCCATTGTAAAGCTAGGAGTATTGAACTTTTAATAGTGTGTATGTAATCATTAGTTCGTTAGATGGATGTTTACGTACACACTAATTAAAATGAAATGCTAATTAAAAAATAGGCAAAGGCTTTTTTTTTTTCCTGTAAAGCAGATCACAAATTTTCTCGAATAGCTTTCCTCTGATTGATTTATTATTCTATTTTTTTGTGCCAAGTTACATTCTTGCTTAAGAATGTAAAGTACACTCACTGTCATTAAGTGAACGTAACCAGAAACAGCGATGGAATGACAATTGGCAGAAGCAAAGAGAATGATGATGCAAAGAACACAGTAAATCATACAGATCAACAATCCCTTGGTACTATGTCTTGCCGCTCCTAGGGTGGATATACGCGTCATACGTCTTGCTATGGAGGACATAGAGATATCTAATGCTAATCCTGCGGAAGATCTTCCTATGCCCTAGGTCCCTACATTGGGAAGAAGAGAATCAATTGGTCGCTCAGCACCGGGACCCGACAGTAAAAGGGGCCTGGGCTGAGGTCATTATCGTAAAAAAATATTTGAATTAGCCTATCATTTCTACGCTATTTTTAAATAATTAAATCTTCATTTTATATATAATTAGTAGATTCTAAGAATAATGCTAATAAATATGTGTGTGTGTGTGTGTGGCTTGGCTTAAAGGAAGAAATATGAAATCGTGTGGTGCTTTCACGATATTTTTGGCCAAGAATCTGTGAATTTGGAACACAACATGGGCGGAGGGGCTCATTACTGCATTTGGTATCTGGGCCCTAAATTAAATGTTGGGAGGCCTGCCTACAATTGTTGCAACTGCCGCTACACCTTCCCCCCCCAGCTGGTCCCACCCATGGGCGACAAGTCTGAAGACCTTGCTGGCCAAGGAAGGGTGACAACAGCAAGGAGTCAGTCCAAGGAAACCCGTACTGTAGGTGAACGGGCATTATCTTATCATGTAGGAAAGCACGTGAGATCGCAGAATCTCCTGAACGTACCTCTGCGCCTTCAGTGGTCCCTTGATCACTACCAGTAGAGAGAGGTCATTACTGATTGATCATTGTGTTGTGCTAACGACAGCAATGGTATACGCAACTATCTACTGCCATGCACTAAGTCAAACGTATCAAATCGTTTAAACTATTAAAGTGAATAAAACAGGGGGCGTAAAATTGAATCGTGGCGTTTCCGAATCATTTCCTTATCAAAAAGTTTTTCCCTTTTCACAAATCTAACGCTCTAGAAGTTTGTTGCGTATATTCAGTACACTCTGTATGTACATACACTACACATAATAGCTTGAGAGTAAAAAAAGAACTAAAATCACTCATTTCAGAATTTTTTTTCTTATTTATTGGATTTTTAAGCTCAATGGTTTGAAAACTGTTGAGTTTCAGTTATTTAACGTCAATTTTTTATTTTATTTATTTATTTATTTATTTATTTATTTATTTATTATTATTATACATTTTGAAACACAGTCAAAAATTCGCTGACTGGAGCCTTTAGTAGATACAAGTTTCAGCCAGAAACCTAAGTATCCACCAGGTATCTGCGCAATATATATGATGTTCCAAGCAGCGCTGTTTTCTGAAGTTCTGATGTTGTTATTTCAGACAACTGCAATTGGTTCAAATACTTGGTAAAATTTTTTGAGATTGTTCCAAGTGTTCCTGTGATGATGGGGATCACTGTCGTGTGTTTCATCCAAAGCCGTGTTGTTTCTATTGCCAAATCCCTGTATTTTATAATTTTTTCCTGTTCTTTATCTAAAATTCTTGTATCTCCAGGGATTGCAATATCAATTATGAAAATAGTTCTATTTGTTAATACTGTTATATCTGGCGTATTATGATCCAGGTGTCTATCAGTTTGAATTCTAAAATCCCACAAGATTTTGACGTCTTCATTTTCTAAAACTTTTTCAACTTGATGTTCCCATGAATTTTTAGATGCTGGCAAGTCATATTTTTTGCATAATGCCCAGTGTATTAATCTGGCGACCCTATCGTGTCTGCTTTTATAGTCCGTTTGTGCGATTTTGCTGCATTCACAGATTAAATGCGAAACAGTTTCAAGTATTTCTTGGCATAGTCGGCAGTTTGGGTTATCACTGGTTTTCTGGATTTTTGCTTTCATTACGTTTGTCTGTAATGCTTGTTCTTGTGCAGCAAAAATTAATCCTTCAGTTTCTTTATTGATAGTACCCGACTTTAACCATTCCCAAGTTAAATCGCTGTCATTTTTGCCTTCAATATTTCTCAGATATTGTCCATGCAAGGGCTTGTTTTTCCAACTATTTAATTTTATTTCAAACTGCCGTGCTTTATAAACTGTTTTGGTTTGTGTTGATTTTAAAATATTCTCACTGGCTACAGCTTTCAAAAGTTTCTCCTTACTTTTCCTAATGTAATCACTGAGACTTCGTTTTTCTTCTTCCACTACTTGATGAACCTGTAGCAGTCCATGGCCACCAATCTTTCGCGGTAAATACAGTCTGTCAACGTCACTTCTTGGATGTAAAGCATGATACATATTGAGCAATTTTCGTGTTCTACGATCAAGTTTTTCTAGGTCGTTTTGGTTCCAATCAATTATTCCAGCAGGATATCTGACTACTGGAATTGCCCACGTGTTAATGGCTTTAATTGTATTTCCACCATTCAGTTTTGTTTTTAAAATCTTTCGAATTCTCTTAATGTATTCTTTCTGAGTGAGTTCTTTAATTCTAGTGTTCAGAATATTGTCAGCTTCTAATATACCAAGGTATTTGTAACTTTCATTATTTCTCAATGATTTTATTATGGGACCATTTTCCAGTTTTATTCCCTCTAATTCCTGCATTTTGCCACGTTTCATTGTCAAAATTGCACATTTTTCAATGCCAAATTGCATTTGGATATCCCTGCTAAATTTTTGGACAATGTTTAATAGTGACTCAAGTTCAGTAGGACTTTTCGCATATAATTTCAAATCATCCATATAAAGTAGATGGTTTATCTTTCCAGTATGTTCAGAAACTTGATAGCCCAATTTTGTTTTGTTTAAAATTATAGAAAGAGGAAACAAGGTGATATTGAACAACAGTGGTGACAGTGAGTCTCCTTGGAAAATTCCTCTCATGATGTTCACTTCACCAATTTTATTTATTTATTATTATTATTATTATTATTTTGGCAAATCCGAATTAAAATTCAGAATATCCAGATCTCAGTTACCAGAGGGCTCAGGTTAATCGTGGTTCTCTATAGTATACATATTTTTTTAAAGTCTTTTCTGCAAGTAGATTTTTACAAATACAAAACTCACTACTGAGTATTTTAAATAACATTCCAATAGAAGTAAACAAAACTGCACCAAGTTCAGTTTTTTATTTACATTACTACGAGAATGTTTATCTTATTTTTTTAATAATTTTTAAAAAATTTTGTTATGTATTTAATTTAATAAAATACTGTATTTTTCAATTACAAAATATAAAAATATTTTCATATTCCTGAAACCCCGACATATCGCTAATAGTTCTTTGACTTCGCCTTTTCTTTTTTTTTATATCAAATCTAATCTAATTAAACTTCATTTCATAATATTTATGAAGTACTGGAGCAGCTGCTAACTTTCTCCTCCCTCCCAGTCGTTTTCTCTGCAATTGCTTTTGAATGGTCGGTGTAATTACAGATATTTTTTAATTGTTCATTTCCCGTTGGACGCAGAAAAGCCGCTTTCTCCTATTTTAATTCTTTTAATGTGAAATACAATTAGTTAAAAGCATTTCTCTAACAGACAACGATTTGGCAGCTCTTAAACATATGGTTTATATTAAGCCCCGGGTGGTATTAAAATAGTCCCACCCCCGCTGGCCATGATTCACTCCCTGATATAAAACAAACAAACAAAGGATGGATGTTTCATTTTCAACGTATAAAACATATTAAGGTGAAACAGCCTGAATCGAAAAAGACATTTTTAGTATATTTCCATTAAGAAAAGGAGGCCTATCAAACCAATAAGTCTGTGTGCGTGTTTATGTATCCTAATAAGTTTTCAATCGCGGGATTATTGAAATTTGCAATACTTATTTCAGGATAAGGGTCGTCAAACATTTCGATTTGAAATCTTTTCCCAATGGATCATTATCGATAAATTACTACGAGAAGGCAACAAACGCTTCCAATACAAAAAAATCATTGCAATCTAAACAATGGATTTCTATCCTATTTCTATTAATATTTCATTGTCTTAAACAATGTCTTCATTCTTAATATTGAATGAGTATTAAATATTTCTGGCCAATCCATTTGATACGATTAAAATTAATCCGATTAGTAAAATACTGGGAATTTATTTATTAACTAGCAGCAAAGCCTGTGGGACGACAGGCATAAAAAAATCTGAAAAATCATTTTATTATCAACTATCAACTATAAAGTAAATATCAAAAACTATATTTTTTGTAAAAACAGCATCAGATCCTTTGATCAGATGTCCTTAATCTATTCGGTCAAGAAGTTTGATTTTGACGTCGCAAGCACGACGTGCTCGAGAAATAGCAACATAAAACTGTCCATGACTAAAAACAGGCTCTGGTAAATCAATACCAATCATATCTAAAGTTTATTGAGAACTCTTGGGTCTATCTTAACAGCTTAATTATATCGAGTTACAGATAGACAGACAGAGACGAATTTAGCCGCGATATATATATATATATATATATATATATATATATATATATATATATATATTTGATTTGATTGATGATTTGATTTGAAATAACTACCAACCAAATCTAAAGTTTGTCCTTGTAAATAAATTTTACTAAAAGTAAGAATGGAATAATTATTATTTTTGACTCATAACGCCGAGCGGCATTTAAAACTCACCTTTGTAATCTAAATACTGCGCTAACTTGTGAACGAAGCTTCTACGGCAAAAATGGTTTTGAGTTTCAAAATCAGCGTAAAAAACTGAGTAAGTATGCCAAATTTCATTAAAATGGGTGCAGTGGTAACAAAATTATTTGGTTTTGAACATACGTTTTGTTAGAATTTCAGGTGTCTAGGTCAGTTCCCAAGGGTAAAATTTCATGGAAACAACATGGAATGACACAATGAACTAATATTCCATCCAATTTGAGTACCCTCGATTCAATGATATTATTGAGAACCCTGGATTAATAGCTTAATTATATCGAGTTATAGACAGATAGACAGACAGACAGACTTAGCCAATTATATAAGTTGATGATGATGATTTTTGTTTTGTTTTTAGAGAATGAAAAATTTGTCTAAATACTGTTTTTATTTAGTAGATATCATAACTGGAATATAAATAACTGGAACAGGCTTATTCATTTTTGTGTTTTCACGACCAAAAATTTTTCATCCATCTGTAATCACGATAACTCAAAAACTATATATTCTAGGAAGCTAAAATTTTAAAGGTAGGGTGACACTACTGAAAGAAGAGCCTTTTTAATTGAGGTACATATCAGATCAATAGGTGAGGAGATAAAGTTAAATAAAAGCTTTTTAACTTCTTTGTCATTAAAAGATAATAATAATAATCTAAATTAGTAATAAAAATTTTGTGTGTGTGTTGTGTGTGTGGTATGTGAGCGTGCGTACGTCCACCAACAATTGAATTTCACAACAATTCCCACATGCGTTGCCAGACAACAAATTTCCGACTAATACAAATGGATTTCAATATTCTATTGCATATATGTTGTAGAATTTAAACTTTAATTTATTTTTATTTTTAATTTGAATTTTTAGGTTTTACTTTATTTCATATACTTTTTTTTTTAATCAATAATTTTTTTTTTCCATTACATATGCGAGTTTTTCAGAGCGAAGCGACGGGTAGCCGTCTAGTGATAAATTAAAAAAAATATTAACTTTGGTTGTTGAAACTTTAATGATAGATAATCGGTACCAAACATGATCTCTCTGTTTACTTTAATAGAAACTGGAAACTGGCAATACATGAATTTCTGCTGTAAATAATAGTAACTCCAGCATTTCGGGCGCCTTTCAAATTCCACCCATAGATGTACAATAAGGCGCTTGCTTCGTTCATTCGGCGGTCTTCGGGATGAGGCAAGGATGTTCTCGTCAGCTGAGACCTCCTAGAAACCTAATGTCTTCGGGCGCTCACCGTCATTTTCATTTCAATTCATTCAGTCTGTTTTATATCATGCGCAGTGCGTTTCTTCATATTCTGGTAAGCTTTTGGGTTTTTCCTATGCACAGGCAGCTTTATATGCTTCGCTTTTCGGTGAGGTCTGGCCCCTAATCCGCGATATATGGTTACTAGTAAATGCTTACTTTCAATGCTATCCAGCTCAATTATTTTTGGATCTACGGGTGCGCATATTCGACGGCTTATATTTGTATATCAGACGACAATAATTAAAGTATCCCTATTGAATACTGTCTAGAGCAATATCTAAGACCCTAAATGCAACGAAATTCGAAAGGTGATAGAACTACTGTCCTCCCAATGAGAGGTGGCCGCCCTGTTTTTGTGAGATCTGCGCATGTATGATCGATTAGTCTGGTCAGGCACTTCCGTCTGATTTTATGACAGGACGCCGCCATGACGGTAATCGCTTGTTACTTTGCAAAAGAGCATTGTATTTATAAATAATATATAGGCCTATTTATTTATTTATATAAATACGTATTGTTAGCAACTGGTATTGAAATAACGCTAAATAATCGAGAGAAGTTTTAATTTGGCGTTTATCAACATGTCTTTCTCAGTGAAAACAGACGCCATCGTCCATTGTGACAGGAAAACATAATTGATCAGCTACCTGAAGGGCTGCGCAGTTCAAACTTCCGCCGGCCAACTTTCATTTTGAGGACAGTACCACCATATGAGGCGACATTTCCGAAAAAAAAAAAAGTTAATACCACAAGTCACAACTATGCCACTTGTTGGTATAGGAAGCAACGAAAATGCAGTTTCATTTGTATAAGAACATGAATTGTAGCCACAAGTTCATGTATTGATAAAGATGGTCACATCTGCTGGATGTCACTCGTATCAGCTATGATATCTATCACCTTGCCATTGCTTGTTAAGCTATTTTATGAATACAACGGCAATTCTGGGGTTGCATTTCAGGAGTTCTGCATCGTAAGCAATTACGTCGAGGATTATTGACTCCACAAACTCTCGTAAGAATGATCACTCGATTCGGGGAAACTAAATGTCTACGAGTTCAACGCTCTCGACTTATCATTTCACAAGTCGTTGAAGATGTTACCACATCTATTGTTGAACAGTCAATGAATAATGGTGCTGGTTTAAGGAGTGCATACGCAGTGTCACGGCAGTTGGATATATCCTTTGGGACATTGTGGAAGGTATTGAAAAGGTGCTGCTTTGCTCCTCAGGGGAGCAGTGAACTCCTATAACTGTCGCATTTGGGACATTGACAGCCCTCGTGTTTTAATAGCTGTAATAGCCATTAGGGAACAGAAGATGGGATTAAGAAGAGCAGTTAAAAAGTTCAAAGTGCCTCAGACGACACTTCGGAGAATTGCACGTTCCGATAGTCGCCTGAAGATTGTATTTCTTTTGTAATAGAAACATAATTAATAAAGTTGCTAAAATAGTTTTACTTTATTCAAAATGCTTAATCTAAACTAATTTTAGTGTTTCCACTTTACCCACACTTTTTGTAGTTTCCTAAAAATGTTGTAAAATCAAAAAATTAATTTTTACTCTTTTAAAATTAACTTTTTATATTTATTAGTATTATTTTTACATAAAAGAGATTAGAAGGTAAGTTTAAGTAAATTTTCAGTAAAAACATCCAAAAAATATATATTAAAAACACAAAGTGGGTTTCCACATTTGCACCACCTCCTATACGTAATACGAAATCAATTCATTTCAATTGACAGGAGTCATCTTCAATCTTCAACAATTCAAATACTTCCTTTAGATAATAGATTAATTCTACGATTCGACTATTAATAATTGCTGTAGTCTTCCTAACTAATTGACTTAACTATGCCTGATTAACTTAATTAATCTTAAGTGAACTGAGTGATTTTTTTGAACGATTGGCAAGAAATCAGTTGTTTTAGGAGAATCAAACTCTTCAACCAACTGAAGAACTTATAAAACAACAAAACAAAAACTAGTCAATTTACTGTTTATAGTAAAACATAAAACCAAGCGTCTCCGCAGAATTTGCGACCTGTCAAACGCTTGCTTTGTTCAAAATAATAGTTGGCTATTTACTGTTGGCTAACTTAAGGACCAAGTACAGTTTTCATCCACGGCCTCCTCTGTACAGTGTTGATATACAATTGGGCTTCGCAGGAGAGTTGTTGCCACCCAAGCATTCCCAATAAAAGCGATGCCCTCATTGAGTTCATTTAGTATTTCTAGACCATCATTTTGTACCATTCGGGAGACTAAGTGGAAACATTAGATCGAGAGTATCATATCCGTTCTCGATTCAATAGAGATAGACTCCAATTTTTTCTAATAACCGCTGTTTTCTTGACCGGGTCAGTGGCTGTCTAAAATCCGAAGTGGCCTGGATCGGAAATAGGATTTTTTTCCAAACCTCCAGGTCACGAGGAGTCCAACGAGGTATGAATCCATGTGGTTCCACTCCCTTTTTGGGCTGTGGAGGACACTGTACATACACAAACACTAATAGTTCTTCCTTAAGGGGTTACTAAAAAAACAAAAAAAAACAAAAAAAAAAAAACGGATATATTTGGAAAACCTTGAAATAGATCCTTGGAAATAGATTAACAGGAGATTATTCTTATTGCAGCTGAATAATCACTCAGTCTACCTCGGGAAGGGCACTTATGTTCTTCCGCTCTTATGCTTAATCGTGACTTTACTATGAGGTGAATATCCCTTTTTTTTTATTGTTTTTACTGGATTGGCCAATTTCGACTCCTGAACAACTTTTTACTGCAATTCACTTTATTATATATTTATAAATGATTTATTTAATTTTAAAGAAAAGGTGTGTATTTTTACAGTAAAATAAAACAAAGAACGCACATAACTAAACAAAACACAAATTCACTGAGCTA
>JAFIDM010002131.1:82858352-82909106 GCA_023159025.1 Thereuonema tuberculata | reverse complement strand
AAATAGCTCAGTGAATTTGTGTTTTGTTTAGTTATGTGCGTTCTTTGATTTTTTTTACTGTAAAAATGTACTAACGCACGTTAAATCTCTTGCCAAAAGGTGTATATTTTAACGAAGTATTTCGTTTTAAGATCGGTCTATCAAAATCTTATCGGTCTTCCGGAAACAATTTGGTTTGTTTACAGCGGAAGTGCACTTAGATCCCATCTGCCCTCTATTGGAATAAGTTGATGTTAAAAAGAGAAGGCCTATTCTAATCTCCTTGATGTATCTGTTGAAATCTTAATGCCAACGTTCTTCTTCATTACAAAATAAACAAATATCATCGAGTAATTCAGATTAGTATCGTCAGTATTTATTTTGAGCTTCCAACTATCTCGATGACGTATTGACGTCATAGATTAAAATGATCCTTTCTTGTTGGGATGACATAACGATTTATGACGCTCACACAAATTAGTGTCAAATGCGTTTAGGAGACGTTGCTATCGATTCCAGGCGACCTTATTTAGCCCCGTTTTCGAGTGACTTCAGTGTCGGGGGCGGATGGAGCCATTTTCCCGACAACGTTTCATTAAATAATTCCTTATGTTGTTGCAGCCTTTTATTTTTAAATGTGGCATTTCCTTTCGTTTAAAATCCTCTTCCTGGATGTAGCGCACGTGCCTGTCTTGTTCTTAAATTAATGGATTAGATTTCCATTGAATCGATAATAGGATTTGCAATGCGAATTGAAGATGAGTCAACGAAAATCTGATTTTTATTTCGCCATAACAATAAAACTAAAGAAAAAGAAATCACGATTCAGTTACATTCCTGAGTTAATGCCGTTCCACTGACCGACCACATTTGGATCCAGAAGAACAAATATAACGAAAAGTAATTTCTATGGACCTCAACCAACTTATTCGATATCTTTATACCCAGACCTAGTTGGTGTATCAACTTTCGCTTTATATGAATCCAAATAGTTGTATAATAAATTTTAAGCATTTCTATGTAGGCCTAGTTAGTATTTATTTGTCAAAACAGTTTGCATGGGTCCAATTATTACCAAAATCAACAGGGTTATCATATTAGCTGATATTTATGTACCTTAAAAATTAATAATAATAATAATAATAATTAATAATAATAATAATAAACCCGTCGTCCTGTCCGCCACTGAGCTGGTACCTCACACACTGCACTAAAGTCTCAGCACTCTAGGACTTCACAAAAACATGCACAGCTCCAGAAGGCTGTGGTACCACACTAATAGTTAGGAAATTTATGGACACAACCACACATCCATGGTCATTCTTGCACACACTTTACACTTCGCTGGTCCAGAATTATATTGTTCTAACTACGGCATTACAGTATTGAGAAAATGAACTTTGAATACTTGAAGTCATATTGCTATTTTGATTATAATGTCGATTAGTTCACATCTTGTACTACTTCTGAGTGACTTGAAATAAAGTCACTCAGAAAAAATGCAAGATGTGAACTGATTGACATTATAATCAAAGTAGCAATATGACTTCAAGTATTCAAAGTTCATTTTCTCAATACCGTAATGGGCGCAGTTAGAACACTATAATTCTGAACCAGCGACTTGGCAATATGTGCTTTGGTCCTTGGCATGCCATGTTGTCTTTTCTGGGGAAAACCAAGGTTTGAAACTTTCACATAATAATAATAAAAAACATTGATTAAGCACACACCGAAACCATCAATGCAAACAGGCCCGATATACAGTAAAACCCCGGTTAACCGAATTCGGGTCAACCGAAACCCGGTTTTCCGAAACGCCTCCGAAAGTCGAAAATCCGAACAATAATACTGTACTGCACGGAAATGATTCGAGGGTGAGAGTGTACTGGGCTACGGCTAGCGGGGAGAGTAATTCATATGCTAAAAACTATTAAGTACAGAATACTGTATATTGATGTAGCCTTATCCTAAAACTATAATTTTAACTTTAACAAAGAACGTAAGTGTAGCATGCAAAGAGATTTGAATTCGTTAGACCTTCAAACCTTTCAAAAATACATAATATAATTACAATACAAAATACTGTAGCTGTATTAGATGTTCATTGCTCAACCGAAAAAATTGTTATCCGAAACAGTTCCTCCCCCCCCCCCTCCTTTATTTCGGTTAACCGGGGTTTTACTGTAGTCCTTCAAAGGCTTTAAGAAAGGAAAGCTTTCTTAATCGATATCACCCATTCAAATGATGTAACAATATCAGCAAGGCGGAATCAGGTAAGATATCCAAATACTTCAATTTAGCAGAAGAATATAAAAAGATCCACAAGCTAAATTTTATATATAGCGCAAAAATCAGTGATTTTGGAGACATGCCGCATAGTTCGCACATTATTGAACACACCATCAGGGAGCTTAGCATAAGATTTGCTATTTTGACCTCTTAATGCACACCGGCTGCATCGCACCGAGAAATGAAAGAAAGTATTAAAATAATAATAATAATAATAATAATAATAATAATAACCCCTGAGGACACGACTTTGACTCAGGCTGACCACCCGACCTCAACTTCGTCCCGTTGGTCACGAAACGCTGGGAGCCTAACCTCCCACGCCCCTAAGGCCTGTCCAGGCCTGTAGAGGGACACTTTAATTTTTAACACGACTTTGACTTGTTGCTTCAATGAGACTGAGAATAAGGCTGACGGTGTATAATCATGTCAGACAGATTTTAACTGAGGCCTACTCCATTAATGGATTAGCTAAAAGGATTAACATCGATTAATACATCCATAGAAATCCACTGTTTAGATTCCAATTTTTGTCTCGTTAATCTCTCGACAAGGACCCATGTGGAAATATGGGTGTATTTCAAATATAATATTTAGATCATTTGTAGTCCATAAACATGCACACTAAGTTTGAAGAAGATCCATCCAGCGTCATGTAGGTGTGTCCATTTATATACATACACACACACACACACACGAAAAGCAAAACTTCAATGTTATATATATTTGGCAAAATATAAAATGTTGTTACCCTTTGCAAAAAAGCAACAGGAAATCCTATATAATATTAGGTAGAAATTCTTAAATAAAAAAGTAATGAAACCTATAATTAACGTTTTAAGAATCGTTTTTTATAGAATTGTTTTTGCGAGAACAATCTCGAACTCCAAGAAACCTTTCAGAACTTCCGCGTTACGAATTGGATCCTCAGGTTACTGAACGGATTAATACGGATGATCCCACCTGGAGTCATTAAATTTGAATTTTAGCTCGTCATGTGACCAGAGAGATTGGATGTTTTATTAGCAATAAAAAACGAAAGAAAATCAAACTTCCCTGTAAATACAGTCGTATTACGCAAATACATTCGTGAATTGCTTTTTAGATTGATTCATTTTACAAAACCATCACGTGAAGCTCCGCTGGATAAACACTGACGGACAGAATCAGATAACAACTAGAATTCATAGAATAAATATGTTGTATTATAGTTATGGAAATTATACCCTCGACGGAATATTCATTTTTCAACATAGAAGATCAGTTTTAATTTTGTAATAGCGTCATAATATTAATTATAAGAAATCAGCAATGGTGAAGAGTCACTTGTTATATGATGCCGGTGTTTTTGAATAAAGCTGCAATAGATTCCTCTATCATCAGCAGGAGGGTGAGGGAGGTTTCTTGTGCTCAGCAAGAGTTCCAAAAATTAACAATTCTTCGTTTTATATCCGAGAACTGAGAATGGAAATTGTTCAGTTCCTTAGATTTCCTTCCTGTGTTTTTATTTGTTCTATACATAAGTTCATTGTACCGAAGAAACTTATTAGCAGTGCAACTGATAACTAGAAAAAGGTGCCAATTTTGAAATACGAGTTTCAAGAGAAAAAGCCTTTTTTTATTGATTTTTTTTTTCCTTATTTTTGCTTTTGTTTCCTTACTTGATTTTTAATAACAATAAGGAGCGGTGATGGCTTTTCCCCCTTGTTCCTAAATTTCGAATGGATATCTAACTGCTACTTATACAGTAAAGCATCCATTACATCCATGTAAACCCTTCGTTGGTGTTTCCTTGCTCTAATATTTATTTTGGAATTATTTACCTCACGGTATCATCACGACAACGTTTAGAATCAGTGCCTAAAACAGGGAAGTGTTGCCCATTTTATCAACCGACATAAAGTATTTGATCCTATTAATTTTAAACTAAAAACTTTCCAATATCTTTAAATGATTGGGGTTTTCTCTATAGATGTCAAAACCAAGACACATCAACCCTCACCATCCGCCGCGAGGTTGGCCTTGTTGTCACTGAGATATTGGCTTCTCACCTCGGAGTATCGGGCTTCGGTTCTTGTGTGGGTTTCGTGATGGTGGACGATCTACGCTGAGCAGGTTTTCTCGGGGTTCTCCCATTTTCCTAGCACTTCTCCCACCATTCTTTCTCAGTCTTTCTCTCCGTTTGTCCTTATTCCCGTGGGTGATATTGTATTAGAACTACAGGTCGCGGTGCTTGGCTTCCCTGCCACCCACATTCACGACAATCAATCAATCAACTTCACCATCCAAACAATTAAACTCCTCTATAGTAACTTTACAACCTTGATGTGGCCAATCCTAAATATCCGTTGATGTAGTTCGATAATACGGACAGTTTTACCTGACAGTATCAAACACTCACATCAAACATAAAAAAACAGACTCACAGGACAAGAAACCCATCAAGATACTCAAAGGCTGAAAAACACTTTCATTATTTGCAGGAAGATTTACTTGTATTGTAAATGGGTGTAGGTATTTTCTCTTGGAGCCTCTGTTGGCTCATCGATGCGCCGAAGTCTCCGACGATTCTCTGACCAATCGGAACCAGAGGAGAATTGACTCTCATCTTTAACCCTGGTCACTATTTTATAGTGGTGAACCCGTCTACAAGATAAACAATCCAGTTCCAATACCAGTGACTCACGTACTCCTATTGTAAAATAACATTAAAAAATAAAATATAACATAATTTCTTGGGTTGGTAAAAAAGTCTACTCTGTACTTGTTTTCTCGCAGTGGGGGAATTAAGGAGTAAAATCGTTTACATTCTCTTAATTTTCCTCTATTTTTTTTTCCCTGAATTGGGAAATAAGAAAGGAAAAAGTAGGAGGTGAGTATTAACTTCCGTCCTTTTAAAAAAAAACCAAGAACAGAAAATCATGACAATATTATTGAATAAGAAATGACAATAACTTTATTTCAACAATGCGTTCTTTTTAAATTATTTATATAATTATTTAAAAAAAAAAAAAAAAAAAAAAAAAAAGACAAATCAAACCGTAGTAATCCACAATGATTCTACAGCATCTGAAAACAAGTTGTCTTGATCTTTGGAGAATTTCATACTTGATTCAGTTATTTCAGAAATTCGTGAATATTTGGCGCCCTTAGGATCATGATGTAACTTTAATTTTCGTTGTCTGCTCTTTCTAGTTCCTGCAATAGTGGATTACGTAATTGCAGAACTCTCTTCCTGTCGCCCTCACTCCGTTACGTTTGGGGTCTCAAGCATTCGTAACTTAATAACTCATTTTGTAAATATTACTTTTTATCAGCGTGTTTAAGAAAAGCAAGGCTTAAAAAAAAAATCCCTATTTCTGTATGTGAACTAGTTTCTTTCTCTCTAAGAATCTTTTGAACCAATAATTGAAACTGCTTGAAATTTGGCGTACATATTTACGGACGTGAAGCGATTTAACTTTGTAATAGAAATTTTAATCCATCAAGAAATTTGCTCAAAATTCCCACAGAGAATCATTAGACCTCAAACACGAATTCTTATTAATAATACTGTATATGCTAATCCGTTCAGTTATCCACTGTCATCTGCTCGTATCTTGATTTGGTTAAAATTAATTGGATTGAGCCAACTTAAGTATTTGAGTAATTGTTCAGCAAATGGAAAATTTGAAGATAGTGTTTGTATTAGCAGATATTGTAATTTATAAATACACAGACACTTTTCCTTTCTAATGTTTGCACGACTTTCAAGAAAATACAAAAAAAAAAATAATAATACTAATAATAAGTAAACAGTTTAAAGAAGCTAAACTTGCAGTTATTTCAGGAGAGTTTTGTTTATATTTTAGTCAAGTATCTGTTGATGAAACCACAAACTTGAAAATCCTTTACTGATAGTGGGCTAAAAATGTACAGCCAAGGGCTTCGCAATGTGAGTTCGCTAATGAGTGTTTGTTGAAATGGAATGGACATAACCTGAGGCTATTGTCTGTTGAAAGGTTTAGTGAAATAACAAGGTATTAGAAACAGGTGAAAGTTAATTTTAGGTTCATGGGCTTTATGATACTTAAGAGGTGGGAAAGAGGGACTTGTGCGAAGAAGATGAAATCCAAAATTGATTGGATTGAAGTAGGCGAAAGAGAAATTTATACGAATAAAAAGATACAATAGAATGTAAATATATAAATATGTATATAAATTGGATTTTTCTCGAGTAATGACAGCTTTTTATGGCAAACTCATCTATTATAATGCAGTGTGATGGACACTGCATTTATTGCAAACACAATAACATAATTGGGTAGCTTTATGTCAATTTCGTTATGTTTGGGAGTAATTCTAGGAAAACTTCAATTATCTGTCACTCTATATACTGTCAGTCTCTGTTAAGCGTCATTGAACCCTACTGGCTCTAATTAATAATACTCTAATTAAGAATATCTGTATTTATTGATGACCAGATAAAAAAAAATGTTAACTCGAAATTTAATTAAGTTTACATATTAGGTAACAACATAAATCACTTAGATGATTCTAAGTCCGTTGTATGTATAATGTTTTTAATATTTATATACAAAGATGTTAGGAAGTTTTTAGTGTTAAAACAATGTGATCAAATAGTTTATGTCGGTTGGTAATATTCGCACCAGTTCCCTGCTGGCTTACCGAGTATTTTGCTGGCTGACCGGGCAGTTTTGATCATGCTCGTAGCAGAAGCAGGGACCATTGCTCGGTCACCGAGCAAATTTATTTGGCTTGAGAGGTTGATATCTATTTTGATTTTGTAATCTTTTGAAACAACAAAGAATACAAAATCAACATAGATATCAACCTCTAAATTTATTTATTATAAATAAATTTATTTATTTATTTTAATTTATTTATTATTTTAATTATTTAATTTATTTATTTATTTATTTATACCATTTATTTATTTTATTATGTATTTCATGTTGATTTTATTATCAAAATGCAGCATTATTTTTAATTTTGTATGTACATTTTGTATACAAGTATTTATTCTAATTCATTTCTATTGTAATAAAATGTTTAGTTGCTTATAGGGTTACTAGAAGTCTTTGTTCTGCGGTCACGCTTTTGCGATAGTTCGTATCCATCTTTCTAATCCGTTCAACATTGAATATATAATCAAATGTGTTTATTGTCATTCGTGTAAAGTTCTTAAACTTCGATTCATCCGATCGTAGCTCCACAATAAATTTATCCAACGTGCATTCACGTGTTCTTTTTTGATTTATAGGATGAACCCATACGCGTTTTCTTTTTCTTTCCTTGTACGTTCGCTTTAGCCAGTACCACATAACTACAACCGTCTCATCATCGCAATCCATATTGGCGCTGATTTTCCCGGCAAACATTTTTGTTCCGTTTTGCTCAAAACACTGTTCCTCGAAGCAATTTTACTCAAAACAGTTTTTCTCGGAGCAGTTTTGCTGGTTTGGTGTGCGCCCAGCCTATACTTTCTTCGGTACAAAGTATAGAACAAACAAAAACACAGGAAGGAAACGTAAGAAACTGAACAATTTCCATTCTCAGTTCTCGGATATAAAACGAAGAATTGTTAATTTTTGGAACTCGCTCAATTGCTGAGTACAAGAAACATTAACCCCCCCCCCTCCTGCTGATGATAGAGGAATCTATTGCAGCTCTATCTATTCAAAAACACCGGCATCATATAACAAGTAACTCTTTACCATCGTCATTTCTTATAATTAATATTATACGTATTATAAGCAAACGGCTCTTACAGATTGACAGCAAAACGATGAGACATCCTTAAATTCTACTGTAACTATTTTTAACGACCCACTTTTTCTTTTGGTGTGGATGGGGGAGGTTTGTTTAACGTCCTCCAGAATCCACACAAGGAGTTGGAGCTCTATGAGTTCATATCTCCTTAAACTCTACTTGGCCTGGAGATTTGGAGAAAAATCCGATTTTCCAGTCCAGGTAACTTCCGGTTGTAGATGGCTACTGATTGGGTTGGGAAAATAGTTTAAATCGGACAAAATTGGGATCTAACTATCCTGAATCGAACTACCCTGAGAAAGACCTTTGACTCTTCCGGTTTCAGTTCCGAGTCACTGGGACTGCTTCGGCGGCAACAAATCTCATTTATATGACAATGTTGTACCCGAGGAGGCTGTAATGGAAACTGTACTTAACCTTGAATAAATAAGTTTTGCGCGTCGAGCAATAGTAATATTACTTATCGCATCGAAAGCGTTTGATGTAGGATAGTGAACTGCTCTGTCATTGGAAGGACATACGTTACGTAGCGGAGACTTCATCAGGCCGTAAGAAGTAGAACGTTGCATTTTCACCGAAGCTCGGTTATAACGCGGTCGTTTATATCGCGAATTCGGATATAACGCGATTTGGTCTTGGACCCCTTCTATTTTGGAAAAGATGTGTAATTGTAAAATTGCGAAATTTACCGCTTTTTCGCCTAAAATCAAATCAAAGGTGTAAATTAATATGCTTGTTTCCTTATTATTTACAGTAATTGAGTCTCTATACCCAACCTAATGTCACGAAAATGCGTCTAATACAATATATTTTTAAAAAATACCAGAATCGCGGACTTTTTCGTTTAACCAAAATGAATATCGAGATCTATTTTTATGCCAATGACAACCAGTAAAGAGGTCCATGTAATCTAATCGGCGTATGAATACCTAGTTTCGATCCACGTGACCTTGTCGTGTGTACAAGATGCCAAGATGGCGGCGCCAAATCGATTTTGGCTAATATAACCCATCAAAGTGTTGAAAAGGTAATGATGTTTTATGTATTTATAAATATAAAATTCTCTCACATAGCTCTGAATGATGTAGGTAATCGCGAAATGACCATTTTAATTCGATTTGGAATCGTGTGGGCGATAATAGGATACGATTTACGACATTTGACGTCGCGAAGTAATAAAAGTTCGGTTATATCGCGATCTTCGAAATCTTGGATCCGAAAGATCGCGTTATAGACGAGCTTCTGTGTATGTATGTATGATGTTAGTGTATTCCCGATGGATCATGAAAGAGATACAATTATTTAGTTGTAAAATAGTCAATATCAACTTTCTATGTACGTATCTACAGTTATAGCATGAGGGGCGGGGGGGGGGGGTACATGAAAAATCGCTATTGTTTAGCGAAAATTAAGTTTCATGTTTCTCGTTAAACGAGGTATGACTGTATCAAAATAGAAATATAAGTAATTTAAAGATATTTTGAAATAATATCTTGCAATAAAGATATCTTGCAATCGATTTTGTAAGTTTTCAATTTATTTATAATGTAATCCTTAACATTAAGTCTTTTTTTATTAAGTTTTCTACTAAAAATAAATAAGAAATTGAAAATGTCTGCGAAATGCTGCACTGAGTATCACAAAAGATCGCAAGTTCCCACCATGTTGTTTCATAGATTGCACATTTTACACTTGAGTTGTATGGCTTTATGTTTATTACAAAACTATGAATTGACTTACTTTTTTTTTAAGCTTACTTATTTATTATATGTTTCTTCTTAGAATCTGTTTTTTTTTTTTAATAATTTTATTTATTATTAATGCCTTTAATTCTGGAAGTTGACGTCAATCCTGATATTACCACAATCATTATTATTCTGAATAAGGACTTAGAAAAATATCTTAGCAAATTTTATTGATCTGCTCGAACTTGAGTTTTTTTTTTTTTTCCTAATCGAATACAGCTAATGTTGATCCTTGTGCGATGTTAGAAATTGCTTTTCTACGATGCCACTAAGTTCCATCGATATTACAAGAGAGAAGTATTACTCTGTCAGACAAATAAACAGCTGACTTCGAAGGAAAAAAAAAACATTACTCCTCTTTAAATTACGGTCTGTCTGTGAAGTGGGAGGATGAGTTGCCTTCATCGTCAAATCGAATTACTATTACTGTTTTTTTGTTTTGTATTAACCCAACCCTCTTCAGAAAAGCGAAAACAGAGGGGTAATTGACAAATAGATAGAGATAGAATATTATAACCCCTTTTTATTATGCACAACAACATGCAAAATGACTTTTATCATCTTATTTAAACACATTTAGATAATTTAAATTACTTACACACCACATAAAAGCAAAAATTTTATCCTTATCGTTTTGATCTACAATATTTTATATTTTCCAAGAAAATACAGAAAAAAGAAAAATATTTTTCTTCCTTTTTTTTAGAAAGATTTAATCGATTGAAGGAATTGTCAATAATTTTTTACAGTTTAAATAAATAAATAAATAAATAAACAAATAAATAAACAAATAAATAAATAAATAAATAAATAAATAAATAAATGTTTTTATGAAATTGAAGGTTTATTTTTATACATAATAATTTTTGATAATTTATACAAAATTTCTTTTTATAAGTTATAATAAATAAATATTTATTTTTATAAGTAAATATATTTTTATCAAAATAATTTCATTTCATTGTAAAAAAAAAATTCGTATTTTTGTTTTTTTTTGTTATTTGGAAGAAAAATATAAGCACATTTTCTTTTTAAAACAGCACAATATATTTATTTTTAAATATATCTATATTTTTAATATTACTCTATTGTAACTAAGAGTTTCTCTAATCGGTTCATCAAACTCTCTTTTTAAACTACATTAGCTCAAGTATTAGCTTTTCCTGTATGGGGATGTCAACTGCAGAGGAGGAAAGCTTAGAGACGCAGCTGAATCTGCTCATTATATATTCTAATACATTGGAAATTATGCAAATAAATATTACTTTGTTGTCAATCGTTAGTTTCAAGAAATTTCTGAAGAACTTAATAAGTTAATTTTTTTCGTTTTTAAGTTTTGAAATCGCGAAAACAAAAGAAAGGAACATTTAGCATTTTTTTTTCTTTTTTTTTAGCCATTGAGAGGAATTCATTATTTGCCATCACTGAGAGTTAATTGTTTCATTTACGACGCTTTTCTTTGGGATTTCTTATCGCCTTCATGAGCAAATTTCTAAACAGGGTTCCGCATAAAGGAATTTTCGAACGCTCGCTCACACACACAAAATGGATCATCTATGTCTACAAATATGCACAACTAGTTACAAGAATATATCCGTTCACTGGTTCAGAAGTCACATAGATTGACTGATTTTATAAGCAACTCTTTTCTAGGAAAGTAGGCTAAATGCTGTTGATTTTGCATTGAAATTAAATTGAAGTATTAACAAATGTTCTCTTCGTGACACTTGAGGAACGTTCCCAATCGATTTGCGGCATCCAGCCACACTAGATGTAAATCAACATAAAAAAAAAATCGAACTCACTAATATTAAATCAATCGAGACATTTCAAATAAATAAATAAATAAATAACTTAACTAAATTCACAAAATTTGTGTAATTTCTTGTAAAGTAAAAACATAAATAATGTTTAGATTAAAAACGATCAAAAAAAAAAAAAAAAAATTGACCGAGTTTCAAAGCCATGTCGTTAACGAATTTCAGTTAAAGTAATTACTTCTATAATTGGAACCAAAAACAGACACAACAAAAAGTAAAAAATTCGCGATTTTTATGTTTTTTTTTAGGCCCATAAAATAACGTAAAATTTTAGAAGCCCTCAACGGAATATAAATATTCTAATCTCAGAATCTCAGTCGATTAAAATTAATAAATCTATATTTAGTATTTTATCTATTTTTACCAATTAATGTACGTAAATCATCTTCCCTCTTGTAAATCTACATTGGTTCTTTTTTTTTTGTCAAAGAAACAAATGATCAAGAAAATAAAAAAAGACCCAGAAAAACTTGAAAAAAATAAATAAATAAAATATAAATAAAGATGTATGTTACGATAAAAATAACTTCTTTCATGACAAAGCAAGGTCCCTCTCTCTGTGCTTTTGGACGCTGGGATTTTTTTTTTACAGATATCAAAAACATTTCTTAAAGTGATAAAATTATTCTAAAAGAAATGGAAATTGACGAATTAACTTCTTAAGCATCGGAGTATTCGGAGTCGAAATTGATAGACTATTTTTTTTCCATGAAATTCCTTCTGGACTTTGGCTCGGAAAGAAATCGTAAACAAGAATTTTTTTATACTAACACGAATTTTTAGTTTCAGTATAAATTTTAATTAAAGTAAAAAATATTCTAATTTAGATTTACATCCTATAAAAATTATATTTTTTTTTTATTTAATATTGGTATTTTATGAATTTCTATGCCTCTAAAAACGATCTGTTCATGTTGATCTATTTTACTGAATAAATACGAATAATAAAAAAAAAATAGAAATCATGTTTTTATTTTTTCAATAAATTAATTTTAAAGTTATTATCAAAACAAGCTGTATTTAAATTTTAAAAAACGATAATAAACCTGGAAATGAAAGATTCGATTTTCAGCAATGCTAATTTTGAATTTAGATTATTATTTTCAAATCGTAATGATCTTTTTAAGCTACGCGAGGTCGCAGTGAACGATAAAATCTAAAAGGCGATTGTCATTAATTAATGAAAAACGAAAGTTGTAGTTACCGCTTTCGAGGGCATCTCCCATTGTTGCCAGCGATGCAAAGGCAGCGTGAGCATAGCCCAGTGGATAAACTTAGCAACGGCGTTGTGGCGAAGTGGGAGTATGGAACTATATGCCACAGTTGTCTTCTTCCGCTGAGTAGATCATAGCCGTGGCTTGCTTTTTATTTATTTATTTATTTATTTATTTATTTATTTATTTATTTATTTATTTATTTAAATATTATTATTTCTTTTATGAAGCTCATTAAATAGCAACACTAAGTGCTTCAATTCTTCTGCAGCCATCATTTTGTTCGGAGTTTTTTTTTTTCAGATGTTAAAAAAAAAAAAAAAAAAAAAAAAAAATAGTTGGAATGCCAACTTCCAAATACCCGCATTAAAAAATAAAAACATTTATTCATTCACTAATTTGACCATTTTTGATCAGTAACTCCTTTCCCATGGTCCGTTTTTTTACAAAAATCAATAGGATTCCGCCCTAAAAATCATGCACTACCGTCTAAAATTTCAGCTTATCTATAGTTGGATACAGAGTTTTTTAATTATAGCGACTATTTTATTTTGAGGAAACTGTATTTTTGGCAGTTTTTTGGCTCCTAGCTCCAACTAAACTGTTTCAAGTGAATTTGCATTTTAAAACTTTTTCTTTCTAATTATTTTTCACTCCTAGGCAATTCTACAATATCCTATCTTGACTACGACATGGATAAAAAAAATGTGATGTATTAATGACAGATTGATTACAAAAAAAATAAAAACAAACCGAATCCCAATTAACAGTGATCCCAATCTAAATTTTCAAAAGTTGTCATTTATGTCTCCAAAGAAATCTCCGTAATATCTTCCTCATTTCAGAAAAGAAAAAAAGAAATGTGTAGGGTCTATTTTTTTCCCTAAAGCTTGCATCAACTTTGCTCTTGCTTGCGTCTATACAAAATGTTTTGACATTGACATCAAACGAAACACAAACTCCTAATTAAAAAAAAAAAAAAATCTCACTTTGTCAATTATAACTTATTAGGGAACTTTTTTTTTTATTATTATTTTTTTTTAAATATCAAAAAAGTATCAAGTCCATTCGCGTTTCACATTACCAATGAGTGATCAGAAATAGTTCTTCTAGTGTCCGCCAGGGGAAAGGACAACGCGATCGTAGATTTTAGCACCGTCTCTCATTCCTTCGTCATGTTTTCCTTTCGCCTAACGTTTTATTTCCTTTCCCCCATTTTTTGTACCAACGACATTTTTTTTTAATTTCTAACGCTTAATTAATAAGAGTTAATGTAGGGTAATTAAAAAAAAAAGTCTTATGAAATTTTATATAGAGTTTAATTTATATCAAATTCTTAAAATTGAGGGACGGGTATATTTGGCGAAAGAGGTCACGTGCGGTGACATATCGAATTCATTCGTACAGTAAAGCCTGTTATGCATTGCCGATCAGTGGCCAGCGACTTGGTCGACCAGAGACCATCAGTGAAATCATTTTTTAATGACTGAATCGCATTGAGATCATCAATAACTGGCACAGATACAAATATTAGAACTTGCATTCTTTGGTCTTGTACAGATACGAATTTGATACCTTTTTTGTGTATGCCTGGTCGCCAAAAGTTGGTCTCCGTGTGAACGTCTCCATTGAATCAATGCTTCTCATTGGTCGTCTGAGAGTCGTTCATGTATTCTTGGTCGTCGGCGACTAACTGGTTGCAGCGACCTCGTGTGTAAACGCTTATATATTTCATTGCTCATCGTGGTCGCAGACGATCTGGTCGACAGTGGATAACAGGCCTAATTCCTAATTGGGTGTATTGGGTTTTATAGTGCCTCTAATTAAATAAACAATTAAAAGTTGCTTCACCAAAATTAACGAGTTGCTTTTTAGTTCTATGTACAGGGTGTTTCAGAAGGAAAGGCCAATGTTCTGGGAGATCATAGAATCGGTCATTCTACGAAATATATTTATACGAACATATGTTCTATTCCGAATTGTTTCCGAAACAGAGCTGTTTGAATTGTACAGTATTTTGAATTGAGTGTAAAGTTGTATATCCCTCCCACAGCCTGAAACAGGTCAATTGGTGTGAAGCGTCAATGTCCTGACATTGTACAACAGTTAAAATTTCTTATAAAATGTAGCAAATTTGTCACTTGAAACGATAAATATTAGCAACAATACGTAATATCTCTTCCTTATAAATAATTTTACAACTTTACATTCAAATAGTTCTATCTCGGAAAAGTGAAATGTATTTATATGTTAATAATTAGCATAATTTTATGCGTAAACGAAAACAACAGCGAATAAATGATGCAACCTTTTTGAAAAACCAGACGTTGCAATATGTAACGTAGTTGAAGTAAAAATATTTGTTACTTCGAATATGATGAAGCTATAGTCTAAAAAAAATCCTATGGAGAATAGATTATTTCTACGTAGATTATTAACAGAATTATTTCTCCCATGTTCAAGTATAGATAAATGGGAACTTATGTATAAATGGTTCAAGTAAATAAATCATTTAAGGACATCTGCAAAGCAGTAAATATCGTCCAATGAAATAACTAGGAGAAATACGAGGCCTCTTCAGTTATATTTTCTGATAATGTTTGCCGCCTCAGTTATATTTTCGCAAGGAGGTATTCAAAGATGGCGCCCGTGTGAACAGTAGTGTCTGGCCTATAGCGTCAAGAAGTACCTTCACTGCGCAACAGGATCCAGGCTCAGCTGTAACAGAAAATATGAAGGAATTGATGGATGTTGAAACAGCGAGCTGTTATAGAGTTCCTGACTGCAGACAGTGTTTCACTGACCGAGATCTGTCGTCGAATGGTCGTAATGTACTGCAAAGCGTACGTGGACCACGGAAAGGTGTTGCGTGTAAAAGGGCGGTAAAAGACAATGATCCAGAGACATCGTCGCGTGCGGACAAAACGCTTGCAGGGAGGCTAGTGATAGTCACAGACGACATGCACCAACAACGCGCAGATAAACTGATACGTGCAAATCGGGGGATATAACAGCAAAAAACTGGCCGATATCCTTGGCACTTTACGAAAAAAACGGGATAACGTCTGGGATAACGCAAGGTGTGTAACCATTGAGTGCTTCGGCTGTTGACTGCCGAAATGAAGCAGAGCAAGATGAGAAGTTGTCAAGAACAGCTGCATCCATACGACGTCGAATATTTCTGGAGAAAATTGTTACGGGGAAACGAGTCGTATGCACACCATTATGACCCGGAGACGAGGCGTCAGTCCATAGAGTATCGCCATCTTGCAAAAATAGCGAATACTGCCGCATCAGCAAGGAAAGTATTTTTGGTTTTTCAGAGCGTCGTGCACATCGAGTTCCTGACTGGTCGCAAAAGTGTGAATTCCGAGGTGTATGTGGACACACTGCGAAGGTTGCGGGTACGACTGCAGAGAGAAAGGATGTCATTCTTCACGATATCCTTAGGCCTCACACTAGCCATCGCCTTGTGGATGCTCTTCAGAGGCTAAAACTTCCTACACTTCCTCATCCGACATACAGCCCAGATCTTGCGCCCACCGATTTTTATTTAGTTTCCGAAGATGAAGAAACACCTGAAATGACTCATTCGCCATTTTAACTTTAGTTATTGTTGTGGTAACTATTGTTACTTTCGGTAAGTTGGCTTGTTTATTCCAGGAAAACAATGACAAAATACTGTATGTTATACATTGTTTTAAGGCTTATTTTATTCACTTCAATATGAGTTCATGAATACGTACTTAAAAACATTAACTGCTATGTTATCTGTTTAAGAAAATAATATTATGCGTTTTTTAATTTCTGTGTCGTAATTACGAATTCATTACTGAAAAAGTGAAAAATCATTTAAACAACCATAAATTTCCATAGGCTAAATGAAAATTGCATTATTTACAGTATATTTTTTTTTTCTTTGCATAGATACGGGTAAACAAGCAAAAATTCTAGAGGCTCGCATGGCTACAGCTGGTGCAGCTGTTAAATCAGGTACATCATTAAAAACTGCTGCAAACCAATTTCCATTGCGATATCATTACCGCTGGCGGGAAAGCAAAAAGTGTTGATATCCTCATTTAATAAATAAAAATCTATTACACTCTACATACTGTCGGATTTTGGCAAACGAATTCCTAATTCCGACATCTGAATGAACTTAAGAAAATTACATTTTTTACGCTTTTGATTAATTTTTCCGATTTAATTCTGTTAATATGTAATGATATGGTAATTATTATTTACAGTTTTTATTACTTAAGGTATCTTCTGACAACTGAAAAATAATTTCGAATCTTAGCGTGTCGGAATACGGTCCACTTACCTTACAATTAATTTCATTTTATTGTTTAATGCCCATTTAGTTATATTATTCAAATGATTTTGAAGAAAATTAAAAGCATTTAACTGATTTTTATCACTAGAAAGAAGTAAAACAAAATCTGCGTAAATGTAAAATACTTGAGAATGTAAATCAATTACTAATAGAAATAATATATAAATTAAATAACAAAGGTCCCAAATTAAATCCTTGAGGTACACCAAGATTAATATTATAAAATTTAATTTTTAATTTGTCACTAATTGAATTCCTGAATTCAAATATAATTCAGATTTTTTATAAATCTATATTTATATATCTACGCAAATGTCAGTTGGTGTATTTCTCATTACATCCTTCTTGTATGTTTCTACTATGTAACTATATTATATTCATAAAACTACATTCATAAGACTTAAAAATCTACAATAAACAAAAATGTATATAAAAAAAATGTGCATCCAGATTTTTTTTTTTTAATATCTCTCCGAAATACTAATCAATAATTGTCATTAATTGTGAATTATTGAGAAGTACATACTGTATATCCGCAATTGATACTCTGAACGTCTAAATAATTTAAAGAAGCATAAAAGGTATAGAAAAATAAAATAATTAGCCTATGAATCTATATACTTATGGTACCATAATAGCAAACGATGAAAGAAATATAACAAATAATGAGTGCTGATCAAATAGAAATTAAAAAACAACAACAAGATAATTAATGCTTTTAGACAGTGTCAAAAGCAAAGCTGCTCCATAATATGCACAATTTTATAAACAAACTTTTATAAAGAACTTTATCGGAAGCGACCACTTTTGACCCCAACTTCCGGTCAGGGAGTGGTCCTAGAGGTCTGATTTTATGGACGTGGTCCCCTACTTTTTGATGCTGAACATAATGGAGAAGGTTTCGGTCCCCTATGTTTTACAGGCAAGCTGTAACCTAGGGGCCGCTAACATTGCTTTTATGCTGTCTGGATGGCACACTCTATAGCGGTCAAACGGTTAGAGATATTCGAATGAAACCTTCACCATTGTGTTCAGCATCAAAAAGTAGGTGACCACATGTAAAAAATCAGACGTCTACGACCACTCCCTGACCCCCACCAAGGAGTTGTCTTTCTTTTAAAAACGCCTTTAAAAGACCGAAAACGCCTTTGGGGGGGGGGGGGGTCAGAGAGTGGTCCTAGAAGTCTGATTTTTTGAACGTGGTCCCTACTTTTTGATGCTGAACACAATGGTGAAGGTTTCATTCTAATATCTCTAACCGTTTGGCTGCTACAGAGTGTGACATACAGACAGGATAAAAGCAAGAGCGGCGCCCTAGCGGTTTTACAGGCAAGCTGTAACCTCGGGGCCGCTAAAAAGGGAATCATTACACTTTGACTTACGATAAAATTCCCAAAATAGAAATTATTGAGAGAATAGGAAGTGTGTTAAATAAAAACACACTTTACAAAACACAATTTACCTCCTAAGAAAAAAAAAACAAAACAACCGTATAAAGAAATAAGAAACATTGAAGATATAAAAATATTAGAAGCTGATAAAGGTTAGAAATTAGTAATTTTAAACCAAAATGAATATAATGACACGATTGATAACGAGGTAAATAAAACGGATAACAATCTATCCACACAAAAGTATAAATAAAAAAAAAGTAAATTTGTTTATAGAAAAAAGTACTTATGCAAGGAAGATAATAGAAAGTATTTTAATAAGGAATACAAGAGGTCTGACTATGAACAGAAATGAAGGTGTGGTAATTAATGAAAAATTTGTAAACTTACCTTAAGAGATGATTCAATTTATCATTTCTTATAATAAACTTTTAATAATAAACTTTGAAGAATTGATGTATTAATAATCATTATGTTTTTGACTTGGAAATTCTTAGAATTGTTAACTTAAATAAGGTAGGAATTTATATTGGTTGTTGTTGAAGAGGACGGTTGAGTGTATATTTTCATAAATAAGCGGGTTTTGTGCATGTCTTTCTGTTTTTTATGAAAATATGTTTTGTAGCTTGAGAAAGGAAAGATGTTACATTCTTTCTGAAAATTTGCTGTCATTAAATATATTTTAAATATATTTAATTTGTGTGATGATGTTTTATTCAATTAATATGACTATTAGAAGAAAGTATTTCACAATTTTTGAATTTATCTTTTATTGTGAAGTTATTATTAGTTCTTGGTGGAACCATTTTGATTTCTGCGATTCATGAACCGATTTAAGTTTCTTCTGAATCTGCGAAATGTCTTTAAGAGACAGTTTACAAGAGAACACAATAGGAAATAAAAATTAGCAGTAATAGAAAACGAATTAGTTTGGAGTTGTTATTCTAGTTTTATTATTCAGTTCGGGGATTGTAAATAATTTGTTTTATTTTTTTATTGAGGTTTGTGTCACGTGATTAGAATCCTCTCATTTGATTCTAGTTTACTATTTAGATAAGTTAAAAATTTAATAACTAAAGAACAATGGGACCAAGTGTCTACCACGTGATAACCCAAAACAGCTTTTTTTGGCGACCATCAGTTGGGAAGTCACGAGCAAACAGCGAAGTATCAATACAGAGATTAATGATAACAGTAGTAAAAAAGAATATGGTATCTCCAAAATTAAAAAAAAAAATTGAAAAAACCCACAATAAATACACAATTAAATAAATAAATAAATAAATAAATAAATAAATAAATTCATATAGAGATACCATAATCTGTTCTACGATTATTTCTACTAACATCTGTATTGTTATTGAGATCACGCTGTTTGCCGATGACTACTTCCAGCTGATGATCGCCAAAAAAACCGTGAAACAGCTGTTTTTGGATGTCACGTGGTAGACACTTAGTCTCACCCATTGTTTTTTTATATACATAGTAGACACTTTTTATTTTTTTTAAATGCACACTGAAAATTCATTTGTGTCCGGAGGAATGCAGCACATGAATTTCTTTACTTATGTTGTATTGTATATTTATTATGTTTTTTTTTTATTTTGAAGGTATCAAACTCTTTTCTATCATGTAATTAAGTTTTTATCGACTTTTTATTTTGTAAAGATTTCCAAAGAAATGAAAGAAGCTTATAGAAATAAAACGACGTTCACCCCCATTATTCTGGTGCTGATGAACGTGAGTGACTGAGGCTGATGAACATACATTACAACACGACATTCTTAAAAGAAGTTAAAGGCTGCTCTCCTTATAATGTTATTCTTAATTTTGTTGTTGGTATTATCTTTATTCTATTTATTGCTCAAAATAAGTTGGTAGACAATACAATGGTGAATTTGATGAAGCACATTGTCGATTTTAAGTAATAAAACAAGTGCATGAAAAGATTTATGGCATGTCCTTATTTAAAACTTTTTTACGATCATTACTTTTTGTACTGAGCTCTAAAATGACTAATAGTATCTCTACAGTGCTCGCGCTTTAAGTTGAAACTCCCAGAATGCAACTCAGATTATAGATTGTCTTTTCCTGGCCGTTCGCTAACATTGAAATAGAAGAGAAGCGACCTCTTCTATTTCAATGTTAGCGAACGGCCAGGCAAGGACAATCTATAATCTGCGTTGCATTCTGGGAGTTTCAACTTTAAGCGCGAGCACTGTAATGCTATAGTATAATAACAAGGTACATTCCAGGAGGTGTTCGATGCTCAAATGGTTCATATGACTTACGGGCCTCGTATGGTTTCTTTCCTATAAATGGAAATGGAAGTTTCAATACCGACACGGGGCTATGCTAGGTGAATAAAATTACACAGAATATTTGTCTACATCAGGGATGGGCAGACTTTTGTAAGGTAAGGGCTACCTCAACTATACTGCAAGTGGCGCGGTCACCTTAAGACTAAAAAAAAAAAACGCCAGCCTTGATTTCTGGGTGTATAGTGCAGGCCCTGGGAGAACGTTTGCTCCACAAATCGGAATCTCCAAATCGACGACTAAAAAAAAGGACATCTTCAGACTTTTGAAATCTGACACCCAAAATGCGGACCGACCACAGGGAGTGATTTTGATTATGTTATGGGGAGTGATTTTCAAAATGTAATTTGTTGTAAAATGTTGACTATCATTGTTTACTTTCAAATCGATTTAAGATTCAACCTCCATCTCGGTTTAAATGCTCTCTTTGTCGTAAGCAGTCATCTGAAGAACCAAAAAGCTTTTGGGAATTTAAATTGTTGAAATCATTTCTATTATCTACTTTATTTGATCGTTCTGAAACGAAGAAGCACCTTAAACATATCTATCGGTAAATCATCATGAAAACTTCGAATTCCTCTAATTGAATCTTGTATTGATGTTGTAGAAAAGTTCTTCCACAATTATCAGAACAAGAACTCATCACTTCCGTTGTAGTAATATAACTTATTTTAACTTTTGATCAGACAATGGCGCAAGTACTGTCTTCTCTTAGAGCTCGCAAACTCCTTCCAGATATTATTTAGATGAAAGAAGCAATTTGTAAGTTTTTACTTAATGTACTGAATGCAGTCTCATGTGGATGAAAGGAGGTCATGTTTTAAACAAACGATACAGACATTGTATCAACGTTACATTATTCTTCCACAGACTGGGAAAGTAATGTAAGATGAACTTTGACTATCAATTACCATTTCTACACATTTAATGTTCATCATCAGAGAACGGAAGATCACACTCCTGTGGAATTTCTCACTTTTTCAGTAAATGATGGTAAGTTTCTTCACCGGAATGAATAAATTTTAGAAACTTGGACTAAACTCAGACGATGTTGTTACTGATTTTCTGTTAGTTTTGCACCGCCTATGTTCTGTGGATTAGAGCCGGAATGGATCATGTTTTCAAGCTAAAGTTGGTCATTCTTTTGAATGTATCGTATAAATAGATCCATTCCTTACTAAAGTTCCTGAAAACAGTCCACATACAAACTAAGGAAATTTCTAGAACAAGCTTGGACTGGAGGAATTGGAAGTTTTCCATCGTTCTAAATATAATCTATTGATGCGTTAAACTCTACCATTGGCTGTAAGGTTATTCTGTAATGGTCTTGGCGACCATTTTGAAAAATACTCAATCATTTTGGAACAACATGTATATACAATCGAGAGAAATGCTGCTCTCAATATAATTCCAATTCAAAAACTGTACAATCTGAGCATAACGACCATTGTCTAAAACTTAAAAGCTACATTTTGCAAAATTTTGTCCACTTTCTTGAATTTCAGTCGCCATTTTGGTTCCTACTGATTTTGGGAATGTAAATATTACAGTCGTCTTACCACACCTGAGAACTTATAAATTGATGTAGTGCAAGATTCAATTTGTGCAGATGTATTTTTTTTTTTAATTTCTCCTTTTGAAAATGGACGCCATTTTGGAACAGAGGCATATCCCAGAGTTCTTGCCCTTCATAACAGATTACTTGGAACTAGATTTTCTTACAATCTAGTTTTTTTGTATACGTATATTGCACAAAATGGTCAAATGTAAGTCACCGTGCTATAAAACTTAGCTCGAATGTGTTTCTTAAATATTCATATCAAGTTTCAAGAAGATCCCTTCAGCTGTTCAATGCAGACAGAAACACAGACTGACTGATCTGATGAACCTCACTTTCTTAGGAAAGTAGGTTAAAAATTGTACGTTGGATAACGGAAGTTCATTACTCATCGTTTTCAAAACACAAGATTATAACTCCTCCTAGCGTCAAAATTTGGAAAGTAATCTAAGTAAGTATTGATTTTAGGGTGAGAAAAATAATGATTCTTTATTGTTAATGAACCAATGCACATTTCTAAAATTCATGTTATCTAGATGCAGAGATTCAATGTGTGATTGAATCTTCTTTAACTACAGGGTGTATCTGAAATGTGCTACCAAGCTTAAAGTTTGTAATCAATCATGCAAAAAACCAATAAATGTCATATAAACATGGGTCTGGAAATGCTTTATTTCCAAGATATGAACGATGCAACAATACAGAGGTGTTGGCCATACAGTCGCTCAGTTTCCCAGAAAGTGCTCTAAATGTCCTCCACCGGCCGCAATGTACGGAACACAATGTCGTTCCATCGACTGCCGAACGGTCAAAGATCGAAGATGCCAGGTGCATGTCGAATTATATTGCACCCATCCACTGTGTGATCATGCAGTGCATCAGGAACCGGTGTAGTGTACACTAATGCTTTAAGATAATCCTATACGAAAAAGTCCAGAGGGTTTAAATCAGGGGAACGAGCAGGCCACGTCACATGATTACTGAGGAGCAATTTAATGACTCTAAGATACGACGTAAAGGCCAACTTTTCATCGTTCATATCTTGGAAATAACGCATTTCCAGACCCATGTTTAATTGTTTATACGACATTTATTCGTTGTTTTGCAAGATTGAATACAACCTTTAAGATTGGCAGCACATTTCAGGTACACCCTGTTTATAAAGCGGACAAATATTCTGTGGTTTTCTTGTTAAGCAGTAATGGTAATTTGTTACTAAACTATCAACGATAACTCGTGCTTTGGAATGAATGTGAACCTTGATTTTGTTGAAAAATTCCTGATTGTGCCTTGAAATTTGAATACATTCTGTTCAAATAGATATGTATACTTTGAGTCACGTAAGTAAGCGTAAATTTCCAGCACCAGAGTTCTTGGATTAAACTTAAAAATAGACAATTAGTTTCAGATTATTTTGATTTGAAATATTATTGATAATTTTACAAATCTTGATTCTTCATAATCAAGTTCGCATTTTTTTAAATATTTTTTATTTAACCAAGAAGCTGCGAAAACAACTTGGAGTCTACTTTTTTTGCAAGACTAACATTGATTTTAAAAGTTTTTACGAAGCTCAGTGAAACTTTTAAAGTTTTAAGGTTTTATTCTCTTAGTAAAACATAATATTGTTTCTTTGTGTCAATCACAATACCTTTTTTTTTTTTTTGAAAGCGGACCAGAATAACAGTTCAATGATGATTTCATCTCAATTCAATATTAAAGTTATCGAAATGAATTTTGTCTCTTTCAAAGCGAAGAAGAGATTGCTCGTAAATGTGCCTTCCAAGTTTTAAGAAGATTCGATTACTAGTTACGAATTTACTGGAGGATCCACAGACACGATGATCTTTAAAAATCTTACCTTCGTAAAGTAAGCCAAGAAATATATCTTCTTGATGAAATATATTCTATCGTGAAGCCATTTTTGAAGCCAAGATTTCAACTTAATATCATTTCACGTCGATAGATGGCGCCACTGACAAATATTATACAAAGGGATCGCAGAAGCAAAATTTATCTGGTAATTCATATTTTCCTTAATGATTTTTAAAGCAGAAGTCTGAAAAACTGCTTCTGAAAAATTGCTACTTGTGAGCACGATGGAGATTAGAAGTTGCGAATGGTAGGTCTCAGCGATGGTAGGTCGAGTTGTTTTGCGTTAAATTATTCATGCGACCTAATTCACTGTAATTATGAGAACCCTGCGATGACCGCTGTAATAGAAGAGATCCCGTTTAAACGACGCTTAATAACCTATTAAAAGCCTCGTAATAAATTACTCTATCAAAAACCAAGACAAGAGCTTCTTGGAATTCGGTTGATTCGTTTTAGGAATTTGCGACCATTTTGATTGAGAAATTCAACGCTCACAAATATTAAAGAAACATAAAATAAAACAAAGAGTCTCTGAAATGACATAAACTCTTTTTTCCTTGAAACATTACATTAACGCTTTCGTTAATGGGGGCTCTTTTGTTGTTTTTCGTTTATTTTCCAAGAAAAAAGCAAGACTTACCAAATCTCTCAATCTGTATTTAATGTGTGTTTGTCTCCTTGCTAATAACTTTTAACTCATTAGATGGATCTTCCTGAAAATTGGCGTGTCTATTTAAGGACAATCTAACTTTTATATTCAATATTTCATATTTTTTCTGTGAAGGTCTTTATCGAGAAATCAGCGCATGAAGGTGATAAAAAATTCTACAAAAAAAACTTTAGAATCGAAACAATGGTGTCCAACAATGAATACTTTTAGCAATCCACTAATTTGTGCACGCTTTGATTTGATTGCAATTACTCAATTTGAAATTTACTAAATGCTGCTAAATAATATGACCCTGTTTTTAATTTATCACTGTTATTATTATTTTTTCTAGTTTACTTCCCATTTGAAAAGGCTCCTCAGATCACTGTCTGTGTGTGTGTGTATACCCTAAATATCTTTTAAACCGCTGGATAGATCTCCTTAAAACTTTGCATGCCCATTAAACGACCAGGGACCGCCAAAACTATTATATTTTAAATTTTTCTGTGACTCGAGAAGGTATCAAATATTCACATTAAGAAAAAAGCATTATAATCGGAATAATATAACACTGGGTATCATTTAGTAATCCATTAATTTGTGCGCGCTTTGATGTGTTGAAAATTATTGGGATTTGATCAACTTAAGTAAATAATCCGGGTTTAATTGATTGCTTCTCAGAAAATGAAAAAAAAATAGATATTATAATTTAAAAGTAAACATTAATTTTAAATTTGTCTATTTTTTTTAATACATAATTAAAAAAAATAATAATAAAAAGGATAATATTTTAGCAGTAAGAGGCTTCAATTCCTTGTAAGAACTTCTTGTTAAAAACAAAATCAAGTAAACAAACCAAAAGGTGTCCATATATATAAATTATAAAGTACACACAGCGTACTGTATTTGCTAAGTTCTGAAAATTCATTAAATCTTCAACTACCTACTGTAAGTTCGTTGTTAAATCTGAATCATTCAAATTAAATCTTAGATGCTGCTAATGTTCAATGGATTTCGTTGACTTATTTTCATAGAAATTGATTTATTTTTTCGCCGTCAGTAACTGTAAATTGTTTGATTTAATATATGTCATATATGATTTATCAACTTAAGGGTAAATTTCATATGATTAAATGTTAAAATAAAGAAGATAATCTTTTAAACATATTAAAATTTGAGACCAATGTTCAAACTGATGTCTCAAGACAAGCCTGTTTCACGCTTATTAGGCGATCATCAGTTGAGAGTAGTCAGAATGAACATCGCAGGTCTCATAACGGAGGTTATGAGTCTCATCGCAGGTCTCATATATTTTTTAATGTATTTTTATGTTTTTAGTTTATATTGAAAGAGGTTCCATTTATTTCATCATTCAACCTCAAATACACCTCCGTTATGAGAGCTGCAATGTTCATTCTGACTACTCTCAACTGATGATCGCCTAATAAGCGTGAAACAGGCTTGTCTTGAGATGTCTTGATTTAAGAACGTTGGTCTTAAATTTTAATGTGTTTAAACATTTTTTAGTCGCTTTTCCTGTATTTAGATGCGCATAAGAAATTCATTGAGGCTGGCAGAGCCCAGCATGTGAATTCTCTTTTTCTTTATTTTTAATGTTTTTAGTTTGTAGTCATGGAGATTCCATTTCTTGCCCCACTCAAGATAACCTTTTCTTGGCCATAAATATGCACGCTAAGTTTCCAGGAGTTTGAAGCTGCTTGAGTCGCACTTCGTTGACTCCCTATGGCCTGGAGGCTTGGGAAAAATCCCGACTTCCGGTCCAGGTCACTTTAGGTTCTAGGTGGTCACTGACCACTTACTCATAGTCGTCTGAACGGTGTAAAATGTGGATACTAAATGAACTCGATGCGGGAATGGCTTGAAATTGTAACTGATCCTTGAATTTCAGCGACTTGAAAAAAAATTAGTTTTGCTCGCCAATCAATAGTAATGTCACTTTTAACAACGCAGCCGTTTGATAGATTAGAAATTGTACAACAAAAATTATACTAATTTACTACAAAACTGAATTGTCTTGTTTTCGTTGGATGGTTGACCGAAGGCACTTCTGCCGTATCCCAGCATACACACATTTTGAAAACAACATTTTTTTGCTTTTTGGTTCTTTGAAGTAGGCTTCAAACTTGAGCTGCCCCTGCTTCCTCCTTCACACCGTTTATACTGTAAAGGTGTAGCTTCACAGCACGTTCAACTGTCATCTTTTCCTGTCGTGAATTCTTCGCCAGGTCGCAAGGTTTTCTCACGCCAAATCATTCCCAAGTCAGACAACAGTTTTTTTTTTAAATTTATTTATTAATTTTGTTGTTGTTATATTTGTGGAACCCCAGATGTCACGGATGTCACGCTCTTTTGTTGTACTAACCTGATCATTTAAGGATCGCGAAGTTTCATTTCGTTTCCGTTGGGCGTCGTCTTCCTTCAATCAGTAATGACCAATCAGACGATCCTGAAATCGATTCTGTTTTTGAATGATCACTTGAGGATTATTTAGGAGGAAAAAAAAAACTTATCCTCCACACACTATAGAATTTATTGATTTCAAGGGGGGGGGGATCATCAATTTTTAGCCTGAGGGTATATGTATGTAAACGTATGGGCATCCTCTTCTATTGAATTATCTATTTTTTTTTTTTTTTTTTGTCTGCTTTTGATCAACCAGGGTTCAGGAACTCCCAATTCAGGGTCAATCACAATTTGTTATTCCGAACCACATTCTCAGAATTCGTTTTTTGTCGAAAAACTCCTTATTTCAACATGGCGCCCATCTTGTATACCGTGTCTCAGCGAAAACAAAATACAGAACATTGATTGTAATCGATAAATTTGGAGAGAAACACAAAAAATTTAAGGCGAATAAAATGAAATCGATATCAATGTTATTAAAAAGACATTTTGTGTGAGTACGTCCGCAACAATTGAATTATGCAACAATTGAAGTTCCCCGGGCGTTGCGTGGCACAGGAGTATTGTTGCATGATCGACGCTGTCCACAACAATGGAATGTTCGCACGTGTGTTGTGGCATTGTCAACTGAACTGCGCAAATTGATGTCATGGTTGTATTACATGTATTCTTTAGAATTTATGTAATAAATTATAAAGGGTGTCTACAAATGATTGGAGTGGTTTTAGGATTGACTGTCGATCCAGTACTTAACATGCCATCAAAAAAATTATAGAGAGACATAGAAAAACTTTCCAAGATTTTGTTCCATTTTAAAATGCTCGATACGTGCACCGCTTGTGACTCTGCACACATCAACTCTGTAATCAAGTTCATGAAACACAATGTTTCCTGCCTCTATTTCTTTGCTGTTAGTGTAATCCCAGAATGTACTGCAAAAAAAAAAAAAAGTTTCTATTTTCCCGTGAAATCACCGCTGGACATCTCGTTCACAAAACGAAGTTAAGTCTAATCTAACTACAAATAACAAGCATTCTTTCGAGAAACCAGGGTATTATTGACTGAAAAGGCTTCCAATATTTTTTCCTCTAATTTTATTCAATTCTTTTGATGCCATTTCATCGAGAAATTACAAACTTACAAATCGTGAATTTGTTATCTGCAGCCACCCACAGACTGATATATGTTCGTTTTTTTTTTTTTAATTCTGTGCAGATGTGGTGACTTTTAAAAGACTTGGCATCTCCAAATCCTAAAGCTTTTAACTCTCTTTCAATGCCAGATACTAAATTCAAAATAGAAATTAAGTTATTATGAATCGGGAAAATGTTGAAAATAGAATTTTACACCTGAACCCCGTGTCTTTCGTAAGGCCCATGCCACCTACCAGACACCTAGTGTTCTCTGGGGTATCTCGCGCAGAGATGGGATGGAAAACTGGAAAGGAGAAAGAGGAGCAGGAAACAGTTCATTTATCATATTCATGGAAAACCGGTGTAGTTAGTTTTCTAAGTTGAATTTACTGCACGATCAACGGAAGCTCCTTTATATAAAAAACAAGATCAATTGGCTTTCAGATACACACAGACGTCATATGTACTTTCATCATTTTAACTTCCGGTCTGGGTTCGATCCTGAGGTTTGCATGGATGTTTCTTATCTTTCCTGTCTGCTTCTTGTTCTCTTTTCCCTCCTTCCGACTGACTACTTGAGAAAGACCAGTCAAAAGGCTGAAATGCTACTGAGGGTCTTTCCAACATCAATCAATCAGTAGCTGAAGAAACTATTTAACTGAAAATGTTTCGTTGCTCGAATGGCTTTTGAATTTAACATTAATGGTTTAAAGTATCTGAGATTTCGAATAGACTCTTCACCACATTTCTAAATAAATATATAAATTCTAAATAAATTAAAGCACGGATAAATAAAACGAACTGTGAGTACGATAATGATTTATCAGCTGGGCTGTGAACTGGAGGAGCCGGTTTCAATTCCCAGCGGTTGTTACTGGCAGAGCCGTTTCTAGGTGTTCTGCCACCCTAGGCGAGAACTGAAAAATGCCGCCCCCTCCCTTTCAAATGCCGCCCCTCCGTTTCACACTCCCTCTCGCGAGATAGCGCACGCGCCTCTTTCCAGAATTCTTTGTTTAATAATTAATAATTTCGCTGTTTGATATATATATATATAATTAATTTTATTTTTTTCTGTCCTTCGGCCGCCCTAAAATCTTGCCGCCCTGGGCGGCCGCCTAGTCTTGCCTAATGGTAGAAACGGCCCTGGTTACTGGGGTTTTCCGTGATTGTTACTCCTCCGTATGGACTCCCAGCCCTCTGTCAAGTGAGTAAATTGTTTCTGACTCGGGGCTAAAGCCGGGATGAAATCGAAATGACTTCAGTAGTCCCGTTGGTAGAGGATCGCCGGCAATATCCCACATTCAACCTCTTTAAAACACTTTACTTTTATTAAAAACGACCTGAGCCCCATATTTTCTTAAACTTAGCTGTTGTAATTTCGAAATCATTTTTCCACATGACAGACATTGCAGGAAAAAATAAAGAAAAAAAAAAGAAAAAAATAAAGAAAAAAAAAAGAAATCTATAAAATCTAATACAAATAAATTATATAAATGAGATAGTGAAACTGGTGATACAGTTTCGCGAGATAAAAGATACTGACATGTTATCTTTTGGGAATCATTCTCTTTTAAGTCAAGGAATACATGAATTCGGTGATAAAGAGATACTGACTCTGCACCAAAATATCTCCCAGTACAAAAAACGAAAAAGAATAATCAGTCCCAGTTGATTGTGATCGTAAGTTTTATTTCTGATCGATGTGCAATCAATGATACAGTGGAATTTTATCGAAATGGGAGGTTTCTTTTTTATAAGTTATCTGTAATATAATAGCCTTATTTAAGTGCAGTGAATCACTAAATTCTTAAACAGCTGCTGTATTTATAGAAGGAATTTAAGTACTAGAAAGAATGCTTAGCTACACTAGTTGTTGGAAGAAAATTTAATATTTTTTTTTTTTTTAGCTACACCCATAACTGTTTGTGTAACGCCTTCACTGACCAGTCAATATGAGTGCAGAAATAAATATTGTCCCTAATGCCGCATCATACCTGTAGTATTCTTGGAAAAAAAAAACCTCCATCAAGAGAATATTAGGATTTTTTTTTGTTTTTAGCGATCTCGTAGGAAGGATCTATAAGAATCTTTGTCTCATTAGGAAAGCTTTACGTGTACTGAAGTAAAAGTTGAGAAAGCCAGCTCTCGTTTGGCGAAACTGTAGTATTATTCATTTTGTAATTAAAATTGTCTTTGCATTATACAGGTGTACGGCTCTATATATGTCTCCAAAGAATCTTTGTCTATTTATAACTGTGGATTACCGTCCGCAGCCCCATGAGTTATACCTTCTTGGACTCCACAAGGCCTGCATTTTTGAGGAAAGAAGTGGTATCGATTTCCAGTGCAGATCGCTGCTTTAGATGGTCATTGATCGGGTCAGGAAAACAGAGAAAACAGGACAAAATTGGGGGTTTATCTTTACTGAATGGACCAGGCTGATTACGAATATATCATCCTCAACCCAATGTGGCCACTTATGCAGAATCGCCCGAATGGTGGAAAAAGGGATCTAAGTATAGGAAACGAACTCAATGTTGGCATCGCGAAAGTCGGGGAACTGCATTGATGATCACAAATAAACATTCAGATGATCACAGCCATGTCTTTTGAGTCTCTAAAGTTACGCTGCACGTTAGCCATCCTTACATGGCAAACCTAAGAAGTACATATTAAAGCAGACGAACAGAACAGGTGGAAGCGTGCTACGTCACAGTTTGAGAACCACTCATTAAAGTAACGAAACAGTGGGAAGACAGGAGAAAGAGTTCTCTGAAAATCTCCCAATTCTCTACACTACGCTAAAAGTCACAGCTACATGAATACTTAATAGTAGTGTATTAACTATAACAACCTTATTTCATGGGAAAATTGTTATCAAGATTCTAATAATCGAAATAACTTACTTGTTTTACATATGGAGATTAATGCTAACCTGGTTGTGAAGGTATTTGCAGCATCTCTCTTTCATTTCCAACGTTCTTCTCTTTTCATTCGAAAGGAAATACGAACAAAGAAGAAGGAAATGATGATGGTGTCAGTTACGTAATCTATGAATGCAGCGGTAATTACGGAACGAATTCCAATTTTTAATGTTGTCTTTTTTTTTAGAAATTAATGTTATTGATATCTTGTGCAAACCTTTTTATTATGGCTACTTTCGGATAGGAAGGGAGGCTAAACGGATCACTTAGTCTGTGTGTGTGTGTGTTTCGTAATTAATAACCTTTGTTCCGTTGCTGGATCTCTCTTGAAACTTAGAGATGAATATTCGAGGACTTCTCTAAGATCTAACTTCTCCATTTGAAACTTTTTCAAGTGGATTCTTTTCGAGAAATCAGGGCATGAAGGGTAATAAAAGTCCTTTAGAATGCATTAGAAGTACAAAAACCCATATTAATTCCTTTACTGATCCACTAATAGGCGCGCGCTTTGATTTCATTAAAATGAATCGGATTAAACAACTCTAAATCCGGATTCCGCCGTTAAATTGTTTTTAGGGTTTTTATCTTATCATCTCTCCACCTTTGTTTTATTTATTTAGTATTTTTTTTTAAGAATTTTGTTTTGTAAGAAATTGTGATAAATTCAAATTGTTAAAAAGTGCTTTTAAAGAATCTACTTTCTTTGAATTAGAATCTATTTTCTGTAAAAGACTTTATTTTCTTTTCTCTTGTTTTTATCTTTTTAAATTTTTGATAATTACCAAAAACGTTTCTTATCTATTTTTATTCTTACATTATAATATGTGTCAAATATAAATACAGTAAAACCCCGTTATTACGCTCGTCAAGGGACCATGACCTACAAGCGTAATAAGCGGGATAGCGCTATAGACGATTAATGATTTATGAGATGGGGAAACATTTAGACACCATTTTACAGGAAAGATACTTGATTCTGCAGTAGATATAGTGCAAATGTGAGCTTATTTCCTATTAAACAAATCTTTGATTGTGGTTTGCCGTGTGTGTGTGCTACTGTTATGAATTATGACATTTTCAATGCGGTTCAAGTAACTATTAACATCAATTGATACACCACTAGGAGCAACACTAATATATTTTCGGAGCAGATTTATTGCACTGCCCGCTATTTCATGCGCCTTTTCTTGAATGATCGGGCCACTTAATGGCACTGATGCATCACGGGACTGATGAATCCATTCCATTAGAATTTCCTCGGCATCTTTCATATTTTCCACACTTTACTTTTTTACGTTTGCAACCACCCTTCGCTGCATTGGTAATTCCATTCTTATTTTTTATTATTGTTCTCAGAGTGGATGAGGGAATTCCTAGAGATTCTGCGAAATCCTTCTGACTTAGTATAGAATTCTCGACGTACTTACGGAGAATTTGCAATTTTTCACTTATAGAAAGGGATTTCCTCTTCGACATTTTGCACTAACTTACTGTATCACAGACCCGCACTTTTAAAGAGTTCAAAGATTACCTCCTACCAGGGAAAGAAAAGAATCTTAACAGTGTTACATTTCTTTTCGATAAAAAATTTCCGATATAAAAAAAGCGCTACAAGCGGGATTTGAAGCGTTATAAGAGGGTAAAAGTATACAGAGTTACATAGAAAATTCCAGGGACCGTATGAAAGGAGCGTAAAGAACGGGATAGTGCTACAAACGGGAACCTAATAACGGGGTTTTACTGTAGTAGATATAATTAGTAGAAACTCATCAATAGTAGAAATTTTCCGTTTTCTGAAAAAAAAAATAATATAATTATTATATAATATGTGTCAAATAGAAGAGAAGCGACCTCATCTATTTCAATGTTAGCGAACGGCCAGGAAAGGACAATCTATAATCTGCTTTGCATTCTGGGAGTTTCAACTCTGAGCGCGAGCACAATAAATCCTTATTATTAATGTAAATCAATTAAAACACGATTAATTTTAATCATATCTAAGCGCGCACAAATTAGTGGATTACTAAGAGGATCAATACTCATTGTTCGACACCATTGTTGCGGTTCTAATATTATTCCAAAGGAATTTTTTATTATCTTTTCGTGCTAACTTCCTGACAGGAATCTACACAGATAAACAAAATAAAATTACAAAAAAAAAAAAACATTAATTTTTTTATGCTTTTTTTTTATAATTTTATTTTTAAAAAGAATTAAAAAAATTATATATCTATCTATATATATATACAGTATGTATATGTATAGATAGATAGATAGCTAAATTAATCTTTTGCTCTTGAAAGTACTTTCCAAGCTGCAGGAAAATCCATGGAGCGGTTCAGAAGTTAATAGGGCCAACAGATTAAACCATTTGTTCAGCCTCACTATCGTAGAAAGTGGTTTAGTAATGAAAATGGGGAATTGCTCTTGCTAGTCGTTGAAGGAGGCTGTTCTAACGTATACTGACTCATTGATACTATTTACAGAGAAATCAGGGCACTCCACTTTTGACAACTTCAGCGATAATTCTGATTGTTAGAACAGCACAGTCAGATAAATGCTGTTGATTTTACAGAGCTGTCAAAATAAAATGACTCTTTCACTACGGAAGAAAGGAATAGTCACACTTTTGAAGACATATTGAAGAAAATTCGAGATATTTCTTTATTTCTTCCGAATAAAACGATAATTTAAGAAAATGATAGCAAATATCCACCAAGAAAGTAAAAAAAAAAGGTAACATGGAAAAAAAAAAAAAGTGAATGTTCGTTAGATCCGTATGTCAGTTCCATTTCGTATGTGAAAACGAAAGAGACCAAGTAGTTGAAAGAACTTTCCTGAAAATGTTGTCCTTGCAATTTCTTTTTTGTTATTAACCGACTCCATGCTGTGTGTTTTGTGATTGTGTGTCACGCCTTCTCACCCCAAACCGAGAGTCGGCACCCATGAGTCGTTGTTGACTCCCCATGATCTCGAGTTTTGGAAAAAATCTGATTCCGGTTGAGGCCACTACCGGTTTTAGGTGGCCACTGATTTGATCGGAAAAATCAGGATTTGAGTGGTAAATGAATAAATTTTGGATCTATTTACAGGCTACTGAATGGACTGAGAAGAATGGACAGTATTTTGAATTTGGTGAAAATTCCTGTCCTTCCCTCTCGACATTATCCGCCACTGTCTTTTGCAAAGTGTATTGATGTGGAAATTTTTTCAATTTATTGTAAACTACAACGAATTTGTCAATACCGTATTTACTCGCATAATTTCCCCTTTTTTTTCATCAATATTTTGAGAAAAAAAAGGGGGTGGGGAAATTACGCGATGTTTTTCAATTTGAGGAAAAAAAATATGGTGAAAGTGTAAGGAAAGCCATGTTAAATATTGATTTTTAAAGCAAGAAATGTAATTAACAACAATTTTATTAAAACGCAACATTTAAAATATAAGAAATCACATCTCAACATTTGTTTTTTCTTCAAAATACAGTTATTGTTGTACTGATTCAGAAGGAGTCTGCTCTTGTACTGACCGGGGTGGGGGTGGAATCTTCCCCTAAAGTAGCGTGGGATAGAGAAATGTGGAAGTAACGGTACATTGTCGCGTCGTCGTGAGTTGACCGCCAGTCAAGGTCGTGTTGGAAACGCGTTGAAGTAGAGGTGGGGAAATTGCGATAAAAATAAAAATTGAATTTTGTAATCCACAAAAACTGGGGTGGGGAAAATACGCGATGGGGGAAATTATGCGAGTAAATACGGTAAATATTAGAAACAATATGTAATATCTATTTTGTATCAATTATTCTGCAATTATTTTAATTGTACATCAAAATAGCTTTATCTGTGGAATCGGACATACGTTCATACGAACATTTTTTCGTAGAATAACTTCCCACTGAATTTTCCTTCTGGGACATCTTGCAAAAAACAAAATCACTTTTATTGATTCAAGCAATCATCACAAAGTTTAAATTCACAGACCTGTTTTGAATTGGATGTGGGAAGATGGAAATACAAATTTTCTTGAATCTAAAAACAATGATAAAATGTTGAATCCGACCTAGCATAATTGTTTGGTTTTTTGTTTGTTTACTAAACTCTGAATTCCGTTTTCTATGTAGTTTTAAATTATTTTAGCATTTTTTTGTTTTGTTAGCTTTTTATAATCGCCGGCGATGGTCGAGGGAGTCTTGTTCCCAGTTCGATTACAGTCAAAATCCTGAATAAATATATCATTAGAAGATAAAGATTTCTTCTCTTTCCTATTTTTTCCTAGGGAAATGAGGTTCAGTCAGTCTATGCGTCCCTTTTGAACGGCTAGATGGATCTTCTTGAAACTTGATATGCACATTTAAAGATTATAAAATTTTTTCAAAGAGGTCCTGGTCGAGAAATTATTGTCAAAAGGCGATAAAAAATTATAGAAAAACAATAAAAATTTTATAGTGAATTTCTATTGATGACTTCAGTAATCCTGTTAGTTAATCCATTAATTAGCGCACAGTTTGATAAGTGAATCGAATTAGGTACATAAATAATGCGGATTTTTTTTTTCTTTTCAGAAAATTCTATAGATTTAATAATATGAAACTAAACGTGGTCTTCGTTTGTGATGTTTTTCATGACTTAAGAAAAAAAAATAATAAATAAAGTGAGAATAACATTTTAAAGAAAGAAGACTTTCTGTTCTATCAGGCACATCTTATTTTTCTCATTGAACTTCTTTTTTAACATAAGATATTCGACGGCTACCAGTCACTTCGCTCCGCATACGAAAATCACATGTTGTTTAACGGATGTAACTTGTTTTTTAATAAACTAAAAACTAAACTAAAAATAATTAAAGCTTAAGTTCTAAAGAATACCTACAATACAATATTCAAATCCATTCGTAACAGTTAGAAATTCACGCTGTTGAGTTAAGCAACAATATTCTTGTTGTCTGACAACGCGTGTGCGAACATCAATTGTTGCGAACGTGCGCAAATCGTCGTTTTTCAATAGCGTAGATTTAATGTTAAAATAGCTTTGGGCAGTCGTGAACGATCAGTTTCAGAATTTAGAACTGGCTGCCACAGTCTTAGAAATCACGATTTATGGAAAAGATATCCAAGGAAAGAGAAAATACAAACAAACAAATTGTTCGGCTTCTGCTCTCTCACCTCTTCGAGCAAATTATCAGAAAAATAAGAAGTTCTGTAAGAACTTGGAACTTTCTTAACTGACAAAGTCAGAATTCGAGAGCTTTCCTACTGAAGCCAATTACAGTAAAACCCCGTTATTACGCTCGTCAAGGGACCATGACCTACAAGCGTAATAAGCGGGATAGCGCTATAGATGGAAAATGATTTATGCGATGGGGAAAGATTTGGACATCATTTTACAGGCAACATATATGATTCTGCAATTGATATACTGCAAATATGAGCTTATTTCCTATTAAAAGGATCTTTAATTGTGATTTGTCGTATGTGTGTGCTACTGTTATGATTTATGACATTTTCAATGCGGTTCAGGTAACTATTAACGTAAATTGATACACCACTAGGCACAATACTAATATATTTTCGGAGCAGATTTAGTGCACACTACTTTTTTAAGTTTGCAACAACTCTTCGCTGCATCGGTAATTGCATCCCTGTTTTTCATTATTGTTCGCAGGCTGGACAAGGGAATTCCTAGAGATTCTGCGAAATCTTTCTGACTTAGTGTAGAATTCTCGTCGTACTTACGGAGAATTTGCAATTTTTCACTTATAGAAAGGGATTTCCGCTTCGACATTTTGCACAACTGTATCACAGACCCGCACTTCACAGAGTTCAAAGATTCCCTCCTACCAGGGGAAAAAAAAAAAAAAGAATCTTTACAGTGTTACATTTCTTTTCGATTCAAAATTTTCGATATAAAAAAGCGCTACAAGCGGTATTTGAAGCATTATAAGAGGGTAAAAGTATACAGAGATATATAGAAAATTCTAGGGACCGTATAAAAGGAGCGTAAAGAACGGGATAGTGCTATAAGCGGGAGCGTAATAACGGGGTTTTACTGTAGTTGTTTTCTTAATAAATAATCACAATGTTTTGACTGACAACGTTTCGTTACCACAAACGTTTCGCACTGTAAAGTTGTCATTTACTATCGCCTATTTCAGTCGGCTCACGATTTCATCCCGCCGTCTTGTTAATTTTAGTCGGAAGGAAGAAAATCTAAATACAAAAGGAAATGTTGTCTCTTTTCCATTAAGGTACATGTCAAATTTGACGATCCTCAGCAGTTCAGGAGTTATTGTGAGAGGAATGAACACGCAAACATACATACAGGCGTAGTGATTTTATAAGTCCTTTTCCTTCACGGAATATACTAAAAATCTCAAATCCAACCATTAAAATTCAAAATTTACGTCTGACACCTATACACACATACACACAAAAAAACTGAACTACTTTTCAAGTCTTTTCGTCCACAAATCCTTATGAAAACACAAGTCGGATTTAAACCCAATTGAAGTTATGGGTTTTTTTGAACAAAAAAAATAATAAACTTCCTAAATATTTATGTTGGATCGAAGAACATGAAAATTTCCGGCCAGTACGAAAATCTTATTTGTAATTTCGAATTACAAATAAGCCTAAAACATGGAATAAAAGACTAAATGGACTCACCCATGTCTTGATTTAAGAGTGGAGATGTCTCGTGCATTAACTTCACACCTCGAATGATGATGAGTTAAAAAGATAGATTTACTTTATTACGTAATCGTCATCAGAATGTGCTACAGTTTTATCTTATCTGATGTTGGTTTGGTGATGTTTTAACTGTACGATGAAAAAAAAGTATAAATAGAGAGAGGTTTTTGGCTAACTAAGGTGGGCAAAGCTCAGTAGTAAAAGTATTTCACCATTTTATTGAGAAATGAACGTGATTTGGACAGAAATGAAGTCACTTTTTGTTTGTATATGAGAAACAGTAAATATTGAAGATAAAATAATTCACAGCCCTGCGTTTATTATTATCTTTTCTTTTTTCTTTCTTTTTTTGCTTGGGTTGTCTTAACCCATTTGTGCCTAAAGTAATATTTGTTAAATTTTTAAGTTGAACTTGATAAATTAGACCAATTATAACATGTTTAAGTAAAAAATAAAATGTTTTTATTTAATTGCTACCTGTGTACCAAATTAGGGGCCGACCTAGGCATAAATGGTATACAACATGCTTTCTGTATTACTATAGTGTTCATTCCGCAACAGACTTATGCTGTGTGAAAGTCCTTGAAGCACTTTACATGAACACCTTTCCCACATTTTTCACACCTTGTAGTAGTCTTCTGATGACAATGAGCACATCTTGTTTGCTTCTCCTGTGGAATTACCATCTGGTTATAACCATCGAATCGGGAATCAGCCGGGGGCTTAGATGGTCGTCCTTTCTGGCCTTGGCGAGAGGGATTTCCGTATCTTTCCAGGTAAAATCTTGAAACACGTCTTCGGAAGGCTAGCAGATCAAGATGATTGTCTGGATTACATTTCTTATGTAACATCCAGCCATTATTCATAGACTGGTCCAAGCAATATGTATTCAAGGATGAGTACCACTTCTTTCCTCTAATGGATATCCTATATTTGTTGATGTTCTGGTCCATCCTGTCCACTCCACCCATATGTTCATTATAAATCTTTACCAGATTAGGCTGTGAAACCTGTATTCGTTTCTTCTGCTCTCGAGAATACCGATTCGCTTTGTTTATGGGATTTACTCCCGAAGCATTTGAGCAAAGTGTCACAACATTGTTGTCATTCCAACGACAAAGCAAAATTTCGTTTTCCTCGTCTACTTTGTAGTCATAAAATCCTCTCTCTTTTTTCTTCATCTCAGCAGGCTTCATCAGGGGGCACTTCTCCGTTCTGTTCTCTCTCACAGTTCCGGTTCCCTTGATTCCAGCATCCTTCAAAGCTGAAACAAGCCTAACACTCGTGAAAAAGTTATCAAAACACAGGTGATAGGGAAGGGGATTTCGGTCATATACACCCAAAACAACTGTAATCAAAGGAGTCATAAAGAAATTTATATAAAAAAAATTTTATACCCAAAATACAGTATGACCAAATATATGCGGATTTTCCTAGCGACCTATATGTAGGACGTCATGTTTCCATTCATTCTCCTAGGCCTAACGTTCGTTACAGGAATTTGGTATATTTACCTTTCCATTACCCTTCCTTTCGCAGTTTATAATTACCAAACACAAAATTTTAAGACTATTTTATCAAATAAATATCTTATCTAGAAGTCGAAGCCATTGCAATTTTTGTCAAGAGCTTAGAAGTTGCACAAACATCGTATGATAAGGCTCGTGCAGATGGAAAATTTTTTGAAACGAGCTATGGACACCTAAGCGTAGTGTGTTTACTACCAGTCCCTTGGCGCCATCTGAATTCTGAATGCATAACTATTTCGGGAAGCTCAATTTGCCAGCGTACTACATGTAGAACGCGAGGCATAAATGGGTTAATGTGTTTTTATCTGCTTGATTTTGTAATGTCCTATTGCTTTTTTTAGATGTTGTTGGGAACAGCAGTGGGTTGGCAGTCCTAAAGGAAACGATGAGATACATTCCGTCATCGGTATTTCTTGTTTGTTTTATGTGTCTTGCATAATAGAAGAATAGTTTTCAATTTCACCGCTAGAGTCGCTAGTAACCGACCCGTAGTTCGTTCATTTTCTGTGATCATGTTGATGGGATAGGAATTTGAAGGTTTAACGTTGTTTCTTCCAGATCCAATCTGTCAGATGGATGTAGTAAACATGACGCTCTGAATGTTGTTAGATAACAAATAGTAGGCTGGGTAGGTTCTAGTGCGTGTGCATTTACAGTCGGACCTCTATTTAACGAAGTCGCTAAATCCCGAAAAAAAGTTCGTTATATGGAAAATTCGTTAAATAGAGATTCACCTTTTAAAATTACTTTAAACTACATAAAACAGATTTAAAATACAAAAACAATAAATATTATTAATAAACGTAATAATTTTAATGACATATGGGTACTTAAATTTTATTAGTCTATTAATTTTGTCTTAGTCTTTTTTTTGAAAAAGTGTTTTCGCTCATGGTAAGTCTCGCATCTTTGCAATGCACTAAAAACCCTTTCAGGCGCATTTTCTTCAAATTGTAATCCGCATTGGATTGTTTCAAATGATTTTAGCATTTCATTATACGAAGGGTTTTTGATTACTGCATCATGATCAATTTCATCATCGTCATCTTCATCTCAATTCATAGCTATATTGTTTTTATTTTTCACACTGTCCTAAATATCCGATTCAGTTAGTGTTTCCGAGGTCTCAACTTCAAATTGAAGTGAAAGATAATCATCAATCAGCACATCATCGTTAATTTCTTCTTTTTCCCTCAGCTGTATCCACATTTCTTTCATTTCCTCTAAGGGAATATTAATAATAAAAACATTTCAAGGAGAAAAAAAAAATAGATACCTCGAAAAAGTTCGTTAAATAGAAAATGCACTTCGCTATTTGGAGGTTATTTTACGAAGAAATTAGCAAAATGTTCTTGGTTCCAAAGAAAAGTTCGCAAAATAGAGGTTCGTTAAATAGAGGTCCGACTGTATTTCCGTAGGAAACCGCAGCGAAGTATCGCGAACTTGTCTGTCACCTTTCACGGAGCTCCCAGTTACATTAAGTAAAATCGTAATCTTTATCAAAATAAAAATGAAAAAAAAAAAAGTTATTAGAAACATTATTTATTCTAGATAGATGAAATTTCAGTGGCGAAATTACTATAACTAAAGATAGCACCTAATGATTTTGGTAGAAACTTGTTGCAGTAGACAGTTTATAAAATCAAAATACAATGCTGGGCAAAAGTATAAGACACCTTATATTCTACGTCTTTTTTATTTAGAAATCGATTCATACAGACCAGTAGTGTAATAAATTAATGTATTTAAACAATAGTAGCTTCTTTTAGGTTAAAAAAAAATAAAATTCAAATCCCAAAACAATAAATATTAAACCAAAAAAAAGCACAAAATTACTTTTCCTTGTGACAAAAATATAAGACCATGCTTCACTTAGCATGAAATTAATTAAACAAAATGATCACTAATATTTGGTACATCATTCATTGCTTGAATCGACCTCAGAGATGCGATTTGGCATTCATTCGACCAATTTTAATATGTTCGCATGAATGGTCAATCTCCTCTCAACCAGCTGATATGGCATTCTTTAGCTTCTGAACGGATGACTGTTGTCGACCGCTGGTATACAACACGTGTTAGCTGACTTCCATAAGTTCTCTATTGGATTAAGATCCGGAAAACGCATAGGCCAAGCTAAAACTGAGATTCCGTTGATTGTGAACACTGTTTTTGTCACTTAGGCGAAATGACACAGTGCATTGATGATAAACAGCACTTTCTCCTCCAAGAATCTGTTTGTTGGTCCACTATCAGGAAGAAATACGATGTCAGTTTTTCGTTTCAGAAAATCCGGCTCAAATCATACAGGAACCACCTCTTATTTGTCTGTCTTGTGCCGTAAATCAAGACTTTAGCTGCAGCATCCGTCTGGCCCGGCAAGAATACTTTCTTTCTATCGGAAAAGATCACCGAAAACCATTCGTGGGACCAAGACATTGTTTTACGGGCAAACTCCAAACGTGTAACTTTATGTTGGGGACTCAGTTGTGGTTTCCGTTTGCTGAAGTGGGTGATGAGTAAGCACTCGGGGAAACTGTTCTTGTGGAACATGGAAGCTGTGCAATATCTCTCTCGTCACCTGCAAACAGCTTCTTGCGTGTTGCTAATGAACAATCTTTTTTTGGCGAGCAGTCAAACATTGCGGTCTCCCAGATACTGCCATCATTACCAGGCTTTAATACATGGACAACAGCACCTTTAGACCTCTTCTTAGTTTTTCTGCTAAAGCCATCTGTGACATACCTTAGATTCCAAGAAGAATCTCAAATTTGTCTTATTTCCGTTCAACTGAGTTCAGAGCTTCGTAACATGGTTATAGGGTTTCGAGATCACAAGTGGAACTTGCACAATTCCCCTTAGCATTGAATGGCAGAGTTGTTGCCTAATTTGAATATTCATTTCAATCCCTACTCCTTAAATAATGGACTGGTCTTATACTTTTATTACAAGGAAAACACGTATTATTTTGCTTTTGTGGTTGAATATTTATTGTTTTAGATTTGAATTGTAAGGTAATGGGAGGTACTGTTGTTCAAATACATTAATTTATTACACTAAGAACTGTATGAGTCTGATTTCTAAAAAAACGACATCGAATGTAAGGTGGTCTTACACTTTTGTCTAGCACTGTATACCATAAACATCCTCTGAATAGAATCTTCAAAAGTTGACACGCCAACTATTTTAACAAAATTCCCAAATTAAAACAATATCAATTACAATCTAGAAAGCTCAAGAAAAGAATTAAAGATAAAAAAAAGGCAAGTGAAATAACCCTACTGAAGTGTGATATTGATGGAATCTATTTGATCTATTAGCAGTGTGATTCTCGATTGTTCCATTACCTTTTTAAGAAGTGAATTTGCGTGACGTCAAATGGGAAATGTTTACTGAGCTTTTTTTTTCCTCTATACGATCTTCCTAATTGTCTCTAAAGGTCAGATAACTTGAGTTGATAGCGTCTTAATATAGAGCTTTTTTTATTGTCTACCTATCTTTTGTAATGTCAACGGCGATAAAGCAAAAGACTTATTTATAAAATAAATACATTTATTTTTACTGTAGAGATCTTTTATTTATGTTTATTTATATTTGTCTACTTTTCTAGGAAAGGGACACTCGTGAGATCACTTCGTCTGAATGTGTGTATGGTACCCTAATAACTTTTTGACCGCTGCATGAGTCTTCTTGGAACTTGGTCTGCATATTTGAGGACTAGGAACGACGTAACTTTTCTATTTGTGATCTTTTCGGGTCCTTATCGGGAAATTAATGCGAGAAAGACACAAAAATTCCATAGAAAAAGCGTTGGAGTCTAAACAATGGATTACTCCATTCAACTGCGCGTGTCTTGATATGAAGAAAGCTAATCAGCTTTAGACAATTGAAGTAATGACAATTCAATGATTACAAATAGATATTGTTTTGGTTTTTTGTTTTCAGAAAATAGAAAATTTGAACTGTTTAAATTCGGCAGATATTAGAATTTCTAGAATTTTCGTGTTGTTTCCATTATTAAAAAAAAAAAATAATAAGGAAAATAAAACTTAATCAATCATGATATATAATGAAAAATCTTCACATTCCCTTCTTTATTCCACAACTAGCTGGGTACCGTCGCTTCGCTCCGGCACCCTTGCATACATAGCATAAAAAAAAAATATATATATTTAGCAAATTAATATCGAGATCGGAAAATATACGAGTTCCCAGCCCTTTGTGGCCTTCGCCGGATAACTCAGATGTATTGCGGGTTCGCGCCACACACCTATATATCGATAAGGCAACTTAAAGCGAAATTATAAATCCTCTTTATTCTTTATCCCGTGGAAATTTCGAAAAATCCGGCCTCATTCCTTGTCTACAACATAAAGGGAACCTCTGTGCAACATTTCAGCTTTCTAGGTCCAAGGGTTTGGGCTGGGTATTGATGAGTCAGTGAGTGAGGGAGTCAGGACTTTTCTTTTTACATAGGTAATAAGGTAAATAAAGATTTTTTCATTATCATGATTGGTTAAGATTATCGCTTTGGAAACTATATATAAAACAAAACTTATTTTCAAAGTTTTAAAGTTTTTTCAGGATCATCTTGTTTGTTGTTTTTTTTTTTCGTATTATAATTTAGTAACGAATATTAAGCCACTGCATTAAAGTGGTTTAAGAAAAAAAATCCACATTAAGAAATTTATACAATAAATAAATAAATAATAATTATACTTAAATACTAAAAAAAAATCATAAAGAGGCGAAAAAAAAAAAGAGGATGATTTTTTTTTTAAATGCGTTTTTCATTGAATTTGGGCATTTTATTTTTTCTAATCTCTATTTAAGGATTTCAATTCGAATTCCAGATAAGGCAGGATGGGTTCCACCGGACGTGAGAAATCATCGGAAGGGATTGGCTGCTTTATATGTTTGCTTTAAATCAATCATCTCATGGGTGAGAATGATTAGATAACATTAAAAAATAAAACACAACGTCAATGCACGCAAAAAAAAAGATAACAATATTATGCAACAACTTCATATCATTAGTAAATGACTGCGAATCGGAAGTTTTCCCATTCCGCTCTTACATATTGTCTTCTCTGTTTGTCCGCCTGTCTGTTTTATGTGCCTCACGCTAAAACAGATGAACGGATTTCCGTAAAATTTGGTACGTAGTTTATTTTTGGGCCAACTTGAAACATGACCACGGTTAATTTGATATCCACAAAATTGGTATCTACCCTTAGTCCAAAAAAATTGATACCATATCACTGAATGCGCAATCCCCAAATACACGATGGAGAGCTGAAGAAAAACAAATAATAATAATAATAAACAACAACTCTCGCAGACAAGATCAGTAAATACACTGATCTAGCACACGAGCTCCAGAAGCAGTGGAGGCAGGATCGAGTACGTGTTGTACCCATCGTTCTGTCTGCCACTGGCCTGGTGCCTCACACATTGCACCACAGTCTCAGCACACTAGGACTTCACAAAATCACTTATGCACAACTGCAGAAGGCTGTGGTACTCAACACTACACGCGTGGTTAGGAAATTTATGGACACAAGCACACATCCCTAATCATTCTTGCACACATCTTTACACTTGGCAGTATGTGCTTTGGTCCTTGACCCGCCTTATTGGTTTTGCTGGGGAAACCCAAGGTTTGAAACATAATAATAACAAATTGGTTTCTCCTTTCCAAGACCTTCATGGAATATCGATTTTGTAATAAAGATGCTACAGATAATAGTTTATTGATTACTGTGTTAATCATCATCATCACCTTATGTAATTCTTTTTATCTGTGTATTTTGAGCAGATATTTCAACAGTGATATCTTTAAAGCAAAGGCAATACTTATTTACATAATAATAATAATAAAGTATTTTACAGTAAGATTTTATCGAAGATAAAAAGGCAATTGATTTAAAATTAACTTAAAATATATTGGAATTTTTTAAAATTGTATATAATTTTATATAATTTTTCTAAAATGAGGAACGGAGTACGGTTGCCGTTACAATGAATCAAAGTTTGAAATATAAGGAAATCACCGATACGTCATAATCATGCCCTGGAAGTTCACGTGACAGAACTTATTCGAAATATGAATAATAAGTCAATTCAGTTTGTTGTAAACACAAATCCAATATGCGATCTGTCAAATACGCTAGCGTTGTTAAAAGTGATACTACTATTGAATGGTGCGCAAAACTCATTTATTCAAGCAGTAATTCAAGGGACAGTCTAACACGACATCCTCATTGGCAATGGGTTTGCAGGAAAGTTGTTGCCGCCCCAGTTATCCGGACCCAGGAAGTGCTACATGGGGTCAAAGCACAGGCGTATTCAGGATGTGGGAATGGGAGGGTTATGATTGCCGTAGTAGTCATTCAACCAAAGAAAAAAAAGTCGCGTCCTTTTGGGGGTTACAAACATACTCTTCAACCTAAAAAGCAAGTCCGAAATCTTATATTTCTTCCATTTTCGGATGCATTGGGGGGATGTTCTAACCCTTAGCAATTCCTTCACCCCCCCCCTACCCCCATCGGTACACCAATGGGTCAAAGGTATCATATTCATTTTGAGCACAATCCTTTTAGTTTCCTGTTTTTAGATTCCCAGTGAAAGTGGCAGTGAAAGCGGCAGCATTGAATACATTTAACATGTCTAGACCGCCATTTTGTATCATTCAGGTGTCGTATCCGTCCTCAGAATAGTCGATTCAGTATAGACAGACACCAATTTTGTCTATTACCACTAATTACCACTATTTTCCTGGCCCGGTAAAGTGATGACCTAAAACCGAAGTAAATTTGACAGCATATCGGGTTTTTCTGCACGCTTCCAAGCCACGTTTTTCGACAATAGATGTCGTTGAGATATCTGCAATGATTACTCGATTACTAATTGCCAATCCTCTTTTACAAGTGTGGGTGAAGTTTACAAACTGTAACAATAAATAAATATAAGTACATAAAGTAGAACTTCTATTTTTTCTCTGGTTCCTTTTCAATATCAACATTGTTCTTTAGTTTTTTAGATTATACAGACATAACGAAGAATTACAACGTAAATTATTTCAAACCCAATAAGAACGGAGGAATTTGGATAAATAAATATCCTGAATTCTATAACGCACGAGTTTCTGAGACAACCACCAAATCACAGCAGCCTCAAGTGTTATCCGGATTCTTCAACTTTCTTTAGATTTAATAATGGTAATGTATATTGTCATTCCTAGTTCTAGATAATCTAAAAAACTAAATCTTCATTTCACAGTGAATATTGCGAGATCTCCAAAATGCTATACAGTTTTACAGGTTTTTACTGGCTATACTCTCAGAAACCACTGAGAGTAGATAGTTGGGATAGAGCACGCAGCGCTTGCTGGTCGCTCAATTTTGAGGACTAGGCGGAAGATGGAGATAGGCACATTTATTTTGATGTTTTTAGTTGGATTTTAAAGAAACCGTGTATAATTTTAGGCTTCTGAAAGACTCCTTATATCCACGGTTTGTCTGTCTGTGGATACATATCCCACAATGCTTCGCAACGGCTTCTGTTAATTCAGTTAGAGCGTCATGCTAATAACGCGAAGGTCGTGGGTTCGATCCCCTCTTGGGCAATTCTTATTCTTCATTTTTTTTCTCCCCATTTTAAATCTTTTCACAGTTTCTAAACTTAAGTTTTTTTAAAATCATTATTAGGAATTCAGTCTATTAACAAGGTTTGAGTAAAGAATGACGATTATTCCAAATAAATAGGATAGGTAAGATAGCATGGGGTCGCAAACAGACTCCGTGAGCATTTTCTAGACCATCCCGACGCAGTCTATTCTAAAGTAAAGGTGGCTCAGAAGCCGTTGCGAAGCACTGTGATTGATTTACTAATCGCTATCCCTACCTTGTTTTTTCTTAAGAATCCGTCCAACCGCTGTAACGTGACGCGCAAACATACAGACAAACAATCAAATGAATAACAGAGAATGAAAAAGTTCAAGTGAAATACAGTCGGACCTCTATTGAACGAAGTCGCTAAATCCCCCAAAAAAGTTCATTATATGGAAAATTCGTTAAATAGAGATTCACCTTTTAAAATGACTTTAAACTACATAAAACAGATTAAAAATAGATAAACAATAAATATTATTAAAAAAGTACTAATTTTAATGATATAAAGCATACATTATCACATGCGTACCTAAATTTTACTAATTAAGTCTGTTAATTTTGTCTGAGTTTTTTTCTTTTGAAAAAGTGTTTCGCTCATAGTATATCTGGCATCTTTGCAATGCACCAAAAACCCCTTCAGTATTTTCTTCTAATTGTAATCCGCATCGGATTGTTTCAAATGATTTCATCATACGAAGGTTTTTTTTTTTGATTTCTGCATCATGATCATTTTCCATTTTCATCATCTTCATCGCAATTCATAGCTGTATTGTTTTTATTTTCACACTCTTCAAAATATCCGATTCAGTTACTGTTTCCAAGTCTCAACTTCAAAATCAAGTGAAAGATAATCATCAATCAGCACATCATCGTTAATTTCTTCTTTTTCCCTCAACTGTATCCACATTTCTTTCATTTCCTCTAAGGGAATATTAAAAATAAAAACATTTTAAGGAGAGAAAAAAATAGATACCATGAAAAAGTTCGTTAAATAGAAAATGCACTTCGCTATTTGGAGGTTATTTTACGAAGAAATTAGCAAAATGTTCTTGGTTCCAAAGAAAAGTTCGCAAAATAGAGAAATTCGCAAAATAGAGGTTCGTTAAATAGAGGTCCGACTGTAATGACACTTCGTAACCATCATTCAATCAATGAAAATAAAGTTTGCTCGCAGTTTAATTATGAAGCCGACGATGTTTATTTAATATGATATTGATGTTTTATACATCAAATCAATAATAAATGAATGTTTATAGAAATGAAAATGATAGGCCGGTCGTTTTCGAATCTTAAGTGTTTTGGATCGTTTCTATGTCATCGAAAGTCTTTCTATTTTCCTTCTCCTTCTCTTCTTTGTCTTCTTCATTTAATTCGTCCGAGACTTCTGCAACCGTTTGGCTAGTAGATGTCGTCTCTATCTGCCCTGTAGGTGCCACGTGATCCTCCGACGGAATGGGTGACGTCTGAATCTCGACTGGCTTGGGGTTGGCTGGTGGGGAGTTCCGATATACGTGTGTGTGATGAGAAGCCCTCCTGTTCGATCGTAATTGACGCACGACAAGGACAATGAAAATGGCGCAGAAACACAGGATCCCCGCACACACAAGAATGACAGTGAAAAACAGTTTTTGTGAAGCAATGTTCTCTTTAGTCTCAATGTTTGCAAATAGATATCGAGTCTTTTCTGCGACGAATCCCAGTTTCCAGTTTAGTGAAACTTTGTTAATCTGAAATTCAAAATAAAAATAAATAAAGCGTAAGTTGATAAATTTATTTAATAAGATTTCAAATTTTCTTTTTTTATTTTTCTCAACCACCTGTTTCTACTTACTTATAAGGAGATGACACACCCTGTATATTAGAAGTATGAAAATACACTAGAAGTATTCAAAAATATTTAAATGGGTTTCGGGGCCAACTTTCCACGGATTTCAAGATAATTGACATTGTTTTCATTGGATTTCCTGTAATAGCTTAAACATTAGAAATGCGATAGATCCATTACTGTTTTCGGCGACAGCTCAATTAATAATGCGAAGATCTCTTGTAGCCAAGGTATTGGGATCGAATCCGTTGCCTTTTTTTTTTTCTTTCTTGTTTGGTGGTTTATTTATTTATCTTTTCTTCTTTTTTTATCTTCGTCCCATATTACAGTTAACATAGGGAACCGTTCTTGCTTTGTCACACGTTGTCTGTCTGTCACACTGTATGTCACACTCTGTAGCGGCCAAACGGTTAGAGATATTAGAATGAAACCTTCACCATTGTGTTCAGCATCAAAAAGTAGGTGACCGCGAAAAAATAAAAATCGTACCTTTAGGACCACTCCCTGATCCCCAAAATTAACGTTTTCCACAGCAGTTTTAGTAATAATGATAACAATTAACACAGTAATAATACTGATGCTTCATACATAACTATACTAGCAATTGCCAAGAGGACGTCATTGTTAATATTTACAAACGAAATTGTTTCATAAATTCTTTAACATATCCAAATAATGCACTAAGCATTGTATTAGCGGCCCCTAGGTTACAGCTTGCCTTTAAAACATAAAGGAACGGTCTTGCATTTATATGCTCTTGCTTTTAATTATTTTGTTTATACAATTGTGCATATTATGGGGTCGCTTTGCTTTTGACACTGTCTAAAAGCATTAATTACCTTGTTTCCTTATGTTAATATACTTTACTTTTTATTATAATTTTTGTTCTTTTCGGCTTACATTAGTAATACGACTAGAAATTTTAAATAATGTTGCTGTTAATTAGAAAATAAAGTGAAAGGTTTCTTTATTTTTATAAGTTTATTATGTATATAAATTTCCAAATATCATTTAATTTGTTCTTCTTGTAGTTTCATCTTCTTTTGTTTCTTCATCCTTCGTTTTTCTTTTTCATTATGTTAAGGCTTTTTGTTCCTTATATTAAAGAATAAAAATAAAGGGATTATCATTTACATAATCGTATTTTTTTTCTGACATTTTACTATTGTAATTAATAAAATAATCCATTAACTTAATAAAAAAGAAAAACAAAGGATGAAGAAAAACTAAGAAGAAATTATACGCTGTTTGATTATTTATATAAATAATCATAAAGTAACATTTTAATTTATCGTCTAATTAAAGGGAATAAAATTTAAAATTTCTAGTCACGTTACTAAGAGCCAGAAAGAACAATAATTAATAATAATAATAATAATAATAATTACACTTGGCAGTATGTGCTTTGGTCCTTGACCTGCCATATTGTTTTTGCTGGGGAAACCCAAGGTTTGAAACATACAAACATAATAATAATAAAGGCTGACACACACCTCACACCCCTGAACCTCGAAAACTCTTCTCCAACACTCATCATCCCTGACACCCACACTCAGCAGCTGCGTGAATCATGGGCTCGTAAGGAACTCCATGGCAGACATCATCACGAACTCAGCCA
>JAFIDM010002131.1:82793379-82853352 GCA_023159025.1 Thereuonema tuberculata | reverse complement strand
CCCAACAAGCTCGAAACGGCCGTCCCAGAGTTTCAGCTCGACTCAAAAGGCATTCTTATTTGAACAAAGGCTTAAATATTCGAAAGAATGCCTGATACGAGGTTTCCAAAGATAGTTTTAAGAAAGAAATTTATACTAAAGGAAAAAAGGAAGAAAAAAAAACCCCGATGGTTAGAGGATGTTATCAAACGTCTCACTATAATGGGTGTAACGAATTGGAGGAGTAAAGCTGTTAACAGAAGAATGTGGGGAGTCATAATTAATGAGGCCAAGGCCCACGAAGGGCTGTAGCGCCAATGGAAGAAATGACGTATTGTACAATAATGTGAAGTATTTCTGAAATACTTCATATGTAGTTTCATTTCTCAAAAGGGCATTAAATTATAGCAACGTTTCCTTGAAAGTGGACAAGGGTTTTAGTTAGGACAGCTGTCCAAATCTGCCATCAACTTCTTCTAGAGAAACCACTATATTCGGACAGTATTTGATTTTCATTTTTTAAAATTTTATTTTAAAACCTTGCTTTTTTTCTTTCTTAATTTTGCTTCATTTTTTTCTTAATTAAAAGTTAATTTTTAAAAAATGATAAAATAAACATTAATATTATTATTTGTGAGTAAACTAAAAAAATAATGCATAATGTAGATTTAATAAGCTTTATTTATCTTTTAAGATTTTATTTATTTAGCTTTTTTTTTTTTACATCACGTGTATCTAATCCTAGCTGCTTAATTCGTCCTAATGCAGTTTTTTTTAAATCTTATTTAATTTTATATGGAATTACTTCTTAACTATTTAATTTAACTATTTAATGTCTAATTTTATTTTAATTTAATCAAAAAAACTATAATATATAAATAAATAAATGAAAGAGTCATACTTAAAAAAGCCTTGATCTTTGATTTGTTTGGCGTTATTTGTCAAACATGAATAGCCCCATAAACAGCAACAATTAAACATTGTTGGTTATGGTTGGTAATTTGATTTTAATAATGCAAAATCATCTTTAGCTAAGCTGCGCCAAGACTAACCATGGTGTTTAGTTTATAATAACTAGTTATTGTTAAACGAAGGCAATATTCTGCAATAGAAAATGTGGTAATCTTCAGTGCCAAGAGAGAAGCAGGATTTGTCGCTGAACAAAACAAGACTTCAAATGGACAGCGTTCAGAATCTCCTAGTCCGACGTCATTCCAGATTGTACTGCCGACATTGGGTGATCAGTGGTTTTAAGGGATGCCGAGAATGAAGTCTTATCTCTGCCAGCCGTCGCCGAATAATGTCCCATGGTTCAACATGATGCTTAAAGGAAATTATGTGCCCGTGGATGGAGGACAGAAACACTACTGGTGTTATGGTTGCTCTCGTGATCGCACGATCTTCTCGAGCACTTCTTTTCATGGGACGTCCAGATGCTTTGTGGCTGTTATGTTGCTCTCCTGGATCCAATGCTGCCAACATTATCTGACTGACGCATCACTCGGACTAATCTGCATGACCACCCGATTGGACAAGCCAATGACGTGACCTCTCTCAAACTTGCTCCGTTGCTGGTATGCCGATGGAAGTCTTTAAGAGAATCTTCACAGATTAATTAAACTTAACGAAATAGCAAACCATTCAGATTTCTCTATCCGTGAGAACACCTCTCCTTAAATTGCCACCAGAATGCGCCCTTTTTCTGATCTCTGGAAAAGTCCAATCCTTTCTATGGCAATGGAAATTTTAATCATTGCATATCTAGCCAAAGGCATTTGTCTCAAGGCTCTTACTCTAATTTTCAGGAATGCATCAAATAAAAGTAAAAGAATTCTGTTTTCCTTTGGTTGGAGTGTATTTTCAACAATATTTCCAATTTAATAGAAATTAATATGAAAGGTGATCCATCTATCGAGCAAAGAAATTTATTTTCTAGGTAAGGCTCTTACGTAATACAAATAAAAAATTATGTAAATTAGGTATTTCCTATATAATCCTCCTTTGGTTCATGGAAAGCCGAAGGTTTTAAGCTGCAACGTTTCAGTGTCCATCGCGTCTGGTTGAGATTGGGTCATCTCACCCACCTTTCTTCCCGGGAAGGAAACCCGATACCTATTTTGTAGAAGGATGGGTGAACCTTAGGGCCCGTCCGGAGGAGAAATGACCAAGGAAAAAATCCCAGCCTCCCCGGAAATTGAACCTCATCCTCATTCCAGACTCTGCGATATACACTGAATAAACAAAACATTTCGTACTCCTAAACAATAGCGGGTCAGTTTCTAGCACGAATAAAGCTTGTACACGTCGAAGCACTGACGTCACCAAATGCTGAGGGTTGCCGGAGGTAGTGCCAGCCACGCCTGTTCTGCCATTGTCCACAACTCCGCCCTTGATGTCGGTACCTGGTCATGTATCTGATATCTCACTCAACGGCATTGGTAGGGTTTAAAATCGGGAGGTTTTGCGGGCCACTGTATGGTCCCAAACTCCTATGAGTGTTACTCGAGCCATGCCTGTTACTGTCCCGATGGGGCGGCTCATTGTTCTGCGGAAACACCATCAGTTGCAAAATGAAGGCCATGAAAGGGTAGGTGATCAGCCAGCATATTCTGGTATAGCTCGCAGTTTAAGGACTTGTACAGATACAACAAGGGACCTAATGTATCCCATGAGAAGGAACCATCTCCGAGGCATCACATCCTTGAATAGAGCAGACCTGGCAGGATGGGGCCAAGGCCACATACCGTCGCATTCTCCCGGCAGACCGGCACATCTGATAACACTTTTCATCTGACCACATTTTTCGGAGCCACTTTCAGAGATCCAGTTTTGATGGTTCCCGGCACCAGGCGATGACGAACAATCAAAAGCGCACATGTTCTCATAACCTAGAGTATGCAGCTTGCTCAGTACCATTCGCTCGCTTATTCTGCTTATTGCTCCTGCATTGAAACTGGAAGTGATCTGCATCGTCGTTGCCCGTGTATCGCTATATATTGGCTTGGACAGTCTACACCAATCCTTATCTAGATGATGCCTGATATCTAGCTGGCTAGTCACAATAACATTGAACTAAATTTGATTATTACTAATAGGCAAAAGAATATTTGAAATCTTACCTTATCGACAAAAGAAATAGATTTCCATTGTGTTTCGGATCTAAATCCGAATTTGTAGAATAAAATTTGGTGAATGTAGAACCCTGCTACACAAACCTGCTTCAGCAGTTTTTCCTTAACTTGAGGATTTTCATCGGACAGCTGAAAGGTAAAGAATTAAAGATAGATTTTTTTTTTAGATGTTTTTTAAAGTAAAACTATTATATCTCAACAATCAGGCAAGCCCCCACCCCGAAAAATAAATGTTTAAACTGAAAAGTAGGTTATTAGTTATTCAAGTAGTTTAAAAGTTATCTTCACTCGACTTAAATAAAATATAGCGCCGATAATCCACCATTTACGACAGAAAAAAAACCGCGACGTAATTCGAAGCGTCGAAAAGCGAAGCAGCGTTTTCCTTTAGCCACTGCGATCCCACAAGTTGTCGATTGTTTGCAATGATTCCAATTTCATCAAATCGGCGTTTCTATTGCGTCATAAGATAGATGGGCCTCTTGTTCGCTGTTGCATACAAACAATTGGTACAAAACTTGGTACAAACATTTTTTGGTATAAAATACAAAAAAACAAAAAAACAAAAAACAATAATAGTTAGTCTTATAGAACTGAAAGCCTACTTTCCGTAAAATGTTGCCTTAATTTACCTACTTGGTGATTATCATCCTATCAGTCGACGGAAATGAACTTCTATCGTTCCTTCATGGCATAGTAATCGAATGACGTCATACGATTCACCGTAAACCTCCGTACGTATTTGCCCTTAGCGCGCTCAGCACTAAACAAAGCTCTTGATAAGGAACTTCACAAATTTTGTGAATTTCATGTCCAAATCCGTTAAAAAGTTTAACAATTACAATATTTGAAAGCAATTCACTTTGTTTCAATCAATAGAAGAAAAAAAAAGAAAGAAGTAAATTGATCATAAACGACAAAGCTGATTTTCATGTCTCTGAACGAAATTTAATTTTTCCAGTTAAGTTTAATGCAGTATTTGAATTGCTTTTTTTATCACAATAGAAAAGTGAGACTGGTTAAGTCACTCAGTCTGTGAATGTAGAGCCTTAATAACTTCTAAATCGCTGGATGAAATTTAGTATGCATTTGCGAGGACTAGGGACGATTGAACTTTTGTATTTAAGTTTCATTTACCAAATGGATCCTTTTCAAGGAATTAGCACGAGAAGGAGACAAATAGGAAAGCAACAGAATTTAAACAATAGGATTTCTATCCTGTTTCTTTTAATATTCATTATCTTAAACAAGTCTTAATCCGTTGCATGTGGTTTAAAATGATCAATATTAATGTGATTTGCACAATCTGTTGATTCCGTTCGCGAGTTGTTAGGAGGGTACAATGATAACAATGCCAAATATCTCAAACATGGGGGGGAGGCGGCGTTGGCCCCTGAAAATACCTCATTCCTACGGTGTTTGGGCCTCTCAACACGACGGTGAAATCTGTTTGTCGATCCGACTTTTCGTTAGGGAGTTATTAGGGGTGGACATATAATGATGGACGGACAGGACAGTAGCAATAGCTACTGATTTTGGTCGTTATCACGATGACTCCCAAATGGTCGTTAATAATGCGGATTTAGTTTTCTTTTTTCACAATATAAAAATTTATAGATATTAGAATTGGACTACAAATGTGGGTTTATCGTTTAAGTCGTTTTCTCAAAAAAATAACGATATAAAGAAATAGGATTTTAAGGAAAGTAAGCTTTAAGTCCTTTGTTTTTTGCTTACATTGATGCCATAGTTCTTGACATTCATTCTTAATCTCTTATGTCATCAATGAGTAAGTTATGTTAACCAAGTCTCGGCTGCTTCCTCCTTGTAGGAGATTGATAACCCAAAGGAAATCCTTTATCAATTTTCTTTGTGACCTTCACTGAAGTATTATCAGTTATTATTATGGTCAAATAAATAGTTAATCAAATACGAGATCGAATTATTTGTCCATTATTATGGAGAAATGTTTAGTTAACAAAAATTACGAGATTTAATCAAGAGACCACAACTGGCTTTTCGAATATCGAGTAATCAATAATACATTGGTTGTCTTTAACCACGCCTTCAACTCTCCATTCAGTAATTGAAAACCCGTATTTTCTCTGTTTCCTTTGGTGAATCGTAAAGCGTTTTCATAACGTTGCTAATTCTGACGTAATTAATTAATCTTATATAAATGTCATTGAAGTCGCCAAACAGATTTCAAAACAAACAAAAAAGAAAAATTTTCTAATAAACACAAAACCTAATGACCCCAATTTACAAAATGCTTGCGTTGTTAAAACTGAAACTATTATTGATTGGCACGCGAAACTCATTTATTTAAGATAAGAGTCAAGCACAATTTCAAGCGAAATCCGCATTTCAGTTCACTTACTATGTCTAAACTCCCATTTAGCGCCATTGAAACAAGGGTATTTTATTCGTTCTCAGCATTTTATACAGTATTTTTTCTGACCTTAATTTTATCTAATTATCACTATTTTCCTGACCACAGTGGCCACCGGGAATGGTCTAGAAAAACCTTCAGGCCATGGGAAGTTCAACGAGGTTTGACTCATTGGGCTCCGATTCCCGGATTGGTCTCTGGAAGGTGTTATACTAACACATACACACCCAAGTAATTCTACCAGCTCTAGCTAAAAAACGAAAAATAATCTGTTTCAAGAGCCTTAACATCTCGTTAACAGATTGAGAATGATTATTATTATTTTTTCTTCAATGAAACATTTAATTGTATTTTACAATTAAATATTTAGATGTTACATTAAAGATTCCTGCTTTGCATATTCAACTGGATATTTCGGTTTTGAATATAGGAATACTTATTTCTAGTTTAAAACAGTGGTTCCGTAACTATTTAGTGATTATGTTTCTTACCTTAACCCAACTGCTGTTACATTTCGAAAATAACATTGATTTGAAATCGTCACTGGTCGTCTTCGTGATTCGAAAATATTTAGCAGTTTCAAAAAAAAGTCCAAAAGCCTGGAAAAAAATAACACTGGGATTTAAGAACTACTCAAAAACAAATAATAATAATAATAATAATAATAATAATAATTGATTGAGCACACAAACCTTTACTATTCTGTTTTATCCTTTGTTTTTCTATTTGTCTGTCTACACGCCTATCACGCTAAAACGACTGGACAGATTTTTCAGAAAATTTGATACAAAGTTTCTTTTTAATCCATCTTAAAACATAATTATATTTATTTTGGTTTCTCCTTCCCATCCAGTTCTCAAATTAAAAATTAACACTCCAACTCTGCCAATAATACACACGTTAAGGGATCAGCAGCTTCGGACCCTTCCAGGCATCCAAATATCACCAAATTTGGCAGAAGGTGCAGTAGGTCCTACATATACTAATCCAAAGTAAAATAAAACATAAAAGTAGCAGCACCGCTGCGGGGAAAAAACTGCCGGAGACGTCTCAAGTCACTAGATGGCATAACAGGAGCACAGGTTGAGATCTGGCAGTAGACACAGGACAGCTGAATCGAGACACAACGTGTAGGATGTAGCAGTATCTGTGATAGCTGATGTATGCCGTATAATGTACTGCGTGATAAGAATAATATAATTTACTGGGTGGTTCCATTAACGCTTGCATACCTTTTGTCATGGCCCAATGTTCCATCTGGATGACATAACAAGCGGTAGTGTTACTGGAAACCGTTAATTTTCAGTTGGAGGTGTCACAGATCTATACATTTCGACCAGCATCATATCCAGATTGTGGAAAAGATTCCAACAGGAGGGGACATTTGTCGAAGCTTTGGACGTGGACATCCAAGGATCACCAATATACCTATATCTCAAGTCACTAGATGGCGTAACTGGAGCACAGGTTGAGCTCTGGCAGTAGACACAGGACAGCTGTATGGAGACATAACGTGTACAGACGATTAAATGAGACCGGACTGTATGTTCGGTGACCAAAAAAATACATCCCCTTGATATTGATCCATCAGACTCTTCTGAAGTGATACAGAAACCACTCAGTATGGACACAGACGCAACATAATGTTATCTGATGAGTCCAAAGTCAGTCTGGAAAGTAATTCCCGAAGTGTCCAGATCTGGATAGAACCAGGGAGCAAATACAGGCCATCCAACTTTCTCGACCTGTATGGAGATTGTATTATGGGGGACGCCACGCCATCTTACACTATCCCATCTTCGAAGGTGAACCAAAGCGGGCCAAGCATACCGCAACAGTATCCTTCAGCAGTATGTGCGAATTTACAAGAGAGCGTGTGGGCCCGACTTCTCCAGATATACGAGAACGTCCATCCATATAGGGCTGGACTGGTCGTAGACTTTGTCTACGAGGATATCAGACGAATGGATTAGTCTCGGAAGGCGCATCCTGCAACATCCAGCTCCAAGGTCTCTCCATTTGTTCCCACAGCTTCGCACAGCATCGGCTCAGAAATGGGACCTATTGCCTCAATATTGCTGGATACTCTTGTTTGTGATTGCAGGACAGGAGCGTTGTGCTGCACGTGTTGCAGTTCGGGGTGACCACTTCAACATTAAATAGTTCTGCATCACCAGCAGGCGGCTGGATGAGGCTGGAATTTACTCTGCATGTTCCTCCCACAAGGACATCTTTGGCGGTTTCTGTGGTTTTTTTTTCCCCGCAGCGATGCTGCCACCATTATCTTTTGTGTTTATTTTGTGCTAGTAGGACCTACTGCACATTTCCGTTGGTGACATTTGGATGAAGTTGCCAATCCCTTAACTTTTGAGCCTAAAGCTCCGTTAACACCATGCAATTTTTCAGCAATTTAGTCGTCTGATTTTGACGTCACGAGCAGTTTTGAGCCCGTTTATTGATTATATCAGCTCGTGACGTCAAAATCGGACGACTAAATTGCTGAAAAATTGCATGGTGTTCGCGGGGCTTAAGTGTAATAAGAATAAGAACAGTAATAACTAGTTATAGTATAAATTACATTAGGTCCATTTTGAGGCTGGCGGGGGGGCGGGGGACATAAATTAGAGCATAAATAAACATCATATCTAAATAATCAGTCTAGTTGATTAAGTGAGGTATTTCGGGGTCATTCTGTATTTTAAGTTTGGCCATCATCATCATCTTGCCGTGCGAACTTCGTATTCGAAGGTACGCGGTCTACGGAACCCAAGTGACCCCCGAAGGACGAACCCCTAGGAAAACCCGTAGATAATCTAGGATACTGGAGTGGTTTCCCGTTGCCTTTTCCAGGACGCCATTACGGAATGACGTTAGATCGAAGAGAACGTGAAGCAGAGGCTGACAAACACAGGAAAGGAAATTTGAAACATCCATGCTCTCGACCGGGATTTGAACCCGGGTACCGGCACACCGGCCACACGGTAGACCGCCGCCTTAGGCGCAAGACCACGCCGGCACGTTGGACCATAAATAATGTGTATATACCAAATTTGATGAAAATCCGTCCAACTGTTTTAACGGATGCGCATTCAAACAGACAAATGGAGAAACAGAGAAGAAAAATGTTCAGATAGAATAGTGAAACATCGCACACTTAGTAAATAAAACCCTTAGGTAACCAGTTGTTAAAAGCGTAGAATAAGTAAGCAAATGACATTGACGATTTGTTAAGGACCCGTCTTGAGTTGCTGGGATATAGTCTTCCGTATTCGTTGATGCCAAATAAGAGATCATGAAATTGACATGTTGAGTTAGAGGGGAGTAGTTTACGGTGTTTGCCTGTGACCAAAAAAGAAAAAAAGAAAAACATCGAAACACCATAAAGGAAGTGTCCAATTTGTAAGTGCCATTTGGATGAAGAGAATTGAAATTGTTTTCACAATGAAAATTTTTTATTAAACAATAGCAACATCGTTGTTACATTATTAGTACCATGTTAAGCCGCCTTTGGATGCTATGAATGCTGACATACGGCGTGGCATGGAGTCAAATAATGTCCTAATGGTATCTTGTGGCAGATAATAGCAAGCTTCTTGCTGCTCCAAATGCAGGATGATCGATGCGGGAATGCAGTTGACGTCCTGCATGTCCTAGAAATTCTCGATGGGGGAAAAGTCTGGGGTCGTGGCTAGCCAAGGAAGGGTTTGAATTTCTTGGGAGCATTGATGAGAAAATGTGCAAATATGTGGACGTACGTTATCCTGATGGAAAAATGTTCCTGGCAGGCGTGGAATGAAAGGCAAAACAATGGGTTACAGGATCTCCTACATGTATCGATGTCCACTTAAAGTTCCTCGAATCACTACGAGAACGGGTCTGCTGTCCTAATAAATGGCTCCCCGCAGATTCCATCAGCAATAATGGCTAAATAGCTCACGACAACATTGCCAGGACTTGAGCGCTGCCCAGTCCTCATACGCATGTGAAGTCCTTATTATCTGTTACAAGGTAAAAACAGGAGTCATTACTAAACATAATAAGAGACTATTTGAGAGCGGACTATGTATCTAGAGGGAGTCTCCGGTGCTGTGTTGTTAAAGCCATACGTCATAAGAAGAGACGGGAATGAAGTGATAGAATGGCTGAGCGGATTTCAATAAAATTTGGAACATAGCTTATTAGCTTATAGTCCTTTTTAAAACATAGATCCATTAATCTTGGTCTCCAACCCCTCTCATCTCTCAGAAATAATCCGAAATCCCTCCATTAAACAGATAGACGGATTTCTTTAATACGATGTTTATTCCATATGATCATGAGCATGGTTATTTTGGTCTCCACTCCCCTCCCCCTTAATCTTACAAATGGATCCTCCAGCGCTGCATACACAGTCCCCACTACGTGTTGAATAGCAAAAGGTACACCTACTTTATTAGTCATGTAGTGAAATTAAAATAACAAATCTCACTTACCACAAATGGTCCTTCTATTCGAGCAAGATTTGAGATATCAAAGCATGTCTTATATTTCTCTCTACATTCAGGGGTATCTAATGTCTTTTTGACAGCAGCGTAGCATTTCTCAGGATCACTTCCTCCAGTGAATCGGTATTTCACCTTATTTAGGTACTGAAAAAGTCAAAGTACATTCAACGTGAATTAAGGAATCAAGTTAAGCTAAACTGGTCACCAATGCTACAATGTTAAGCTACGTAGGAAAATTGCTTACTTTTATGACTTTGTTCATAAAAAGGCCCTAAGTGGTTGTAATTATACTGAAACACATGCAGATGGAATGTAGTCGTGATATCCGCATAATAATATTTCGCAAGCTTTCCTTTAGGTGATTCATGATCCGTATCTTTCCCTGGTGTCCTTTAATGTCTCTCAAGAGATAAAAAATAGAATGGGGTAAGATCTAGGGACACTTAGAGATCACTCAACAGGAACACGACGATGAATCAAGAAACCTGGGAACTTTGACCCAACCATCAGCTGGATTAGACTTTTGGATCACCTTATGTTTCTTCATCATTTGCACTATCTCAACCTCTCTTTCAATTGATACCAGGAATCTTTCTTAAAGAATCTTGTTACTAGCCTGTAAAAGAGCAACTTTATTTGGTCTGCTGCTGAAACCGGTAAAAGTCACCTGACCAAAATCATATATCGCTTCACTAATGATGAGGGGGCAGATATTCACCTAGCCTTTGGGGCAGCGAATGAAAACGTACGAGCCGCTATACGATTGTATCGTGAGCGGTTCCCCTACAGACGTGTGCCCAATCATCAAACGCTTGTGCGTTTGCAGCTACAGAGATTGTTGGTCGCTGCTACAGAGAACGAACTTTGAGGACCTACTGTGAACCTGTGATAACTGGTGTACACGTTACTGTCATATTGCAAACATACGGCTAATAAACATGTTGTCTGTCTTACTTGTTGTCTTTTATTTCCTTCGTGTACCTCCTAGCATATTTGGATGGCGTTTGCGGACATACTTCCACTATGAATACGGTTTGTTTTTATATTCTGATCTGTGCAGTTTGTGCAGGGAATTTTAAATCATCCTGTATAGGAAATTATAAATTACATTACAAGGAACGTAGGCTAAATAATGCTTATTATGAAACTAATAAAATTTTTCAAGAGCGTGTAAAGCGACCATTAAAAAACGAGGGGATAGGAAATAAAGGTGCAACGGCATTGTTTTTAACGGCATCTAGTGTCAGCGATATTAGTTACGAAATATCTTTACCCAAACCTGAACATTGAACTTCTTGTAATTTAAATTGCTAGTCCTTAAGCCTAAAGATTAATTCAGTTAAGTTTCCAATAAATAGCACTGCATCACTTTTAAATCTAACGAATTATTATTTTTGTTACCTGTTTGGGAATCTCGTAGTTATCGCGAGAATTGCAAACCGAATTTAAAATTTCTTCTGGGTTCAGAACTTCAACGTAGTCAAAAGGGAGGCAGGGATCCACGACAGATAAGGTATCGGATCTTTCTGTTTCATTGTTAACAGTTGAATTCTAAGACGGCAGAAATAATAACTGTCAAATTTTGTACGGGCGCTTAATCTCCACTACTATTATTCTGTAGATTAATGGTGCTTATCTTTTACAGCTAAATCCTTTGGTTCTAAAAATTTCTATTCACAACCTTATTAGAACTTTACTATACTGATGTACTTCAATTACGTACCATTTTTAAAAAGGATTTTGATTTCTAATTGACAGTTTTAATAATATTAATTACAAATCTGTGATATGAAAAAAATTATTATCAGATTTTATAGAACAATCTACCGACAAATTTAAATATTTACAGTTAAAAAAAATAATAATAAATCAACTAAATAAGATGTTTAATTTACTTTCTCAATATTTATTTAAATAAAACTGATAACAAAGATTAAGATTTTCAAAGGGTTAAAAATGAATCATCATATTCTGACGAAACGTGTAATCTGAACATCTGAAACTGGTTGATTTTAAATGTGGACTTTATAATATATGTGTGATGACTCATTTTAACCTTTTAAACTTTCTATACAGGTTAAATTGCACATCAAAATAAGATTGTCAATAATTGACAAGTTTTTTAAGGCTATTTTCTTAAATTATAATAAAAACTGTAAAAAAAAATTAAGAATAAAGGATGGGCTTCATAATTGCCTCATAATTTCACCTGTCAAATTCTTTATAGTTTTTCTCAAATTTGAAAATAATAATTACAATAATAATTATCTTTTTGTCCACCTTTTCGAATTATTATTATTAAAGCTACCAATTATAAATCTATATGCATTTTAAAAATTAAAACTAGAATGATTTATTTTCTGTTTTCAAAGTTTCAAATTTTTAAATTTATTATTAATTTATTATTATTATTATAATTATTATTTTAAATTTAGTATTATTTCAAGTATGGTAAAACTTGTAGAAGATTGGACTAACAGAAGAAAAAAATAGCGGAAAGGGGGGGGAGGTTAAAAATGTAAAATGAAAGGTACTCGTCACATCGAAGCCTATATGTTGTGGTTTGAGTGGGACTCTGGACAACTGTTTTGAGTTTATGCACACTCTTCAGTGAGAATCAGCCATTGCCCGACTGATTAGACGTGATGGTCTCAAGATGGTTACGATATCCCAGAAGTTGTTAGAAAAAAGAATTCGAGCATGAAAATAAATGAGAAAAGCCACTAAATTCAGGGTTACCTGTGCTTAGAAGGATGTGAAGCTTTTGAACCTTGAGTAGCTTTGGCTGAAGTAAACTAAACGAAACAGTTAGTCCGGAATCCCATTGCCACAATAAAAAAAAATATATGTTTACATATGCTAAAGTGCACGATTTAATTTTTTTCATTTAATTAAAAGATGTGGTGAGATTTTCTAAATTTAATGAATATAATATTTAGCTATTTTTTTTACACTCACAAGAATCAGATTTAGTTTATGTTTCAGTAAAAACTGATCTAATCCAAAACATAAATATGACATTGCAGAAACTTCTGGATCTTTGGCATCAGTTGTAGAGAAAGCAATTTCAATGGATTCATCGCCCATATTTAAGATTCCAGTCTTCTTTTTAACCTATAAAATAGAAAAAAAAAATGGCAAACTTTAATTGGAAGCTTTTTATTAGTCTATTTTTAAATAAAAGTCATCAAGTCAGTTAATCTATGTGTATATGGGTATTTTCTCCTTAATAACTTTTGAACCGTTGGAAGGATCTTCTTGAAACCTAGTATGCCTATTCAAGGACTAGGATCTAACTTTCATTTGAAATTTTTGAAGAGTCCATGTCGAGTTATTGGCACGAGAAGACGACAAAAATTCCCGTAGAAAAGCATTGGAATGTAAACAATGGACTTCTATCCTATTTCTATTAATATCTCACTGTCTTAAACATTGAATATTAAATCTTTCCTATAACCATTGCGAGCTGTTGAATATGATGAAAATTAATAATTTAGGCAAATAATGCGAATTTAATTACTTTTCCAGAAAATTGGAAATTTGTTTGTATTTGATAGAATTTGAAAATAAATCTAGGTTTTTCGTTTTAGTTAAATTTACTTTTTTTTTTAGGTAAGAAAAAAAAATGTTTAAACAGGTTAAAAACAGACCACTCTTCCCAAATAGACTGCATTTTTAATGAGAATTCTCAATAACAATGACCCGTTATATAGTTATTTTTATATTTATTTATAATAGGTATTTGCTATATGCTTCATTTAAAAGCCTTATTTAATGAATACGTTATTTGCACCACAATAAGAAAAGCAAAGCATGAAAGAATTCGATGATCAATTTCATGTCAAGCTTACGAGCGCCATCTACTGCGTAATCTTTGCACTATTTCTGTAATTATTGCACTTAAGAAACAGGTGACAATCAAGCAGCTTTTTTTTTTTTTTTAAATTAAAGATAGCAATCTGTCACCATGGATTGCAAGTCATTGCTAACAATTAAAAAAAATATATATATTGATATTGTTAATAATAATTCCCTTTCTGGCGCAACTGATCTACCAAATACTGTTAAAATTAAGGCAAACTGTGTTATTTATAGTTTGCTGCAACTAATGAATGTGTTTGCCTTATAAGAAAATCATCCTTACTCTGGAGTTTATGTTACAGCAGTAATTGAAAATATGAATAAAACAAATCAATACAATAAGTTAAATTGATACTTATAAATATTTGAATTTACAATAATAATAATATTTTGATAACATACAGAAATAAACAACGTTTGCATTACTTTTACATTTATTCATTTAAAAACAATTTTGTTTTTCAACACCAGATGTCGCTGAGATACTTGGAACGATTAATCCATCGCCCAAACTTTAACAAACTTTCATGAAGTCGACTGACTGCAGTTCACGGATTTCAGTTCAGTTTTTCAAACTTAAAAATACAGTAAGTTAAAAGAAAGCGAGTTTTTATTTTAAATTTGAGGAATTAAAAAGAAATTTTTGTGCTTAATGAAATGGACTTTAAATTGTTTAAAAAAGCAACCATTGCACTCCTTATAATTGTGTCCTTAAAATCACGACAAAATTTCATTAGAGCAATTTCATTTCATTTTGATTTTTGTTATTTTAATAATAATTGATCTGACATCTCAGAAATTAAAGAACTAAAATAAAAATAACAATAAAATATGGAATACAAATCCTTGGGCAGCTAAATGCTCACCACAAAAGGCATTTGACCACCATGACGATGATGATGATTATAATCATCAAACCTTGGGTTTCCCCAGCAAAGACAACATGGCGGGTCAAGGACCAAAGCACATATTGCCAAGTGTAAAGAAGTGTGCAAGAATGATTAGAGATATGTGGTTGTGTCCATAAATTTCCAACTTTGCGTGTTGTGTTCAATATCACAGCCTTCTGGAGTTGTGCAAAAGTGTTTTTGTGAAGTCCTAGTGTGCTGAGGCTGTGGTGCAATGTGGGAGGCACCAGACCAGTGGCGGACAGGACGATGGGTACAACACGTACTCGGCCCTGCCTCCACTGCTTCTGGAGCTCGTGTGCTAGATCGGTGTATTTATTGATCTTTTCTGTGTGAGTTTTCTGCATGTTCTTGCTGATAGGCACTGCAATATCAATAAGATTAGTCTGTTTGTTGACCTTATCAACAAGTATAATGTCAGGTCTGTTGTGATGTATGGTTTTGCCTGTGTGAATGGGGCGGTCCCAGTACAGCTTGCCCAAGCGATAAAGACTGGGTTTGGCACACTGCCAAAACAATGGAACAAGCGAAAGGGGAGAATAACATTCTAAAAGTTTATTATACATGTATTTCTTATTCTGTGTGTGTGTATTTTATTCTCGCGTTAATTTTAAACTGAATTTTGTGCATTAATTTTTCACTTTATGCATCTCTCGTTTATACGTCGTTTGTTTCTGTCCTTGTCGGCACATGCCATCTCCCCTATTTTCACGCCGAGAAAGAGGTCGGAGGAACCGTAAATCACGTGGCCAATCTCTTTCGTCTGGCTAAGCAGTACAGCTCATGTGAGGGTGACTTTAATACGCTTTGTGGTGTGTACTTGTAATTCAGGACCGTGTTCTTAATAAGTGAGTGTTTGTGTGCTAGCTGTTGATGAACGATCGACGCTACCTGATTGTGTCGGTGGAGGTAGTCTGTTTGGGAGAGAGAGCCTGATATTATGTGGTCGATCGTCTCATGCGTAGTGTGGCATTTCCTGCACTTGTCATCAAGTGTGTTTGCATCGTGTAGAATGTGTTTCTTGTAGTTGCATGTTGGGATGACTTATTATTATTATTATTATTATTATTATTGTGTTTTCATCTTGGGTTTTTTTTTTGGATGGCGAATTCTAATGTGAATCTATATACCGTATATGCTCCAATAGAAGCACCCGGCGTTTATTTGCAAAACTAGCCTCGGCTCCCGGCGCTTAATATTTGAGACCGGCTGCTATTAGAGGCCGGCCATTATTAACAACAACCTTCAGAACGCAATATCTTTACACGCAAATACCGGCTAATATTACAAACAGCTACTTTATTTGAATTTCACTTGCTACATAAGACTGTTAAAGATAAATGGCAATGTCTTTCTGTACGTTTCCCTGCTATTAGTCGTCCGAATCCGCAATGACAGGTGGCCGCCTCGCCGGAAGTTTCTTTCGCGTATTCCACCGCGCGAATCTTAAAAGCAATGTCAAATGACCGTTTCGGCGGCATTTTGTAAGGCAATGTTCCGTAAGATATTACGCACGACTATAAAGATACGGACGTTTACACTAGTACTGGTAGGCAAATATCAAAGACCGGCTACTATTAGAGACCGGCTACTATTTGACCGTGTCCCCTCTGCAACCCGGCGCTTATTAGATACCGGCGACAATAAGAGCCTCGGCGTTTATTGGAGCATATACGGTACATTTCATTTTGTCACGATTTGGTTGCCATTGAGTGCGATAGCGGTGACCAAAAAGCAGCATTTGTTTTTGAAGACAAATTTTCATAAAATGTTGGTGAAAGTCGTATAGTAATAAGTCTGGTGCAGTCTTTATTATTATTATTATTAGTTAGAAACGTAAATACAAGAAATTAACATATAAAAGTCTTTGAAACCTTATGAAGTGTTTTCAGAAGATAATTCACTGAAATCCAATAATACATTGCTTCTTCTTCTCCAGGTAAAATGCTGACAAACCCGTCTTGAAACAGAAAACCAGATTCCTTTTGGATTTTCGTAACTGTCTCCAGTATCTCGTTGGCTCTGTTCGGTTCGGCCTCTCTGAAAAAGATAAAGATTCCGTCTTCAATTGATTTTTAAGGTCTTCTAAGAAATTACAATTTTTTTCTTTCCATTCTTTTTGTTTAAACGTTTAAACAGAAAAAAGACAGGGTATAAAAGTAGCAAAAACCATTTTACAGTAGGATCCAACTCATTCGGTTCCTGACTTCCGCCGAATAGTGAAACAGCCTTTTTCTTCACTTGCAAATGCATGTAAAAACTAGAAAACTTGTTTGCACATCAGATATTAAGTGTATATAGAGCTAGATCTAAAAACAATTTTAGATAAAAGCCGAATTTATAACCCAATAAAGTAATAACTACAACCAACAAATTCTGTTTTACAGTACAATCACAAAGCAAAATCGGAAAATTAAAACGTGAAATCTACAAGATAAGTTGTAAGAGTTGCAAAACAACACCATTTTTATTACAGTTCTGAAATTGTGACTATATGCTGTCGTATTTTATGCATATACAGTAAACTCCCTATTATCCACGGACCTCTCCTATTTCCATTTTTTTTTTATTATACAATAAATTACGGAATCAACAAACATTTTTTAAATCTAGAATAAGATAAAAAATAAAAAAGGCACATTTAGCGATGTCCAAGTATGGGATTTTTCGTGCTTCGACACGAAAAAACAAAAACAATTAACCGATTTTTTTTGTTAAAAAGTAAAAAAAAATAAAGTAAAATAAAATAAAATAATTGGTTATAATGTATGTACTGCTATTTTAATGTAAATAAAACATGTTAAAAGCATTTGTGTGTTGATTTTTGTCCTTTTTCGTCTTATTTCGGATTATCCGCGGAATTCGCTTATCCGTGGTTGCCGCGCCACCCAATTCCGCGGATAATCGGGAGTTTACTGTATATATTTTATGCATTAAAAATTTGTCAAAACTTCAGTGTTTGTATATATGTGTATTTAGCTACTTTATATATATTTAAAATATATACTGTATATATATACAGTAAAACCTCGATATAACGCTCCCGCTTATAGCACTATCCCGTTCTTTACGCTCCTTTCATACGGTCCCTGGAATTTTCTATGTAACTCTGTATACTTTTACCCTCTTATAACGCTTCAAATCCCGCTTGTAGCGCTTTTTTATATCGGAAATTTTGTATTGAAAAGAAATGTAACACTGTAAAGATTCTTTTTTTTTTCCCTGGTAGGAGGGAATCTTTGAACTCTGTGAAATGCGGGTCTGTGATACAGTTGTGCAAAATGTCGAAGCGGAAATCCCTTTCTATAAGTGAAAAATTGCAAATTCTCCGTAAGTACGACGAAAATTCTACAGAAGTCAGAAGGATTTCGCAGAATCTCTAGAATTTCCTCGTCCAGTCTGCGAACAATAATGAAAAACGGGGATGCAATTACCGATGCAGCGCAGGGTTGTTGCAAACGTAAAAAAGTAAAGTGTGCACTAAATCTGCTCCTAAAATATATTAGTATTGCTCCTAGTGGTGTATCAATTGACGTTAATAGTTACCTGAACCGCATTGAAAATGTCATAATTCATAACAGTAGCACACACACCCGGCAAACCACAATCAAAGATCTTTTTAATAGGAAATTAGCTCATATTTGCAGTATATGTATTGCAGAATTATGTATTTTTTCTGCAAAATAGTGTCCAAATCTTTCCCCATCTCATAAATAATTTCCCGTCTATAGCGCTATCCCGCTTATTACGCTTGTAGGTCATGGTCCCTTGACGAGCGTAATAACGGGGTTTTACTGTATATATATATATATATTAGGAATGTTAGGTTTATGAAATCAGTTAATTTGTGCGTGTGTATCCTTCCATAACAACATTTGAACTTGCTAGATGGATCTTCTTGTAACATGGTATGCACATTCGAGGGCTAGGGATGAGCTAACTTTTATATTTGAAATCTTTTCCAAATGGGTTCATGTCGGGAAATTAGCACGTGAAGACAATAAAAAAATCCCATAGAGAAACATTAGAATCTAAACAATCAATTTCTACACATCTATTTTTTTCTTAAGATCTCATTGTCATTAAGATCTTAATGGAATCCGCGTGGCTCAAAACGATTACAATTACTCCTATTTAGACAATTTAAGTAAATACTGTAATAAGAAATTTAGTTCTTTTTTTTTTTTTCATAAAATTTGCACTGTTTGTCTTCAGAAGATATTTTAGTTTGTAAATAAACATAGGTTTTGTCATTTTCACGATTTAAAATAAAATAATTAGAATTTTAAGAAATAGCATGTTAAGGCACTTCTTAACTTAACAGGCGTTCAGTTCGGTTGAGTTTCTTACCTTATAATTCTCATAATAGCCGTGCCGACAAAAAATATAGGAGACTGGTCATGTAAATTGTTAGGTATTATTGTCTTCGCAAGCTCCAGGCATTGCTTCAGAGAAAAACTTGATATTATCCCTTGTTTATCGAAATTGGAAAGACCTTCACCTGGAAATAAAGCAAGAATGTTATTAACCATTCACGTAATTGTCATCTTAGATCCACGAATCCCTAAAAAACAAATATCAGCAACCAATTCCACGAAACAGGGCACAAAAAGAGGAAGGGAGATCAGGCGAGCGGGACGGCCAAGTTCCCTCTAATGGCCGCTTTACACGCTCTTGCAAAATTGCCTGAAACCGGCAAATGGCTGGAAAATCTCCCACTTGCCCGAAAAAATGCCTATTGCTCTAAATAAAACAAGTTCTAAATTCAGGCAAATATTAGAAGCAAGTGGACACCAGCGCCCTTGGCGGCGAGAAAAGAATTATTTAAAAAATACGAATATTTTTTAAATAAATACGAATATTTAGAGTTCACGCTGAACTCTAAATATTCTTTGTTCGTGTTTTCTATCTACGACTTTATTCATCACATTCTCTTCGTCCGGGATTTTTTTTTTTTTTCCCTTTTTCTTTATCTCTGCTGTGAAATGAGTTGAGAATTATTTACAAACTAAGCTGCAAAATCAACTTGTTTGTCGCTTCGGCAACCGGCAATTTTAATCGCGATCTAAACGAGAGCAAAACGCGACTTGCCGCTCGCATGTGTAAAACATCGCCATTTTCCCCAAGCTGAAAACTGGCAAACGGCAAATTTTCGAGAGCGTTGAGGCAAGTTTTCTAGAGCGTGTAAGACAGTCATAATTTAAAAATTCCTGTAGCCCTAATTAAGGACTTCATAATCTTTAGAAGCATAGTTTGAGTCTCATAAGATCAGTCTGTGTGTGTTCATAATTTCGAAATTTCCTAAAACTTGGCATATTTCTGAACAAAAGATGATCAACCTTAAAAAAAATCTTCCATGTAGGTTTTCTTGCCAATGTATTAGCGCGTGAGGATGACAAAATTTCCCATAGAAGCATTAAAACGGAAACCATGGTTTTCTACCTTAACTGAACTATATATCATTCCTTTCAGCAATCCACTAATTTCCATGTGCTTTGGTGTGATCAAAATCAATTGAATTTAAGTAAATACTGATATTTATTTTTATTTTTCAGGAAATCAAAGATTTGTATTGCTTTTATTCAGCGGAGGTTTACTTTAAAAATAAATGATTGTTTTCATTTGTGTTATTTTCACAATTTAAATGACAAAGAAAACACAAACAAAACCAAAACCAACCGCACGTTTTAAAAAAAGTAGACTTCAGTTTCTTTCAACTTCTTGTTTCCTTTGCATTTGTAATCTTTGATATCTCATTCGCAGATATATCTCGAATTACGACCATTCTACCTATGACCATTCGCAGTTACGACAAAAGTTCCACAAAAATCTTCACAAATCCTTTGAAGTTGCATCCGACAACGGTCACAGGTTTCTACGTATCTGGTTATACTGTTCAACGCTTTTGCGCATGCGTCAGGTCTCCTTCGATTTCATGAAAATAGGGATGAGGAGAAATAAAGAGGGGATGTTTACTTTTTATCAGTGTTAGTTTACTAGTGGCTGCATTCTATTTGCGCTTTTCGGGAAAGAATAAATACTAATAAATGCAAAAATGCTCCTCCGTTATTTTCTTCTTAAAAGCGAAAATGTCCAAAAGAATTTCTTAGGAAAGTGCCCATCTCAGCGTATCACACCTCTGCGGAGTAGAATTGTCCGCCTGTGTTCGTTCTGGCTTTCGAAAACGAACAGTAGGAGTTTCCTTGTAAACAAACCGATTGCTCTGCCAGCTGTAAAATGATGCAGTACATAACAAACTTATAATAGTGTACTGTACAGCACTTTACAGCTATCTTACTCAGTCACTCTTTACTGCAATACTATATCGTAGTGCATACTATTTTTTTTTTTTGAAAGGGGGGGGGGGGATTATCATTATTGCTGTACTACCCAGTATTTCCAGTTACAGTTATATTTACATTTTTTTCATGTTACCATGTTATCTATAACCGTTACTTCACATATATATGGCTTAGTATTGTATTGTATTGATTTCTGATATTCAACCAAATCTACTTACGACCTTTTCGTCGGAACGTAACCCTGTCGTAAGTTGAGATACTATACACGCCCCCATATTTGTTTTGTTACAGCTGGTTTATTCACTGGTCTTCATTCAGATGTCCTACTCGATTATTAGTATTTTCTTCTTAATTTTCTTAATTTACATTATTTTTTTTCAAATTAAGATCAACTACTTCTAAAGATAGAGAAAACAATGTTTGGATCAACGTAGGTTAAAATGCTTAAAAAAAATCCTTGTTTTTAAAATTACACTAATTTGTTTAAAATGAAGACTGTATTGATACGAAATAAACAAGATACCTTTTATGAAACAAACCCTCACTTCTTCAATATCAGGTCCTTTTGAATCATCTTTGCGAAGAACTCTGTAAATGGACAGTCGAATTTCCATGTAATCTGCATCCAAAATAATGGCAAACTTCAAACAGAATAAAAGGAATTTTACGTTAGTGGTAAATTGACTCAGAATTCTTAAAAGTTACTGATTCCTACAAATATCAACGGTAAATTTTCCACGAAACAGAACCTTAAAAAACAATAGTAACGAGAAGCTCTTGAAAGAACTTAATACTTACTTCCCTTAAAATGTCATTTTCATAATATTTTGATATTTTTAGCTTACTTTCCAATAGAAAAATGAGGCGCATCAAATCAGACTGCGTGGGTGTGTGTGTCTTGATAACTTTTTACTTGGATCTTCCTCAAGCTTTATTCTGTTGGGTGAGTGTGGTTGGCAGGGAAGCCGAGCACACACAGACGGAGAGAAAGAATGGTGGAAGAAGTGCAGGGGAAATGGGAGAACCTCGAGAAAACCTGCCCAGCGTGGATCCTCCACCAACACGAAACTCACATGAGAACCAAACCCCAGTATTCAGAGGTGAGAGTCCAATGTCTTAGCGACAACGCCAACCGCGCGGTCTTCCTGAAACTTAGTATGCATATTCAAGTGAGAAACGATCTATTTTTATATTTGAAATCTTTTCCAAATAGGTCCGTGGCGAGAAATGAGCACGAGAGGGCGAACAGTGTCCGTAGAAAAGCATTGGAATCTAAATAAAGGATTTGTATCCTATTTCTGTTAATATTATGTTAATATCTCTTTATCGAAAACAATGAATATTAAATCCTTAAATCACTGCGCTTTGATTGATACGATTAAGTGGAATTCATTTAATCAATACTTTAATTAACTAATAAAGATTTAATTCATCATTTTCAGAAAATGGAAAATTTGTACTGTTTGTATTAAATAAATAGTAGAATTGGAATATTTATTATAATATTATATCCTGGAAAAAAAATAAAAATAAGATTTAACATTGTATGGAACTTATGCTTTAAGTTCTTTCTAACTTCTTTTTTTTTTCGTGAAACATAAAGGCTAATTTCTTTTACTATTCAAAGTTTATTATTTTTGGCTTTCTGTTATTTCATCAGATATTCTAAGTAAATAAACTTTAGTTAATTGAATCATACACAGGTATACGTGAAATTTATAAATCATTCAATTTGGAAAAATGTTTAAAAACATAAAAGTTTTAAACGCTATTACTTCTTATAATATATTTAGTAGCGACTTAAGCGAAACATTAACAATTCTTTGCGTAACTTGTGAATTGTATATAGGTTATTTTTTTTTTTAATGAATATATGAATTAATTTTCAATGTGTTGATTAATTTTCACATTTCCACAAACACTGATGTTATAGAAACCGGACAAGTAAAACTAGCTAAAATACAGGGTGTATCAGTTGAACCTGGTCAATTTTGCAAACAGCAGCAGCAATGTAATAACCTATTAATGCATCCTCTAATCACGAAGATGCTAGAACTAAAGACGGAGAGTTTCGGAGGAAAACCAAATTAAACGTCTTGTGCAGAGATGTTGGCTTTCGTATCACAAATAGCTTAATGACAGACATACGTTGCTTTAATGCTAACCGGAACGCATCACTTTCCCTGCCTGCCATTGTGAATTATCGCACGATCACTAACGCGCATTCAATGTGAAGTGGTCATACTGATCCACTGTTGTACACAGGTTTACTCATTACGGTACTCATTACTCATTATTTACTTATCATTATGGTGCCCGCTTTGTGTTAGATTACTGTTACTTTTGTGAAAACTGCTCTCGAAACTGGCTCCCAGGAAGAAGTTGACCGGATTGGCCAGGTCCAACTGATACACCCTGTACATAGCTAAAAAAAAAAAAAAAAAACCCATCGTTTTTGAATAACTTACATGTTCTCGTGCTTTTGTCTTGGGGAAAATGTACAAGTCAAGAACAAGAGCTATAAAGATCAAACGAGTACCAAAATCGCAGTCCACGCCAAAATACATGACTCCAATTTACCTGAAAATACCATAAGAATAATAAATAATTTTTAATAATAGGAGTAAAGGTAGTGTTTGATTTTTAACCTGGAAAGACATTTCGAAATTAAATTCTTAAATATTTTTTCTGGTTTCAGTAATGCGGAAATCTCTCGAAATCAACTACAATTCCGATAATCCGGTACCGACTAGTATCAATCACCTTTAGATTTGTGAATAGTATTTGTTAATCTTTATTATTAAAACATTGTTGATACTCATGTCATCCGAAGTCAAGCTTAGTTTTAGCAGAAAAGCCCAAAATTTACAGATGTTATTCAAAGCACAACAAAGCACAACGTCCCACTTCTAAGCTCCGTTCCCTAAAAACCCGTGAACAGATGTCGACTTTGTTGTTACTTATTTGTGAGTACACCAATGCCCTAAAAGTTGTACAAAGTTTGTGGCAAAAGCTGTAAAGCCAACATCAGGATAAGGATTTGAAGATAGGAAAAACGTCAAGAAGTTGAAATTTCTATCGGCCGCCATCTTGGAACGGTCGATCCGATTTGACCAGCCGAGTCCTTAAGGTTATTTAGCAACCATAAAAGTTTTAGCTGAAAAGCTCAAAATTGACGGCAGTTATCTACGTCACAACTTTGAGGTCATGCCCCCTTGTAAGGCCTACCTCCTAAAACCTCTTGGAACAGATTTCGAATTTATTGATGCTTATTTGTAGTTCAACCAATGCCCTAAAAGCTCTGAAAAGTTTGTGGCAAAAACTCTAAAAACAACTTGACTATAAGGTTTAAAAAATAGAAAAAATCGTCAAAAAGTGGAAATAAAATGTATATATTCGTATATAGTGGGAAGAAGAATTTGAATGGCATTTACATTCGTGATCTATGACCTCTGATCGGTGTTTATCACAAGGTCCCAGGCTCATCTGTTGAGGTAGGGGGAGAACGCAAATGGAAAATACACAGTATTAAATGAAACTAACACAGAAAAGTAAACTCCTCAATTTCTGTAGGAACTTTCCCTACCTTCTTCTCTATTCAGATTCTAACTTCCCCTACCTTCTTCTCTACTCAGATTCTACGTTAACAAAATTTAAAAAAAAGTTAATTCAGTTTTGTAGTAAACACAAAGCCCAATGACCCAGTACATTTACAATCTATAAACGCTTGCGTAAAACTCATTTATTCAAACCGTTGTAATTTAAGGGTCAAGTACAATTTCCATCACGTCTTCTTCGGTACACCATTAGCATACAAATGAGCTTGAAGGAGAGTTGTTGCCGCCCAAACATTCCTTGTGACCCGAACAGAAAGTGGTTACATTGAATCAAGGACATCATATTCGTTCTCAACGTAGTCAATTCAGTATAGATAGACCCCCCCCCCAATTTTGTCGAATTACCACTAATTTCCTGATGCGATCAGTGGGTCACATAAAACCGGAAATGGACAAGACCGGAAGTCGAAACCTTCGCACCGTCGTTAGCCCAGTAAGGTATGACTCATGGGGCTCCGACTCCCGTTTTGGGCTGTAGAGAGCGTTTCAAACACAGGGACAGACACGAGAATTACCCCTATTTGGGATAGCTAAACAAAGTTAATAAGGCATAACACTCTAGAATGCAGTTCTGTATTTTCAATAACTAATTATTCTTTTTTCAATATGTTAGGACAGTCAATGAAATTCCTGCACTGTTTTAAGAAAAAAAACAACAAAAAGAACAACATGTCAGCCAATGCCGGGGATTCGAACCCAGCTTCAGACTCTTTAGCCAAGACACCGCTGCCTAAACGGTCAGTCCTACTTCAAGCTAGATATACTAAAGTACATTGAAACATGTACTGCGTACACATCAGAATTAAGAAGAGAGAATTCATAGACTGAAATAGCTAAATAAATGTCCTGTAATGCATTAAAAAAGTACTGAATCTAAATTTTTGTAGGTAAAACAAATGTATTTATTGTATATATTAAAAGTTCAAAAAACTTTATTTGCTATAAGCGGATTATCTTTTATCGTGAGTTCGTTTGCTAAAAATAGATCTTCGTGCTGTACCAGTTATTATATTGATTTACAAAACCGATTATCAAAGTTTTGTAAAGAATTTATGGTATTAAATTATATATAAAAAGCACAACATTGTTTGCTTTTACACATTTTTTTTTCCACTTTGTGTAATTTTGTTTTTCATATAAGTAAAACTTTAATCTACAGAAAAATTTACCCGGGCAGTTAGATAATTAGATAACTTAGATAAATATCTAATATAACTTAGATAAATCTTTTGTTACAAATAAGAAATAATTTCTTACATTACGTACACTGATCTTCCTTCTTAAGCAGACCTTTGTTTTATCAAAATATAGGTTCATCCTTTTAGGCCTAACTCACAAACTATCGTAACGACATCAAAAACAAAGTTAACATAAATAATAATGGCGGCGTTACTTACAGGCAAGACGCTTGTTTTTCCTGTAATTATTGTTATAGAACTATTTTTCTTTAATATGCAACAATGACATTGAAATACTGGATAATATTCCCACCTTTACTAAATCATAAAAATAAAATAACAATGGGAAACAATGAATTTCAGTTGAAAATGAGTTTCTGTGATGTCGCAAGTTGAATGGCCTTAAAAAAGCAGTTGTAATTAGAAGTTCGAAAGAACTTGAAGCTTACTTTCCGTGAAATGTTATTTTTTAAATTTCTCTTTTATCTCTTTTTTAAATTCGGAAACAGTACAAAAACGAAAAACCTTCATTCGTATTCCAGTTAATATTGATGTGTGGTCGAAAATAACAGAGACTGGCGAATAACAGAGACTGGCGGATTTCACAGCTTAAGATACACACACTTTATTTACAATTTATTTACAGTTTATATACATTTTTGGTGGATACTCAAGATCTGTTTAGAGCTTCCTTTTCGGTCGGTCACTGGCTGCTTGAAGCTTTCTATTCGGTCGGTCATTGGGAGAGAGAGTTAGTCGCGTAGTTGATTGGCCTCCCGGTTCAGCCAATTACAGGGCAGATTCACTTACCAATCCGGGAAGGTTTTCATTTTAGCATCAATATACCGACAGTACAAATGTTACATTTTCTGAAAAAATGAATTAAATCAACATTATCTACTGAAATTGTATAAATCGAATTAATTTTGATCTCTTCAATTCATGGATTAGCCAAAAGGATTTAATATTCACTGTTTAAGTCTATGAAATAATAGCAGAAATAGGATGGAAATCCATTGTTTAAATTCCATTGTGTTTCTATGGGAAATTTAGTAGCTTTCTCGCGCTAAATTCTCGACAAGGACGCACTTGGAAAATATTTTAAATAAAAAAGCTAGACTGTCCCTAGTCCTTGAATATGCATACTACGTTTCAAGACGATCCATCTAGCAGTTAAAAATTTATTAGGACGGCCACAAACAAACATACAAACACACAGACACAGTGATTGATTTAATCAACCTCATTTTCCTATTGGGCTCTAATCGAAAAAAATAACAATCGATTGCTATGGAATATTGCAATACAGTTTTTTAACATTTATTGTAGTACTGTACACCATTTAATATTAAACAAATCTTTCAGGGTTTACATCATGACGTCATTTGGATCGTAAAAGAGAGGCGTGGCTTTGGAATCAGACGAAATGATTTTTCTAACAAATTATTTGAAAGCAAAAAAAAAAAATGAAAACGATGTTTATTTTTCTTTCTTTCTTTACATGCTGACATATCTAATTTGAACCATTAATCATTTCTTTAGATATTATTAAGCATGTATCACAACACGCAGAAAGGCGGGCTTTCAAGTTTTGACTTCCGGTATCAATTGAAACAACAATGTACTGTCACAAAGGTAACAATTTTGAGCTTTGAATTGATCTCCCAACAAAAGAAATTGAATGAAAGCAAGATAGATCGTGTTGTTATAATTTGTTTCTTATCACCATGTACTGTTGTTCGAGTTCTTACCCTGCTGACATAAACAGAAAGATCTCATTAGTGGTAAGTGAAAATTTATGATAAAGGGAGAATCAATGAACATTTCCTTTATGATATCGTTTACAGTAATATTTTGAATTGACAATTAATTCTTATTAATCGAAGCTCTGAGCATAAATGCTAATTTACGATATTTATAAAATAAATGTTACACTTTTTTAAGATTACATAATATTTGATTTATACTTTTGTTTTGTTTTTTTGTTTAAATTTGCAGTGAAAATTATTAATGTTTCATTGTAGTCAATTTTACTCAGTTTTCTCGATAAACGTATATTTATATATTTTCTGAGTAACTAATTAAAAACGTAAAACCGTAAACAGAAGCGAAATATGTATTTTTTCCCCTGATATTTGTAATTTCTCTCCATTTTTCTTATTTTTGAATTATTGTTGTTACTTAAAAAAAATATTATTATTTCGGATTTTTTTCTGTTTTTCTTTTACCGAAATTACTTTAAAATTACAATGATTATTTTAATAAATCTGAAAAAATATTTTTGTTTAAATTAGGCAATTTCTTATTTTAGATCTTAATTATTTTCAGAACAATATAATTATCATAGTCGCGTTAATTACAGCCGCGTGATAAATATGAAAACCGATTCGTATAGTTTTGATATGACTTTTGTAAAATCCCTTCATAGGCGACGAAGAAATGGAAAGGGTTGGAACACGAATATTTAGATTGCATTTAAAGTCAAAAGACTAATGTCCAATACGATCGAAATATCCGGAAACTATTTATTCTAAAAAGCTACAATTTTAGCGATAAAGTTAGTTTACTAAAAAGGAAGGTGTCTATTGATTTTCATATTTATTGGATCTATAGGTAAAGAAGTAGGGATCAGAAAAAAAACCGCTTTGTTTTAATTACGATAATTCAAGAACTACTTATCCTAGGTACTGCTTAGCCAGACTAAAGAGACTGGTCACGTGATTTAGTGGTCGCTCCTACTTATTTCTCGGCGTGAAAATAGGGGAGATGCGTATGTGCCGACAAGAACAGAAACAAACGATGTATAAAGGAGAGATGCATTAATTGAAAAATTACTAATAAATGATGATCGTACAATAGAAAGAACTAATTTAAACAAGTGCAAAAGGGAGAAGCGTATTCAAGCGTAAATTCAAGCGTATTTTTCCGTCCCTCCAGAGCTTCCTTTGGTCCCTTCGGTGTGTTCCATTGTTTTGGCAGTGTGCCAACCCAGTCTTTATCGCTTGGGCAAGCAGTAGCTGAAACTTAGCAGCATGCTTAGCATAAAAAATGGAATCTACAGATTATATCTATAGATAAGAATGTGGCCAAGAATCAGTTAAAATATAAACTGCTATAAATCACAGCTAAAAACTTCTTATCATAAGAAAGCTGAAATTTGAGTGAACACAAACGTTACTTCATAGGTGGATGTACAATGAATTGAACTAAATAAAGTTGAAAGTGAACACGAAAAAATCTTAAGCTTACTTATTAATTATTTTAAAGTTTATCTGTAAGCAATTTTGATATAACTTATTTTTTGTTTTTCCATAATAGTAGGACACAGTTACTACGGCGTCTTTTGAATGGGTTTCTGTCACCCGTGGAATGTTCCTAATTGGTGTTATTTTATTGCTAATTACAACTCCAACAGAATCTCTTAATTACGTAAGTTAGTAAAGTAAAATTATTCCTTTTATCTTTTTTATCTCTGTTAATATTAAGACGCTTTTTATTAACGTTTTGGAATTCTAAGAAAATTAATGATTTAAAAAACAAGCCAATTTACAGTTCAGTTCATGAAAGAAGAGCTTTTGATGACGTAATTTCCTGATGGATTGCTGTTTCCAGGACGTAACAGCGCCATCTATTGCTAAGATCCGTAACTGAAATCTTATAAACATTTCGAAAACATTCTAGTTTTTGTAGTTTCTACAATTACGAATACATTTCTATATTATTGTTATTATTATTTTAATAATTTAAAACGTTCCACACTATTCCTCTTGCTTGGCTATGCAAAGTTTGTCCTTTCTTAGTCACGCTTATGCGATCACAAAACGACGCCATCTTGGACTGACTGCTCGGAGTTCAAGGTGATGACGTCATGACTGTTGACGTTTATTCCAGACAAAATCGATCGCTACGTAATGATCATATATGGCAAACCCTTCTTTTTTGAAAAATAGTATAGAGTTCTGTAATAAAACCAAGAACTCCAAAACCAAGAGACCCCGTAGAATTTGCAATCTATGAAATGCATGAGTGTTAAAGTGATACTACTATTGCTTGGTGCGAAACTCATTTATTCAAGTCATTATAACACTTTAAGGGTCAAGTACAATTTCTATCATGGCCTCCTTGATACACCATTGGCATACAAATGGGTTTAAAAGAGAGTTGTTGCTGACCAAGAATCCCCAGTCAGTGATGCCCTCATTGACTTCATTTTGTATTCTAAACCCCTAATTTGCATCATTTGGGAAAATAAGTGGCCACTTGGGATCGAGAATATTATGTTCGGTCTCAGGAAAGTCGATTGAAAACAGGTAGACTCCAATTTTGTTCAATTATCAGTGTTTTCGCGAACCGGTCAATGCTACCTAAAACAGGAGGTGGACTGGACTAGAAGTCGAATTTTTGTCCCCAAAACTCCAGGTTATCGGGAGTCTAATGAAATATGAGTTATGGGTTGCTTGGAAGGTTATTGTCTAACTTCAAGGGTTAGAACTATAGATAACAACTAAGTTATCAAAACAAAAACTCACTGTTTTAGAAGTGATATTTCATTCTGAAGGGGTAAATTTAATAGAAGATTTCGCTTCGATTTTTTTGCAGTATGAGAATTTGGTCTGATTTTTGTACTTATTTCTTAATATGAATATGGCTGGACTGCCAGCATTTCGCTGTTTTCATTATGTGGGAGTTGTGTAAATTATTTTCTTGTATTTTTTTCGATTATCTTTACAAACTGTTCTAGGAAACACTACTAAAAAAGCATTGATATTGGTTTCTTGTCTCTTTTTCAGTACGTTATCATATTTGAAGATAGTTTTCATCGCTCAGACATGGCAGTATATCTGGGAATTCCACAATTAACTTCTGACGATACCTTATTAGGTCTAAGATTGAAAGAAGTAGGAAGTTGTGATTTAGGAGGTAAGTAAAGATAACTATTGATTCATTCCCATTCATAACTATTAGTCAAGTCCATCTTTGCCGAACCTATAATATAACCTACCTGCTTGATAGGTTAATCTTATCTTATACAAATAATATATAAAGCTGAAGAGTTTGTATGTTTGAACGCGCGAATCTCAGGAACTACCAGTCCGATTTGAAAAATCTTTTTGCATTAGATAGCCCGTTTATTGAGGAAGCTTATAGGAGCAGAGCAGTAAACATAAACGTCAACCAACGGGTGCAGCGGCGGCGACGGGGAGGCTTCGCCGCACGACGAGAACCGAACATTACCGAGAAGGGCCTAATTTAACGCGGGTGACACCGCGGGGCACAGCTCATACCTAATAAATTGAGATTGGATATGGTTTATTGTCTTGCTACAATACTTCATATCGTACACTTTTTTGGAGATGTGCCAGATGGGAAAATTTTTTAGGTCTTGCTGGCCCAAGTCAAATGAACCCAAGGATAAATAAAACATCGTATTTTAGAAATCATTAATGTTTTCCATTAAGAGCATGGAGATCAAAACAATTCTTATGGTGATGAGAATCATGAAATTCAGTCAATTTTTCGCTCTCCTTTTGTGTCGTTGTGAATGCTGGGTATCTGCAGTCGTAAACTACATGCACATTTAAAAAAAAAAACAGTTATGACTTGGTAAAGCTATAATATAGGTAAAAAAAAAATGGAAAACCCTTTAAATCTTGCAATGCTACGATCATGTCATAATTTGATGAAGTGATAATGCTAAATGTGTGGGTTTTTTTTTTTTTGGTTTTTTTTTTTATATACAATAACATATTTCAGCGGACCACATGAAATGTCACAGCCGACCGATTCCTGTTCTAGATTGCAAATCCCCTATCCATATAAATTACTGTTGAATTATTGTTCAACTATTTTTCTTGTCTATTTGTAAGTTCATCAAAAGGGCCGGATGGATCTCCTCTATAAAATTTGGTTAATGACTTACTTTTGATTCAACTTATTTATGGCTCATTATTTTGGTCTTGCATTCCACCATACTTCAAAAATGACCTCCACCTAAAATGACTAAAAGAGCTAGATGAATTTGTTTAAAATTTGATTCGATGCTTATTTCTGGTTAAATTTGGAATATGAACACGATTACTTAGATCTCCTCCAACCAGTGTGCGATTTATAGGGGAAGGGGGGCCTATCCCCCCTCCCCCTTACATAACCTTTATGACCTATGTTCTAATTTGAAATTTCAAAGCAGCCCCGATTGCCCCCACTTCCGATTTCTACCGGAAATCCACAATGTCACAATTCAATTCTTTGGGTACTATTTGGTAATGAAAATTTTCACACGAACAACCTGTACCCTGTGGTTTCGATAAAAACACAGGTGCTCTTGATACGGGTGTATATATATATTTTTGACGATTTTTCCTATCTTGAAAACCTTATATTCACGTTGTTTTTAGAGCTTTTGCCACAAGCTTTTTCGAGTTTTTAGGGCATTGGTGTAACTACAAATAAATAACAAAAAGTCGAAATCTGTTCACGGTTTTTGCTTAGAAGTCGGGTGTGATCTCAAAGTTGTGTAACTGCCGTAAATTTTGAGCTTTTCAGCTAAAATTTTTGGATAGGGCCTACATAAACACGATATAATAAAACATAATAGACAAACACTGCCCAGCACACAAATTGGTTTAAAAAGTATATGTAATTAAAAATTCATTAAAAATACTCAACAGTATTGGAGAGCTTTAGAAGCCTACGTGGCTTCCTTGTCAATCTAGATATCGGATGGGTATTAGATATCGGATGGCATTATCAATCACTGTTCACAAAGCTCAAGATGGTTCACCTTTGGGACATAAACTTGCCGCGGTGGGTGCGCGGCAGAGATATGTATAGATTAGTTTCAATAAAAAGTTTTGGCAGAATTATCCTTATATATTATTTCTCAAAGGTGTTTTTATGTCGGTACGTCATAACTACCTTAATACTTCATCAAAATCACTGATTGAGACATCATTTTGAAGATTACGTTCCCCGCTAATGACGAAAAATAAACAAATTGTTTAAAATTAATGTTTTCCTTAAAAAAACTTTAAGCGACTTATCTTTCGAAAGCGAAACAACATTTCAAAAAAAGGCTATAGCGTCGTAAACTTCAAATATATCCTTTTGTGAATAAAAAATGCACTTTAAAATGATATTTCATCATTTATTTAATAAGAACAGATAAAAAAAAACCATAGATTTATATTTTAATAAAAGTAAACGATTTATTACAATAAAAAACATAAAAATTTGTCAACTTCTCATACATTATTTCTCAAAGGTGTTTTTTTTATTTCCCTTAATATTTTATCAAAATCAATGATCGACATATCATTTTGAAGATTACGTTCACCGCTAATTACTAAAAACAAACAAATTCTTTAAAATTAACGTTTTCGTTAAAAAAAAAAACTGTTATTTTAAAAATCTTTTTACAAAAATGTAGAAGGGGCCATCTATTGACAATCTGTTGATTTATTTATTTCCATATTACCATTCGGTGACTGATCAAGATACCTTTTTTTAAAAATTGAGAAGCGCCATCTATTGACAATATGTTTAACTAACACATTGACAGCTCTTGGATTTGTTTATTATTTCTCAAAGGTGATTATTTGTTGCGAATTATTCTCACGGGTCAACTAGTTATTAACTATTTCTTTTAGTGAAAATTTTAAATATAGTTGAAAGAATAGCTTTCAGTCTTACTGTAATGATACAATATCTTTTTAATGTAATTTAACTCTAATATTAACTACTTGCATAATAATAATAATAATAATAATAATAATAATAATAATAATAATACTGACTTCTGTCGGAGATTAACCAGCTTCAATCTGATGGTCCATGGTATAGGCACTGGCACTACAGATTGAAATAACCAGCTGAAATATACAGTATAGGTCTATATCATTTACGCGGGATATATGTAATTGTAATATAATAATAATGCATTCTAAAGGGATTTGAATTAAACATTGCAGATTAAATTGTAGTTTTGATTTGTTCCAGAATTTTCAATTAAAGCTTCTTTCGAATTAAGCGATCACGCGATTACAGCCATCAAACACTGTCTTAGGAAGGCTAAGAAGTGGATTGAGCCTCGTGACCACTCTCGAACCCCTGTGTATTTTCTTGCAGCCGGAAAAATTCAATTGATTCAGTAAGTAAATATCCAAGTCGTAGAAGAAAGTTCATTTAATAATTAATTAATTAATTAATTAATAAGAAAGAAGTTCTAGGAAGCACCTATTTCGAAAAAGATTCTGAGAAAAATAAACACTTCAGAAAAGTACTTGAAGTCGAAATTCCATTCATTATCAAAATAAACTGTTTTTCCTAGGAAGCTGAAAATTTAAAGATAATTTTTGATCATTGAAAACTCAGTCCTAATGCTTTTGATAAGATTAAAGCCCATTGCACACGGATCCGAAAATCGGTCGGTCGGATCCATGTGTGCAATGGGCTTAAGGGGAGCGTTTGAGACCAAAATTATCATATTGAAATGAAAAAAAGGTAAGGTGAATGAGGGTGTTTCGGAATACAATTTACATATAGGGTGATTCGGTCCAAAATTTCCAAATTTCAAAACATCCTCATTCACCTTACCCTTTTCCATTTCAATATGATAATTTTGGTCTCAAACGCTCCCCTTAAGCCCATTACTTATGGATCCGACCGACCGATTTTCGGATCCATGTGCAATGGGCTTAATTCATCATCTTAATCGTGATGATTGTAAAAACTATTTAGAATACTGAAAATTTATGGTAGAAGAAAATACAATAATTAAATACGAGGATCTAATGTTTTTTTTTTTTTTTGTTGAAATTAGACCCATACATGAGGAGCTTCTAGACATAAGTACCGTTATTTGAATCTCGTTAAAAGCACTGTTACGACAATCGAGATATTATCTCAGAAAACGCTGAAAATTTAGTGCTAGATTTTCTCATAAAATATTTTTTTTAATTAATTTTTTAACAATATTTTTGTTTTATGTTCCTAATAAAAAAATCCATGCATAGTGCATATATGGCTTTTTGAAAGTTGGTACACCAACAATAATTTTCTTGTTTTTTTTTTTTTTTCTTCTTTGTGTTTTCAGTATTGTTTTTGTTTTCTTTCAGGCTTACAAACTACGAAGCAGCACAGAAGATTTTATCCTTTATCGTAGCTGAATTGAAGTATTCCGGTTTTTATTTCCTTGACGACTATGTTTCCATTCTGTCTGGAGAAGAAGAAGTGAAGCATTTGTGGAAATCAGCGAATCTTGAAGCGACTGCACGCAATTTATCAATAGGTTTGAAAAGGGTACAGTTATAATAACATCTTAGCAGGTTTCTTCTTGAGACAATGAAATAACCAGAAATAAAATTAAAGAATACGCTATTTCAAAATCAAATTCCTCAGCACTTCGCTATCCCTGAAGCTATTACAGTACAATCTTGAAAAAAGTCATAAAAAGAAATTAGTGCGGTAAAAAAAAAAAAAATCAAATTTTTAGCTATTTCACATGAGAACATGCGGTATCTTAAATTGTAAATGGTATTTTTCAAGAAAGCATCTATTTATGAAATCTATTTATAATCCTCCGCCCCCCCAACGAAAAAAAATTTAATGGAACTTTGATATCTACACTACTGTCTGTGACAACAACAATGAGAATAAATTCTAAAAGTATTCAATAAAATAAATAGTTTGAACAGCAAGTTTAACAATGTAAAGACAAGAATATAAATATTGAAAACTTCCAACCTTCCCCAGTTGGTAAAACATCCCGTGATCATTCCAACCTATTAATTAACCGTATCGTATATTTATCACCGTATACCCCTCGCTTAATAGAATTATCAGGTGCCTCGTGAGTTAATCGTGGTCCGCACCTGTAAAGAATCTGCTTAAACATACTTATGGTGCCATCTATCGCTAGCGCCATCTATCACCAGTTGTATCATCTATCACCAGAGAATGTTTTGACTGCAGTGATAACATAGCGCGATTTAAAACTGCGGTAGCGCCATCTATTGCCAGCTTTGAGAAGCTTTTCATTCAGATCTGCTGTGGTTCCGTATAGATCTGAATGAAAAGCTTCTCAAAGCTGGCAATAGATGGCGCTACCGCAGTTCTGCTGTGATGCCGTATGGATATAGCATCGTATCCTACGGAAAGTACTTGATCTTCCGGGATGAAAAGTACCCTACATCCTTCCCCGTGTCATAGATTACCTCATGTAAAATTTCATTTCCGATCGGTTGCTCCGTTGAGGCATCATTGAATGATAAATAAACAAACTTACATATTTTTCTCTTTTATAATTATTAAAGATAATAAAAAATTTGTGAGTCTAACTATAGCTACATAAACTCAAGTATGTGTGACATATTTTGTAATAATCCAGTTCACTACTTTGATGATATTCTTTAGTTCTTCAAGATGCATTGTGGGAACGATGTGGATCATGACAAACTCGCATGATACCATGAGCTTTTCCTGATACTGAGTTTATTCCTATAATCCATAACGGCAGTTAATTGTAGTTTGTTAATGGAGATGTCATTACAGAATTTTTATTGCAAACCATTAAATGGGAAACACTGGCGTAGACTAACTTCAGTATTGGATTTTCGATGAACAATGAGACTATTAATTTGCTTATTTGTTTTCTATAATCTTTCAGAAGTATTGAAGTGATTACTTTTGTATGTAAGTAAGAGCATGAAAAATTAAAATGTGGCATTCTCTCCATCCTATAATGCTGGATTAGTTGAGTTTTGATATACTTTTAGCTACCCCTACTTTTTAGTAGGGAGGAGCTATTTCGATTCCGTGTGTGTGTGTGTGTGTGTGTGTGTGTGTGTGTTTAACGCCCTCTACAGGTCAGACCGAGAGTCGGAGCCCATTGAGTTGTACATTATTGGACTCCCTATGACATAGAGGTTTAGGGAAAATTCTGACTTTCGATCCAGATCACTTCCGGTTTTTGTGACCATAGACCGGACCAGCAAGGGTCTATCTTTATTGAATCCACTGAGAGCCAATATGATAACCATATGGCCACTGGCCACTTATTCAGAATCGCCTAATGCTGCAAATTGTATATCGCTTAGTTTAGTATTTACTACGAAACTGTTAATTGATTTGCTTATTGTCATAATATATCTAATCAGTTCTGTCATAAATTATTAACTGGATATTATGATTGTTATTTGTATTCAGTATTGTAATCTATCTGTTTTTATTTTTAGAAAATGCAGATGAAAGGCTTAGTGAACATGAACTACAAATCAACATTGATTGCTTACACTAATCCCAAGGAAGAGACATTGAAAGTATACGGTGGAGCTTACATTTGCTTTGGATTGGAAGAATTTGTTCTTAGACATAGAATTAATTTGATTCTAGTAAGTCTATTTACTAAAGCAACTATATTGATAGAGCATGTCTTTTTTTACAGTTTTAATTGAAGTATCTGCCAGAATATGAATAGTTACAGTGTTATGTTTACCATTCTATTAGTATATTACAGTGCTTCTCAAGCTTTTATGCCTCATGACTTAATATCCCAAACATTGTTTCTTAATATCCCACGGCATATCAAACGTTTTCGTTGCTATACTAGACGTAACAGAATCCTATGAAAAAAAAATAAGCATGGTTTGCACATAACAATCAACTTTATAAATTTAAAAATACTCTGAAATGATAAAAAAATTACCCTTTTTCAATATGTAAATTAATACATTATAAACTTTTATTGTTAGAACGATTTAGAATGTAGTTTTAATTTCTACTTAGTATTTTAGTATATGTGAAGCTAAATGTTATTATAAAGGGTGGTGCAGATAAAACCGGCCGAAATAGGCATTTCTTTTTATATTGTATTATTATTTTGGGACCGGTTGTTAATTTAATTTTTATTTCTTCATATTTTGAATCTCATTTTCTGAATGTACCTCATAGTTTGAACTCAAATGTTTTGTGGGTCTTTCTTAATATATCAGAGTTTCTCAACCGATGTCTTGAGATACACACTCAGAATCTCTCAACACGTCGATTGAGAACTCGGATGTATTAAGAAAGACCCACAAAACATTTGAGTTCAAACTACAAGGTGCATTTAGAAAATAAGAATTCAAAATAAGAAGAAATGAAAATTCAAATCCTATCTTCACTGAATTACAAATAGAAGACATAAAACTTGCTCAGATTTTATCAGCAGAAATCTAAAGATATGTTTCTATGCCCTCAACGAGCAAATGACATGTTTTTGTTAGATTGGGATCAACTTTCTGTAATTTCTGCATAGAAGTTTCCATACGGTTTAAATGTAAAAATCATTACAGTTAAAGCATTAAGAATGAAATAATTAATTTTCACTATCAGGAGGCATTGAATATCTATAACACCAATCCTACATCGCAGTCCTTATTCTAGTCCATTTTGTTTCATCATATTTTGATAAAAATTTAATTCATTTACGACTTATTTATGAATTTTACAAATTCAATCAAGTTTCAACACTTAGGAAATTTAAAGAGTCATTGACGGGCTTTACAAATTTAGCCTTGGTATTATTTTCATGACTTTAAAAAAAGCACAAGAAACCACCCAAGACACTGTTCCCTTGTAAGACTTTTAGGTTCTTTCAGAAATTTATTTAATTTTTTGTTTCAATCCTCAGTGTTTCGGTTACATGTCTTAACTTAAACGACCATATGCTGCTCTAAAGAAAATATAGTTAAAATAAATGTGCTTGCAAATCATTCCACTTCTGAGTGCATTTATTTTTCCATGTTCTTCTTTCTTATTGGCAGCATTTAGGATAAGTAATGGCCTTAACGACCCAAACTGTAAAAATATTTTCTATTAAAGTTGGCAGAAATACTTAAACGAAATTCTAATGCAAAACTCTTTTCAAATAGGATGCCTCTTGGCTAAAACCATTTAGACCGGACATGTACTATTTCGAAGATCCTTGTCTTCAAATTGGTTTTGAGGATCCTGTGAGTTATACAGAAATTCTACACTCGAGATGTCACCACTGGAGTAACCGCCATATTCAAGCCGAGGTAGTAATTCTTTGATTACATTGTTGAAAATCCATGATTTTATGTAAACTCAGTTGAACAGAATTGATCTATAGTTTCTCGGGATTTTGTGGAAGGAGTATATTGAGCTACTTCTGAAAAGTAATTTGCTTTTCATTGCTAACCTGGATATATGCCATGCGATATCATACAGTGTTTTAAAAAGGCCTTTTAAGATATTCCAATACCAGATGTTAGTTTGTTTCCAACTTTATTGCGTTTAATATTTACACATTAGAATCTTATCATTATTTAAGTACTGTGTAAGTTATCATATGAAAGAAACTCTTTTGAGATATAAAATAATCCCGACATCTGTTGTGACATTTTGGTATTATTTTGAGACAAAGTATTTTTGGGTCTGATTTTTCCATAGAAAACTTGAGGTTTCACTTACTATATTGGAATACCTTTGGATAAATCTTTAACTGTAGTAAATACAAAAATACTTTATACTTAAAATTGACAGCAAATTTTATGGAAAAATAAAAACAACATATTATCAATATTCTTTGTTATTGGAAATATTACACATTATATCTCATTGAGCAGTAAATCTTCAGTAAAAAACAATTATCAATTCCATAAGTACTGCAGTGTGTTCTTTAGTTGACGCTTTCTGATGCAAATTACGCCGTCTCAAACTTAATTCTCAAACTAAGTGCAGTTGCCAGAATAATAATCTTACTAGTTGTTTATTAATTATTTACATAGTTATCACCAAATTAATTCAGCAGCTTCTTTCTGTTCTTACCTCCTTTATTAAGATTCCTGGGTATTTATATAGACACTAAGGAATATGGAGGGAGTTTGGAATCGTTTGAAGTGTATTAGCAAATAAAAGATGACAATTTGAAACAACTCTTATTCTGGGATACTTTAAGATTTGAACTTATCATATCTTTAAAGAGTCCAGTCCAGGTAAAATACCTAATACAGATGCTCCCCGAGCATCCACTTAGGTAAGTGGCTACTTCCCTTAAACCGTATATAGTGGTATATAGGTCAAAATATAGATACGTCGGAACGTACCTTATACTACTGCAACCCAAAGACGTAACAATAAAAATAGTTGCATTAAAGAATTAAACATTATATTACTGGATGGTTTGGCCTTTTGATTTTTTTCGTCAGACGCATGCTTTCCATCAGCTGCTGTTAATAATAACTTACGCAAACATTGAGACAAAGCAATTTTTAATCTGTGAACTTTCTACGTAACTTCGGGGTCTACATAGGTCGGGACTATGTAAGTCGGGGACATCTGTATGTTCTGTGATAATCCTATAAAGAGAAAATATGACTGATGAACAAAATAGTTTGTTTTCAAATATGGTAAACTTGAGGAGCACAACATCATAGTCCTTAACAAAAGCAGAGATGTTGGAAAACAGAATTAGTCAAGATTTCTTCAATCATTGTCCATTCATTTTCATGAAATGGAACAAACATGTAATAGAAAGAAAGAAAAAAGTTTTCTAGATTTTTTCGGAAATGGCAATGCAGATCCATTAGCAACAAAAGTACAAAACTTTACCACACACAAAAAAAGCAAACACTATGTATTGATACATTCAAGCATATAATTAAAACAAGTTGAAGCTAAAATCATCAATTTATTCGAAGATAAAACTTGGAAACAGAACTATATAAAACCACGAAAAGGAGCTGCAAAAACAAATTCAGACTTAATATAGGACATGTCAGCCTTACAGATCACTTGCACAAAATACACATTTTAGACTCTGCAGCATGCTTTTTTTGCAAAACGCCAGGATCAATTCCATGGACTATGATCATCTCCTTCCTTGCAGAAATTTAAATTAGAATTATCAGATCTCAATAAATTTCAATGATCTTTACAGGTTGGCTAGATACCAAATGGGATAAATGACAGTTACCTAATTGTCTCATTAATGAAATGGTGTTATGAAAGATGGAAACATGTTCCAGTAAGCCATGAGCAGCATTCGACTCAGATAAAGCTTAGATTGCCATTTGACAATTTTAAAACTAATATAATATAATGTTTTGTTAACTAGGATTTGATCATTTTTTTTTAAAGGCAAACGCTGAATTTCTGTTTCATGGGACAAGTAACCTGGAAGGATGCGAATCTGCTGTTCAAAGGATTCTAAATGTGAGCGAATGTGAAGAAAGATTTATGATTTGCTTTGAGACAGACGACCTCCCACCCATTAGTGCCTCCTTTGTGGTAAGACTTCATTTTATAGTTTGTTTAACTTGATTTATAATCTACAGATTTCTAAGCTGACTTTTCACACTCCACAAAGCATTCACAAAAAATTATAAACGCAAAATTAAACAAAGTTAAAAGTCTTTGACTTTAAAAACATTTACTGGTGATATAAAAAGATTTTGTACATAAATAATTTCGGCTGCTCCACGCAACCTTTGTCGATTGTGAATTAAAAATTAAAAATCTCACATTATAAGGTGGACAAATCAAAATCAGGGGATGGACAACAAGGAAGGGACCAATCAGGAGCTGCTGTGAAAATAACGTCATCTGTCCTAGTTCGCTCAAAAGGGATAAAAAGGCCATAATGCAGGGAATGGGTCATAAGGTGCTAAGGAAGGGAAATGAATATCCTTGGGGAGGTCGTCGTGATGTCCATAAACAAGTCTTCGCCTGCAAGAAAATAGGGGAAGGAAATAGGGGAAGGAATGAGGAAGAAAATAAATAATATGGGAAAATAAAAAAATTAAAAAAAATGCACTCATTAATGAACATGAAGGATCCCTCCAGCATATACTCGGCATACCTTCACGCCAGTAACGACTTCACACGCAAATGCATGGAATCCGTTCTCATTTTGGAAACGCAAAACTGTTACAACGACGGTGTATCCATTAAAACCATGCCTTTCTACCAATTAAGGCAAAAGAAAAACAAACAATTCCAATAGTTATCGATGAAGAAGAAATGTATCTGAAGTTTTTTTTTTTATTATTTTATTTTTATTTTCCCGCATTGTTTAGTTTTTCTCCCCCATTCCTTCCCATATTTCCTTGAGGGCGAAGATTTGTTTATAGACATCACGACGACCTCTTCAAGGACATTCATTTCCCTTTCTTAGCACCTTATGACCCAATCCCTGCATTATGGGCTTTTATCCCTTTCGAGCGAACTATGACGTTATCTTCACAGCAGCTCCTGATTGGTCTTTGTTGTCCATCCCCTGATTTTGATTTGCCCACCTTATAATGTGAGATTTTTAATTGTAATACACAATCGACATAGGCTGCATGGGGCAGCCGAAATTAATTATGTACAAAATCTTTTTATACCACTAGTAAATGTTTTTTAGACTTTTAACTTTGTTTAATTTTGTGCGTGTATATATTTGCACTATTTAGAATTTACCTCCGCACGTTAAATCGCTCGTAGTAATAGTAATCCATTCAAAAATTTGTGACTTGAGAGCTGTACATTAATAAATCATAAAATGCCTGTCCGATATGCCAAAAAAGATCAGAAAAACAAATAAAATTTGTAACATTACATGAAAAGATACACAAGAATAAAATATAAAAGCTGTATTCTTTCAAAATTGTAGCATATACACTGACTTACCAGAACAACTAGAACCTGTAGGTCCTCATTTCGTTCGGATTAGCTAAGCAACAAGACGGACATGGACTCCACGAGTCTATCTGTAGAGCTCGAGTACAGCGTAGACAGTGTACACGACGCATCCTCAATAATGGTCCACAATTCCCTGATATTCGCCGGTAGTGGAACCCTGGCACTGATGGCTCGTTGAACTACATTCCACATGCTTTCTTTTGAGTTCAAATCCGGCGAACGACTGGGATAACTCATGATACTAAGCTCAGAGGAATGATCCTTTAGCCATATTTTGGTGACTGTGTGGTGACCTGTGTGGTGGAACATTGTCCTGATGAAAGAGTCCATCCCTGTCTGAGTGAATGCATAACATGAACGGTGCAAATGATCCGCAAGGATGATTATGTAGCTTCAGCCGGTCAATGATGTCTGCAGATGCATCAGGGGTCCTAATCCGTGCCAGCTGAAAACACCGCTGCCCAGGGCTCTCCCTTTTTGGCACTCGGGATCCATTGCCTCGTGGGGTTTTCTTGTCAAGTGTAGTCGTCCATCTGACTCGTCGGATCTAAAGTCACTGTATGGTCTTTGGGCCTTGGACTCAAAGACCATACAGTGACTTTTGTCGGATCAGGCTACACGTCTCCAGTCGTTTGCATTCAGGGCTGGTGTCCACGATTCCAGGCGAGTCGCAGAGCTCTGTGGCTGTTGGGTCAGCAATGAGACCTGTTAAAGCTATTACCCATCAGGGCGGGCTTAAGCAAACATTAAAAACAACAAACAGCCACAGCCCACCTGGTCATTCACTAGGACAGCTGGGTGAAACATGGGAAGCAAGACCGATCCACGGATCACTAAACGTTGACTTTCTCAAGCCAGAACCAAGAGATCCTAGTCGTCGGATCCAAAAACCAAGAGCTAGACCGATCTGCGCATCACCAAACGCGGATAAAGGCTAGCGATGACCAACAAGATCCATGTCGATCGCATGGAAGGATTGAGCATCACCAACACCAGTGAATTCATCATTTGACTCGAAAAACGCACACACCGTTCTTTCAGCGGGATGCACACGCAGGAGCAGCAGGGGCGGGGACTCCCGAATCTATCTGGGCATAGGCTCGCTCAAAACAGCTACCGTAACTGCTTGAAGTCGGGCCCGATACGGAGAAGAGTCTGCTCGTCACAGGGAACCGGGTACCCGATTGTGATAAGCGCTCTTTCCAATCTGGCCCTACACCGGGACCGATCCCAAAGGACGTGGGAAACGGATTCATCTTCCCCAGAGTTGCACCTTTGACATTGCGGACTCTCTCGGAGTCCGTGCTGGGACCTGAGTGGACCGTCGGCTCTTGACCTCATTTAAGTAAGAGAACGTTGCATTGTCTCTCTTGTTACACATGGTCCCCAGCATTGAATTGCTCTGCTAACTCCTGCAATGCCGCATGCCGGTCGGATATTACAACATGTGCCACACGACGCTGTTCACGATCGTCAGGGTTTTTCGTCGGCCGCAGCGGAATTGCACGACATCTCAGATGTTGTGGAGCCGCGGTAAATCCTTGAAATTGTTACAAGTGAAAATCCAAATATCGTGTTGATTGCGGAGATGGAGTGACACTTACGTTTCTCTGGCACTTACTATCATGCCTCGCTCAAAATCGCTTAAATTGGGATACGCTGACATCATCACTGCGAATTATACGACAACGGATTGCTGAGATATCCGCCTTTATATGTACTTCAATTGCGGAAGATATCTTTAATGCTGTGATGGTGGCATGTACTGGAAACGAAAGCGACTGCCTCAATTTTTTTGGTACTTCAGTGTACTTACTTGCTGGCCAAACCCCTAACTAGATAATTCTCAAAAACGTCCTTATCATTATAATTTTAAATGATTAATTTTTATATTAATTTTTATTCTCGTAAAACTGCAGTTTTTTTAACCCAGCACACTGATGTAATCTGGCCATCTGTACTCACAGCAGAGATTCTTTATACAGAACTTGTGATTTTCGTTGCATTTGTTGTACAATTTGAAAACATTACATCAGTATTCGTGTCAAAAAGTTGAGTTCATCGGAAATAATCATCACAAATCCTTTGTTTGCAAAGTTGCAAAGATGGTCTTTGTAGTCGTATCTCTTTTTGAAACTACTTGGTCCAATGAGTTCCTGTTTGGCATTTGAATAGCTGGACAGTAACAGATGACTTATCCTAATGAGATCAAAAAGTGTCATTGATAAATTATCACAAGCTACTATTTACTTTTACTCAAATAATATTTAGTAGGATTTTAATATTTTTATTTGAATTTTTTGAAAATTCAATTAGAACATAACTCAATCATTTATTCGTATCTTTGCAGGCCCTTGGGATATTTTATAATACAGTGAAGTTTTTCCATTTTAAGTCAAAAGTAGAGAACGATTTACAGTCTTTGGTTTATCGTAACTGCAATACTACTTGGAAAGAGGTAAAAGATAGTGTTAGAATTGAAGATAGCCTTAGAATTGACTACTTTGAAAGAGGTAAAAGATAGTGTTAGAATTGAAGATAGCGTTAGAATTGAAAATATCCTTAATAATTTCGAGGGAAAACTTGAAAAAAAGCTTCTATTTTACCTGAGCTGTGTTTTCTGACAAAAATATAATTAATAATCCCTGTTATTTGAGTAATTCTGTTTTGTACCATAACCTGAAAAATCCCCGCCCTCCGCCGAGGCCCTGAATTGAACCCGTCACCTCCAACCCGCAGCCAAGCGCCCTTACCCACTCGGCTACCAGGCCCACAAGTTTTTTTTAATAATAAATTTAAATGAAATCTGTACAAAAAAGAAAGAAAACTATTTACTCTAAATTTTGTCACCATTCAGCAGTTTATGGATTACAATTTTGGGAATTACTGCTTTACACCAAAGGAAGACTGCAATCACTTAGATTACTTGTTTGTAAAAAAAACAAAAAACAAAAAAAACCAACAACAAAATAATATTTGTGTGATATTACTTGTATGCCATAATTCAAAAAAATTATGGGTAAATCTACAAATTTTCCTATCTTTCCTTCATATATTTGTAGGAGCAATTGCATTAACACCTGCAATTTTGAATATAATCTTTTCAACGTCACCGTTCATAATTTAAAAAAAAAAAATCACTTTATTGAATAATTTCAAAAGATCCTTTTTTTTTTTTTTATTTCAGTTTAAAAAGCGTCATAAAGATGAAGACGAGGCTCATCTTATAAGATATTGTATAGCAGGACTATTGATTCATCATGTTTTAGTTGATAAATTTGGTTTTACGAGTAACAAAAAGTGGAATTTACTTTCTTTTCAAACTAAGGTAAAATTTTTAGAAATTGTACTTTTCTATTCTACTTAAGATTCAAATATTATTGTTCTAATATTTCGTAGAACTGATTACAATTCTCTAGAGTTTTAAACTTGAGCTAATGAAGTTATTGTTGCAATATTGAAATGAAATGCTGAAAAAAAAATGCACTTAATGTAATAAAGTGATGGATTTCCAAAAGTTTTAGAAAATTGAGCATTCACAATCATCAGGGAATAGGATAAACACAGCCCAAATGTTGTACATGGGCCCACTGCTCCAATCGTACCTCCCTCCAACTCAGCTAAGAAATCCAACATATCCTCTACCTATACATTTACCAATTATTCTCCTTTATAATCGTCTTACCTTTCTCAAACATAAAATAAGTAAAAACATATAAATTATACACCAAACCTCGACCTCCCCTAAATATCCTATTCTCATACATCCCATCCTCTCCTTGAAGAATATAACAGGTAATTTCCAGCTCCTTACATTCAAAATCAATACGAACCTCTATAATGAAACTAAGATAACAAATATATCGTCTGCTGAAGTTGTTGCGTTCAGTACTTCTGTAAGTTTAGGGCAAACTAGATAAACCAATTTTCACATGCCTTGCGAAACATTAAAATGCATTCTATTCTAAGACCGAACCCAATCTTTTACAGTCCTTCCCAATGGCGTATCGAAGGGAGAGGGGTAGGTGTGGTAACTGCTGCCCCCCCCCCCCCACTCCTTCCCATTCCATCCAAAAAAATTGGCAAAACTCTAGGATTTTTAAATAACTGTATTTTTGGTTGGAAAACTCATCACTTTTATTTGCCATCCCCATAGGAAAAGGAAAGAAGGCTAATTTTTGGTTTAACTACTTCGCATTTCAAAATACTCGGTGTACGCATGCTCCATTCTTATATGCAAATAGCAAATAAGGAATAACTTATTGCTGCCAAACTTCTTTGTTATACGCTAAACTCATCTACTGCTTCTATGTAGAAACCATCCCCTTAATCTACCATTAATCCAATCACCAGAATGCAAAATATCCACCATTGTATGATATGTAGTGAAGGTGGGTGGCAGAGAAGCCAAGCACTGCTACCGGAGGTCTATTGTCCACGGAAATAAGGACAGATGGAGAGAAAGACTGAGAAAGTATGGTGGGAGAAGTGCAGGGGAAATGGGAGAACCCCGAGAAAACCTGCCCAGCGAGGATCATCCACCATCACGAAACCCACATGAGAACCGAACCCCGGTACTCAGAGGTGAGAGGCCAATTTCATAGCGACAACGCCAACCGCGCGGCCATGTCCACCATTAGTATTAAAATTTCCTTCCCAATTTTTTGTTGTCTTCCACATTTGTGCCATTCGTATTTTTTTTTCAAACAAAATGCAATTCAATTGGAAATCCATCATTTCTTTCTACTAAATGTATTTATCTATTTTTCAGTACCTTCTCATTGATGACTATTCAACTCTTGGTTCAAAAATGTGTGTAATTTGTATTTACTTTGATTCCATGCTTCAGTTCCATATTAGACTTCATTTCATGAATGAAGTTTACCATGAAGTTATTCAGTTTCAACTAAATCATAATACCGCTGCCAATGTCATTACTTACTCTGAAAGTAACTTCGTAAGTTGATGAAAGTAACTTTTAAGTGAGGCTAAAAATAAATTTAAACCATTAGATTTGTAAATTTAAAATGTAGGGTAGGTATTAAAGTTTTTATTAAAAACTATTCTTCTTTCTAACATTGAGACTTCCTCATTTCTTGAAATTCCCCAATGCCCCCCGCCCTACACCCCCTCGATTAACCAATGCATTTAATATATTCTTGTATAACGTTAATATTGATGTAAGGTTTGACTGGAGAAACGTAGGAGATGGGAGGTAATAGTATATCACAATTCGACATCAGTTATCATCAATTCTCATCAGTTTGCACCTGTTTATCAACCAAAGTGAATACCAACCAATGGATCATTTGAGGATAGGCGGGGCTTCGTATTTACAAAATATCCCACCAGGCTACTGCTTGGCTTGTGGGATAAACAAAGCCATGTGCTTTGTTTTAACCCGTACAGATATAGAGGAAATATTATATTCAAGAAGGATATTCCAAGCGTTTTTACAGAATTATTACAATAAGAGATTGCACAGTATTGAACCATTCCGTCTTGAAATATCAAAAATCTACAAATTTTTGAATAATTCAAACAAAGGTATATACTCGTCCTATGGGCTTTCTGTTTGTTTATCCCACAAGATCTCTCAGCATTTTAACACGGCATACGTGATGTCGGTAGGGCGTAAACCTCAAGTGGTCCATTGCAGCACATTTTAGATACCAATTACAGCCAGAATCTCTATCACTTGGGAAAATAATGAGTAGTCCGTTCTCCTTAATCTTATTCCATTACAACTAATAATAATAATTTAATGAAATCATTCTGTTAGGCGAATATTCAGTGCTCATCATCACTGTATGATTATACAGTGATGATGAGTACTAAATACATGCAGAAGTCAATAAATTCACATGCATTGAAAATTGATCATTATTATAATAAATTAATATAGTTTCAAGTTCTTAGAAAGCTACGTTTGACTTTTCACAAATATATGACTTCATAATTATATAGGCTTTACAGAAACCTAACTACAGTATTTTCCGAAAAAAAAAGGGTTTGCCGTATATGGTCATTACGTAGTGATCGATTTTGTCTGGAACAAATGTCACCAGTCATGACGTCATGAACTTGAACTTCGAGCAGATAGTCCAAGATGGCGTCGTTTTGTGATCGCATAAGCGTGACCAAGAAAGAACAAACTTTGCATAGCCAAGCAAGGGAAATAGTGTGGAACGTTTGTAATTATTTCCATTTTAATTATTATTATGCACTCGTAACTGTAGAAAATACAAAAACCAGAATGTTTTCGTAATGTTTATAAGATTCAGTTACGGATTTAATAGATAGCGCTGTTACGTCATGGGAACATCAATCTATGAGGAAATTACGTCATCAAAAGCTATTCTTTTATGAACTGAACTGTAATACGTTTCAATTTAAAGAAAAATGAACTTTGTTGCTATTATTATTTATTATAATAAATATAAAAAAATGACTATCAGAAAACAAAATATTTAAGAGATGAGTAAGGCTAGTACAGAAGACTCGTCCCTTTCCAAATTTTGTTTGATATCATAAACGTATGTATTCAGACTCTTCCCTTACGGCAATGGTAAATTGATTTATTTCATCTGTTTTCTTTTTCTTTTCAGATTAACAACAAAAACCTTAATTTGAAAGAAGGTTTTGCCAGTCATATACTTACAGAAATGATAAGAAAAAGATACGACAAAGAAAAATTCCAAATTCATAATTTCGCCATCTTCATGTTGTTCCTTATTCTAGTGGTTTGTTTCATTATTCCCATCTCAGTTGGTGTCGGGATTTATTTAGGATACAAGAGACTGTGGCGTCACCATTCAGAATGAAATTGATACTAAACGGAATGAAATAACATCGGTTTTTATCATCAAATCGCACGTTTTCATTTGTCATTAAAATGTTATTAAATATATAAACCTGTTTCTTGTTGTTTCTTATTATAACTGTTTCTACGAAAACAATTCGTCAAGTGAGATATTTAACCCTCTATTACCTGAATTAATAACTAAACAAAAATTACAAATATTACTTTTGTTTCATAACAAATAAAGATAGAAACAAACAATTCATAAAAATTGATAAATTTTATTATTATATTTGATTTATGAGGATATTGCCTCAAAGCAACACTAGGCCACAACATTATAAGATTATACATATAAACAGTGTGTTGTCTCAAGTTAACAGTCGTCCATAGAGAGTTAAAATATATTTTTTTCTTCTCCTTTTCTCCATTTATAAATAAAAACATACTGTTCGTTTTTGTTTCCGAAAACCTTCAGTGCTTTTGCGCATGCGTCAGGTCTCCTTCGCTTTTATCAAAATAGGGGTGAGGAGAAATAAAGCGGGGATGTTTATTTTTTATCAGTGTTAGTTTATTAGTAGCTGCGTTCTATTTGCGCTTTTCGGGAAAGAATTTTGGATAGAATAAATACAATTGCAAAAAAATCGTCCTCCGTTATTTTTTTTCGTAAAAGCGAAAATGCCCAAACGGGTCTTAGGAAAGTGCCCATTTCAGCGTATCACACCTCTGCGGAGTAGAATCGTCCGCGAGTGGCGGGTCTGGCTTTCGAAAACGAACACAATCTGCAAATAAATGGGTGAGACCAAGTGTTTACTAAGTGACATCCTAGAACAGCTGTTTCCTATGGCGATCATCAGATACTAGTAGGTCACCATTAGTTCTTTAAGCATTGGAAGCTCCACATTGATGCCGACGATTATCTGTAAATTTTCGGGGTATCTTTTACTTCTGCCCCCTTTTTCAATTTTTACAACATAAGACTTTGTTAGCAACTGAAATTTTAATTTGAAATTGCCAAAGAATACAGAATATCATTTCTTGTTAATATTAGAATAGATTCCAGTAAAATATATTGACAATTTTTGTTTTTTATCAATAAAAAAATAATTACATGCTTTTCAATAACTAAGAAATATGACACCTTCATTTCTTTACTAATCCTTGTCTTAGTAATCCTTGTTTGACAACAGAAAATATTTTTGAAAGAAACTGTCGCTTTTGGTGGTAACTTTTAATTTCTTCGTAATTTTCTAATTTAATTTTTTTTTGTAGTTATAAAAACTGGACAAAATTTTTAACCCTTTACGAGTCGTATACGGATATATTCTCAATCTGAATGTAAAGTTCCTTGAATTCAAATTTAACGCCATTTTTTTTTTTTTTTCATGTGTATACCTATAACGTCACCAACAGTCCATTTTGGCAACTTTAGAAGGGTTGAAATGTTCCTGACAAGACTTATAACTCAGTCAATGACTAGTGCACGTTCAACTCATTATACTGTTATTAACCACCCACGACTTCCTGCCTCCTTTTATACCGGTACGTGACATTATCATGTCATCTAGGTTTCAGTTCACTAAAGGAGATGTTTGTATAGTTTTTTGATCACAATATGTGAATATATATAATATTTCAACCCTTCTAAAGTTGCCAAAATGGACTGTTGGTGACATGATAGATATATTTAGTAAAACCCCAGTTAACCGAATTCGGGTCAATCGAAACCCGGGTTATCCGAAACGCCTCCGAAAATCGCAAATCCAAACAATAATACTGTACAGCATGGAAATAATTCGAGGTCGAGAGTGAACTCGGCATAGTAAACCTACTGGGTATAGAAAAACACAGAAATACAATACATGTGTTGTTATTTTAGGTTACCCTAAGATTTGTTGAACAATGCAGTGAGTCAACGCCGGCTAACGTCCTTTTAATGAAATGGCGGGGCATCGCTGCTCGAAAACGTTGGGAGGGACGCAAGAAACAAACAAAAATTATTGAGTTTTTTAAATGAGTAATTCATATGCTATAAACTATTAAGTACAGAATACTGTATATTGATGTAGCCTACTGTAATCCTAAAAATGTAATTTTAACTTTAATAAAGAACGTAAGTGTAGCATACAAAGAAATTTTTGAATTCGTTTGACCATCAAAACCTTAATACATACTGTAATTACAATACAAAATATTGTAACGGTATTAGATCTTCATGGCTTAACCGAAAAAACTGTTATCCGAAACTGCTTCCCCCCCCTTTAGTTCGGTTAACCAGGGTTTTACTGTATATGAAAAAAAAAAAATTCGTTAAATTTGAATTCAAGTAACTTATCCGCATACGAATATATATATATTCTTCTTTGTATCTGAGTTGTAAGATGTAAACTTAGCCCAGCCGAAATTTATCAAGACTTCTGTGACAAGCGATTCAGTTATTCTCTGGTCAGTAACATACTTGATTTAGTTTATCTGCTTCAGAACGCAGGGTTATCAAAATTGTAATTAGCTTTGTACAAAATTCAAGGATTTTCACATAAGGAGCGTAAAGAATTTCAGCACTACGTAGTAGTAACTTTTTATATTAAAAAAATTTATATTAAAGTATAAATTAAATATTTTTTATTAAAAAATAATGAAACGTGGAAAATTAAACGCGTGTAAAATTAACGGTGTAATTAAAAAAACGGCAAGACACACAAATTAAAATCTATGAAAACACATTAAAAACTTTTTATGAGACGACCAGGTTTCGACCGGACTTGCCGGCCATTTTAAAGTGTCGACACCTGGTCCTGTTATAACTTATAAAGTTTTTAATGTATTTTCATGTTTTTAATTTGTGTGTCTTGCCGTTTTTTAATAATCATATGTATGTTTGTATAAAACAATGTAGTACAACAATACGCACATGGACTACACCTCAGTTGTTAGCTCTCACAATAAATCAAAACAATGCAATTCACATTTTTGTTGAATAGCTATTATTGTGTTTCCAACTTTTTTGTAGGTTCCACGTGAAATAAGCTTCAAACCACTGGGATACACAGTTCTGAGACATGTTCATTCGATTTTTCAGGTCAACCACCTTGAGAAACCACTGATTTCGCCCCTTAATTTACCTTTCCAGACTTCCAGCAAGTCTTCATTTCACCCAGGGTACTAAATTATGGGCGAAATCTTTCGCTAGCCGTAACTCGATACCGAAGCATTTCCGGACCTTATGTTTATATAACTTACTTTCTTTACTTTTACATGTAGAATGAGCTCCCGAAGTTTCTGCATATCTTCGTGAATCACCCTGTATATATTTAGCTTTCAAATATAAACTTTTAAGCCCAACCGAAATTATCAATTTATGTAACAAGCTTCGCAACCGAAATTATCACAATTTATGTAACAAGCTTTCGATAAATTGTTTATTCTCTAACATAAGGTACTTTATTTATCTGATATGCTTCAGGCTGATAAAGTTCGTTTTATACAGAATTCAAGGAGTTTTCGGATAAGGAGCTTACATTTAACATAGAATGTACGTTTTATGCAGTATTAACTTTTAAGAATCTTCTTTAGGTAAACTTGACTACATGGTACTTGTCCTTTTGTTTTTTTATCTCCGGCACTAAACATGGCCGGCTTAAGGAACTACTTTCAGAAACCGGAAGCGGAAGTTGATGTCTGAAATATCAATTTTTAAGAAAACAAGCATAATGAAATGGAGAAGACGTAAATTTTTGCTGAAAGGAGCTATAAACATTAAATCAAAAAATCACCTTCAATATTTACGGAAAGCCATGTTTTTCTGAATGGGGCCAACATCATTAAAGCATAGATATACCATCAATATTTATGAAAACTCATTATATGCTAAAACTGATCATAATCATTAAAGCAGAATTAAACCCTATTTACGAAAACCTTATGCTTGCTAAAAGGGCCCACTTACAGTAAACCATGAAAAAATATTACGAAGCCTATGATTGAATGAAATGTAATGGAAGGATACTGCCCATAAAAACAGTTCGGCCTACCATTCATTGAAATCCATGTGCGTGGAACGATATTCGTTTAATCTTCGTTAATACCATGATTGAAAGTGAAATTATTATTTACGATGCAATATTGGTGTATTGCATCCTGGAATCTAATGTAGCGTGGTTATTTCCTTCGCAAAAAATTAAGAAAAATTAAAAAAAAAAACAGAAATCAACAGGTGTTTTGTACGAATCTGCCATATTGAATTCTAAAAAAATAGAGCTCATGTGATACGGCTGTCACGTGATCAAATGCGAATAACATCATTACATCATACTCATATCCTTCCGCAAACTCGTCGCAGTAAACACAAAAACAACTCCGCACTGAGCAGTACCATGTATTCAAGTCAAACCCTTATTTATAAGACAATTTGAATGCAAGAAGTATCCTGAAAAACAAAGTAAGAAACTGCTCTATTTCTTTTGGACCAATCACATGTAAAATTATTGCCATTTCAAGATTGCTAAAGTCTCGAATTTTTAAAAAATAATAAAAAAAGAGTTCTTTAATGAAAACACCTTAAATTGTAAATTCTCTACAGGTAATACCTTTACCACAGATTACTTTAACTTCAGTATCAACAAAATAATTCACACGGAGATTAAACTTAGGACATTGAACATTTATTGCACACTACTTTTCAAGACAAGACTAAGTTTGCTAGTATGTAGGACTTAAATTTTAGAACAAATACAAGTCTATGTTTTTGAACAAATACAAGTCTATGTTTTTGAACAATGTTTACATGAAAAAAAATCTTGTATGCTGAGGTTAATCAAATTTTATCTGTTTAACGATAGAATGGCTTATCTTAGTTTAACTTCTTTATATCTAATTGACAATTGACATTTGGTAAAAGGACAATTCTAAAATAAAATAAAAAAATAAAAAAGTAAGCACTGAGGGAAAAGTTTTCGGATTTTTTTACTTAATTTTGATTAAGGGTATTCTCAATTTCATCGTAAGTATACTGTATTCTTCAAAAAGAAAAAGAAATAATTACACATTTCATATATGTATATTTTGGCGCGAAAATTATCCGATTTCTTGATTTTGTGTCTTTTATTAAGCGTGCTGATGTCACAGAAAAAATTGCATAAGCAAACTTATTTTGTTTTTGTTTTTTTGTTGTCTTAAGTAGCTATTTTGAGAAACACACAATTATAACAGACAATGGATCAGATAATGGCTGAATCAGGAAAACGAATAATTTCAAATCACCAGCTCAAAAATAACGAACACATTTTAAAATGATTAATTATCATTTACGCCAAATGAATAGTCATTTCAAAAATAAAAATTTGTTTTAAAATTAAAAGAATAGTTCTTTATTTCCTTCTTTCTTTCTTTCTTTTTTTTTTTTTGTATTTAATTATGTATTCCTCAAAATTCTACTTTTGACAAGGTATGTAAATTTTTTTTGATGTGTTTCTTTGTACAAAACGTTACGTGAGTTTTGTGAGGGACATCATTGAGACAAGGGTGACCGACTCTTTCTTCTGAACATCCACTGACCCTGAAGGATTGGATTGCATTACAGTTTGGATACTCTTCACACCTTAAAAATAAAGAATAACAAGATACAGTTGGAACTTTCAAGTATTTGCATGATAAGAGCGCGCACAGAAAAAAAAAATTTCATCAAAAAAGTCTATTCATTCATTATGTTTACTGAGTTTTTAACCCATAACTTGCTTACTTTTGGTCCAATTTTTTACCAAATCAATAGGAAGCTTCCTCGTAAAACCGTACGTACATATCTACAGAGAGAGGGTGAAAAGTCTCCGTAGACTGATATAAATGTATGCCACGGAGACAGTCGTATATATAATGTTATGGAAATAAGTCAATCAGCGAGCAATGGAAGCAACAATGAAACAATCACATACTCACACACACATTGACAACATGCTAGCAAAAGCAAACAAGCAGCGACGGAAAGTATAGTTGATTTAAGCAGATTCTCGATTGAAAAACGTTCAGTCACTGCAGTTTGGATTCACGAACGACCACATACAGGACAAACACTTTCACAAATTATTACCAATTTGCAGCTGCGATTTCGAAAGCCTCCATCCAAGTGAACATTATTGGTATGGAGGGATTCCCACCGGAAGACCGTCAACACGTTTAGAACCATGTGCTGCTGTGGAAGAATCCATAACTCATCTCCCGTGAAGTCGACTCGCAAGCGTGCTGCTGCATTGGATGTTGCCCGGTCAACCATTGAGAGACCACAGGCGATAAGGTTTGAAAGTGAAACCTTTTCGTCCGTTGTAAGTGAATGAGCTATCAGATGTGGATTTAACACGGCGCGAAGAAGCATGCAACCTGCTTCTCCAATGTTCTCAACAAGAGAAGATTAGCGAAGAGTATATTATTTTGGTCAAAGGAAAATCCACATTTCTTTCAAGAACCTCGAACAAAATCCACCGCACGTTATGATTTTGGCGAGGATAACAGAAGAACATCTGCTTGGACTGTAATTCTTCAATGGCTCAGTGAATCAGACGACTTATCTGCGTATGATTAACAAATGGTTGCTGCAAGATAGAGCACTAGCTCATGAGAATGCAATTGCGGCTTGATAAACTTTTCTCAAACAGGTGGATTGGCCAGGGATCCGAGAACTTTTCTTCACTTTTGCCATGGCCACCACTCAGCCCAGATCTCACCACGCCAGTCAATTCTCTGTGGGGAATCATTAAACAGGAAGTCCGCAAACAACGGTACGTTTCCAACGCTGAATTGCAGATTGCTGTGCGCAACGCCTTCACGACTGTGACGCCACAAATGCTGCGGAAAATGAGCATCGGACCTGGAGACATATTTGTAGTTTTTAAATTGTTTTATGAATAATGTATTTTTAGCAGTTTTATGTCGTTGGCTCCTAATCTATTGGCCTGATATGTACTAAAATTTACTGTAATCTTCCTTATTACAACCTAAACCTACGTCTAAAATTTAAGCTTTCTAGGGTATCTCTCTACTTTCCGTATGTGGTTTGAGAGATCACAACCACGTACGGAAGCGTGCTCATTTCGACTTTGGCACGCAAAACTCATTTATTCAAGCCGTTGTAATTCAAGGATCGAGTACAATTTCCATCACGGCCTCCTCTGTACACCATTGTCAGACCACAAATGGGCTTGCAGTAGAGCTGGTGCTGACCAAACATTCCCTTGACCCGTGAATGGCGATATTGGATCAAGGGCATCATATTCGTTCTCAACATAGACGATTCAGAATGAATAGGTCCCTATTTTGTCCTATTACCATTATTTTCCTGACCTGCTCAGTGGTCACCTAAACCTGGAAGTTAAATTTCCTCAAACCTCCAGGCAATAGAGTGTTCAATGAGGGAAGGCTCAGGAGGCTCCGTCTCCTGGTTTGGGTTGTGGAGGGTGTTTTACATACACAATGTCCTAATAGTTGCGCCAAACCGGAGCGTTAAAAAAAGCATACCACCAACCAACCAAGTATTTCTTATCTTCAATAGTACATAGGCTTTTGGAAATATGGAGAAGATGTGGGCTTTAGAAGATCAAATTCAGTAGTATTACAAAATTATATAGCGGTGAACAGCTTGCATTTAAAGGAGAGGCAAATTCCTTCAAATATTTCTTTTTTTTTATATTGATACCGCTAATGCTCTTTAGTGATTATAGAACTATTCATAACAAACTTTTGGCAGACTTAAATCAGTATTAAATGCTCTAAATGTAAAGGACTGGCGTTTTATTTTTTTCATATTAAAAGAAATTAAAAAACTTAACCAACTTTAAATTTACATCTTTTATAGACTATTATCGTATTTACAGGAAAAAATACGGTTTAGCTCTAGAGTTAGATTCAAAGCGATCCATGTCCACTTAATATGTAAATTATCTTAGGTAGGACAATGCAAGTAGATCCTGATTTACGGATGGTTTGGTCGTTAAGCCACAAATGCTCAAAAAAAAAGGAAAATTATAAATATTACGTGAGGAGGGGTGTCCGACAGGCCAGTGGTTTAGACACTAGACTGCGGATTGGAGGAGCCCGGGTTCAATTCTCGGGGTTAGCGGGGATTTTCCCACGGTCCAGACGGACCCTAGGGTTCATCCAGCCCTCTGTCAAATAGCCATACCGGGTTTCCTATTCGGAGGTTAATGGTGGGCGGGGGTCTCAACCAGTCCCGTTGGCCGAGAATCACTGGGAGCCTAAATCTCCAGCTCACCCCAGGGGCTGTAGCAGTACAGATATGTACACACATAAAACTTACGTAAATCACGAAATGAACAAGTAAATCTTTATATTTATTTTGAATGTTTAGGTATAATAAATATTATACCAATGTAAAATAAACTGAATATTTTTCAAAACGAACACGATTTGCTGTGGCTGTTTGATAGAGAGCCATTACAACTGTTGCTAAGAGAATGTCATCAACTTCTAAATTGACGTTGCCTAACAGTGCTGGAGAGGAAAAGAACATTAGAACTACGACAACGATACATGTGTACATATTATATTTATTTCGCTAAGTGCGAATGTTCGTAAATGAGGGATTACCTGTACATGTCAAAAAAAATGTAAGCCTTCTTATATACAAAAACAAATGTAAACACGTGCCTTGAAAAAAAAAAACTTACAAGCCTAGCTTTCGTAGAAATTGCACATCAAGACAACATCATTAAGTCAGACCTTGGCAGGTGGGGTCTTTAAAACTTGTTTATTTTTTTTAGGACCTTACAAATAAAAAAGTGAAACTGACATTGATACGATGCTACTTATTTTTCTGTTGTTTAAGCCAGTTCTTAAAGCAATTTAAAGATTTTCTTTTTGATTTAAATGTTTACAAGTTTAAAAAGGAAATTCATCCTCAAACACATCCTTCTCGATCTACGGCTAACACTTGCAACATCACACATGAGATGTGTGTTAAGTCGTCAACATTTCAGATTTAGGGAGGTAAGGTGACTGTAATTCACCACTACTTTTTTTTCTTTTGTTATTCGTCTACAATTTTTATCAATATTTTAAATAAATACTTTTGTGGCTACAAATGTGAACCTTGTAAAACTTAAATCATTGCAGTTTTACTTTGATTTGTAGTTTTAATAATAATTCCCAGAGTTGGACAAAAATATTATTGCAGAAGTAAAAATTTACGATGTTCCGTATTTCCGGAATGAACTCGTCTAAGGCTGTCACGTGCTCATGAGAACTCGGGCTTTTATATTCTGGAATTTTTATTTTTTAATGTATTCAATTTACTTGAAAAGGAAGCGCAGGTCGCTTGGAAAGTGCTTGTGTTTTTAATGTGTATAAATTATTTTATCCGTTATTGTGTGATGGCCTGAATTTTTACTTCTGCATCAGAGCGACAAACACGTTAAATATTTTAAAAATATTGTTTTCATGCCTTAGAAAAACTAAATACAATGCAACTGAACATCCGTTATTTATTCGTGATTTTTGTAGTTTTTATTATAATTTAAGAAGAGTGTCGAAAAACCTTAACCTTTCCATTCAGTTATGTTTTTAATATAACTATTAACAAAATAAATAAAACTTATTCTTGATTTCTTTATTATATTTTAACTATTATTAAAAATTTGTCTGGAGATGGTTCTGTTAAAATTGATAAGTTTTAGAAGTATTATTATTAAAGCTATTATTATTAAATAATACAAAATAAAAGAACTTACTTGAGAACGTTTGGACGAAATCATCTTTTCCAAAGCCATTGATGGCGCTCTGCAGGCTTTCCTTAATCAAAATACCCTCCAACTGAGTTTTGGTAAAGTCCACAGACAAGAATCCCATGTTCAATTTAGAGAAGTTTCCTTCAGGATTCTCAAAGGCACTCTGTGTTAGCGAGGACATGCTCATTGGAAATGAAGGCTTTGCCAGAAATCCCGTGGAATTTGTTCTGGAAAGGGAATTCCCAAAGATTGGTGGAAATCTCAGATTTTCGCACGGATCCACGCTCATTCGACTATCATCCTCATCAACCTCCATGATAGCCTCAAGGCCTGGGGAACGTATCAGACTCTGACGAGAAGAGCGGAACGGAGCGCTATTCTCCTGTAAATTAAATGGAAAGGCAGGAAAAGCAGGGTTGTTCATTGGAAGAAATGGTGCAGCAGTTTGGAAATTCGTAGGATTGCCAGCGAAAGTTTGTCTGGAGTTCACTTGGTTTGTTGCCATTGTCACAGAACCATTGGGCAGGGCAGTGACGGAGTTGAATCTTCTTGCAGCTTGGAAATCATTGCTGTTACCCATCACACAAACTTGCTCAGACAGCAACCGAAACGACATGCCATTATTTAACAAACTTCCGAAGCCCTGTATAGGTCTAGATGCTGGATTAATTGCAGCTCCTACATTTAGATTATTCACTCCCATTCCAGGATTTGGAGCATTCATCCCAGATACGGGATTAAACATATTCATTCCAGATACGGGATTCAGCACATTCATTCCAGATTCGGGATTCGGCACTTTCATTATAGGTCCAGAATTCGGCAGATTCATTCCAGATACCGGATTTAGCCCGTTCATTCCAGATACGGGATTCGGCACATTCATTCTAGGTCCAGAATTCGGCAGA
>JAFIDM010002131.1:82780100-82793369 GCA_023159025.1 Thereuonema tuberculata | reverse complement strand
ATTCGGCAGATTCATTCCAGATACGGGATTCGGCACATTCATTCTAGATCCAGAATTTGGCAGATTCAATCCAGATACGGGATTCGGCACATTCATTCTAGGTCCAGAATTCGGTACAATCAATCCAAGAAAGGGATTCGGGGTATTCAATTGAAATACAGGATTTGGAACGCTCGTTCCAGATCCAGAATTAGGAACATTTTTTTGAAAAAAAGGATTGGGCGCGTTCATTGCAGGTCCAGGATTAAGTGGATTCCCTTCTAATCCTGATGTCAGGGCACTCATTCCTTGATTTGCGCCGAAGTTTACCAATGGTGAAGGAGATCCAGGATTGAAGAGGTTCACTGGTAGACTAGACGTTCCACTACTTGCAGCATTATAATTAGGAATATTGCCAAATAGACAGAGCTGGTTATTGGGGGCAACATTAGGATGATTCAGAACATTATTTCCAGGTGGATTTAAAGTTGAAAGGCTGCCAAGATTAGTAGAAGTGACTCCAGGAGTACTCGATTTAATATCATTCGGGTTTAAAGGATGTGCTGCTAGCTGGGAAAGGACATTCGTGCGAGTGACAAGTGAATCATCAGTCGAATCCACTTCCATGGAAGTTACTGAGGTTGATGAAGGTTTACGAGCAAGTGGAATTACAAGTGGTAATGGACAATTTCTGGGATTAACTGCAGACTGAGGCGTTGGATTTGAATTCTGGTTGGGTGAAGCACAAGTTAAATTGGTAGCATTGGAAGTGGATTTAGGCTTAGTTGTGTCTAAGCCATTAAGTTGAACAGTTGCAGGTGCAGTATTGCTAATTTGCGTAATTGAATTGGTTGCAAATTGAGATGGTGCCTTTTGTGTGGACTCAGAAAAAGGGATACCAAAATTAAATGCAGGCTGTGAGTTATTTGGAGTGTTAAATATAGTCGGTGTGGGAATGTCGGTGCCATTCCCTCGTTGCTGAATGCTGAAAGGTTGTTGCCCATTCTTATCTTTTCTCGATCTCTTTCCAGTTATTTTTCCAGTCAAATTTGACTTAAACATGTTCTGTTTATTTTCAGGTGGGTTTGTAAAGCTGCTGGAAGTATTGTTACCAAAGGTGAATAAGGAGTTGGCCGGCTCTTTTCCAAATTGGGAATTTGGGGCAGTGCTTTCAGAGTTAAAGGCAGAACTTGCTGGAGAACATGCTGCAGATGCATTTCCTGTAAAGCAAGGTTTTCCAAAGTCAAACGTACTAGGAACTTGGAGATTCCATGGGAAAGAATTTGAAACAGACTTAGGAGGATCACTGCAGGTCGCGCTGCTAGCTGGAATGGTATTTGTGTTAAAAAAGCTGAAGATAGAGGAGGAAGCAGATGATGTAGAAGCAACTTGTGCAGCAGTGGTTCCGAAATGGTAAAATGCAGGGTTCTTTTCAGTATCAGATGATGGATCCTTGCTAAATGTAGACTGGTAAGTGTTTTGCTGATTATAATAGGAATTGCTTGCCAAATTGCCAGGAGCTAAAGATAGTTTTTGTGAAACGGCGCTGATTGGATTCTGGAAAAAAGACGAGAAAGTGCTCGATGTTGAACTTGTTAGATGGACACTAGGTGTAGAGAAGACGGTGGAATCTGCTTTTTCTTGTAATTGTTCCTTGGGAGGAGTGTCTTGGGCTCTCGCGTCCTTGTCTGATTTGGCCTTGTGGGAACATTTGTGGTTCTTGGCGTGTTTCTTACAAGTTGGAGAATGCTTCTTCTTATGGATACAACACTTCCGTTTGGGGACGGGAAACTCCAGAGATGTCTGACTTGCAGTAGATATCATTTTCACTAGGGTTTTTTCTCTTTTATCTACATAAAAATTTTAACAAAATTGAAAATTAATTTACTTAATTTAAGTAAATGTCTAAAACTTTCATTCAGTTAACAACAAATCCCTTTTTTATAGGTAATTTCGTTCAGTAGAATTTTTAATACCAATTTTATCAATAAAATTTTAATATCAATTTTAATACCATAAAGATTCGATTATATTTCTCAGGTTCGATTATACACACATGCGTGTGTCCATAATTAATTTCGTAAGTTAAACTTGTATTAATTTTTATGGTTGGCAGGAATTATTAGGGTTTTCGTATCTGTTTATGTGTAACTGCCTCCACAGTCAAGAGCTTCATGAATATCTCACCATGGCCTAGAGCCCTGTTTCCCAACGTGGGGCGCAGGCCCCACAGGAGGGCAATTTGATTGTTAAGGGGGGCAATTGGAAAATTGAAAATTTTTTTTTTAGTTGTAAAACTCAAAAAGTCGTTTTTTTTTTTTTTTTTTTTTTTTTTTTTTTTTTTTATACTGAGAATAAATATAACAACCTCGACCCAATGTGGTCATTGGCCAATTACTCAGTCACAAATGAATGATTCAAACTAGGGTAGCTTGCTTTTGTTTTTATTTTATTAACACGTTTTTATTAACTCGCTTTCTTGTCTGTCTGTCTGTTTATTTCTTCGGTACAAATTTTATAATTTATTTTAAACTAACTTCCCGATGAGCTACAGACTTTAAACTTTAAACAAAGCTCAGAACTGGATGATAATTCAATATTAACCCTTTATCTCCCTTGTCCACTTAAATGGATATTTTTAAAAACAGTTTCCTCATAAATCTACTGTAATAATATTCCTTAAGCGTCATTTCATTTACAAAAAGTAGTGTAGTTAACATTTTTGCCGGTAGATGTCAGTGACATTGAAACAAAAGGCGACCGTTTCATTGACCACTAGTGCAATTTTCTCCATCGCTTCGACAAAATCGAAGGCTATTACGAATTAAGTATCACAGTTAGGAGATTATCTTTCGAAAATAAACAATATTTTTACTTAAATAAATTAACTATGCGTCAGAAAGTGCAGATGTCAACTTTTTAAAGAGAATTTTCATTTTTTATTGAATTTTCGACACTCGCGCACAGGATTATGGTATTGTCGCTTTTTGATAATTTGTTTTAGGCTTAAGGGTAATAATTATTAGAATATGTCAAATTTAATAATTTATAATATCAGTTCAAGGTAGTAGGTTTATCGTGCAAATGAATATTCCACTATTTATAAAAATGCAAAGAGAGTTCATTTACTTTTTGATGAAAATTTTTTTTTTTTTTTTAACAACTAACTGATATCGAACAACTAACTTAACCTCATCAAACTGTTTAAAATCGATTGAAAAATATCATACACACAAGACTAAAAAGCAAAAAATAATTAATTACAAAAAAAGTTTTTTGAATATACCACGTTTTTAAAACGGACTAAAAAGTATAAAATGATTAATGACAAAAAATAGTTTTTTTAATGTACCATGTTTTTAAAACGGACTAAAAAGTATAAAATAATTTTTCCTAGCCCCATTTATATTCCTAACCCCATACAGATAGTCCTGAAAATTTGTGATTGTACAGTTTTAACAGCTATGAAAATACTTAAAGATTTAAAACGAAAAACATGAGGCCCAAGATAATATAATATCTATTGCAAGATAACATTCACTCCATCCATACAATCTCAATTATCAATTGCTTTCAAATATGTAAGTGAGGCTATTCACAGTTTGTGAATGTGTATTAAGTCTGTGTATTCATCGCTACTAACTTTTTTAAACAGCTGGTTGGATCTGTTTGAAACTTGCTATGCACGTTATTTTAATAGACGTTTAGGGGGTCTATTAAAATAAATTTATGGAATTTTGAGTTTGATTTCCGCCAATCATAGAATCGGAAAATTAAAAGTGTTCAACAGGCAGAAGGATATGTTTTAAGTCGTGTGCAGAACGAAAGCTGAGGGAAGTACATCACTAAGTACATCCAAATTTGTCTTTTTGGGACTGCGAAACACCTGTTTGTGCTTGATTATCCATTGTCAGCCGGCGGTATCAATATATATATATATACAGTAGAACCTCATTATAGCGGACCCTATTATAACGGACGTCGCTTATAATGGACAGTTTTAAAAAAAAATTGGCAGCCTACAATTAAGGTGAGCGAAGTGAAAGATCATTTAAATTGTTATTCAATATGTTAAACAATCGGCAAATGAAAATGTGTTTGCATATTATGAAAACTTACGGCACTTCCGTCAGTTATTAACTGAAGAAATCAGCAGCAAACAAACCCAGCAATTTTTCAAACCAATGAATGTAAGCAATCAACATGAACCTTCTGTTTAAAAAAGTTAGTAGCGACGAATACACGTTGAATCAACAGGATCTTCTTGTTCTAAAAATTAATGCAGTGTATACGTAGACACGCTTTTCAATTCAACCTACTACGTTGAAGGCTTTATTTGATATATAATAAACATTTTTTATAGCTAACTATTGTACTTTCATTGATGTAAACCCTGCTGCATTACACCCCTATAAGATTTATTTGTTATAAACCGGACTTTCATTAAAACGTACAACCTTCAGCCCCTATTAGTCCGTTATAATGAGGTTCTACTGTATGTATATATATATATATATATATATATATATATAGAGAGAGAGAGAGAGAGAGAGAGAGAGAGAGAGATAGAGAGAGAGAGAGAGAGAGGTATCTCAAAAATTAAAGCTTTGTTGGATATCATGACTACCTTAGAAGTCTACTTTTAATGCTTTATTTTGGGACATATGTTTATATATTTGTTTGACGTACAAAAACAAAACAAAATCAAGAGTTCCGGACCAAAGCTAATTTCCGACCCGTTTGCTGCAGCCCGTGAATTTGTGTTGTAATTGGATAATTACAAATCCTAAAACAGTAGACATTTTCTTATCCGCTCTCGCTTTAACCGACCATACCTTTAATCCGGTCTCAGTTTCTCCAGAGGGTGAAACATACTTCTTTTTGTTTTGGGTCAAATGGAGTTTCCTTTTGTTGTTTGTTCAAAATCTCATATTATATTATATTTAGGAAAATAATTATTTTTTGAATACATTGCATTAATGTTCCTTCATTTTATAATAAGAAAGATTACCCAATATATGAACATTTTTTTTCATTCAATTTATAGCCCTGAAATGGTATTTTGAATGGGTTTTACAATTATCATGTCATTCGTTTATCTGTCCGGTCCTTCAATGGCAGTTTAAGAGTTTGTCTACTCTATGTAAGTTGGACTTAGTTCAGATAAGAAAAAAACAAAAATAAACAAAAATAAAACAAACTAATATTTAAACTTTTACTAAAAAAAAAAAAAAAAATTCTTACCTTTCATTTTATCAGCAAAACCACTAAGATCTCTTAATTGCTGAAGACGACTCACATTTTTTTGGGAATCGACCTTCGACCTTTTAGCCAGAATTGTCTAGAGAATATTGGAAAGATTTCAGATTAATTTTTTTGATTGTAAGTCGAAAATACGGGGAAAAAACAAATAAATATTATATTTATAATTAATGGGTATGTAGATGTAAAATAAATTGAATGAATAGTCTCTGACAAAAAAAAAAATCGAAGCACTATGAAAGAAGCGTCCAATTTGAATGAAACGTTGCCATTTGGATGAAGAGAATTGGAATTAATTCAAATTTCAGTGAATAAAAATCTATTAAACAATAGGAGCGTCGTTGTTACATTATTAATACTGTGTTGAATCGCAAGCCGATATACAGCGCGGCATTTAGTGAAATAAAGTACTGGTGTTGTCTTGTTGTCGGGTCATGTCTGCTTGCTACAACTGCTGCTCCAAAATGCCGGATCTTCGACGATGGATGCAGTTGACGTTCTAGCATGTCGCAAACAAGTCTGGGACAAATGGCTGGTCAAACAAGTATTTGAATTGTTTGGAGGCACTGCTTGGAAACATGTGCAGTGTCTGGAGATCATTATCCAATACAAACTTGTTTCTGGCAGGCGTGAAACGAAGGGCAAAACAATAATGGGTTGCAGGATCTCCTGCACGTATCGCTGTGTATTAAGTATCGAATCACTATGAGAGGGAATGTGAGAAATCATTCCCCTCACCATTACACCAGCTGTCTGTGTGCTTCTCGACAATATTGCACGAGTTGCCCAGTTATTTTGCGAGTTGCCCAGTTCCTCTCCGTATGCGGATTGAATGATATCTGCTGCAAGGCATAAGCGTGATTCATCACGAAACATAATACAAGTTCATTCGAGAACAGGCTATATATCTGTGGCCACTCTTAGACAGCTCCACTCTAAACGGAGCCTGTGTGTTGGGTTGTTAAAGGCAAGCCTCGTAAGGAGCGATAGAAATGGAGCTCAGAGTCTGCAATTTATCTAGCCACATTTCTCTGGATGTTGGAATGTGAAGCTATCGAGCAGTTAGGGCTTGCTTCACAACAGATCGATTATCTCTAAAAGTGATACTGTTAGGCCAATCAGTCTCTTGGCGACGTAAATGAGTGCCGTTATGCAACCATCGATTACAACATCTTCTCACAGAAGCATCACTACGACCCAGAAGACGAGCGATTCGTTTGCATGACCAGCTGGCTTCTCGCAGTCCTACAATGCGACCTCTATACGATTGCTAGTATGATGTTCGAGCGCATCGTCAAGGCATTACTGTTATAAACTGATGTAAATGCAGCAGTTCCACGCAGAAGAATATGTCTGCTAAGATTCTAAGGGCCTTTCACAAGATGGGCAAATTTCCATTGAGCCAAAAGGGTGATGGGTGATGTTTCTTGACAGCTAACCATTTGCAAATCTAATGGGAAGGGAGTTGCATACAAAGTTTCATTCAAATTGGACGCTTCTTTCATGGTGTTTTTTGTCACAGTTTATTTTCAGAAGAACACGCTTGCTACAGCTGTTTTGTATAAAAACACGATAAAAACCACTACGACTGAAAAAAACAGAAAAGTGAATTCCCCTGGAATTTGGACTCTCCAAAGCAATCCATTTCTTGTAGATATTACCTAAACAGTTCTGGTAAAGTGGAGAATATTGGCGTTACGACCACAGTCTATAAATACATTTGTACATATTATATCCTTATATATTATTTCTCAAAGGTGTTTTGTTGTCGGTACGGCATATTTCCCTTAAGACTTCATCAAAATCAATGATTGAGACATCATTTTGAAGATTAAGTTCCCCGCTAATGACGAAAAATAAACAAATTGTTTAAAATTAATGTTTTCGTTAAAAAACTTTATTTTAAAAACCTTTTTATAAAAATGTAGACATGCTTTAACAGAAGCGACTTCTTTTCGAAAACGAAACCTTCTAGCGTCGTAACCTTCAAATATATTCTTTTTTAAAATAAAAATGCTCTTTAAAATGATATTTCATCGTTTATTTAATAAGAACAGATAAAAAAACAAACAAAGATTTATATTTTAATAAAATTAAAGGAATTATTACAATAAGAAACCTAAACATTTGTCAACTTCTCATATATTATTTATCAAAGGTGTTTTTTTTTTTTTTTTCTTTTTTTTTATCTTAATACTTTATCAAAATCAATGATTGAGATATTTTGAAGATTATGTTCATCGCTAATGACGAAAAATAAACAAACAGTTTAAATTATTGTTTTCGTTAAAAAACTCTTTATTTTAAAAACCTTTATAAAAATGTAGAAGGTGCCATCTATTGAATCCGTTCACTTATTTATTTCCACATTACCATTCGGTGACTGATCAATATATACCATGCGTATTATTCGCACGGGTCAACCTTTTTATAAAAATGGAGAAGGCGCCATCTAATGACAATGACGCCATCTAACATGCACGACAGCTGTTGGATTTTTTATTATTTCTCAAAAGTGGTTTTTTGGTGCGAATTATTCGCACGGGTCAACTAGTTTATATATATTTTATACATGTTCTATTTACGTTCAACTTTACAAAAATACTTAAGTACTGAAAATGTTCGATTTTTTTATTTTTTTTTTGATATTTTGAAAATTTGTACTTGGTTGTAAGTGCGAATGTTTGTAAGTTGGGGCTAATCTAAATGTAAAATAAAAGGTATGTCTTGTGAGAAGGATCTTAAAAAGACCTTACAAACCTAGCGTTAGTAAAACATTAATACAACATTGCAAGGTCGATAAAATCAATTTTCGACGTCAGAACTGGATGGTCTGTTGATACATCTTCAAGACTCATTTAAAAAGTGAATCCGAAGCAAAATAGATTAAAAAAAAAAACTACGAGGATTTATGTAGCAACCTTTCAGCAAAGTTTTTCATCTTATCACCTAAAGGTAATTCAATTATATAAAATGTACGTTCTTCGAGGTTACCACAGCTTGAGCTTCAGTAGGCCTTTTTGATGCTTAAATTTGCAAGTCTCATGAGCACAGAGGGTGTGAAGTCGGAATGAAAAACGTACAAAGGAAAAAAAGGGTCATCATTTTAAGTTAGTTTTAACCAATTAAATACAGTTTTCTGGACTTTCGTAAAGCAACATTACTTAGTAATTGTTTTGTAATAATTGTCGTAATTATTTTGTAATTGAAAAAATGGAGATATATAAAAGTTTAGTTTATGTATGAGGGGGGCTAGAATCAAAGATATCTAAATCCATATTTTGAATTTTTACAATTTTTTTTTTTTAAGGTGATAACGTTGTATGAAGAAATCTTCAAAATACTTAAGAGTAGGAATTAGAACTCAATGGATAGCACACTGAGCGCCTATAATGACAGGTTATTCTTTTATTGAATAATTAAAATGGATTTAGCTGCCTTTGATTCTAGCCCCTCATATATCACTTGCTGTTGCGCACTGAAAGTAGCTGTAAACTCAAATATGTAATTGCACCTTCATAGCTTCAATATTAAGGTATAATTTTCGAAACTTTAAAGTTAGTTTGACCATGACATTTTTTTTTTGAGTTGGAAATCACCGAGTTAACGCACCTGGGGCCTGTATCTCTCATCCGTTGAACTTAGAGACGCCAACAGGGAGCTATTCTTGGTGTGGTTTAAGCTCCCATTCACCGCTAACTTTACATCGTCGAACACTTCGTCGTCTGTCAGATCAGTGGAGTCCGCCAAAAACCTGAAACTCGAGATAGGCACTGAACTGCATGTTTCATCTTTCTCCTGATCATCCAATCGTATTCGTTTCCCAGGATCTGTGGGGTCGATCTCTAAGTCTTTTTCCGCCTCTTCGCGTGCCCTCTTCAGACTCCTTTTCTTCAGCTTTCTATCAATATAAAAAAAAAAAAATCAACTAAATTTTATTTTAAATGCATGTTTCCAAATTTCCAACATTTTTTGAATGACGAATTGTTTCGTGAACCCTCCTCCCTAACCATCCAACCAATAAACGGTCAACTAAAAGAAAGCGAGCATTATTCTCCTACAGAAACTTTCCCGCCAACCAGTGTTAGGCTAATTAGAATTGATTTGTTAACATAAAGGTCTTTACTGGATCGAAAAATTTCTCAAACTAGCCGCAGTTCTTCATCTCGGTCACCACAGTTATTCCTTTAATGTATCGGATACTTATTTATTTCTCGTTATTATATTTTTAAATCTGCTTCGTTTTGAGAAAGACCTGAGAAAAAACTGGGTCGAAATATAACGATCTTTCTAATTTGCTTTTGAAAGCATGATCATTTTAAGTGCATTGCTTTGCTGCTGGTTTAGACCCAAATTACAAAAAACAATAAAACATTGCTGTAATTCATATACTAATGGTATATTGTGCCGTCAGGAAAGTACAAATACTTCCTCATATTTCCATTTCTAATGAGCGAATACGCCGTTCGAGAACAGCACATACGAATCTTCAGCTCTCCAATACTTATTTTTCTTCTACAACTTACAAAAACAAAGATTTCCCCACTGTAATACACGTACATTTAAAACTGATGCTTCCACAGTTCTGATTGTTTTTTCTTTTTGTATGAGTTTCATATACGTACAAATGATACTAAGTGAAACTTTCTGCAAACTTTCGATTACTTGAGGAAACTGCATTTTACTTTATGAAATCCATTTACTAATCTTAAATGAGAATGACGCTTCAAACGCTAAAATAAACTTACTCGGAAAATCTCTGCAAAGTGTCCATAACTGCATCGCGTTGAAGAGATGCTGAGGTGGGTTTCAAAGTTTCATATCTGAAAATAAGAATAATCTTTTAGTATAAATCATTCCTCGTTATTTCTATTAGTGACATTTAGTAACATTCTTAAAAAACAACGTTTTCAATTACATTTCTTTTTTCGCCTTTTTTTAAAAATTATGTCTCTAATTAACCTATTGTTTTTGTGGTATTAGCTTGTGTTTTTGATTATTTTAATTACTGATATAGAAATGTTAAGCATGAAATTAACTATAGTTGAGACCGTCAAAGTGGTCTGGCAATTGTTAATGGATTAATCACTCAGCGAATGAACAATTGAACTCCTGTAAACATTACGTGAATGAATGCAAGAATAATTTGTAGTTTATTATTGAAAATTCAAATACACTGTCCAGCAATTAGGTACACTCCTGCTGTGCGCACAAATGCTGTGTCTCACAATGCTGAGCCTCACAATAACTAAGCCGGTGGGGGCACTGTCATGGTGTGGGGGATGTTTTCCTGGCACACGTTGGGTCCACTGATACCTCTGGAGGCACGTCACGATGCTAGAGCGTACCTAAACATCGTAGCTGACCAAGTGCAACCGTACATGTTAACAGTTTATCCTCATGCAGATGGCTACTTCCAGCAGGATAATGCGCCGGTGCACAAAGCCCGCATCACAATGGGATGGTTTGAGGAACATAACTATGACTTTTCCTCAGTCATGCCCGCTCAGTCTCCGGATCTCAGCCCGATTGAAACTTGAGCTGCCGAACTCGAACGTGCTGTTCGCTCCAGGCCTACAGGAAATCTTCAGGAACTGCGTAACACACTCATGTCTGCGTGGTACACAATATCTCAACAATGTTTTCAGCATCTTGTGGAATCCATGCTTTGACGAATTCAGGCTGTTTTGAGGGCTAAAGGAGGCCCAACACACTACTAGGTAGATGTACCTACTAAGGTGGCCGGACAATGTATAAATTTTATCTTTTAAAATATCACTGTAGCCTATCGATTTATTATCCATATCTGATTTTGTTGATTGTTAGTATATTTATTCATTCATTCATTTTCTTTTATTTTTATGATTTATTTTGATGAATTGGGAATTGGACATAGAAAAATAGAAATTTCTAAGCCTATTTAATTATAATTAAACAAAATGACTTCTTTCATAAAACTTGTTGGTGCTGAAAAGAAAATATAAATTATAAATTGAAGCCACTCGAGCAGAATACATTGTCATATTGTTTAACTTCAAATACATCCAGTTTTTCATTGATTTTTCTAATGAATCAGAATCAACTGTTAGGAAATCATTTTTTCTCATAAAATTTCAGGAATGGTGACAACAGATAATCAAATTCCTCCACATCAAAAGCTGGTGTCGACGAGATCGATTTTTTTCTTGAGTACCATACGATTGCGGCCAACCCTTGCATTATTATTTGCTATTTCCGCCATTTTCCAGTGGTAAATAACAGTGAGAACAGATGCATTCGATGGTACATTGCAACATCTTAAAGCTCCTATACCAGCCCCTTGCTTCTTAACTCACTGGAAAACATTTCAAATTATATTTCTAGCTGCGCAACGTCAGACTTTTTTGTTTATAACTATTTCATTCTTCGTCGCCATGTTTCTTCAACTGCTGCCACATGTATTTCCAAGCATTATTAAGGGTTGTGGTCATGTCTTTGTATGACAAACATTTTTCTGTGGCACCAACTTTTACAATCTGTTTCGGTGATCTTTACTATACCTCTGTTCAGTCTGCAAACAGTACTAGTACGCGTAACCAAGCCATGCTTGTTATGAACACTTCTCAAAACGTGAGAAAGTTACTTAAGAAGTGACGACGAGAAACAATTATGAACAAACCCGTAACGTAATATTAGACATATTAAGGGATAAATGCACTACTCCGTCTTTCGTTCTGTTTATCAAGCGTCTTCGTAACGTTCCGTTCCGTCGACATCTCCACGCACTTTACCGGCTGGCGTTACGTTTCCACTGACGTTGATATTCGTTGAAATGAAAAATCTCTTAAAAAGTTGACATCTGCACATTCTGACGCATAGAATTTATTTCAGTAAAAATATTGTTTATTTTCTACAGATAATCCCCTCACTGTGATACTTCGTAATCGCCTTGGATTCAATCGAAGAGGTGGCCAAAATGGCGCCGGCCGAACTTGCTATTTATCTTGAAAATCCTTAGGATTACGTCAGTGCTCTCTGATTGGCTGATGCTTCACACACATGATCGGATTGGCTGGCCTTACGTTTCCACAGACGGCGATCTTCGTTGATTTAAAAGATCTCCGTTACACGTCCTATGAGACTCAATTCTGGTGACCCTGAATACGTAACTACGTCACTAAAGCAATTATCTTGCGGAAACATAACGGAAGACGGAGTAGTGCGTTTAGCCCTTTACATTTAATCAGATAATTTTATTGCATTTCAACAAAACATTTAAGTCAAGAGTCACTTTTTTTTCAAAAGTACAGGGTGGCGCACATAAAACCGGCCCGAATAGGTTTCAAGGTATATGTTGTATGTTCGCTATAGACAGTATGCAAAGCTAATGATCATGCGCATGGGATAGTGTGACTTTTCTCTGGGCGTTGCTGAAATGGAAAGTATTACTGCAACAACCCTCGCATCTTGGATCAGTCGAAAACAAACATACGGCAAACGGTGGCCTGCATTGCGGTCACAGGAGTGTATTCCTGAACATGCTGCGGCCGGTGGAGACATGCATCGGACTGATGGCGGCCACTGCTAACATCTACTCTGAACGTGACAATAAAAATATACCGGCAAAAATATACAGATATAAAACAGGAGCGATAGCGTTAAATAGCATCCAGTTTTCAGAACCAAAATATATCTTGAAACCTTTTGAGACCGGTTTTATGTGCGCCATCATGCATGTTCGTTTTAACAAAATTATAAACGTGATTTTTGAATTGGTCTGATAAGGAACCCTTTTGGCTTCGAACAAAAGCAGTTCGAGTTCAATTTTTCTGACCTCTTAATTCATTGGCGATAGTCGTTTATTTGTAAACCTCTGCAATTGTCCACCAGTTGCTACGCCAGTGCAGGTAACTGTATCGCATTGCTTAAGGTTTTTTTTTTTTTGAGGTCATATTACGACGAAAGGTGAGTAAAAAAGATGATATTGATCTGGAAGACGAGTTGTTCGCATGTTTGCTTTGATTATTCAAAAATAAGAAAAGTTAGAAA
>JAFIDM010002131.1:82747801-82779700 GCA_023159025.1 Thereuonema tuberculata | reverse complement strand
GGGGCTTTAAAGCTTCAATGTGTCCCTAAGAGACCTCTAGTGAACAACTGCAGAGGTTTACAAACAAACGACTATCGCCAGTGAATTCAAAGATCAGAAAAAGATCATCTCTGAATTTTGATGCGTATTTGTTTATTCGAACCCAAAGATGTTCCTTGTAAAACTTCAACTTACTGGCCAAGTTTATTCAACGTTTCGCTGACTGCTACCCTTTCCTTTGCCATCTCTAAGGGAACATCTCCACTAAGAAAAAGTTTAAATATTAGCAAACAATTTTCAAAACCAACCAATATTTATTTATTTATTTTCATTATATTATTTTGTTATAAAAGTTACAGTCCTACGCGATTGTGAGTTCAACCTGTATATGCAAAGTTACAATATAAATAAGTTATTAATTATAATTTTTATTTTTACAAAAGAAACAAAAATTAATTAATCAAAATATAGAACTCGCTCAATAGTGATTATGTACAGTGAATAATTTATTTTTTAAGTAGATATAATATTTTAAAATGATTACCAGTATTTTTAAAGTAAGATAATCAAAGAGATAATTTAATAATATATATTTTATTTATTATGAAAAATTATTAATTGAATTTTAAATAGTTGCTTCAACGGCAAAAGTTCAATTAATTCATCGAATATGCAAATGTGACGACGTCATATTGTAAATTGATAAAAAGGCGAGACAGAGCCTCGCTTTAGTAGAGAAGTGAAGAGTAGAGTAGTTTAGTTCAGTAGTGCTGCGCAGATACGTAATTAAGCGCAGTTGGTGGTTCAACGTAGTTGAACAGATCAGCTCATTATCTGTTCAATGTTAGGAAATGGTGCGACCATAGAAGTGTAAATTCAAGCAGTTGAATGCAGCCCTATTCAACTGTTAAGAAGATTATCGAATTGGCAAAATAAGCAGTTACCGAAGAATAGCTGACGGACGTATCAGCAGGTGCCAATGTTAATGATATTATGTGAAGTCGCTTCGTCAATTCACCGTAAGAACCCACTACGAAGAAGAGACAGTTGCCAGAGAATATTAAGCTGACGAGACCGTCGCATGAAAGAAGTTATTGCCCGTTACCATTAGTCCAGACGTCGCCGAGACAGCGAGACCGAAGACGCGGCAAAAAGACTGAGTCTAAAGAATTACTAATTCGACAACTAAGACGAAACCTGATCGAATAGAAATAAAGAAGAACGTTAAAGAAAATAGCGAGAAGATTATTAAGTCAAAACGTCAAGAAGAAATAGAAGAAATAGCGAATGCTTCAAATTATCAGGCGAGACCAATCCGAACCAATCGTTGTTAAGGAAAGTCACCTCAACGAAGAGAACCATTCACAAGACGGATAGTCACATGTGCTTCGGAGAAGACAACAGTTTGCAGTTTTCAACGTGAAGGAATTACTTCGGTTCAACGAAGGTTTACCAGTTAATTAATTCAAGTCAAGTGGCCGAGAATTACTGTGAGTACTGTTTATTATTTATCAACTATTAGAATATCTGGTGCAACGAATTAAAAAGAAATAGTGCATTTGTTAAAGGAAGGAATTATCGTGAATCAGTCAAGTCAACTGATTTATTGGAAAGCTATTATTAAACTGCTACTTATGTGTTTCTATATATTTATTAATTAATCAGTGAATTTAGTATTTAAGTGAATATTAAAAGTGAAGTGAATATAAAGAAAAGTAAATAATTGTAAATATTAAAGAAAGATTAGTGCTATTAACTTCCTTTTAGTGAGACGAGACGAAACCAGTGCTTCTCAACTATTCAAGTGTTAAATATTAATTATGCATATTAGCGATTTATTCAGTTCGTTCGACGGGAACGTTAATAGACTAATATGGTGAACAATGTTCTACTGTGATTATTTGATCAAGTGTGTTAAAGCCCAGTACTTTTGGAACTTATCGATTGCATTTGAAACTTTATACCAACTTATTAGCTCCTGTTCTTTCAAAGAACACATATGTAAATTATTTAATACTGTTATTATTATTAGTACAAGTAGTGTAAAAAAAAAATTACTATTTGCCTTTCAATAATATTTAAAAGTTTCTGCACAAAAAAAAACAAAATAGTATTCTATAAATCGTAAATGATTAATCTAAATAAATGTAAATAAAATATTATATATAAAATAAGTAAACTGCATATAAAAATATTGCAAATGGCTTTTTAAAACATAGAAAAATCAAATAAACAATGCTATTACGTTTAGCTGACGTCCTTATCCCTTCGATTTTAACATATAATATTGGATCTCTTACTGCTAAAATAATTCGTTTTTTAATACAAGATGTAACTATTATATAATTTTCCCATATAATAATGAATTGATGAAAATTATATTCTTTTTCAAATAATTCATTAATAATAAAGCATTTGTATAATAACATACAAATATGCATTATATTTAAAATATATGAATACACTGTAAATCTCATATCTACGAATTCACTCTAAGCTTGCTCCTAACTTAGGAACAACTCTTCTAGGCCGGAAAACGAAGAGCCTTGATAGCGTTTGTAGACGTAGAAATTGATAACTTATTCACTGACTTTGCATTTCTTTTACGACAGTGTTAAAATCACAAGGATGGTAGTTGGAATTTTTGTAAAAAAAAATTTTTAATTTTTAAATATAGATAATTTTAAAAATATTAAGTATGAAATAGTTTTTGGGCAACATGACTAGTGCTACTACTGTGTTGAACGAGTAGTATGGTTGCTCTGCACGAGCTCAAAATCATGCCTCGAAAAACTTGCTTTAAATTGGGTGTGTTATAATTTGTAGGAAGTTTTAGCAGCAACTCGGACATTAGCACGCCTAGTGGAGAGAAATATTCATTTGAAAAACTGCGACAAAGCATCACGCTGGAAGGTGAATGGCCCTTGTGTTTTCATCTATGGCTTCATTGTTTCGAAATCATTACTTTTTTTAATCCTTCAATTAAATTGAGTATTCAGAGCAAAGCGCCTCTTCATCGGTAAGCCGTATTGAATCGCGTAATTCGCGTTATCAATGAGAACGAGATGTGAATTGCAACAGGAAGTGCCCTTGCCTGTTTAAAACGATGCTGATTTAACTGAGCGGCAATTGGCAAGTTTTCGAGCACAGCTAATATGATCTACATTTCAAAAAGAATCCTTTTTGCAGGTAAATCCGTTTTAGTTTTATTCTCCTTATACAGTATTCCAAAATTCACAAAAATATCAGCATTTGGTTGAAAGAATGAAAACTGTACAAAGAAATGCTCTCGGTATGTCAATGTACAGATTACTGAGGCATATTGGCTTCACTTTGTTTATTCAATTTTTATTCAATTTTTATTCTAAAACGCGATTTGAGGATCTTTATTACATCGAGAGCCAAACTGTTGTGAATTGCTGCCACAAATTACCTTAAATTATCCATAAGGTGGGAGAATTCTTTCGTGCTGATTCGACTAACAAAATATTGTAATCATTTCACGAATTGGTTCAATGTAAGGGTCACGTGATTCGTCTCATCGAGATCTTTACAATATATACATTGACCTCTGGGGTGACCTCTAGGAACAATGGGAATAGTCCAAAATGCCTCCTCACGTCTTTCTGGACACTTGAAATTAATATGAGGTTCAATTTCGATATAAAGGTAAGATTTTTCTAGAATATTTTATTATGAATGAACTTACTTTGTTGGTTTTGCAATCCGAACTACAACATTATCACTTTTCCAGTGACTATTGTCTGTCGGGTTTCTGGCCAGTAGCATTTCATGGACATCTCCCACCAAAGACCTGAAATAAATAAATAAAAAATTACTTTTAACGTTTTGTTACCAAAGACTTTGAATTAAATCGCTTCTAACAATTGACTTTTCAACCATGAATTCTTTTAATGAATAATGAATTAAGTACATAGAGATGGTTCATACAGAATCACCTTTGGATGCAGAATTTTTCGTTTATTTACAGAGGCCTATAAAGTTTTGAATTAATTACATTTGACTTACAGGGTTAAAACGCAACATGTAAGCTAACATTTTTTAAACTAAACTTTTTTCCGGCCCCCTTGTTACAATTGAGTCCCGCAATGTGTTCAAAACTCTTATCAACGGATACTACAGATATTTCGTTTATTTAAGTTATGGTATGGATATAAAGGTTAAATGGATACAAATGATGTAGTACAAATATAAAAAAATTATAAAAAAAAGCTGTAGTTAACATGATATATATATATATATATATACACTGTCCGGCCACTTTATTAGGTACACCTACCTAGTAGCGTGTTGGGCCTCCTTTAGCCCTCAAAACAGCCTGAATTCGTCGAGGCATGGATTCCACAAGATCCTGAAAACGTTGTTGAGGTATTGTGTACCATGCAGACATAAGTGTGTCTCGTAGTTCCTGAAGATTTGATGGAGGTGTAGGCCTAGAACGAACTCATCCCAACTCATCCCACAAATTTTCAATCGGGCTGAGATCTGGAGACTGAGCGGGTCACTACAGCAAGGAAATATCATCTCATGTTCCTCAAACCATCCCGTAGTTATGCGGCTTTGTGAACCGGCACATTATCCTGCTACAGATGGAAGTATCCATCTGTATGAGGATAAACTATTAAAATATACGGTTGCATTTGGTCAGCTCGATGTTTAAGTATGCTCTAGCATCATGACGTGCCTCCAGAGGTAACACTGGACGTGTGCCAGGAAAAAATCCCCCACACCATGACACTCCCTCACCTGCTTGAAGAGTTGTTGTGAGACACAGCATTTGTTCGCACAGCAGGGGTGTATCTAATAAAGTGGCCGGGCAGTATATATGTATATAATCAATTTTTTTCTGAAATTTACTTTAAAATTATCACTATCTGTGGTACATTCACTTACATCTATAAATATTTTTTTTTCTTTGGATGATTATCGATTTTATTAGAAATTTTATGCCAATTTTGTTTATTGTTTTTTCTAAAACACATAATGAGTGCAATTTTCTATAGGTATTGTTAATTTTTGGATATTCTAATTTTTGTCTGTTTAAACGAAAATTGTTTCTGTGATGTTTTTCCATTCTGAAATTAATCTATAGTAATTCTTTTAGTATTACATTATACTTTTAGTATCATACTTAATGCTTTTATAATACCAAAGTATTGCAGATGTTTTACTAAGGATTATTACTCGATTGGAAGTTTTCTATTCATTTGGATTATCTTAATCTAAAATATGATGATCAGAATACAAACAATAGATTAGTCATCCGTTATCCATTTTTTTTTTTTTTTTTTACTTTTCAAATGTTAAGCATTTTTGAAAAAGTAAAAATTTTTTGAGATATAATTTAGCAATTCGTTAATTTTTAATTTTGTTTTATAAATTTTAAAGCATCTTACAAAAATATCAACATAGTAAAAAAAACCCGAATATCGTTGGTCGTATAGATTGCGTTTGCATATATCTCGAAGCATCATTGGTTATAGAAATCGAAAGAAAATTTTTGATTTGCGTTTATTTACTGCAGCTTTGCGTTGAAACTCTAAAATTATGTGTTATTACTTACAAGTTGATTTTTTTTTTTTTTTTATTTTACTGTTTCATAGATAAATCTTATAAAAATAAAAATAACTTATCAAAAAACAAAGTGGTTTTTATTTTTTTATAAGTTATTTTCATGAGTATGGATTGCTGACTGAATAGTTTTGATGGCTAAAGAATTTGAGACGTTAATAATTTTAAAAAAGTGTAAATATGGATTATAAGTAATTTTTACAAAATTTCCTTCTGTGTTAGACCTCCAAAATTAACAGAATTCAGTGAAATTAAAATTTGTAGTTATAAGTAGGGCAAGGCATTTGATGATTTTGCATCTTTTTTCTATGAAGGTTGAAACATGGCTCGCATATATGAAAATGCAATGTAACATTTAATGCAATGTAACATTAAATAATTGGTTAAATAAAGGCAATTCGTTATGGTATTTTTTTGCATTTTTCGGCAATTTTTAGGGATAGGTCATTTTTTGGCAATTTTTAGGTCATTTTGAGCATTTTTAGTAGTTTTTTGGAAGACAATGCCATTCTTTTTAAACTTTGAGATTTTATTTATTATTCAATATCTTTGCTTGTCCTCATTCAAGCCAACAAATTTTTCCAGAAAACAAGTAGACTTTTTAGAAAGCAAGTTTAACGTCCGTAATCATTTATAATTGGAGAGAAGTCGCCAACCGGACAATAAATATGCCTTCGCCCATAGAGCCAACATCAACGAGAATTTTGTACAATTGTTTCATCCTTATTGGGGAATCATCAGTAGAATCTACTCGTTGATGTTTGGCTCGCCGCGCGAAAGCTCTACCCAAAGCAAATGCGATCCCGCGAATGGCCCGCCGGGATAAACAACAATAAAATAAAAAATGATCCTGAAAGATGCACAATATTAACCCCTTGTCCTCTCACTGAAAGGCACTAAGGAAATTAATCACAAAGAGGCAAATTGAAAAATTCAATAGAAAGCAAGTTTAACGTCCATAATCATTTATAAATGGAGAGAAGTCGCCAACCGGACAAGATTTAATGTAATAAATTCAAATGTTTAACTGGTCATATTTTTTTATTTTTCTTTCATTTTTTTACTACTTTTAGGTCATAAATGCATTTTTATTTGTCATTTATTAGCAAATTATAGGTCATTAAATGCTTGCCCTAGTTATAAGTATTAATATTACTATTACAATCTATATTACTAAAATCTTTTATTTCTCTGTCTGTCTTGCCCAATTTTCTGAGCGAATGGAAAATAGAAATAATTTTTGCAATGAAACATCCGCGATAGGAATCGAACCTGCAACCTTCTGATCTGAAGTCAGACGCCTTATCATTAGGCCATAGGGACTACAACTCTCTTCATATTGTTTTTTGACTTATATCTCCTTTCCCCCATCAATAAGGAATGTATTCAATCTTTTTTTTGAATCTCAAGATTGTTTATTTATTTCCCATCCGTCAGTTTATTTGTAATTCGAAACTGACTATTAGAACTATAATTTCCGAAACGTTGCAATATTTTAAATATTCTTACTTAACCAAATTCTATGTGATATTAAAAAATAAGTGCGTGTACACGGCAGATGTTGGAGTAAAGAAAACAGAGTCAAGAAAGAAAGAAGCACACTTTTTTTTTAGGTGGAATACCGAAAAAATCACTATTTGTAACTCAAAAACCATCAATATTTGTTACTCAGATGCCACTGAAAGGTGACAATTACAATTAAAATGAGTCAAAAAAGAAAGAAGCAGTACTTCTATTAGGTAGAATACTGCTCAGAAGTTAGACGTCTTAGGCATTAGACCACGAGGCCTACATTCTAATCTCTATAAAAAATAAAAATATATCATAGATATATGATTTACACGCTGGTTCTAAAAGCAGTCGTAGATTGAAAGAATATAGACATCAAAAATTAAATTAAAAAAAAAACAAACTATAGACAAATTATGAAACCATATTATCGATAATATATTTTCTCCACTATTCCATTAGATCAAAACTAGTGTCTTACTAAAATCATGATCAAAGTAAAATATTTTTCTTATTTGAATGCCTACTGAAATAAAATCGCCATTTATCTTCTATACTGACACCAGTTCATTCAATTCTCTACTTACCTTTAATATATTCAAATACACGATATTTCGCTGTCCTTTGTACTAGTCTTCAGGTTTACTTTAAGGGGAAGCGGAAGTGAGTTTGGATGATTTGAAAGTCCAAGTTCAAATCGTTCAGTAAGTGCTAAAAATACAACTAAAAATCTGAAAATTTAAAATACGACAGTATTTTATAATAAAATAATAATCTAGTAACTGAATTCAACATTTCCTTTAATTTCCCAATAGTTGAATTTTTTTTTAAAAAAAAACAAAAAACAAATCGAAACTATCAAATTTATGGTTTTTATTTTTTTTTTAAATTCAACTATTGGGAAAGTAAAGGAAATGTTGAATTCAATGATTAGATTATTACTTTATTTATTCGTAGAATCAGAAATGGAAAGTTTTTTTTAAGCTAAAATAATTTAATAGAATGCAAATTCTTTCGAAAAATCAGCTTGTTTTGATCTTAAATATAATTAATTCAGATCTCATATAAAAATCAAAAATAGGTCAAAATGATTCATTCATATTTAAACTGTCGTATTTTGAATTTTCAGATTTTTAGTTGTATTTTTAGCACTTACAGAACGATTTGAACTTAAAGACTTCCAAATCATCCCAACTGACTTCCGCCTCCCTTTAAATGAACCCTTTTCCATAGCTTATAATACAAAGGAACTAACTCGTAACATCTTGACTCTTCTATATTTAAATAAATGAAAACATCTTTCTTTACAATATCAAACATCTGTATGGCTTTCTCAATATTTCAATACTCTTAACGAGTATTTTCTTCAGGAGAAAAATAAATAAATACAAATCTTTCTTCCAATTGTAATTATTTCCAAATAAGTGACTACAGATTATTGACAATGATACGAATAGATGATGTAAAATTATTGCTTTGTTTATTCTTAGTGTAACATTATTGTATTGTATTTCTTGTATTTTGAATTGTTTTCCTTCACTTCTGTTTTTTAAATGGAAGAAAGATTTGTATTTATTTATTTTTCTCCAGAAGAAAATACTCGTTAAGAGTATTGAAATATTGAGAAGCCATAAAGATGTTTGATATTGTAAAGAAAGATGTTTTCATTTATTTAAATACAAAGGAACTAGTTTGAATTTCGGTTCCTTAGATAAGTAAAAGATGAACTAGAAGATCGAATGAAGGGGTGCAAATATAGAAGATAATATATAGAACCAGTGTGTAATATTTTAATATTACTATTTAATTAGTTGGACTATGTAACTTCAAAATATAATGTTTTAAAATATTTGACTTTCAATTTTTTAATATTTACATATTAAATTATTTATTTAATATTTTGTTTATTTATTGTAAATTATTTAATATTTTGTTTATTTATTGTAAGTAAAATGTGAAAAATAATTATAGGCATTTAAGTTAAAAGTAGCTTTTAGAATAAGAATTCCTCTTCTGGAATTTCAGTACCAGGAGACATTATAACGAAAAGCTAAATATATAACCGAAATTTATTATAGATAATTATAATTCTACTATAGGTTCCTATTTGGTTATTTTATTTTTTTCTATATTTTAGCGAAGAAGAATCATGATTTGTAATATCAGTTTTAGAAAAATGTTAAGCCTATAACAAATATGGTTCAAAATCCATGTCTCCATCGAATGAAATTTATTTTTGCTTGTAAGTAGATATTTTGATGTTAATCGTATTGAGTTTCTATGGGATTTCGGTTATTAATTATTTTTTTTTTTAAGAGGGAAAAGATATAGCTTACATATTGTCAGTTGATCAAGTGAAGAACTAGAAAAAGATATTTAAAAATACAAACGTTACAGCTTCTAACAACTGCAAAGAACCCTGTGGTAATTTTAAATTAAGATTGAAAGGAGAAAATTACTTACGGTACCACCATTGCAATTCCTGAGTCAGAGGATGTTACAAGAAAATGGAGACATAACTAACGTACACAAACAAAGACTAAAACCCTCCCAGCCCCATTTCAGAATCACTAACTTAAGCCATTTCGAAAATGGCTTCAAAAGAGTGTCGCGTGAGTCGAAGTCATGTAACAATGGAGGGATTCATCTTACATCGAGTATTTATTAAAACAGTTAATGTCATGTGATGTTCAATAGTCACGGTTAGTTATTTACGAGCAGTTAATTGTTGACGCTTCCCATTGCAGCTCGCATTCGCACATTCATCAGCATGCTTGTTATATTAAGTCAGTGTTTCTTTAACATACAACGAAAATCTTCCATTGAATTCCATATTTATTCACAATATTTCGTTTCATTTTAGCAAGAAACTTATCGGGTTATTAGCGGACAGGAAAATGTTTTCTTTTTCCTCAAAAATTCGTTATTATACATTTAGAATTTTAGCCGTAACAATTCTTTTCTTATAAACAATATAAGGACTTACCGTCCGTGATTACAACAAGTTCAACACATAACATACACAACAATTAATAATTTTTCTCTAACAATAATGTAGGAATCATTGATGAGTATAAGCATTTTTCTTTATTTTTGAGATAATTTTTAAAACTACCCAAGTTACTTCACTCACTTTTAAAAATTTTCTTTGTTGATGCAAGGGAAATTATTAATAATACAGGATTCAATCATGAGTCTTTCTTTCTCTTCTTGAATATGAAATAAAATTTCAACTAGTGGGTCCGGATTACACTCATTAACAAAAAAGAAGACGCACCTAGAAGGAGTTGTCCGATGGAGACAAAAATTGGTGGAGAGGAAGATTATGTACAGAATAGAAAATGATTAAACTTTCAGACAAATTGAATGATTTATTTCAGAGTTACAGAGTTACAAAGTAACGAGCTCAATAAGGTGTTGACCCACCTCTACCCTGAATGCAAGCTGCCACACGACGTGGCATAGAGTGATAAAGCTCCCTGATGGTCTCCTGCGATATTTCTTCCCAAATTTGCTCCAATTGTCGGGCTAGGTCATCCACATTCCCTGGTGGATGCAGTCGCCTTCCCATCATATCCCAGACATGCTCGATTGGAGAGAGATCTGGGGATCTGGCAGGCCAAGGGAGTGTTTCACAAGCTGCAAGACAGGTCATAGCAACATGTGCCGTATGTGATCTGGCATTATCTTGCTGAAAAATAAGGCCAGGGTACTGCAAAAAGAAGAGTAGCAAAACAGGTCTCAGAATGTCGTCGACGTACCGCTGTACTGCAAGTGTGCCGCTAATGACGACCAAAGGGGTCCGGCTATCAAGGGAAATGGCACCCCAGACCATAACTCCTGGTTGAGGGCCTGTGTGGCGTGCAATAGTGAAAGCAGGATCGGCAGGCTGCCCTGGGCGTCTCCAGACACGTCTGCGACGATCGTCAGGACACAGTTGGAAGCGGGATTGGTCGCTAAACACTATACGTCCCCAGTCAGCATCATTCCAACCGGATCGAGCCAAGCACCACTGTAATCTGGCCCGACGGTGTGCAGACGTGAGTGGCAGGTGGCGTAGAGGTCGGTACGAGCGTAGATGTCACTCTCTCAGCCGTCTGTGAATGGTCATGGTGGACACTCGTGTGCGGGGCGCACGTCTGATGGTTGATAACGATGATTCAGGCGCTGTGACAGCTGATCTGACAATCACTCTATCCTCCCGCTCTGCTGTGGCCCTAGGTCGACCGCTACCTTCATGACGCTGAAATCTGCCATTGTCCACCCATTCCTGCCAGCATCTTCTAATCGCCGCATCACTTCGACCCATATGACGAGCGATTCTCCGATTTGCCCAACCTGCCTCTTTCAATCCAATGATACGACCTCTTTCAAACTCTGACAGTTGCGCGTAATGAGCTCGAATCCTGCGGCGAGGCATTTTTTCAGTCGTTGAAAGGTATCCTAACTCGCAATGCAACAGAAATTTTGACCATCAGATTGAGAATCGCTTCTTATGTACACCTGCTCAGTGCGCAGTTCCGATGCGCTGTAGCTCTCGCTATTCATTCATTGGACACCAAAGTTTAATCATTTGCATGGTCGGTCCCAATGTCTTTGCATACGAAATTTCATTACAATCGGACAACTCCTTCTAGGTGCGTCGTTTTTTTTGGTAATGAGTGTATGATTTAAATTTCTGCAGTGATTAGCCCAATCTGATATATTAATTTTATCATGTTATAAAACAGTTATAAATTTTTGTATGTTATGATTTCAATTGAAGAGATTATCGTTTTCTGGAAACAGTGTTACTTAATTTTCGGGCCTCTGTAGAGTCCAATGTCGTTCAAGAATTGAAATTCAAAATCACAATTAAAAAAGTGCCCTAATTTTTGTTTTACGTTTTTACCGACTTTTTTTTTTTATCCTCCTTTCCTGGGAAAGTGAGATTCATCAAATCAATCAGTTTGTTTGTATGCCCCTGCCTCCGTAAATAACCTCTGAACCACTGAATGGCTTGAAACTTGACATGCATGTTGCTGGACAAGAGAGGATATAACGTTTAAATTTGAAACAGTTTACTGTGTGGGTCCTTGTCGAGAAATTAGCACGAAATGATTTTTAAAAAAAACATTACAAACGAAACAGTGCTATCTATGTTGTATCACTCTTATTAGAATCCATTAATTTGCGCGTGCTTGGATACGATTTAAAATTAATCAGATTTAGACAACTTAAGTAAAGAATGCGGATATTTTTTTTTTTAAGTAAATATTGAAAATTTTTATTGTTTGCATTAGTAGTTGTAATTTACAAACAAACAATGACCTTTTTACTAGTTTTAAACACAAAAAACAAAAAATAAGGAACATTATAAGAAAAAAATAAGTTCAAAGTTCATTCAGGAACTCCTTGTAGACTTGATTATAGTAACAAACTATAAAGATAAATTATGAAATCACGTTATCGATAATATATTTTCTCCACTATTCTATAGATCAGCTATCAATAATTAAACTAGCCTTTATAGCAATCTCCGTTGAACTCTTGCGAAATAAAAAAAAAGAACTTTCAGAGTTAAGTCTGTAATTTCCGTCACGACGAATGAATTCAAAACAAAATTATAAATACGACAATTTGTTCATGAAATATTTCTGACCTTTCTCAGAATTATTGCATGAACAGAACAGCTGTGAAATGTTTTTAAAAGAATTTTCTTCCTGGAGATTTTGATTAAGAGATAGGTCTCGTTCTGGACGTCCATCAGTACTTTAAAATCCACGGCAATTATCTATGAATTAACAATTAAATATTGATCATATTATTGAAGTTCATCACCTTCTTAACTTAAATGAGGATCGAAATGTGTAACGGAACTATCTCGGTTCACGTGGAGCAATCAATCGCCGAGTTAGTTTCTCTTTCAATTTTAGGAGACAGAGTAGCCTTTTTCTCCCGTAATCTTGCGAAAATTTTTTGAAAATTTCTGACTTGCGAGAATTCTTATTAGTCAAGGCAAACTTACCTTGACTAAAGGACAGACAATTGTCCAGACAGAAAACCTTTGCTCAAGAATATTTGTTCCATATCGTAAATATACTTGAGTGCAGAAAAATCGCACAGTTGCATTTTTTTGGCTTTTTTTTATTTTCCTCGCAATTCGCAATTTTTGTTTGAATCAAAATAATGTCAATTTAAAAATCGTTTCATCACTATCCAATGATATCACTGAAGTGTATTTTCCCTTCAAAACCAATACAATAATAACAATAGAACAGAATACCCCAAATTGATAAAATCGATGAAAAATCGAATGAGGGTCATAATATTGTGATGAGTTTTATATTTGCATTTATATATTTATTTCTATTTATGTATTTCTATGTATTTTATCTTTTACTTCTTTTGCAAGAATCACTTGTATTATTTGAAATTCCAACCGTTAACGAATATTTCTGTTTTGTTTACTTTTAAATCTCAACGGCTAGAGGTGCTCCCATCATGCACCTTAATTTAAATCTTTCCGTTAATTTCAGTTATTATTTGAACCTTCCAATCATCTGTTTAAGCCCTCTAGCCAATCAACACTCATGTAAATAAACTTATATAAACCCTTGCACACTTGTAAATAAAGAGAACCTGTTCAGTCTATCAAGTCTTGTTCATCTTATTTCCACGAACCAGGGCAACGAATAAATCACCACAATATAAGGCTAGAGGAGGGAATATCCGTTATTAATATTGTTTTATAAATGTTTGTATTGAATTTTGTTTTAATCACCATTTCCCAGGCTGTACGAAACGAGGTTTTCGGGTAGGCTAGGAGATTCCTCCAAAAAGCACTCTGCTGACATGCAATACACACTTTAAGTGGTATCATTGGATAAGTATTGAAACGATCTTTAAATTGATATTTTGATTCAAAAAAATTGCGAATCGCGAGAAAAATAAAACAAAAAGTAAACAAATGCAACAATGCGATTTTTCTACTCTCAAGTGTATATGTATAATATATGTATAATTTTATACATTTATCTGTTTGTGTGTGGTTTTTTTTTTTAATTCCCTTGCATGTGAAGTAAATCTTTATCAAAGATGGATCGACATATTTTATACAGTATACCCAAATAATTGCAAATTTCTAATTTTAACCCCCCTTTTCTTCATAGCTGCAAGGAACATTAGAAATTTATACTTACAACCAGTGCTTTTCTGCCGGTACGCGTACCGGTAGCTTATTTAAATTTATTTTATTTATTTATTTATTTTTTGACCAGCAAAATTGCTTTACAGATCAGAGTTCATGAATTTAAAGTATCATAACGGATAGTTGTAACAAGTTGATGTTGCCGCTTTAAGTCTTTAAAAAAATCTCAAAACAAGCATTAAAAGCAAGTGAAAACTAAGGATTACCGCCGCTGCTAGAATTCAGGTCATAGAGCTTAAAACCTATCAGAAAGTATAAAAGAAAGGCAGACACCTAGCAACTGACATTAGGTGTCACGTGAAGATAGTAACAGCAATGTATTGAGCGCAATTTGAGAGCTACTGTAATATAAGGTATGTTATTAATTTCTTTTGCTTTACCATTACCTAAATAATGGGATGCGGCGATAGAGTAGCCGTAAACTTTATTCTAGAAAAAAAGCACTGCTTTCAGTGTTCAAACCACGGATTGAATTATAGATTACATCCAGTAAGTCAACCATCTGGAAGATACTGTTCCCAGGTTAATTCCGAAGTCACACAGAAAAGTGTTCATTTTTTTTTTTTTGATTGCATCGAAAGACTCATCAAAGTAAGATTGGAATACGATAAGTCCTCTAGCAGTTTTGTTATTCGATGAAAACTTTGTTTTTAGCGACCTATTTGGTAGCTGCGTTTGTCCTGTCAGTCTGTCCACCCCTAACAACTGACGAACGGAAAGTCGAATCGACAAACGGGTTTCACCATCATGTTCTGATGCCCAAACACAGTAGGAATGGGGTATTTTCAGGGGCCAAGGCCCCTCCACCCATATTTTCTAGATATTTGGCATTTTCTTCATTGGATTCCCGCTATTAGCTTAAATGTTAGAAATGCAACCATTTCATTTCAGTTAGTCAGCTATAGCTTGATGCCTATGGTTTCGGACTTGTATACCGAAGGTTCTCAAAGCCATTATCTTTTTTTTTTATTATTAACTATTTTTCTTTGTTACTGTACTTCGTTTATTGTCTTATTTAATTCGTTTTTTGTCCATTAAAATTATGCTTTAGCACAAAATTATATTCACTTGCTTTTGTTTTTTAAATTCGTGTCTATCTTTAACGTCTCAATAGCTCGCATAGAAATTCGATTCCACTATTTAACAGAGCAACTTTGAAATAAACATTTAATTTGAAACGAACCTCCACATTTTTGATAATAGATTGATATTTTCTGCGGAGCTTACGGCATTGATACTGGAGAAATTAGTCAATGATAATGTGTTTGCGGGTCCAACTTTGGCCGCGACGATAATAGTTGTTCCATTGCCTTTCACTGCAGATTCCAATAGGCGCATTTCTTCACCAGTAAGGCTGTTGCAGAATATTAAGTTTCTTTTAATGGAACAACTGGGGAATGGTCGTTTTGCAAAGAGTGAAGGCCCTTGGAAACATTTTATTCGACTTATGTCCATTCACGAATTCGTCACGTATAAACGAATAAATTTGAACTTTTGAAATAAATGTTTATTATGAATTAAATTAAACAGTCTTAGAGCAGTACTTATATCAAATCTATGTAAAAAAAAAATCTAAATCTCAATTTACAGCAATTCTCACGAATACCAATAAAACGAAAAGTTATTCTGGATACAATACTTTAATCAATTTTTTTCATTTGCCTGGAGTACAATTCGTTCCAATCAATTGGAGATACCATTACACTAAGTTTTAATTTAGATTATGAAATTCTAAATTAAAGAAAAGGGAAAAAAAAAATCACGGATACAAAATACATCACAAAATCACATTTGACATTAGATAACTGCAGTTCTTTGAAGATGATCTTGAAAATACAACGAACCCCACTGCATTCAGTATTCCATACAACTGGATTTATTGTTGATTCTTCGGACTTTTAACCATTGACATAAAAATGGAATATTTCATTTAACGTGTTCGGAAATCAGACTTCAGGTGCAGAGATAACATTGCGAAAACTGTAGTAAAATCGCTAATCAACGGCAACAACTATTGCAGGAATGTGTAGGGAAATAACACGTGTAGTGGGTGGTGCCCTCTACATTCACAGCTTAGCAATTCTTATATTTTTCAGAGAGTCTTACTTCAGATGGAGATTGTAAAATTCTAAAAGTTGCAGTTTTTTTGGACCAAATATCTGTGAAGTATGGGTTGGTGTCTGCAAACGGAGAAATTGAAGCGTCCCGAAGAAGAAATCCAGTTCTTACAGTAACTTGGTTCGTGTAACAATCAAAGGATCTCGAATTGGGAGGGAAAAATGAAAGAACCTTACATCCATTGAGACATCTGAAAGAGAAAAAAAATATATGTACTAGCTATGTATTAAATTTTATTTTAGCACAAGTAATGTCAAAAGTAGTGATCTGTTATAGTTTATTGAAATGGGAGAATAGATTATTACCTCCCTGCACGAGTAAAAGAACAGGGAGATTAACATTACCCAGAGCAGACTGGAATATTCTTAAAGAGAGGTCCACTCACTGAACTTGGGTCTTCTGCTGATAAGCTAATGACACTTTTCGTTCGCCCTAAAATCTGTTTTGTTTAGAACTGGACGGGATATTCACTGTCAGACACTCTAAAACTCACGGACATCCCAGACTAAAAAAATTACCAAACAAACGAGGAGACGCGCCTTTAGGGAGAACTAAAATATCAGGAGGTTGTCCGCGCAGACTAACAGACAAGTGAGTGGACCTTTTTAGGTATACGAGGCTGGCTTTCCCATTCTCTTCTGTCAAGCAATGGGGATGTTTAAGGTCTCTGGGTCGAGGCTGGAAAAGTCACGTGATGTAGGTGTGTCACTTCTGAAAACATGCTAAAATTACCAAAGCACCTCTGTATATAAAAGATTTCTCAACTTTAAATATATTGAATTATCTGCATACAATTAAGGAGGCGTATGGAAATAATGTAGATACCTTATTTCTAGATGAAAGGAATAGAACAAATTTCTCTTTAAATATATTTATTCCTTTCATCTAGAAATGACGTATCTACATTATTTCCATACGCCTCCTTAATTGTATGGCGATAATTCAATATATTTAAAGTTGAGAAATCTTTTATATACAGAGGTGCTTTGGTAATCTTAGCATGTTTTTAGAAGTGACACACCTACATCACGTGACTTTTCCAGCCTCGACCCAGAGACCTTTAAACATCCCCATTATTAAACAAAAGACACGTGCCAGGAGGTTGTCTGCAATGAATTGGCGCCTTTAGATCGCAACCAAGCCATGGTAAGCACTCAGCCTGATCCAGGTAAGTGTCTTTTGAATCGAAACTGAGCAGCAACCAGTTACAAACAACCAGTTGAATGTTTCAAAAAACACCAAATTTCTTCAGAGGAGAAAACGCCATATACCTCTGGTTCGCAGAATTGGCTGAGCAGCGATGAAGATCTCTAAACAGAAGAGCATATCACCATCAATGTAACCACCATGAGTTTCAGGCAACGATGCAAGATCCCACAACAGTTCACAGATCTGCTGGTGTATTTTGCTACCGTTTAAAGCCATTATCATGTAGTAGTCGTGGTCATTGAAGCCATTATCATGTAGTAGTCGTGGTCATTGAAGCAATGTTTCAATAAAAGGCATAAACTTCATGATCTAAATCAACATTCAGATGGTATTGGTTATTATTTTGATTTCACTTTGTTGAATTCTTATTTTCCGTTTAGCAAAGTAATAGAAACCAAAGAAGACTAATTCGAATTTTCAGAAAAACCTAACAAATAAAGCCTTTTAAGTTTTCTGCATTGCTGATAAATTCTTTGATTCCAATATTCAGAAAAATGATCTTTTTACAAACTTTGTGAATTTAATAAACTGACTAACGTAATGCTAAGCGCTTTTAAATTGGAAATAAAGTTTACACTCCTTGGAAACAAAAAGCACTGAATGTTATAGTAAAGGAACTTAAAAATTAATTTTTTACAAATTAAGGTTTCGAGATAACATAGTAAGTTCAAATATTGAATCGATTTTGATTTGGGAATGATTTCATGATCACGGTGCTTAATTTTCCAGAATTAAAATAGATTATACTTGTATTTAAAGATAATATTCTGAAAATTTTTAAGATACTTTGTACCAAAAAATACACGTGATTTTGGGTAGGGGGGTGGGGAGTAGTCTAAAAACCTCACCACGTATCACCAGGAGGGGAAGGGGGGGGGGGGTTAAAAAGTTGCTAAAAAACATCACGTGATTAATGGAGGACCCCTTTCTTAAAACTCTCAAAACTGCTTTCAGATATTTTTTTCTGTTTTCTTCTTAAACAAAACGGTAAACAAGAGATTGCTTGATCTTTCTAAAATGTGCATAGAAACCAGCTGTTTGAAATGTGACGTCATGTCACGTGTTTACAACATCACTTAATATTAGGTCACTGCAACAATGAATGGTAATAATTAGAATTCATTGTCACGATGATAAAAAAAGAAAAAGTGCCATTAATTAAAACAATCCAAAGAATCTGAGACTGTCTTGTAAGCAGAGACGAATGTGGATATATATGGTGCTGGTGGGTACGGCACGCACCGAAGCATCCGTGTTCCAGGGAGCGCTAGTGTTCCCAAGATGGCGAACCCCTAACAGACTCCCTACAATTTCAAGGTAAAGATACTGAGGTGGTTTCCCGTTGCCTTCCTCAGGACGCCATTAAGGAATGACGTCAGACCGAAGAGAAAGTGAAGAAGAGGCTGACAAACAGGAAAGGAAATTGAAACAGCCAAACCACGGCCGGGAATCGAACCCGGGTGCCGATACCTCGCCCGCACGCAGACCACCGCCAAGACCGCTCGACCACGCCGGCACGGCGTGGATATATATATTTCTCCAGCTTTCCCAAACTAGCAATAATCTGTACAATAAACTCATTACTTGGATAAAGAATTTTTTTTACCTGTAAAAAATTTTTGGCTAACGTTGACTGGTGATCGAAGTGTCTGCATGTAAAGGATTATCTTAGTCTCACAGCTAAGGGTTTTCAAAAAGAGATACAGAACTACATTGGGTACCTTATTAAGTTAGTCTGACCATTTTTTTTCTCCAGTCAGATGAAAAAAAAAATATTTTAGCTTTTTTTTTAAAAAAAAAAGTACTTCCGATTTCGAAATTAAAACTCCTCTTATTGTTACTTAGTCATTTTTTTTAATCCCTCTTTTTTTCTTTTTTTTTTCTTTTTGACTTTTTGCGTCGTCGTCACGTGGGAGGTGCAAGACCATCATCAGGACATTTGCATTTCGTGAAATTAGCCTCGTGGTTCAGGAAAGCTACAGCTGCAAAAAAAAAATAAAACTAAAATCAATAAAGATTCAGTGAGAAAATTAATATAAAAACAAAAGAGAGTTTTATAGTTTATTTCTATAATGGACTTAATTTTTATTGAAAAGCATTCACTAAATATTATCCCTTCTGTGTAAATAAACATTAATACAAAGGACCAAACACAAAAACAATAGATATATAAAGAATAAATAATTTCATGACATGTTGCGAAGGTACACTTCCTTCTTCGTCAGATACTAAATACATGAAATTTATTTTAAATTCCGAGCCTTCCTTTTCATGTATTTATTTAGTACCATCTGACGAAGAAGGAAGTGCACCTTCGCAACATGTCATGAAATTATTTATTCTTTATATCTGTATTGTTTTTGTGTGTTTGGTCCTTTGTATTAACATTCACTAAATTTACGTTTATAATCAGAATGGTAAGCATTTTAATAAATGAATATGTTTCAACCCGTATTTAAGCTTATTAGCTCATCATACGAGTCCAGTGTCTCCCCCCAATGACTTGAATGCTGTATGGATCTTTATGAAGCTTGATATGCAAATTCGTGGACTAGGGACGATCTTAACATATATTTGAAATATTTTCCAAATCAGAAATTACCTCGAGGAGGCGACAAAAATTCCCATAAACATTGGCGTCTACACAATGGATTTCTATCTTATACAATGGAAAATTAATCCTTTTGATACGATTAAAATTAATCTCATTTAAAGAGTAAGTAATCTTTTTCTGAAAAAAAATAATAAAAATGGAGAATTTATACTGTTTTGTATTAAGCTGTTTGAAATATAAATGTAAGCTTTTTTTTTTTTTTTCAGGACTTAAAGGAAAATCTAAGAAATCAAACTTTAAGGAATGTTCTACAAACTTGCTTTAAAATAACTATCACAAATACTCTTTCCTTGCAATAATGCTGTTTAAGATATCCTTTCGTCACTCCCACCATCCACACAACAGTCTGGATTTATATTCTGCCTCCGGAATACAAATTCTTTCAGACTTGCTATTAGTCTTGCTGACATCGCCCAGAGAAGCTTAGGAGATACCCATAAACATACGGGACACTGGATCCAAATCTATCGATATACAGTTAAAAACTTATAGTTTCCTAATTCATCACCAGTGTTCTTTCGAAAAACCCATGTTACAGGATGTCACACATACATTTTAGTGGTAAATGTACATTATTCCTAATGTGCTTTAGACAAGAAATTGCAGTAACATTGCCAGTACCGCGATTTCAATACAAATGAGGATCTGTGGGAAGAAGGAAACGGCGCTTGAGGGGCAGCACATCCCACATCAGTAGACGAACAATGTTTTTCTACACATTAGATTAGACTATACAAGAATGCAGTCTATCATTGATTGTTGGAAAGATTTCCGCGGAACTAACTCAGTCCAGACTAACTTTTAGAAGTCAACAATGGTTAAATTACTTAATTCTTGCTTAATTCTAGAAATTCTTGAATAAACCCGATGAAGGCTGCGTTGTTTTTTTTTTTTTTTTTTTTTAAAAAAAAGCGTGAATTAAGCTAATATTTAACTTGGGCTGATAATGTAAATTCACTCGCAGTCAGTCTGATCTCTCTCCCGTGGCCGAATGAATGAATTGGTTTTTGAAGCCCTGCAAAGATGTTATACGGAGATTTTTGGCAAAATCAAATCACTGCTTGTCTTACTATTTTTTAAGGGTAATAATTCAGGAATATCTTAAAACTTTCCCAATTGCAACCACGTGCACGAAAACTTGCCCAAACTCAATTAAAAACTTGCCAGTTGCAACTCAAGTGAAATCTGCGTCGGTTTACACAGACAAAAAAAATGTCAGTGGCTAATCATGTTTTGTTCTCGTTGATGACTCCTTTTAATCTGCACTATTTTAATCACTGTATTAGCTCGATTAGACTAATCGAACACTTTTTGATTTGGCGGAAGCAGAATTAGTATCAGGATTTAATATTGAATATAGAAGTGATTTTTATAGCACAAAATATGGAAATACCATATTTTGGTACATAAGAAGGCCTATCATAAGTTCTGTTAATGCTTTAACAGTTGAAAAAAAAAAAAAAAAGATCTCAAAGAGAGTTGGTGAATGAAGCTGCGGATGGAAACAACGGCCATCCGTATTTCGCTGTCGGTTTATCAACTGAATTTACCGCCACTAGGTGTCGCTAGTGTCGAGTTGCTGCGAAAACCTGCTTGAAATTAGATCATATCCTACTTAAGAGCAAAATGAAAGTTTTTCGAGCATGTGTAAAGCACACACAAGATTATTATTATTTTGACGAAATCAAAAAGAAGTAAAAAACTTACACGTTTCATTCGGCAGACAAATCACCCAAAACGCGAAAATCCCCATCGTCACCAGCATCAGAACAATCTGCAAAATGGTGATCACTGTTGTCGATGTCTGGCTTTCCGTCCGAACTGTTTCGATGACATTTGTCTCCAAGGCAAGCAGTCGTTCGTTCTGTTTCTGCTGCCACTGTTCCATTTGTTCCAGGGTCTTCCTAATTTCAGGCAGGACAAGATCTCTGAAAAAGAAACGTGTTCCAAATTAGACTAATTCAAATTAAACCGTTTAAAATAAAAAAAGAAATATAGTTGACGTGCCAACTTTTGAATACCCTCCCGTGATTAGCATCCAATTAGCAGTTATTCCAAACAATAGTATTATCAACACGCTGAAAGATGAAACTCCCAGAAAGCAAAGCAGATTATAGATTGACCTTTCCTGGCCCTTCGCTAACATTGAAATAGAAGAGGTCGCTTCTCTTCTATTTCAATGTTAGCGAAGGGCCAGGAAAGGACAATCTATAACCTGCTTTGCATTCTGGGAGTTTCATCTTTCAGCGTGTTGATAATAATAATCTAAATCAGCGATTCTTAAAGGGTGTGCTGCGAGAAAAAAATAATTTAAAATAGGTATTAAATATTTTGAATAACATTAGCACAAGAGGAATTAGTAAACTTAGTACAATACAAACTGGAATGGCTAAACTTAATGAGTAATAATTATGTCATTTACAATTCATTGAAAATTATAGACTTTTTACTTTTGGTCAATTGTTTGTGTGTAGTAAAGCAACGAAAAAGTTTAAAGAGTGCTGTGGGATAGAACAAACGTTTAGTGCGCCACCGGATTTTTCCAAATGCCTTGTCTGCCGTGAAGCCAAAAGGATTGCGAAACACTGGTCTAAACTCTTTACTTTAGGCTGTTAAATACAACCAATTTAAATAACCGGTTTCTCTAAAGGAAAACAAAAGTTATAAATTCTATTTAATCGACACTGAAAAAAAATATATTTTACTTAATCTACAAATTAAATATAGGAGTACTTAGAAAGTTAGCAAGTCGGTTTGCAATCGAATTACGGTATCCAGCCATAAATGAACAAATTTCAAAAAACAATTTTTCACGAATGTAAATCTTGAAAAAGAAAACAAAAAAAAAATCTGTTTTCATATTCCCATCTATGCTTTATAAATGCGTCAGAGGATTTTCAGTATAAATTCTGAAATTACATCCTTTTTCTTTTGGTTGAATATGGAATTCAAGTTTGCAATTAAAAAGGTATCGAATAGGTTTTGACTCAGATTGGGAAAGCTGCTCAATTATTTCATAGAACTTTCGTGAAATTCTTCCAATTGGGCGAAATTAGCGAATATTTCGTAGGTACTTTTTAAAGTTTTCGTGAATACTAGGTAAAAAAGTACGACCCAAATTAACAGCTGTACATTGATTGAAATAACTGATTTATTGGATTTAAATTTTACAGATTAAAACTTTGTAAAAACTTCTACATCAGAATCAAAACATCAGAATCAATTTAGTACAACTGGATTTTGTTTTGCCTGCAAGAAAAAAAGCAGCTACAACGTCTTTTTCTCAAGACAACAGAGACAAAACTATTCCGACCCAAACCTGACTTCCAAAGAGACATTTTAAATTTCCATAAAGCTCTGAAATGCTATAGAATAAGTTTTGAAGGTTGTGTAAATATTGATTTGTTGTAACTAATTTTAACGTGTTGAAAGGTTTTTGATTCATTAAAGTTGTTGACAAGGAAATGTTGTTAAGTCCAGAAGTAGCAGAATAACTTAATTTCTGTTGCGAACGCAACCGAACTGATATCCAAGAAATGTTTACGCTTATATTGTATCTTAGTTTATTTCTATTAAGAAAGTCAAGTTCATCAACTCTTTTGTACGTGTAATACTTGTCTCTTCTCCAATGAAGTGTTGGGTGTGTCTTCTTGAAACTTGGTCGTTTATTCAAGGACTAGGAACTATCGAACTTTAAATATTTGAAATCTTTTCCAAATGATTCCTTGTCGAGTTATTAGAATGCAACAAAAATTCCCATAAGACATTGGAATACGAAGAATGTTTTCTATCCTATTTCTATTAATATCTCATTGTCTTGAACCAGTTATTCCCCATCTTTGAGCTCAATTATAAAACCAGCAATGGTACTTGACACCCGCGACTCAAAGGGAAAAAAATATTGAAATTTAACAAAAAAAAAACTAATGCTAATTTTTTTAATGCCTTTAATATGACGTAACTTTGCCACTTTTCACAAAAAATTACGCTTATGTCACTTCCTAAATAATCCAATGTTTTTCACTATACTACGAAATGGTCCTAATCAATGAATATTAAATCCTTTCTACATTGCGAGTGGTTTGATCCAATTAAAAGCGAATAAATTCTTCAAATAAAAAATAAATAAAACTGAATTTTATTTTTTTTTGTCATCAAGAAAGTGGAAATTTTGGATTGTTGTATTCAGGAGCTATACACTAGAACTTGAAAATGAATGTAAGCGTTTCGTTAAGCTGAGTTTAAAAAATAAAAGGAACTTAAAAAAGAAATTTAGATGTTACGGAAAGTAGGCTTTAAGTTCAACTTTAAAAAAATTTAAGGCAAACACAAATTTAAACATTTCAAGTTTAAAAGGTTATTTTAATACATTTAAAAAATATAATTACGTTTCGGCCTAACCAGATGTTTACCATAAAACCCAGCAGAAACGTAATTATATTTTTGAAATGTGTTAAAATAACCTTTTAAACTTTTTAAATTTTTGTTTTGACCTTAATTTTTTTAAAATTAAATAATTTCACTCACGTTAAATTTCAAATAGGCTTTAAGTTCTTTCGAATTTATTTAATCCAGGATTACTTAACTTACCCAGAATTTTCATTGGATGGATTTTCTGGTTGCGTTTCAGACTCTAGAATGGCGGGCTTCTGTTGCGAACTGCTGGGTTCCAGATCTATAATAATAAATATAAATTATAGTTACATCTTCGCTGCAACAGAAATCTATTTGATAATTCTAATTATTTGATTATTAAACAATTTTCCCAGTGGTTATCAAAATGCTGGCTCCGCGGATCAATGCCGATTACTTGCCAGTCTGCGAAAAATTATGGAAATTTTTAATGAAAATATTCCCATCTTGAGGGGCTAAATTACTACTGTGAAATATGGATAGGTACATAAATTCTTAAATCAATTTTATTAAGTTTCATTTTTGTAGTTTTAGGTTTTGCATGTTAAATGTACTTGTCCTCAGTGGATGATAATAACTTATCAGGTGACAAACAATGTAAATGATATTTAAAGAAAAAAAATCTTACGTTAAAATTTTATCATTTATTTAGAAATACTGCCAAACTATTTTCATTTTAGCAACCGGTATTAACTATTGACATTCCTTGTCTGACTGCATAACGCTCTCCAGAGTCGGTAGTTGGAGCCTAATAAGCAACATCACGACTCCCCATGACCTGAAGATTTCTGGAAAAATCCTACTTCCGGGTCCAGACCACTTCTGGTTTTAGATAACGACTGAGCTGATCAGGAATACAATGGATTGGATAAAATTGGGTCTATCTAAATCGATTATACAGAAAACTATTATAATACCCTCGATCCAATATGGCCACTTCTGGATTATTGGAACTGCTTGGGCGACTCTCCTGCAAGTCTTATTTGAATGCCAAATGGTCACTCAGTTCAGTGTTTGGTAAATTGCAAATTGTACTGGTTGCTTGTTTTTGTGATCAGTGCAAAACTGTAAATTGACTTAACAAAAAAAAAAAAATAATCTTTCGATTTCTGACATCCGGCATTTTACAAACAATGCTATTTAATTAGGGGATTCCAATTGTTCTAAACTTGCCTGGTATAAAGTTCTGTCGGGAATTGTTTTCTGCGATGCTTTTTAGGAATTTTAGCAAAATCAAACTTAGAAATTATCAATTGTAATTAAAAACTGGTATTAACCAGTACACCGAATTCAGAGTGACTGAAGCAGAAATAACAAGACAGTTTGTTGCATTTCTGTTAGTACTTCAACATTTTGAAATTTAAAACAAACGCCTACTACACGAATACACATTAATAGCTATCCAATGTCACGGTGTCTAAGTACTCATGGAGCTACAAAAATTTTATAATTACAATTTTTGAAATTTTCATTTTGAAACCATTGATGCTTTAGCACCTACAAACATTCTAATCGACCAAAGATAGTCTAAATTTTTACTGTAGAGTTGTGTAATATAATGCAGGCCTTATGAATTTACGAAATAACGGGTTTTTTTTTTTTACTGATAAAAATATTTAAATCTACTGAATTTCTAATTGCCCCATTATAATTCATTTGTAACATTCAAACTCCCCATTTTGAAAGAACCAAAGACGTTTACGAATGTTAATTCGTTTTTGTTTCCATAATGATTACTAATGGAAGACGATATCCTCTAATCCAGGGATGTGGAACTTACACTCTTTCAATGACAAAGTTACATGGCGGAGACTTCATCAGATAGCACAATGTGTTGCATACAGCCACTTACGTCAACATTGAAATTTTTAAGAGTTGATATTAAAATATTCCCGATTATGAAAGGCACATTTAGTTAGAAAATTGACATTACTTTATAAGAACGCAACTAGAATTGTAACATGAAGTTTTTTGATATATCGCTATTCGTTTAGCTAATAATAAGTTTTGAAGACGTTTAGGAGAACCTAACTTTGTCATTATGGGAAATATGACTGTATCGAAATAGAAATATTTGGGCGACTTTATTTCAATTGATTTTTATAAATACAGTTCAAGACGTTGAACTTTCAGTTCTCAATATTATCTCATTGTGAGTTATCTATTTATAATATACTACTGTTTTTAGTTCTTAATGGAAGGATGATAAACTGGATTAGATAAGCAGATGACGTTGCTGTATTTGCGGATAGCGTGAAGAAACTGGAGATTCTTCTAGAGAGAATGGACAGTTGTTTACGACACTGGGGCCTAATAATAAACTACAAAAAGACAAAAGTCATGATGATGGGCAAGGGGCCCTACAAAGAGATGAGAGTACGGGTTGGAGGCAACAACCTCGAACAGGTGACGTCTTTTCGATATTTAGGAAGTCTGGTGACCCAGAATGGTACCTCTGAAATGGAGATAAAAAGTAGGATTGGAAACGCAAAGTGTGTGTCTACCGGAGAAAGAACATTTTGACATCATCAAATATTAGCTTGGATACCAGAAAAAGACTGTTGAAGGTGTTTGTGTGGAGTACTGCTATATACGGATGTGAGACATGGTCAATGACGAGGAATGATGTTAGGAGATTGGAGACGCTCGAGATGTGGGATGGAGAAGAATGGAGAAGATTAAATGGACTGATTTGATGACAAATGAGGAAGTCCTGGACAGAGTTGGAGAAAAGAGGACTACGATGGCAGGTATACGTAGGAGAAGAGACGGAATGATTGGCCACCAGCTTCGACACAAGGGAATACTTGCCGAGCTCATGGAGGGCCATATCCATGGAAGAAGATCAAGAGGTCGTCCCAGGACCACTTATATACAAAATATCCTTAAAGATAGGAATCTGCGGTGCTACGTGGAGTTGAGCCGGGCTGCACAAGACCGTAAAGGCTGGAGACATTATGTTGCGAACCAATCTACGGATTGATCTACCATGATGATGACTGTTCTTAGGCTTATTAAAACCACAGATGAATTGGAAATTCCTTGTGAAAGGCCCAACTGAATATTATGAAAGGCCGCAGATTCCCCACACCTGACTTAATCAATTAACTTCATCTAATGCATTTCTAATTCAGTCATACCCCGACTGTGTAGTAATAGGTAATATAAAGTTACCTCTCGATTTAAATAAACTCGTGTTTACGTACGCATTGGAACCATATCCGGAAGTTGCTTCCGAGTTAGATACACTTACCGTAGCCCGATACCCGCGCAGTACATTACTATTTATGTACTTTTCATCAAATTTGTTTTTAAATGCTATTCGTTTCGCATCTTTTTGTGTTTAACTACGCCGGTCCATTTGTTTGATTAAATTGATATTAAAATGTAATTTAAGTGTTTTGTCAAATTAAAATAAGTTAATAGCAAATAGAATTTAAGGCAAAAATAGTAAGGCTATTACGTACATTGCATCTCATTGTGTTAATCTCGACCTAATTTATTATTAATAAATTTTATGTTAGTATTTTATTGGGATTAATTTGAATTTGATAGCCAGTGCAGTTACTTATGCATATGACGATGACAGTACATTACGTACACTGGTAGGTGAAAACATTTTATGAGTTTGCACTTACGGATGCTTTTGGTTTACGAACATTCTCCGGAACCTACCCTAACGTAATTCCGGGGTATGACTATATTCGTTTTCTTTTCATTTTCTTTTATTTAAATATCTTACACAGTCGTTTAGGTTTTAGTGTTGATCTATGAAAACAAAATGGCGAACGAAACTTAATACTTACGGATGAGAACAACACCTTTCTCTGGTTCTGCCATCACATTCGTCAGACGAATCCAACGAGTTTTACCGCCTTTGCTTTTCCCATTCCTTGTGGAACACCTTCTGAAACCAATCTAAAAAAAATAAAAAAAATGTTAAGACGTTCTAGGAGGTTTGCTGGATTCAGTTTGCATGACATACAACAAAACATTGACCGCAGTGGGGGAGGAGACATGAATTTTCGAATAAAAATAACTGGACAGCTAACTATACAACCACTACTGCAGTTGTAGTACGCTGGTGTACCGAAAAGGAATTCTTAGTTCACATTCAACACACTCACTCCTCCAAATGCTATCATTTAGAAGTTAAATAATCTTGGCAAAGAGAAATATGAACTAATTCTACTTCATTCTAACAATGAAGGTTCAATTAGTATTACTTTTTTTTAAACAGTTATAAGATTCATAGTATTTTTAAATGTTTAACAGATGAACTGTTTCTCTTATTTAAATCATATTTTTTGACTCAAAAATACATGCAATAAAAACAATAAAAAAGTTGTGAGCTAAAGGATTTTTGCATGTGTCTGTATGTGTGTGCCGTGAAACGAAAAAGCTTTAGAAGTACTACACTAATGTGATCTAACCCTAAGAATTGTAATGGTATTGTAAGTTTTATTTAGATTGCCAATCTAAAAGTACCGGGTAGTCCTTTTATTTTTCTGGTATGAAGCCCAGAATGTTGGGGCCACTACCATTTTATTAGGCTGAAAAGTATCCTTGATTGTTAAGCAAACGATTAACAAATTTCGTTTTTGTTTATAATCAAATTAAAAAAAATAAAAAAAATGAATGGATAAAAGTATTACGATAATATTTAGAAAAGAATTGTTTTAAAAGGGATTAGCTTTTTAAGACCAAAATCGTAGCAAGGAATATAACTAAAATTGTTAATGTCACAGTACTTTTATTTCAAGACATCTCTTATCTAGATCAAGGTCTTCTTGTAGACGCGCTTCTGACACTTAGGCGTGTTTTCCTAAATTTAAGCATTACGAAAAGTTTCTTGCATCGATTAAACAGTGTGTCCAAAGAGAAAGGCCAATATATTCTCGGTGATCCAAGCATCGGGGGCATTTTAAGGAAAAAGGTTTATATGAGTGAGATAGATCTATTTGAATGTAAGCTTGCTAAATTGTTGATAAGATATTACATAATGTTTCTAACAGGAAAATATATGTTAGAAACTTTACGGAATATTTAGTGACAAATTGGTAGTTTATTAAAAAAAAATGAAAAATTCCACCTTTAACATCAATGCACTTTGCAACTCGTGAGAATAAGGCGTATTGATAAAACACAGCATATCTACATACTCGAAATTTGTTTAGATATGCAGCATTTTTAACACTGTACAATGTCACTGTCAACAGTTAAAACAACCAACTGCCACTTCCTTCCGTTTTACGTACTTCCGACAACGGCGGGAGGGAAGGACAATGTGCTTCGTCAAACTCAAAATAATGTACATTCATATTGCTTTATCTAGGAAACCGTCCGGATTAGAATACAAACTCGTATAAATTTCTAGACTGACCAGTGCTGTGATATTTCTGAGACACACTTTAGGCGAACGAATAAGACACCTGATACCTGTACCTAATAAGCAGGTTTTAGGTCCCCAGTACAGAACAAAACTACAATTATAGACGAGCAAACAAACATCAACAAGAAAAAAATGTAGGTTACAAAATTATTAAATACAAACTGATAAATATTAAATATGAAAAGATTTCCAAAAAATGTAAACATTTCTTCAAATAAAATTCATCTTTTGTGCATGGAGGAAAAAAAAAAAAAATAAAAGAAAAAGTTAAAAATCCTAATAATTTTAATATCAAAAATTAATTTAATTACTATTAAGTAATAATAGAAAAAATTATTTATTTATTTATTGAACATTTATTTAAAGCGTAATCTTATTTGATCGCGTAATCTGAGTTGGCCAATGGTCTACTAATTAATGAATTACAGGCATCTTTAGATCAAATCGTAAAAACATTAACAGTTCACAGATGCCATATTGGATCTTTGGGAGTTGACAAACAAAAACAAAAAAAATAAGAACTGCCATTTCGAATCAACTATTGAAGGAAAATAAGAACTGCCATTTTGAATCAACTATGGCAGGAAAATAAGAACTGCCATTTTGAATCAACTATGGCAGAATATTTACTTGGATCTTTCTTCTGGCAAGTTTGAAACAAAATGGCGTTTATTTCGTATGCACATCTAACAGTTTATGTAAAATATTTTTTGATACTTTGAGCTGCCCTGAAAATTAATGACAAAAAAAAAAAAAAAAAAAAAAAAAAAGTTTCCAGAGCTCCTTGGAAGCTTTGCGTTCATAAAGCGGCCAAAAGAAAGTTTTTTCTCGATTCTCAAGGAACCAATCTTAAATTTAAAGCATCGATCTAAATATATATTAAATATCATGGACATCGGTCGAGTAGTAGCTCAGAATACATTTGTTTCTTTCCCGGGTAATAGAAAGCAAAAAGGGTTTCCACGATGTTTTTCCTTCAAGTATATGCGCGATCTGATTTTTTTATAAAATATCAATCTTTAATTAGGGGTTAAACAGCATGGACATAAGTTGCTGTTTTTGAAACCCAGATCATTTTTTGTAAAATTAAAACGCTCTTATTATGACGCTCCTCGCCCGCTTTGCTTCAACAACCTGCTTTGTCTAATTTACTATAAAAAGAAATTCATTAATCTAAACGTTTTTTAAGGTTTCAAAATTAGCCAACCTACAAAATTAAAATTATGTACAATTAAAAGAATTCAAACTAGTTTCTGCCCGTTAACAAATAGAAATTAGTTGGAACTTTTTAATTGTACATAATTTTAATTTTGTGTTTTGGCTAATTTTAATAATTAAAAAAAAAAAATCAATTATTTTTACACAACTTTTACCCGGGTTCTGCATTTTCTGCGAGGGCTGCTTGGTGGCGCTTTGCATCCTTTCCGAACTGACACATCCGAATCGTGTTTCTTCAAAGGAATTCTCAAATCCACTTCTGGTTTTTCAAAAGTCTTGTCTCTATCATAAAATAAAATCATTATTTTTTTTTTTTTTTTCAACTACCACCAAAGGAAAAAGACATTTTTTAGGCTTCCGGTAGATCCGACATTTCTGAAAACCTGCTGTTTAACTTAAGTTTTTAATACTAATCTCTGAATGACGTCATTGTCAGTCATTCGTCACTACTTACTGCGCATTGATTTGAGCAATGAGTATGAGAGCAACGTCAATCTCTTAAACATAAATTATGAAGTTCATAATTGATTATTACTTGTTAGCATGTTCTTAAGAATGTGAGACTTATCATTGTGAAAGTATCCTTCCTAATAATTTTTGAACTTCGGATGAATTTTCTTGAAGCTTAATACGCATCTACCGTATTTTACGGACTATAAGACGCAC